>BSBM01000361.1:21130000-22330000 GCA_027924585.1 Larix kaempferi
GTACTGATCAATCATATTACATAAATCAACAATTACATTCATTATCATTCAATCCCTTGTGTTTAAATAGAGGCAGAGAGATCCAACTTTCCTTTCTGATATGAGATATTGCAATGTAGACAGTCATAGAACATATTTTCATTAGAAACATATAGCAAACAATCATAAAACAAATGGATTAAATCTGCTTGGAATTAAACTTAAATCTGCTTGGAATTCAATTAAATCTAATATGCCAATGTCTATAAATCGAAGTGTAAATTAATTTGGATAATTTAGGTAATATGAATTGTGCCTATACCTAGACTGAAGACACACTTTGATGGATTGTTGGAAGTGCTTCTAAGCTTAATGAAATTCTAAAATGCAACAAGTGTGGAATGTAGAATGGTTGATTCTTCTTTATAGTTTTATGTTGTTGTGTTTGATTGGTGAAAAGAGTTGGCATGGATCACAAAGTTTTAATTTTGAATGAGTGCATAGGAATTATTTAGGTGTGATCTAATGGCTGGAAAACATCCCTTGTTAATCATTGTGCTTCTAAACAGTTAATGATATTTTTATGGGTGATTTTATGAATTTAATTGGTTTGATTCCATTTATTGCATTTGGTGGGTTGAATGGTTGATGATGCATGTAGGTAAAGCTAACCACCACACCCCCTTCAATGAGCAGGTAGCTATGACAGTTGGTTTCAATGGGATGAGATCTTGTTTCAATGGGCTCATTGTTGTATGGGTCTCCTCTAGTGGAGATTTGCTGGGTTTGAAGTGATAGGAAATATGTACTTGTGAATTGGGCAATGTAGGAAGTCTTAAGGTTCAATTAGATTTGTATGTGAGAGAATGTTTAGATGTGGGAGGGACAAGATGGTTTGCAATTGTGAGGTGTCAGTCATGTACAGTTGTCATTAAACACATAGTCTCTTTATGGACAGTTGTGGGCCTAGTCACCATAATGACCATTTTTGTACTTATTTTGGACTTTGTGTGTGTGTGTATATATATATATATATATATATATATACTTGCACTTTTATTGGTGTTCTTTTTTGTCATTTTCTGGGTGCTTGATGGGACAAGTTCTATGACCACAACTGGTCCCAGCACCACTATAAAAGTCCCTCCCCTATATACCATTAAATTTTATCTTCACACATACCTTAAAATTTAATAAATAAAGAATTTTTATTTTAAAAAAATAAAAACAAAAAAAAACCAAGACAACTGTCTATTAACATTAATGTGTATCTATTAACATTAATACGTAATGTATATTTTCTATTTTTCTAATTTTGGTTTCATCATATGACATTCCCTGATGGTGCAATTGTTAGTATTATTATTATCCCATTCCAAGGAAGGAACATACTAACCAATTGGTAGTCAAACTTCTTTGAATCCTATTAGTTTGCTTTTTGGCACATAAAATTTTGCAATGTTTTATAAAGTTCTGCAAAATTTAATATTAAATGCGATATTTTGAAAAATAAAATAAATTTCTGAATTTTTAGAATACAATATTTTGATTTTTTTATTGGTTTAAAACACTTCTAATTGGACACAAATCCATGCATGAGTGGTTTTGTTTATGCAAATTTAAAAATAAATAAATTTAATTTTTAAACAATTTTTTTTAAAACCGCCACGTGCAGTTTTTGTACCTCTAACATTAAATGTAATTCAACTTGCCCTACACAAAACTCTCATCGCCTCAATGAAAGTAGTATTTATAAAAGGTGCTCTTTTATAAATACTACTTTCATTGAGGCGATGAGACTTTTGTGTAGGGCAAGTGGGCCTAATGGTTAAGAACATGTGTTATCTCCGTGGAGGTCACAGGTTCAAAACCGGCGGGGGGAAGGGTTGCTCATTGGCCCGTTGTGACAAGGCTTGAAGGATAGGCGACTCCTTGGGATCAAGGGTCTCGGTACGTCTCGGCCGAGTCAGGGTAAAGGGTCTCGGGACGTCTCAACCGAGTCACAAGTTTCTGGTATACCTGGCTTGCGGGCTGTTGGATATACCCAAAGCACATCGAGGTGCTAACTCACAAGGCTCCACCACCTTGTGAGTTAGCGCCATGACTCTTGATTCATGAAAACACTTAGTTCACCTACATCATAAAGGGTCTGAGGACATCTCAACCGAGTCACAAGTTTCTGGTATATCTGACTTGCAGGCTGTTGGATATACCCAAAGCACATCGAGGTGCTAACTCACAAGGATCCACCACCTTGTGAGTTAGCGCCATGACTCTTGATTCATGAAAACACATAGTTCACCTACATCATAAACATTCAGGTCAAATCCTTCATCGTCTTTAGTGACCATTGCAAAGATGCTATAGGACGAATTGTGTAAAATCATTCTTGTGGGAAATGTAAGAAAACCACACTTTCACAGAGGTCCGACTTTGCATTATAAGCAAATACCTCGGGTAACAAATTTTAGCATCCTTCAACAATCCACAATCGCACTAATGCATCCACGTCAATTTCATATCCTCTGGATACATAGCACAATAAAGAAAACAGCTCTGGTAGGTACTTGATTGTGAAAAATTTGACCACTGAACGTCCGACAAAAACAAGAGAGTAATTTGAGTTGTAACAATCTTTCCTTTAAAAAAAATCAATCACGCTTTGCCTACCTGCAAATGATATCGTTCTTCATCGCAGAGTGTGTATTAACTGAGAATCTCATGTGTTTGCAATGTTTTTTAGTACGAGCTTGTTGCTTGGTTGTGAATCTTATCATATTCTTCATGTAGTGCAACTCACTGATTTTCATCACCCATTCTTGTTGGAGCTCATCACTGAAGTCTCGGCTCCCGAGTCTTGATCCAACCTTCAATTTTCGATCAGTTGCTATATATTCGCCCCATGTTGTCAACGCTTGAGTCAGTTTGGAGACAGGTTCAAACCCTTCGATCGGTGCGACCTTCCAAAGTTTGAGACAACAAGAAGCAACGCAGAAGAGCCATATCCAACATTTTTCACAAGTTGAAGGCCAAAAAAAACCCTAATGCCTCAACTGTAAACTTGGATAGATGCAAGAAAACAAAGGCCAAAAAAAACCCTAATGCCTCAACTGTAAACTTGGATAGATGCAAGAAAACAAGGCAGAATATCCAAATCCAAACCACCTATTTCAAAATATAATATAGCATGATAATTTAAAGTATCCAAGAGTAGAAATATATAATTCTCAATATTATTCATTTATTTATCCAGTCCATCTCTCCCCTATTGTGATGGATGGTGCATAGATACAACAAGCCAGGTTGATATTTGGCTAACATACAATAGTTATGATTGACAATGAAGAATAGAAACTATTAATTCCAAAGATACTTCTTATGCAGAGAAATCAGAAAGGAAGGAACTTCTGCAGTTCCATATTAGCAGAGCTAGTGTCTAATCCCTCGAAGAGCTCATCTGGAACGGGTTTACGCAAGTTCTTAGGTTTAGCTGACAAGGCTGTCTTCTGAAATCCATCCAATTTTTTAAGCTCGCATGCAAGCTCATCAAAGTGTTTATCAATTCGCATGGCCCATTCTCTAATTTATGAATAGATATATAAATTAAAAAGTAATTTATGTATGTATTTATTGAAGTTAAATATAACAGACATATTTATTTTTATTTATGAATTTCGTTATTGATAAATTTATGATAAGATTGATGAGTAGATAAAAAGATTAAAAACCATTTATCGATGTAAAATAAATTTGTAGTTATTATAGAGACATGTTTATTTATTTATGGAAGTTACGATATTAAGAATATAAATAGATATTTAGTTGAGTTATAATTTTATAATTTAATTTTTTTATATGTGTGAAAGAAGATGTTTGAAATTAATGTTATAATGTATATTTTTTTGTTCAACATTGAACATTGAAGAATAATGAAGAAAACCAAAGATAAATATTGTAGAAGACAAAACATGAAGACACAGAATATAGTTGAAGAAGATCGAAGATATTGAAGAATAATGAAGAAAACCAAAGATAAACATTGTAGAAGACAAAACATGAAGACATAGAATATAGTTGAAGAAGATCGAAGACAAACCATAGAAGAAGATAAATGAAGACATAGAACATAGTTGAAGAAGATTGAAGACAAAGACCATAGAAGAAGATGATGAATATTAGACTAGTAAAAAAGACCAGTGGAAGAGACAGAGGATGACCACTAAGAATTGAAGTCACGAGTATTTGTTAAGGGGGATTATCAAGGATTAACTCCTACTAATGATATGGAGAGGTGTGAATGAAGTAGACAATGCACAAAAGTCATGCATGAATTAAAGATGAAGACATGGAGAGGTGTTAGGGATATGGATTTCATAGTGTCAACTTAAGTGATTTATGGATATAGTTGTGGATATGTTTGAACTAAACATCTTAAATATGGCATAGTTGTTATGGTCACCTATTGTTATAAAAAGGGACCTATTGTACAAAAGAAACACACAAGAATGATTTGATTGAATGGAATTTCCCCTCCAAGGGTTTTTTTGAGAGTAAACACCTAATATTCCTTGCTTAGTATGTGCTTTAGTTGATTTGTTGTTGAATTGTAATCCCAACATAATTACTCCTACTCTATACCAACATATTTATTTGCATAGTTCCCTGACATGCTCTAAAGGAAATTAAATTTTTATAAGAGCACAACATTAATTAGATTCTAATTGATTATTTATTGGAAAATCAAAGTTAGCAACACAAGGATTTGGTTGAGAAACTTTATTCAAAAAGAAGTAATTTAGAGAACGAAGCCAAAAAGAAATGATTTTTAAGAAAAGATGATGCACAACATGATGTCCATATCCCAAGACAGAGCCCTCCAAAGATCAATCCAAGACAAGACAGAGCCCTCCAAAGATCAAAAGAGAAACAATAATGAATAGAGAAACCCTAGCAATTTTCCTGTTGACATAGCGAGATGGTGTCACTACAGTGAAAGTAAATGCATTGGCAATATGTTAAACATGGCACCACTCTAAACTAAACACCTTCCTATGTCTATGCCGAGAATTTTAATTGCATACATCTAATGGCCATACAATATGGATATCCAACATAACTATTATGCCAAGCTCGAAAGTAAGGTTCAAATACATATATTGTGTCACCATTTATGTATGGAATGTATATTCCATTCCAAACTTTGAAAAGGTCTTGAAAATATATAAATGGATATACTTTAAATGGATAGATCATTAAGAGGTAATATATATATATATATGGAACATTAAACTCACCTCTATAATGAGCGCCATGGTAGTTAAGAGGACAAGGGTTATCTGAGATGCAAACCCTCTCAGAATAGTAACCTGCATAAGCATAGTAAAAGAAATGTTAGCTAATGAGATAAGCAAACAATGTTCTCTAAACAAGGTTTGAAATCTCCTTCTACTTAACAGGTTGAATGTTGGCTAAATTATGACTCTACAAATTAGCACGGAGTACAAGAAGTAAATGAACACTTGAAGTTTTTAGCTATTTTCCATGTTAATATTGTGTTGAGGTTAAGCATTTTGTTGAATAAGGACAAACATCCTTTAACCACTTAATTGTTTAAAACAAAATAGTGGTATTTGGGGAGATTACAATTCCATAGTTAAAACATAACTTGTGTATGCTTTGAGGACAATGCATTTTTAAGCAAAAGGAAATGTAATACACATAAACAAATATAAATAACTATTAGTTAATAATAATAGCAATATCAATAAAAAATGATAATAATTAATTAATCAATTAACTAATGAAGTGGCATGACCTAATGAAAAGACATGTCTATTCATCCAAGGTAACCCGTCAATGCTTATTTAAGCACACCATCCCATGGCATTGTAAAATCATCTTATATCTATTCAATATATACTTTTAATTGTCATCTATGGATTATGGCTTGCTATCATTCCTCTTCTAGATATTTGCTGGGAAATGGACTTTGTTCATTTCAGCAGTAATAAACCATTATGGTACATATATTCTTCCAAGGGTACATATATTCCTACTAACCAATTCAACATTTTTTCTGATTTGACCCTACCCTCATGTGCTCAATAATATGGCGCACTGATGCATTTGTATATATACAACGCACTATCAAATAAATTTAAAATGGCCTAGGTGGTGTTCTATTTGGATAAACGCCCCAGTGTCATTATGACATATCAACTCACCATGATGTTTTTCGATTTTTTTAAAACTAAAAACAATATTTTATTTTCAATAGACGGAATTGACAGTGCACCTTATATACATATGCATTAGTGCGGTTTGAGCCACTAAATGCATATACTATATAATATTAAAAAAATACATATACTATATTATTAAATATTTTAGTCTTCTCTTGTGTTCTATCAATTTAGACACATTAGTGCACTCTCCCATCTCTATCATGTCATCTTATTTGTATGGACATTTGAATTCAGTGTGTTATGTATAGTGATGCATCGGTGTGTATATATCCATTTAGCGCATCATTAAGTTTTAGGATTTTTTTTAATATAAAACCTATATTTATTAATGAGTATTTGACAGAAGCTAGTGCATTTTACATTGTAATGCCCCGATGTGTTATGTCATGTTAGACACATTGGTGAGTGATTTTGTAAAATAAAAATAAATGTATTATTTCCTCCAGCGACAAGGTTTTTTTATGTTTGATGCGTGTGATATTTTTATGCACTAGTGCATCCTATATGTTGATGCACTAATGCATTATTACAAATGTGGAGAACCAAAAAAAACATTTTCTAAAACCTCTGGTAGTGTTGGTATAGGTTGAATATGGGTTGCTATTAGTGACTTCTTGTTGTTGATTTAACTCCAAAAAATTACAAGCAATAAAACAATAGTAATAGTAGAGTAAGTCCTTAAATAAAGGATGATTCACTAAGAAAAGGTTCAATATGGTGCAAATAATTTCCTCAATTCATGAAAGTTTGAATTAAAGCTATTGAGCTGACTATTGATGGAGAGTTTAAATCCTATGAAACCCTAAATAAACAAATAAAACTAGAACCCATGTATAGATGCAATCATTAGGATAATTCCTTTAACAATAAATATTTGGATTAGGTGCACTAAATAGAGTTTGGATTAGGTTCACCGAAAAGGTTCAATAAGGTGCAAATAATTCCCTCAATTCATAAATGTTTGAATTAGCTATTGAGGTGACCATTGATGGAGAGTTTAAACCTATGAAACCCTAAATAAACAAATAAAACCATAACCCTTGGGTACCCAATCCTTAGGATAATTCCTTAAACAAAAAATATTTGGATTAGGTTCACACTTGCTTTTATACAATGTTGAGATCCACAAGAAATATAGAAGATTGAATGGAACCAATTAGCAAAACCCTAATCTAGCAAATCCTAAATCAACACAAACTTAAGATGAACATGCACTAGTGAGCAAGATAAAAGAACATAAGTGTGTGTGGGGGTATGTGTATGAGAGAGAGAGAGCCATAAATATAATCATGCTTCAAAAAATATTCAGAATAAAAAAAATAAAAAATAAAGCACAACGCCTAATATAGTCTTCATAGGCCAATGAATAAGTCACTTTCATAACTTATTAAGATGATGAACATACAAATAAAAAACACAACACCTAATGTAGTCTTCATAGGCCAACAAATAAGTCACTTGCATAAATTATTAAGATGATGAACATACAAATAAGAGGTGAACTCAACAAGTAAGGTGCTTTCACCCACGGGAGCTTCACTAGAAGGCAATATAATATCGCGTTCATTCATATTGCGGTATTAAATATTCATGAAAACCTAAAAATTATATTGCTTATATATTGAGGGGAAAAGGGTTTTTTTTTAATTAATGCAACAATACAAAAATACTTTGGAGTCTCTTTTATATGGGCAGGCTGACAAATATCCGCCAAATGGAGATGGTGGGATCACGACCGGATGAGAAATCGGGTTGAGGCAAGGCTCGGGCTTACCAGTACGCAGGGAAATCACGTCTTGAGGCATGTTTGAGGCCATGGGTTTCATGGTGAAGTGGGTTTCCAGTCGATCATAGTCGAGAGACAGTGGTCATTGACAGCCAATTGTTACCAATAGCACTTGGCCAGTTGTTACCAATAGCCTTGGAAGCTCTAAGCCTCCAGGGCCTGTTATAGGCCCTGGATAGGCCCTGGGGGCTTGAATACCCAACCACTCAAGCCTATTACAGGCCTTGGGAGGTTTAGTCGGCCTCCTAGGGCTTGTTACAGACCCTAGGGGCTTGGATACCTAACCTAGAACAAGCTTAGTCAGCGATTGGGGAACTACAACATGCAATCTAAATGTTGTACTATGTGCATTGGCTCTAGTGACATACAAGAAGTGATCTCCTATCTCTTCATTAGACCATTAGATGTTGCAAACCATAATGATATGTGGTTGAGTAATTGCATTATGGGTGAAGTAATGTGCATCCACAATATACATCGAAAGAAGCAAGGTGCATTGTAGAATGCATGTGGGGTCATAAGAGGAGTATCATATCAATATACTAGTAGAAATATAAAGGGGTATAAAAAATGTAAATGAAAAAATTGATACATACAATATTTAGTGAAAACAGGGGTTTTTTAAATTGGGAAGGCATATTGGGAGGGAGTTAAAAAAACGATTTTGGAAGGTATTTTCCAATATTTAGTGAAATTAAGGGTATTGTTTCATATGCCACAAACGAAGGTGCTATGATAGCGGTTTATTAAGTGAAGCCCCCGTGCTTTCACCAAAAAGGACTATAAACCCACTATAATGACTAAGTCGATTTTAAACCAATCCTAAAAACACAATAATAAAAAGTAACAATAATATCAAAATAAAATGAAGATGGTGATGACGTCAAGTGAAACTTAAAACCTGATCTCAACAAGCCTCTCATGATTTAAATATCTAAGTCCTTTGGAAAAATATACCCAAGAGAGGCCAATTATGACATGACCTTTCATGCATGCAATCTCTCCTCCAATCCT
This sequence comes from Larix kaempferi, assembly GCA_027924585.1. Lineage (NCBI taxonomy): Eukaryota > Viridiplantae > Streptophyta > Pinopsida > Pinales > Pinaceae > Larix > Larix kaempferi. Next base: position 21,139,025 of record BSBM01000361.1, read on the forward strand.
TAAAAAATTATATATATGACTCTCAAGTTTTTATATTGCTTTATTTACGAACATATATTTAATCTAATGATGTTAACAAGATTCTTCTTTCAACTTTCTCCCATACATGTTGTCACCTCCTTTCACCAGCTTCTCAACCAGGGCAACCATTATTTTTTAATAAATCTCAATCTTTTCATAGGGATTACTTTAAAAAATATCAACCTATTCATGAACACCGTCGATCACCAAATCTTCCTTTGATTTGCGTCCGTTAAAAATGTCGAACGAGGAATTGCTAAGTGCCTCGGTTCCTCGTTCTACCTACGTCTACCAGGAATTGCTAGGAATTGGCAACAGCGTGCGTAGCATATGTTCTGCTTTGCATTTAATGTTGTTGTGGGGATATTGATAGTTGGATAGCAACAGCATTACATGCTTTATTTTGTTATAAGATATTTATCGAGCCATTTTAACAAGAAAATTAATTTAAATTTAGAAATAATTTGAACTGTAACTTTTGACGATTCGGATACATATGGTGTATATACACAATAGTATGTAACTTTTGATTGACATTGACATTGATATATCACTTTTGGTTGACATTGGCATGTAGGTTCTGTGATGTATACATGTATTTGTTGGACGCCTTCAGAGTTGACGCCTTGTGATTTATACCTGTACTTGTTGGATGCTGGAAACGTAAAACATAAGTTGTTTATCATGTTTTCCTGTCACCTTCTTATTAATCACTCCGTTGCTTCCTTTCCAAGAAAACTGGTTTTCAACTCTCAAACAAGAGAATCCACGATGAAAGAGACGTGTTTTTTTATTATTTAAATGGTCACTCCGTTCTCCATTTTGATAGCTTCCTTTATTATCAAATAAAAAGTACAAGGTTATTGAAATTATTAAGTTTTTTAACTTATATATAGAGAGAGATTAAAATTAATTTATAGATGTAAAATAAATTTGTAGATATTATGGAGACATTTTTATTTATTTATGAGTATATGATATTAAGAATTTGACTAAATATTTAGTTGAGTTTTAATTTTTATAATGTATAATTTTTTCATATGTATGAAAGAGTGTTTGAAATTAATTTTATAATGTATAATTTTTGTTCAATATAGAACATTGAAAAAGAATGAAAATTGCATAAGATAAATAATGAAGCCATATCATATAGTTGAAGATTAAAGACAAAAACCAAAGATAAGATTGCATAAGACAAACAATGAAGACAGAATATAGTTGAAGATTGAAGACAAAAACCATAGAAAAAGATAAATGAAGACATAAAATATAGTTGAAGAGGATTGAAGGCAAAAACCATAGAAGAAGATGATGACTATTGGATGATATGATGATTACTAAGAATTAAAATGAAAAAGGGGATTATCAAGTATTAACTCTTACTTGTGATATTTATTTAATGCATTATTATATGTGAATGAAGTAATCAATACACAAAAGTCTATACATGAATTAAAGATTAAACTAAATATTTTAAATATATAGAAACAACATTTATGGATATGTTTAAACTAAATATCTTAAATATGGCATAGTTGTTATGGTCACTTATTGTTATAGAAAGGGGCCTATTGTACAATAGATACACATGAGAATGGTTTGATTGAATGGAATTTCCATTTTAATTGATTTGTTATTAAATTGTAATTCCAAGATAATTTCTCCTACTCTATACCTACATATTTATCTACATAGTTTCTTGGCATGCTCTCGATGAACACATAACATCAACATTATAAACCAGAATAACTCTCCAAACATGCTTCTCACCATCCCCATTCTTTAACCAATTTTTAATATAAATACAACTATAACAATATTTCACATTGACAAATCCACATGGACCAATTCATTTCATATCATATATTAATTTCATGTTGTCACCTCTTTTCACATGCGTCTCCTCGTGTGCATGTTCAACCAAGGAAACCATTATATTTAACTCTTAGAATTTAATAAATCTCAATCTTTTCACTTTATTTTTTTGAAGGGGTTACTTTTATTTGAAAAGGAAGTCATAATATATCAACCTATTTATGAGATGTGGCGCTAGGGGAGGGACTCCTAATGTTGTGCGGTGACTAGTAGTGGTCATGGTTCCCGTCACATCAACCACCCAATTATTGAACATTCCCAACTTAAAAGAAAATCATAAAACTTCATATTTATGCATAAATATATATATTATGTTAAGTACAAAAAGCATCCAATAGCTAATTAGAACCCCAGCTGACACTGGATAATCCATTTAATGCCAACTTTACAAACCATCAGGTCCAATTGAGAACAAACTCTGTCCTACCATAAATACCAAATCTAATATCAAAACAACCTATGATGCTTAATCTACTAAGTACACCCTGGGCATCACATCATTCCTCATGAACCACAACTAGAGAAGCAATAATCAAACAACCGGATGCAATGTTCCATCACCCATTACCACCTGCACACTGCAAGTGAAATTAGGGTCAGCATCTGGTCCAGAATTCATCAACAACTCACACATGCAACCTCAATAAATGACACCCAACCACTGAAAAATGATCAAATCATTCATTAAAATCTATGAAAACTCAAAAGGAGCAGCAAATACGAATGCCCAAAATCAAATCATCCATTAAACTCTATAATCAGCAAAATAGAATTCACAGCCCAAAATCAAATCAAGCATTAAACTCAACCAAAGCACATGGATCAGCAAAACATCCATTAATCGAATTCCCAACTGCCCAAAATCAAATCATCCATTAATCGAATTCCCAACTGCCCAAAATAAAATCATCCATTAAACACACTAAGAGCACATGGATAATGCAAACACAAATCTCCAGCCATTGGATCAGTGCCAAATCAATCCCAGCCTCCCATTCACAGAATTAACCTTATAATCCATGTCAATTCCACTAAGTAATCATTTTCAACATAAAAAATTATAAACCAACCTCTTTGCATACAATTGAATCCATTTGCATTCCTTGGATTCAAGTTGTGCATCTATCGAACTGTTCATCTATAAACCATGACTCATCCATTCAAGCAGTGCATTTATCATCTATCAAACTGTTATTCCTGCATACTGTTCATCTATCAAGCAGGACTCAACCATTCAGCAACAGCCCATCAGTGTGTGCACAGTCTTTCAGGTATTGACAGTCACTTCTTTCATGTATCCATTCAATTAACTATCTAAATTTTCATGTATCCATTAACTATCCATTTCACATATCAATTCTATTAACTAGTTTAGCGCATTAACATGTATCCATTAACTATCCATTTCACATATCCATTATATTAACTAGTTTAGCGTATAATACTTACAAGTTAACCATTGCAGAATGATACCCTATTAAATGTTACATGTATGGATTGTGCAGATTTTTGAAGTCACATATCCATTCTATTAACTAGTTTAACGTATAATACTCACCGGTTGACCACTACAGAAGGATATATAATACTCATAGGTTAATTGAATGGATATAATACCCTATTAAATGTTACATGTATGGATTGTGCAGATTCTCGTAGCCATGCCAAGAGTCAATATTACACCTTGTACAAGGAAGACAAGGAAGAGGGGTACCCGGGGTGCCCAGCTACAATGCACATCATCGGATGAGAAAAGGGCCTGTGTTTCAAATGACAACATTGCTACAACAAATTCTGAGAATGGTCATGTGGAAGAGGTAGATGGTGTGGTTCCACCATCAACGACAGTGCCATCACCACCCACAGTGCCAGCATCACCCATATTGCCACCATCTTCCACAATGCAAGGTGCCATTTCAACGAAGAAAATAAGTTAAATTAGAGGATGGACAAAAGAAGACATGCGGGATGCAATTGACGATGTCGAATTCAAGGGGTTTTCAGTTAGAGCAACGGCCAAAAAATATGGGATTGCACCCACGTCAATCCATTACTGGATAAATGGCCTAACCCATACCAAGAGGAGAGGTCCTCTTACAGTCATGACTGAACAGGAGGAGAAGGAGGTGGTGGTGTGGTGTAAGGAGATGTCCCAATTGGGACATGGGCTAGAGTTGATACAACTGAAATCAATTGTTGCTCAAACTTGTCAGGGGAGGCCAACCCCATTCAAGGATGGGTTTCTAGGTAAGTCATGGTGGGTTGGTTTAAAAAAAAAGGCATCCAGAGCTAGTGCTACGAACTGTAGATGGCCTGGATAGAGACAAGGCATTCAATCTATGCCCAACAGTTGTGTCCAACTTCTATGACACTCTTTCTCCTGCATATGAGAAACACTCTTATGCTCAAGACCATATTTGGAACTGCGACAAGATAAGGTTACGGGAAGTAAGGAATCGTGGCATGTAGGTCATTGCAAAGAGAGGGAGCTAGAATATGCCAAAGATTCTTCCCAAGAGCAGGGAATGGATAACCATTCTATGTTGTGTGAATGCAATTCGTATGGAAATCCTGGGATTTTATTTGTTCAAGGGAAAAACTCAGCTGCAAAACTATATCCAAAACTGTGAACCCGTGGCGTACATGGTTGCACATCCCCATGCATGGATGACTAATTTCCACTAGCCAATGAACATGCACAAACTAGCCAAACAACAATCTTAAGTACCATCTCTAATTTCCACTTAAACTCAAATCAAACAAATGAACATGCACAAACTAGCCAAACAACACTAATAAGTACCATCTCAAATTTCCACTTAAAATCAAATCCATAATTAATATTGAGAAAAATTGACTCCATTAATTGTATCAAATGCTTATACTGTGTCAAATGCTTAAGCTGTATACCAACAAATGCTTAAACTATGTCAAATCTTCTGCATCAGTTCACTACATAGGATTGCAAAGCCATCCGGAAAAGACAAACATTCACACTAAACGAGGGGCCATGCCAAATTTCATATCCACGACATTTTCTTCTTTTGCAGCTTCAAACACTAATATAAAGATGAATATTAATTTCAAACACCTACTGCTGCAAAATTACCAAAATCTTATTACAATATTGCTCCCAATAATCCATGATGAAATAATTTAGGCTAGGACATACCAATAATCTACAATAATCATATCCAAAATGCATAACAATATTTCTTCCAACACTGAAAGCAACCAACATTCATCCACACAATAAGGCATAACAATATTTATGCCAACACTGAAAGCAACCAGCATTCATCCACACAATAAGGCATAACAATATTTCTGCCAACACTGAAAGCAACCATCATTCATCCACACAATATCGCATACCATGCCAAATTCCAAAAACCCTCAACCACCACATTTACAAACTATTGACTGCATATGCCTAAAAATATTCACGACCAGAAGCCAAAAGCCAAAATATAAGCTGCAAAAAAACAGAGAATCTCATAGGAAACCCTCCACCACCAACCCTAAACAAAAAATATTTTAACAACTGTATAATTAGCCAAAAACAAACATGTGGAAGCCAATTCAGGAAAATTTCTTTAGTCATATTTTTCGGACCTTGTCCCAAATTACAATCACGCAGAGCCAGAACCACAACAGTGTCAAGCATTCCAACTTCCCTTAGAACCAAAGACACCCAAAAGATTTCAACAAGCTGAAAATGGTCAAAAGTAACCAGAACCACAATATACAATTGCAGACTGTGTTCAACACACCATTTTGTCGGGACTTCTCCACCATAAAAAACCAGTAACTAGACAGGGTCCGAAAAACATAACAAAACTCACCCATAATCGCAGTTGCAAAAATACCCTGCAAACCTCCTCACAACCAGAGAAATCCACCATATTTTTTTTCAAACATACCCTGCAAACCTCTTCGCAACCAGAGAAACCCTAAAAACAAAACAACCAAACAAACCCGTGCCCGAAATAGCCAGACAAACCCACTTACGAGATACAATTACAATACATCCAGACAAACACAAGCAACCACAGAGAAACCGAGCCAAAGGCTTAAAGAAATCATCCATGAGGAGGTGTGGAGTGTTAAAAAACACAGTCGAGAAGCAGGTAGGAACCCTACCCATTCCAAGATGTAAAGCAAGGCCCGTCGAGGCCCGTCGAACTCACAAACCGTCGTCGCCAACCTCCTCGACCCCGTATTCAGCACAAGAGCATGCAGGGAACGAGCCACTCACTACTGCCAACATGGAGAGGAACGCACAGAAGAAATCCCCTACCAAGCAAAGCCACCAGAAGAACAACGCCAGAAGTCGAACTGAACCGAACCTAAATGCGAGGAATGATGCCCAAAACTCCAAGCAAGTCGCGCAGTTTGAGGTTCAAAGGGGCTCCATCCATGGGGATGCGGCATACCACCATTCACAGCGGCCTGTGCGAGCAATGGATCCCCAGCGGACCAGTACCGGGGTGGCAGAACGGCCACACACCGACCACAACCAAGAATGCACGGAGTGGTGGAGCTGCCCCAACGAAATGGTGAAAACCCTAACCTAAAACTATCAAAAACCCTAAAAAGTCATGCGGCCACCTGCCTAACACACGGCGCTAGCTGCTAGGTGTGTGTCGTACCAAAAAGTGTTATCTCCATGTATCCTCCGACGTGGCAAAGTGGACCCCGCACCACAATTGGCGTCCCTCCCCTAGGGGTAGTTAAAAGTCAAAATAAGATTTCATCAACACCGTCCATCTTCAAATCTTCCTTTGTTTCGTGTCCAAGGAATTTCTAGGTGCCTCGCTTCCTCGTTCTACCTACGTCTACTAGGAATTGCTAGGTACCTCTTGCTTCCTCATTTTATCGCCGTCACAATTCTTCGTTCTTCTGGCATCTACCAAGAATTGCTAGATACGTCGCTTCCTCGTTCTATGGGCGTCACAATTCCGATGAGAAACAGCTGTAGAACAAGGAAGTGAGGCGCCTAGCAATTTCTAATTGGTTAACTCATCCCTTCTATAAAAGGTTCTTTGGCCTTCCCTTTCTCAAGCAAGCAACAAATTAATCTCGAATAGCCCAGAAGATTAATCTCGAATAGCGCAGAATCCGTGGCAGTGGGAATGCGGAGAGCATGGAGATATGATGTGTTTTTGAGTTTCAGAGGTTCAGATGTCAGGAAAGGCTTCGTAGATCATCTCTACATAGCCCTCACTGCTAGCAAACAAATCCATGTTTTCCATGATGCCCATCAACTCAAGAAAGGGGATGATATTAATGCAACTATAAAGCACGCTATTGAGTGCAGCAGAATAAGGATTCCTATTTTGTCCCCAGATTATGCATCCTCTGTGTGGTGCCTTAGGGAATTCTCCCTAATTGCTGCAACACAGGTGCAGGGGCAGGGGCGAGCCATCCCTTTGTTTTACAAAATGGATCCTCGGCAGGTGCATCACCCGGAGAGATTTGGAAGCCCATTTGCGGAGGCATTCCAACACCATCGGAGGAGCAGAATTCACAAATCAGAAGATATTGAAAGATGGAAAGATGCTCTATTCAAGGTGTTTAATCTCATAGGTTGGAATCTCGACGACACAAATGGGTGAGTAACGGGTTCACTATATTATATTCAGACACTCTACCTCATTTCTTTCAAATCTATTTTCAATTTCTGTTCCAACAAATGGAAAGTTGTTTTAAAAATTGGAATGCTTCTGTATGGTGGATAGATAAAATTAGACTGAGGTTCTTTGAGCCCTCACTATTTGTTATTTTTTTGTCTTATCCATCCTGGTTCCCTCTCAAAAATTGTGCAGATACGAAGCGGCGTTGGTAACGCGTGTGGTTGAGGACGTGGCTAAACATTGCAAATGAGGGCGGCTGCATGATTAGTAGATATCATTATGTCACTCTTGGTTGACATTGGCAATGGCATTCAAATAAGCATGACACTGTGTATGGACAGTTGATTCAAATAAGCATGACACTGTGTATGGACAGTTGGATTAGATACAATGGTTGATATGCTTTTCGCAATAGATAGTTGGATCAGATCTAATTGTTCATATTTTTCGATCATATACAATAGTTGATATTCTTTTCGCAATAGATATGGATAGATGGATCAGATTCAATTGTTCATATCCTTCTCCCAACAACATTAAATGTTGTGTTGTCAGATACTTCTTGAATATTGAATATTAGCAATTGACAATGACATGTCACTTTTGGTTGACAACATCTTGAATATTGAATATTATCAATTGACAATGGCATGTCACTTTTGGTTGACATTGGCATTAGGTTCTTGTAGTTTGACATGTTGCAATGATGTATACCTGTACTTATTGGATGCCTTTAGAGGATTTGAATTGAAGGAAGCTGGAAACGTAAACCTTCCTATCTGCTTCTTATTAATCACTCTGTTGCTTATAAAAGAGACGTGTTTTTTGTATTATTTTTTTTAATTAGATGGTCACTCTGTTCTCCATTTTTATATCTTCATTTATAATCATGTCTTAAATAAAAATTAAGAGGTTATTGAAATTATATTTTTTAAAATCCAGTATAATGATTTTAGGTAACATAATCTTACAAGATGAGTTTGTTTTCTCCATTTAAAAGAAAGAACTATTTTTTAATATTATTTTTTAAAAATATTATATATAATAAAATTTTATTAATTATGTGTTTCGAATCTCACAAGGTAGTTGGGAGTAAGGGTTTGTGGTGAATTTGAGGGTTTAGATGTCTTTAGATGACAGTTTCTTAGACCATAAGCTAATCTACGAACATTTATATACATTTATATCTTAAATGGTTCTTGTAATATAGTGATAGTATTTTTGAACATCGTCTGTTTTTTAGTTGGATGAGAAAAGGAACTAACAACATTTTTTTATGGTTTTTGATGATGTTGAATGTTGATAATATAAATCAATTAGAGACTCTACTATATGTGGATGGTATTTTTGAACATCATTTTTTTAAATTGGGTGAGCTTAAGAAGCTTTAAAAGAATTATATGATTACCATATAATTGAAACTATCATAAAATTTCATTATAATTTTATTTTGTTATCCAGTTTGAAATATAAAAATATAAAAATAAATCAAACCATAAATAGCACTTATTTCATTAAATTTATTGTCTAATAAAAAAAGTTTCAACCCAACCATAGGTAGGGAAATTGACATTGTCCCTTCTATCTAAAAAATAGTCTAAAGTTATTAGTTTATGGATGTGTGATACTTTGAAACTTTGTACAAGACTAGATAGGTTATAGATTATTGAATTCACTCATTGGATATCAATTTTTGAAAATTTGTTCTTTTTCTTAAACATTAAGTTTTTTCTTAAATATTAATTACTTTACATGTAGTTTGAATGTATAAAATGTCATGTTTTCTTTATTATTTTTGTATATCATTAGTTTTCTTTCTCATTGATTGTGGTATAAATATTCAATCTATTTTATTTTTATTTTTAATTTAAATTTATCAAAAAGTTATTAGTATTTTTTATATTTAATTATGAAATATTAAAATTAAAAAAACATTTAAATAAAAATTAAGAAAAAAAATTCAAATGAAAAAAGAAAATTTATAAATGATAAAATAAAAGCATTATATTATTAACCATTAAATAGATTAAAACAATATGGACAAAATTAAGGTCATTTTCATTCATCCTTTGTTATATCTTTGAACTTCCTCTTATCCGGGAAGATTATATTATTAGGTTCTATCTAATGTTCCAAGTTATTAATTTTATAATGATGATTCACAATTAAGGAATGTATAGATAAATAATTTAGATTTTTTATATAATTAAGAGATTTTTTTATTATTTATCTTTATAAATTTGTAATTTTTTTATAATTGTTGATTTCAATTGTCTTTTATCTTTATTGAAGTTTAAGTAGAATTGGTAATATGCTTGTTGAGAAATACTTCATGTTTTTATGAGTCATTTATATAGATTCATTTTAAACTTGGATTTTTTAAATGGACCAACTCATTTTATGTTATATATTAATTTCTTCCAATTAAATGATAATAAAAAAAAAAATCTCAAAAATGTGTACATAGAGATGAATGAATGTACTTGATAACATCTCCCCAGACAAAGTTATATACTTAAAGATGAATGAATTTACATGATAACATCTCCCCATACTGAGTTGTAAAGTATTATTTTCCACATTGTATTAATTTCATTTTGAATAAAAATATTCAATATATGTCAATCTGCATTGCTAGTTCCAAACTCGTGTCAAATTGTAAAGAGACCAAGCAAAGTAAACTTCAACAGCTACCATCAAATACAAAGACAAATCAATCTTCATTGCTAATTCCAAACTCATCACTTTATAATTTCAAAATAGATTTTGTCAAATTGCAAATAGATGAAGCAAAGTAAACTTCAACATCTACCATCAAACAAAAACACAAATCTTATCATTGATTTTATTTCCTATAACATATTATATGACATGACATTTTTCCAACTTTCAATTACCCTTCTTACCCTTCTTATTGATTAGCTGCTTCTATGCTTTCTTAATTCCAAGCATATTCTATTGTTCTTATTTTGTTTAAGATGAATGTATTTTCAACATTTTCTTTTTATTTTCAATTTCTTTTATACTTTAAATGCAAGTGAACATTAATATATGCTCATGAGGGATAGAGCAATTCGTAATGAGTAATTGAGATAAGAAGTTGTAAATGGATAATCACAAGTTCAAATCCCCGTGGATATTTACTTTTTAAAAAAAACATTAATATATAAATTATATTATATCTTAAAGAATTTAAATTATTTTTTTCACAATAAATATGGAACATATTGTACTTAATTAAGATAATAATTAGAATGAAAGAAACTATTCATTTTCTCGTATTTATTTTATGATTATATTTATTGTATGAGGAGATATGAATTGTGTATTAAAATAAAATAAATTATGCATTTTCTCATATTTATTAAATTATTAAATTTATAAAATAAATTATTATATATTTATCTAAATTAATTTAAATTATAAATAATTTAAGATTTTCTTATAAATATACATTATATATTTCATCCACTAGATAAGATATGTAATAAAGTACTCTAATATGAATTATTCATTTTCTCATATGTATTATATTTTAAAATTTATAAATAAATTATTATATAAATTTATAAAATATGATATTTGAGATTTGAGATTTATTAAAAATATTAACATGTGTAGTTTTTTTCAATTAAAATATTTACTATTTATAATTTTATCTAATATTTTTTTTATTTTATTACTTTATTTATAATTTTATCTAATATTTTTTTATCTTATTATTTTATCATTTAGAAATATATAAATATTAAAAATAACAAATAATTTAGAATTATATATTCAAGGATGTACAAATAAAATTCAACTTCAACCTTAATTAATAAGAAAAAAATTGAAATATTAATCTATTCATTTTCCTAATAAAATCTATGCTTATTCAATTTTTATATCCTTTTTATATTTTTTAAATTAAATTTAAACATTTTTTAATATTTTTTCTTAAAACAAATCTTCCTCCTCAAATTTTATTAATAAAATTGAATTACTCATAAACATATACATATTGAATATATCTAGTACCTTGCAATCAAACTTAAGGAAATCTTGCACTCAAATGTTTATAGTAATCCTCAAATTTCAAATTTAATATATTTTTAATCTATTTAATGGATAAAATTTGTTTACATTTTTTATTTAAAAACTATTAATTATATTTAATATGAAAATGATAGTTGATTCTCATAGTTGATTTTTTTAATATGACGTAGAGGTTTTAAGTATCTAAACTATATATAGGGTATCTGTCCATTGATGATCCAGTTATTTTCTTTGATGGTGCAGCCTCCTTGGGACTTTGTGCTGCAGGGGTTTTGATCATTTTAAATCAAGAGCACTACTTTACTTTCAGACTTAGATGTGGCAAAGGTACAAGTATGAAGGCTGAACTTCTTTCCCTTTGGTGCTCGGTAAGGTTGGCAAATCTTTTTGGTTTTCCAAGACTCAAGATCTTCGGAGATTCAAGAGTAACTATAAAATGGGAAAAGGGTGATTATAAATTGAACATTACTGCTCTAACACATTGGTGTAACAGGATTAGAGATGAGATTGATAAAATTAAGAACATTGTATTTGAACACATCTACAGAGAACACAATCAGATGGCAGATAAATTGTCCAAGCAGGCACTTACAGTTTTGATGGCTATCTTCACTAGGAAGAATACTTTGAGGAGGAGATCCAGGATCATGGATATTTTTGTTTCTTAGATTAGATTGTTGGGACAGTAAAATTTTCTATATGAACTGATTGAAAGTTATATTTTTGCCAATATGGATAGGGAGGAAATTTTGGACAAAATGTTTTGTATTTTTTAGAAGGAACTGACGGGGGTTCCTTATGAACAGGATCTGGTACATTACATGTAACCGATCTATCATTGTATTGTTTCTTATTTCAATTTTGGAATATAAATAGTATTTTTTTTTCGCTAGAAAAAAAAGGGTTAATGATTGGATATTTTGGTATATACCACATAATCACTCTATGGAAACCTCATGATAACCATGATAGTATTTATTAGATACTAGTGATATTAAATGAAATAGACATGAATTACACGTGTTTAAAGTTGTTTTAATTAATTAAGAATTAATTTTCCATAAATAAATAAGTTGATAAGGTGAAATAGTCTTCAAGTACAAGTGTAAAGTGGTTTTAATTGATTAATAACTCTTCTTCCACAAAGAAATAAGTTAACAATCCAAAAATTAAAACACAATTAACTAATTATTAGGGGAGGGACGCCAGTAGTGGTGTGCCCTCCCTTCATCCACATAGATGGCGACGTGGCGGACAACAAAAGGTGTACGACAATAAATGACGTGGTAGTTACATGGGTCTAGTTGGTAAGGCACTTTAATACATAGTTTAATTTGCCTAGTTTCCCATGTGCACCGACTCTTCTCCCGACCCCAGTCTTCTCCCCCATCCATTTTTGCTCGGGCCTGATGTGTGGGCATTCGCCCACCCTAGTAGCAATGTTCCCTGGCTCTTTGGGATGTAATATCTTGTACCTAAACTAGTTAGGGGGTGGTTCCATGGCGACAAGGGTGGGATCTGGTATTCGATAGTGGTGTTGCTTGAGGACTCTTGTGGTTGTTTCTTGGTTTATCACCATCTAGTTCGATGGTGTTGTGTGGACCTTGTGTTGCATTTTTTTGGATTTCATGGGAGAAAATGCGATTATGCTTCCTAGTTTGGGCACGATCACACCCAAACATGGTAATTTATGCCAACATCTTGCATCCTGTGCATGTTTTGTGTAGTTTTTTTGAGGAATTTGCTTACTCCACCATTGTTGTGAAGGTTTTTGCACTCTTTATGGAAGGTAGCAACATGAGGGGTTTGGATGGGAGTCATTTGAAGGTTTTGAAGGTGGAACTGTGCTTCTCTCTACATAATCATGTGTTCTCTGGTAGGAATCATTTCCTACCAGCTTCTCTCTGCCTATGTTTATCAACACAATAAATTCCTTGGTGGATTTTTGTTACTGGTTATTGCAATGTTCTCTATGATTTGGTTCGAAGTCATTACCAATTCAAGGTTTTTGCTTTCATATTTCCTTATTTTCGGTCCTTATATCTCCACATTGTTGTTTTTATTTGTTGAAGTAGATTTTTTCGTTCAATCCCTATGAAATCCCTTATGGCATTGCTAGAAGGAGCTTTTCCCTGTATTTGCAAAGGTAGAGTTTGTCCCTTGTTTTAATTTATGTGTTGAGGTCTTGGTATTTAGAACATCTAATATCCTTCTATCTCATGGGATGTAATTTATCTATAAGTACGTGCAGAGGTAGGGTTTTTCCTTCAATCCTTCTATTGTTTTGTTTATATTTGAAGGGCCCAAGGTGGAATCCTCACACCCACCTACAAACAGTTCATAGTTGAGGTCTTTCGAGTTTAAGTATTAGATTGTTGGTAAAGGACTAAATTAAGGGTGTGGCAATTTAGGATCGAGTTGTGTTAGGAAGGAGATTGTGTTCCATAACAATTATGCACTAGGTTTTTTATGCTTAATGTGTGGTATCATCCTCTGCCAACTATTGATATTTATGTTGGCGTTCTGGTCCAATTATGAATTGATTATGAATTCATGGTAAATTCGATATGTCAATGACTCTGTTTACTGGTTATGCTTTGTCCTTTGTTACTAGTTATGCTTTTTCCTATGGATATGCAAATTGTGCATGAGATGTAGTCTATCCATTTTATTATATTTGATGTTGTTTAGAATCCCTCCTTATTTGTTATTGGCATTGGAAAATCAGGCTATTCAGTTGAATTCCTTCACTTCACAATATATGCAAGTCATTTATAAGATATCATTGTAGTGTATGCCTGATTGACACTTGGGTATTCACACTTAAGAATTTGGGGAAGTATATGAATATTGTTAATTTGTTGTTGTTTAGAATCAAATGGTGAATGATATGTGCTTGAATGCATGCCTTCCAAATTTATGTTGGAGATATGGTCTTATTGTGAATTCATGGTAAAGTTGATATGGAAATGACTCTGGTTACTAGTTATGATTTGTCCTTTGTTACCGGTTATGCTTTGTCCCTTGGATATGGAAATTGTTCATGGGATGTAGTCTATCTATTTTATTATATTTGTTGTTGTTTAGAATCATATGGTGAATGATATGTGTTCGAATGCATGCATGCTAGACTCATATTTTGTTGCAACTAATAATTGACATAAAGAACCAATTTTAGGTAATCAAACTTTCATTTATGTTAACAGGTAAGTAAATACATTGCCTCCAATTGTATATAAAAATAGGACCTAGAATTTCATATATCAGTATCTGACATATAACATAAAACATAAAACATCTCTAGGCTAAGCATATAACATCCCTGTGGTTGAAGGGGTTAAGTATCTTCAGATCGGATTCAAATTAGAACTAGAGGAAAAACCGAAAAATCCTATATGACAAAATACGCATTGCTTGTGGCTAAGCTAAGCATATAACATCCTTATGATTGAATAGGTTCAATATCTTCGATGCCTGACCTTGTTGAATTTCCTGCAGTTGCTTGAACCGAGTTGCTTGAGTTTCCCAAGGTTGCTTGATCAAACTAAGTTGAGCTTCCGACATTTGCTTGAGGCCAATTTTTTGCGTGTATCGAAGAGGAATCAGGAAACCATAGTTATGAATTGTGCTCAATATCCCTGGGTTCACTAGAGATGTTGGATAAGCATACATTAGATTTCCCTTGCACTAGTATGGAAAAGGGTTTTCACCAAAAAAGACTATAAACCCACTATAATGACTAGGTCAATTTTAAACCAATCCTAAAAACACACTAATAAAAAATAACAATAATATCAAAATAAAGTGAAGATGGTAAAGTGAAGCTTAAACCCTGATCTCAACAAGCCTCTCATGATTTAAATATCTAACTCCTTTGGAAAAATTTACCCAAGAGAGGCAAATTATGACATGACCATTCATGCATGCAATCTCTCCTCCAATCTTTAAAAAATTATATATATGACTCTCAAGTTTTTGTATTGCTTTATTTACTAACATATATTTAATCTAGTGATGTTAACAAGATTCTTCTTTCATCTTTCTCCCATACATGTTGTCAGCTCCTTTCACCAGCTTCTCAACCAGAGCAACCATTATTTTTTAATAAATCTCAATCTTTTCAAAGGGATTACTTTAAAAAATATCATGAACACCGTCGATCACCAAATCTTCCTTTGATGATCGAACGACGAATTGCTAAGTGCCTCGATTCCTCGTTCTACCTACGTCTACCAGGAATTGCTAGGAATTGGTTGATATTGGCAACAGCTTGGTTCTGTTTTGCATTTAATGTTGTTATGGGGGACCGGGATATTGATAATGATAATTGGATAGTTTATATTTCTGTAACAACAGCATTACATGCTTTATTTTGTTATAAAATATTTATTAAATTATTTTAACAAGAAAATTAATTTGAATTTAGAAATAATTTGAATTAGTCGATAAAAATTAGCCAATTCTTTTCTTCGCTGAGTTAGACGATTCAGATACATATGGTGTATATAGACAATAGTATGTAACTTTTGATTGACATTGACATTGATATATCACTTTTGGTTGACATTGGCATGTAGGTTCTGTGATGTATACATGTATTTGTTGGACGCCTTCAGAATTGACATTGGCATGCAGGTTGTGTGATGTATAACTGTACTTGTTCGACGCCTTGTGAAGGATGCTGGAAACGTAAAACATAAGTTGTTTATCATGTTTTCCTGTCTGCTTCTTATTAATCACTGTGTTGCTTCCTTTCTAATAAAACTGGTTTTCAACTTTGAAAAAGAGAATCCACTATGAAGGAGACGTGTTTTTATTATTATTTAATAATAGCTTCCTTTATTATCATGTCTTGAATAAAAAGTACAAGGTTATTGAAATTATTAAGTTTTTTAAATTATATATATATATATATATTATTATGAATAAATAAAAAGATTAAAATTGATTTAAAGATGTAAAATAAATTTGTAGATATTATAGAGACATGCTTATTTATTTATGAGTATATGATATTAAGAATTTGATTAAATATTTAGTTGAGTTTTAATTTTTATAATGTATATTTTTTTCATATGTATGAAAGAAGATGTTTGAAATTAATTTTATAATGTATAATTTTTGTTCAATATAGAACATTGAAAAAGAATGAAGATTGCATAAGACAAATAATGAAGCCATATAATATAGTTGAAGATTGAAGACAAAAACCAAAGATAAGATTGCATAAGACAAATAATGAAGACATAGAATATAGTTGAAGATTGAAGACAAAAACCATAGAAAACCATAAATGAAGACATAAAATATAGTTGAAGAGGATTGAAGGCAAAGACCATAGAAGAAGATGATGACTATTGGATCATATGATGATTACTAAGAATTAAAATAAAAAAGGGGGATTATCAAATATTAACTATTACTTGTGATATTTATTTAATGCATTATTATATG
This sequence comes from Larix kaempferi, assembly GCA_027924585.1. Classification (NCBI taxonomy): domain Eukaryota; kingdom Viridiplantae; phylum Streptophyta; class Pinopsida; order Pinales; family Pinaceae; genus Larix; species Larix kaempferi. The sequence goes on from BSBM01000361.1 coordinate 21,156,049, forward strand.
TGAATGAAGTAGTTAATACACAAAAGTCTATACATGAATTAAAGATTAAACTAAATATCTTAAATATATAGAAACAACATTTATGGATATGTTTAAACTAAATATCTTAAATATGGCATAGTTGTTATGGTCACTTATTGTTATAGAAAGGGGCCTATTGTACAACAGATACACATGAGAATGGTTTGTTTGAATGGAATTTCCATTAAATAATTGATTTGTTATTAAATTGTAATTCCAAGATAATTTATCCTACTCTATACCTACATATTTATCTACATAGTTCCTTGGCATGCTCTCTATGAACACATAACATCAACATTATAAACCAGAATAACTCTCCAAACATGCTTTTCACCATCCCCATTCTTTAACCAATTTTTAATATAAATACAACTATAACAATATTTCACATTGACAAATCCACATGGACCAATTCATTTCATATCATATATTAATTTCATGTTGTCACCTCTTTTCACATGCGTCTCCTCGCGTGCATGTTCAACCAGGGAAACCATTATATTTAACTCTTAGAATTTAATAAATCTCAATCTTTTCACTTTATTTTTTTGAAGGGGTTACTTTTATTTGAAAAGGAAGTCATAATATATCAACCTATTTATGAGATGTGGTGCTAGGGGAGGGACTCCTAATGTTGTGCGGTGACTAGTAGTGGTCATGGTTCCCGTCACATCAACCACCCAATTATTGAACATTCCCAACTTAAAAGAAAATCATAAAACTTCATATTTATGCATAAATATATATATTATGTTAAGTCCAAAAAGCATGCAATAGCTAATTAGAACCCCAGCTGACACTGGACTATCCATTTAATGCCAACTTTACAAACCATCAGGTCCAATTGAGAACAAACTCTGTCCTACCATAAATACCAAATCTAACATCAAAACAACCTATCATGCTTAATCTACTAAGTACACCTTGGGCATCACATCATCCCTCATGAACCACAACTGGAGAAGCAACAATCAAACAACAGGATGCAGCGTTCCATCACCCATTACCACCTGCACACTGCAAGTGAAATTAGGGTCAACATCTGGTCCAGAATTCATCAACAACTCACACATGCAACCTCAATAAATGACACCCACCCACTAAAAAATGATCAAACCATTCATTAAAATCTATGAAAAATCAAAAGGAGCAGCAAATACGAATGCCCAAAATCAAATCATCCATTAAACTCTACAATCAACAAAACAGAATTCGTAGCCCAAAATCAAATTAGGCATTAAACTCAACCAAAGCACATGGATCAGCAAAACATCCATTAATTGAATTCCCAGTTGCCCAAAATCAAATCATCCATTAAACACACTAAGAGCACATGGATAATGCAAACACAAATCTCAAGCCATTGGATCGGTGCCAAATCAATCCCAGCCTCCCATTCCCAAAATTAACCTTGCAATCCATCTCAATTCCACTAAGCAGTCGTTTTCAACATAAAAAAAAAACTATAAACCATCCTCTTTGCATACAATTGAATCCATTTGGAAAATTGGATTCAAGTTGTGCATCTATCGAACTGTTCATCTATAAACCAGGACTCATCTATTCAAGCAGTGCATTTATCATCAATCAAACTGTTATTCCTGCAAACTGTTCATCTATCAAGCAGGACTCAACCATTCATCAACAGCCCATCAGTGTGTGCATAGTGTTTCAGGTATTGACTGTCACTTATTTCGTGTATCCATTCAATTAACTATCTAAGTTTTCACGTATCCATTAACTATCCATTTCACATATCCATTCTATTAACTAGTTTAGCACATTAACATGTATCCATTAACTATCCATTATATTAACTAGTTTAGCGTATAATACTCACAAGTTAACCATTGCAGAATGATACCCTATTAAATGTTACATGTATGGATTGTGCAGATTTTCGTAGTCACATATCCATTCTATTAACTAGTTTAGCGTATAATACTCACAGGTTGACCATTACAGAAGGATATATAATATTCACAGGTTAATTGAATGGATTTAATACCCTATTAAATGTTACATGTATGGATTGTGTAGATTCTCGTATCCATGCCAAGAGTCAATATTGTACCTTGTACAAGGAAGACAAGGAAGAGGGGTACCCGGGGTGCCCAGCTACAATGCACATCATCGAATGAGGAAAGGGCCTGTGTTTCAAATGAAAACATTGCTACAACAAATTCTGAGAATGGTCCTGTGGAAGAGGTAGATGGTGTGGTTCCACCATCAATGACCGTGCCATCACCACCCATAGTGCCAGCATCGCCCATATTGCCACCATCTTCCACAGTGCAAGGTGCCATTTCAACGAAGAAAATCAGTTCAATTAGAGGATGGACAAAAGAAGACATGCTGGCTGCAATTGACGATGTCGAATTCAAGGGGTTTTCAATTAGAGCAGCGGCCAAAAAATATGGGATTGCACCCACGTCAATCCATTACTGGATAAATGGCTTGACCCATACCAAGAGGAGAGGTCCTCTTACAGTCATGACTGAACAGGAGGAGGAGGAGGTGGTGGTGTGGTGTAAGGAGATGTCCCAATTGGGACATGGGATAGAGTTGATACAACTGAAATCAATTGTTGCTCAAATCTGTCAGGGAAGGCCAACCCCATTCAAAGATGGGTTTCGAGGTAAGTCATGGTGGGCTAGTTTTAATAAAAAGGTATCCAAAGCTAGTGCTACGAACTGTAGAGGGCCTGGATAGAGACAAGGCATTGAATCTACGCCCAACAGTTGTGTCCAAGTTCTATGACAATCTTTCTTATGCATATGAGAAACACTCTTACGCTCCATACCATATTTTGAACTGCAGCAAGACAGGGTTACAAGAAGGAAGGAATCGTGGCATGCAGGTCATTGCAAAGAGAGGGAGCCAGAATGTGCCAAATATTATGCCCAAGAGCAGGGAGTGGATAACCATTCTATGTTGTGTGAATGAAATTCATATGGAAATCCTGGGATTTTATTTGTTCAAGGGAAAAACTCGACTGCAAAACTATATCCAAAACTGTGAACCTGTGGCGTGCATGGTTGCACATCCCCATGCATGGATGACTAAAGAACTTTTCCTGAATTGGCTTTGTCACTTTGCAGCATCCGTACCAGGCAGTGTCTCCCCTGAAAACTATTTGGATATCCACATCATCTTTTTCAGGATCTTGCATGCAATTAGGGTTTGCATGCACCTGCATGCACTTGCATGCATCCCAGTCACCAGATTGATGCCTCCAGCACCTTAGCCACCTCATTCTAGTACCCGGGAGCCACTTACTACAGAGTTTTAGCCCTCCTAGGCTGAAAGGTGCCCACTTCTCACCTACTGCCAGAGAAGGGCGCACTTGTTCACCTACCACTGCAGTTCCACTTCAGTTACATTCAGTTAGCTCCGATTCTCCCTAATTTGAGGCTAGTTTCACTCCCGACTGACTATTTCACTTCCGTTGGACCTCCAGTTTGACTAGATGACTTGTTCTAACTTCAGTTAGTCTCCCATGCGCCCCCCACTGAGCCTCCTTCCCTTACTCAGTGCTACACACTTCAGTTACACATGACACACTCAATTAGACTCAGATTGACACTTGGATGACTGGTTCTTGTGCATTGATGAGCACCACCGATTGATGATGAGGACTCCTAGTTGGAGTCAAGCTACTCCATTCAGTGATTCGAATGGCCTACTTAGTCAATTCGAATTGCTCATTGACAGACATTGTATTCTATTGTAATTCATTCACCCTTATTGGGATATTGAGCACTGCTGCATGTTTTGCACAGTTTTGCACCATATTTTCTATGTTCATCTGTTGTGATTGATTTACTTGTTCATTAGATCTGCTGTGACTAATTTTACATGGTATCAGAGCCATGACAGGGACAAGATTTCTTTTCTACAGGTGTTCTGCATGAAGAGAGAGCAATCTTTGCTCACCAATATATTTCAGCAGCGGCATGCAAAATCTCATGTGCATGCAAGGCTGAAAACATAGTGTTTGTTTGTGTGTGATTTGCAGGTTTCTTACTTCCTCCATGTGCATTCGCTAATGCAAAGATGGAGAATTCTTCTTCACAAAATATTCTTACTCCATTCAACTATGATGAATGGAAACCAAAGATGATTGCATTCTTGAAGAGACAATGTCTTTTTGATATGTGCATTGGTAATACAAGAGTTTTTGATTCCAATGAAGAGGAGAATGATTGGCTCAATGATTGTGACAAAGCTTTTGGAGCAATATGTCTTGCTATGTCTCCTTGTATGCGCTACATTAGTAAGACTGCTGAAAATCCAAGTGATCTATGGGTCCAACTTGACAGAGAATTTGGAAAGCAGGAAGAAGAGGATCATGCTAGCCTTTTGGAGAACAAGCCCAGTGAGATATCCTTATGTGTTCTTTCCGATCATGTGTTGGCCTCAACAATTGTTCAAGATGAAGAAGAAACTGTAGATTCAACACTCATTCTCTCAAAGTCTTCTATTTCAAATTTTGAGCAAGATAAACAAGCTCATACTCTAGATTCCGAAGAGGTTCTTGAATCCTCTCTTTCACATGAGTTTGCCAGCATGCAGAATAATGATCTACTTGAAGTTTTGGAGGTAAAATCTGATTTTGGAGGTGAAGCATTCGCCCTCCTTGATTGCATGCCTCCTATAAACTATTGTTCTATCATTTGCACAATTTATCAGAGTTTTACTGAAGATGAAGAGCACTACCATTCGCTTGAGTTTAATTCTCATGCAATTTTTGCTGATTTTGGTTTTGATCTCACCACTGTTGGTTCAAAGGATATCTCAAGAAACCATTCATCTATTTTTGGAGTTGATTTAACTTCTATTGATTAGAATTTCAAGTTTCAAGATCTATTTGATCTGATTGGAGCTATTCCTACCTCACTTGGTTCGAATCACAGGTTCGAGGATCATCCTCATATTTTCAGATTTGTTCTCACCTTTTTCGGTATGAAGAGCAAGTTCTTAAAGTCTCCACATTTGATGGAGAATTCAAGCACATGTTTTTGGAGCATAATCCATTTACTCCCAAGAGTAAGATACCTCCAGACATATATATTTGAGTTTGGAGCAGTTAAATCTTTTGGTGTGTTACAGTTCATTTTGAGGGGGGGTATTTTTCCCATGAGGTTTTCCCCATTTCCTCGGTTTATTGACTGTTATTAGTTTTGGATTATTGTATTGGGGTGACCTTTGGTCTTAGTTACCAGGGCCCCACATTATTTTTTGCACATCATAGTCTAGCTTGAGGGGGGGTGTTTGGATATCCACATCATCTTTTTCAGGATCTTGCATGCAATTAGGGTTTGCATGCAAAATCTAGGGTTTGCATGCACCTGCATGCACTTGCATGCATCCCAGTCACCAGTTTGATGCCTCCAGCACCTTAGCCACCTCATTCTAGTACCCGAGAGCCACTTACTACAGAGTTTTAGCCCTCCTAGGCTGAAAGGTGCCCACTTCTCACCTACTTCCAGAGAAGGGCGCACTTGTTCACCTACCACTGCAGTTCCACTTCAGTTACATTCAGTTAGTTCCGATTCTCCCTGATTTGAGGCTAGTTTCACTCCCGACTGACTATTTCACTTCCGTTGGACCTCCAGTTTGACTAGATGACTTGTTCTGACTTCAGCTAGTCTCCCATGCGCCCCCCACTGAGCCTCCTTCCCTTAATCAGTGCTACACACTTCAGTTACAAATGACACACTCAGTTAGACTCAGATTGACACCTGGATGACTGGTTCTTGTGCATTGATGAGCACCACCGATTGATGATGAGGACTCCTAGTTGGAGTCAAGCTACTCCATTCAATGATTCGAATGGCCTACTTAGTCAATTCGAATTGCTCATTGAAAGACATTGTATTCTATTGTAATTCATTCACCCTTATTGGGATATTGAGCACTGCTGCATGTTTTGCACAGTTTTGCACCATATTTTCTATGTTCATCTGTTGTGATTGATTTACTTGTTCATTAGATCTGCTGTGACTAATTTTACAAAAACAGACACGTGTTGGTTTTAGATGGCCATGGCAACCACATTGTTGTGCAAACCATCGAGGAGGAAAACAGGTTGGGCATTGACTTGTTAACACTTCCTGCTCACACCACTCCCAGGTTGCATCCCCTGGATGTGAGTGTGTTTGGGCCTTTCAAGGATATTTTCAGGTCAGAACGTGCTGCATGGATGGCGAAGAACCCAAGGGTATAGGTAAAGAGGTTTGAGTAAGCTGAGCTTGCAAGCAAGGCTTTCAAAAGGGCTCTCACATCCTCGAATTTCAAGGCTGGCTTTAGGAGAACAGGTATTTGGCCATTGAATTATGATGCTCTTATGCATGACACCGGGTGTAGCCGAGCATTTGATGTGGATGGCCAAGAACATGTGGCTGGCGAAGATCTTGAGGATGTCGAAGAGCAATTAGATGGGAAACAAGAGGCAGATTTTGTGGACAACATCATGTCCCTTTCTCAAGGAAACTGCCAAGGAGTTGGTGTTGTTGATGATGATGAACAGGTCAGCGCTACACAATTCGATGACAAAGGAGTGGAAGATAACATGGGGCTAGTTGGTCCAGCTGGCACACAAGTGGATGATGTGGCACATATAAATGTGTTCGATGGTTGTCGCTGTCCAGGAAGCAACAATGACACATTGACAGTGCCAACCCAAGTATCACAACCATCATGGATGGCAGAGGCCATGATGAACTTGAACAGACACATTGGCGGTTCCACCAACGATGAAAGCATGAAGATGCCTTCGCATCTAGCAATAGTCATACAAGATGAGATTGCTCATTTTTATGTTGATGGTGGGTTGATAGAAGAACCTAACATAGACAACCAGGATTCAGCCGAAGAATATACTACAACAGAAAAACCTCTCATATCAGAAGAACCACTTCTAGGGAGCACACTAAGGCTTGGCCAATTCCTAAAGTTTCCAGTGGAGAGAGTGTCAATGCAAGGAAGGCATGGAAAGATAGACATTCTCCGATTGGGCCGGAGTTCACAACTACTCTCTTTAGAAGAGTACATAAGCCTCTTGGTTGAATCTAAACAAAAGAAACATGCTTTGTGGGAATTAAAACAAAGGAAGAAAGATCCTGCAAAGGAAAAGAAGGAAGCAAGGATGATTGCAGCTGACATCGAGCACAGGAAAGGATTGCAAGAGAGGCTAATCGACAAGAAAAAAAGCACCAGAAGCAGTTGGAAAGGCAAGCAAAAGATGCAAGGAAGGTGCAACATATGAACCAAAATTATGCAAGAGAAATGGAGGAAAGGAATGTGATGGCTGATACTACAAGAACAACCGATGAAAGGAACATGATGGAAGGATCATTAGAAGCATTTGCAAACAGTACACAATTCTACCAGGATCTTATTAACATTCAGATACCCCACTATAATCAGGCAAGTTTACACCCCTCATCTATTCCTACTAGTGCAGGGGGGAATTCTATGTTATCTTATCCAACACTAGAAATTATTCCAGGGGTCCCAAGCATAAGTTAGGCATATGGCTATTCAATTCCTCCTTGGTTTCAAGGAGTAAATTGGCCTCAATCTGTTTCCACCAACCCCACCCATCCTAATCAAACATAATCAGTCAGGTCACCCTACTTGTCTCAAACTGGAAACCCGACAAGAAATGATGGGGAAGGTGGCGAACCTCTTGAAGAATAGGATATCGGGTGTATAGGCTAACCAAATGCTATTTTGTTTTCAAGGCATTTTCTTTTTTTGCAACCTCAATCAAGCATGATGAGGGCTTGATATAACCTAAAACCTAGGTGATAGTTTTCATACAGACTGCAAATCCTAGGCATTGATATCTACTACAAATAGAGTCATTGTATTGACATATACTACAAATAGAGGCATTGTATTTGTATTTCAATACTATTAATATAAAGTCCAGTTGTTTTATTATAAATGAGCAGGTTTTATTTATTTATGTTTCTTTCCATTCTATGAATGTTGACCATTCATTCCTGCCTACAAAACACAACAGCTACAAAATCACAAGAACATTTTGAGGAAGCTAACAACACAACCACCTAAGAAAGGTAACCATAACACTCACTCTAAAAAAAACATAAATTGGTATGTATGGTATCTCTCTCACTTGCATTTTAGTTTGTTTCTTAGTGTTAGTTTTGATGGCTTGAGTTTACTGTTTTAAGTAACAATTTGCTTACTGCCCTCTTTTATTTTAATTCTATGGATAGCAATAGGTATCTGGCCATTTTCAACTTTGATATTACATGCACAAACCATCCAAACAATCCTTTTAAGTACCATATCTACTTTCCACTTAAACTCAAATCCATAAACAAATGAACATGCACAAACTAGCCAAACAACAGTCTTAAGTACCATCTATAATTTCCACTTAAACTCAAATCCATAAACAAATGAGCATGCACAAACTAGCCAAACAACAATCTTAAGTACCATCTCTAATTTCCACTTAAACTCAAATCCATAAACAAATGAACATGCACAAACTAGCCAAACAACAGTAATAAGTACCATCTCAAATTTCCACTTAAACTCAAATCCATAATTAATATTGAGAAAAATTGACTCCATTAATTGTACCAAATGCTTATACTGTGTCAAATGCTTAAACTGTATACCAACAAATGCTTAAACTGTGTCAAAGCTTCTGCATCAGTTCACTGCATAAGATTGCAAAGCCATCAGGAAAAGACAAACATTCGCACTAAACGAGGGGCCATGCCAAATTTCATATCCACAACATTTTCTTCTTTTGCAGCTTCAAACACTAATATAAAGATGAATATTAATTTCAAACACCTACTGCTGCAAAATTACCAAAATCATAACCAAAATCTTATTACAATATTGCTCCCAATAATCCATGTTGTAATACTCTAAGCTAGGACATACCAATAATCTACAATAAGCATATCCAAAATGCATAACAATATTTCTGCCAACACTGAAAGCAACCAACATTCATCCACACAATAAGGCATAACAATATTTTCGCCAACACTGAAAGCAACCAGCATTCATCCACACAATAAGGCATAACAATATTTCTGCCAACACTGAAAGCAACCATCATTCATCCACACAATATCGCATACCATGCCAAATTACAAAAACCCTCAACCACCACATTTACAAACTATTGACTGCATATGCCTAAAAAATATTCACAAACAGAAGCCAAAAGCCAAATATAAGCTGCAGAAAAATAGAGAATCTCATACGAAACCCTCCACCGCCAACCCTAAACAAAAAATATTTTAACAACTGTATAATTAGCCAAAAACAAACAGGTGTAAGCCAATTCAGGAAAAGTTCTTTAGTCATATTTTTCGGACCTTGTCCCAAATTACAATCACGTAGAGCCAGAACCATAACAGTGTCAAGCATTCCAACTTCCCTTAGAACCAGAGACACCCAAAATATTTCAGCAAGCTAAAAATGGTCAAAAGTAACCATAACCACAATATAAAATTGCAGACTGTGTTCAACACACCATTTTGCCGAGGCTTCTCCACCATAAAAAACCAGTAACTACACAGGGTCCAAAAAACATAACAAAACTCACCCATAATCACAATTGCAAACATACCCTGCAAACCTCCTCGCAACCAAAGAAATCCACCATATTTTTTTTCAAACATACCCTGCAAACCTCCTCGCAACCAGAGAAACCCTAAAAACAAAACAACCAGACAAACCCATGCCTGAAACAACTAGACAAACCCACTTACGAGATACAATTACAATACATCCAGACAAACACAAGCAACCACGGAGAAACCAAGCCAAATGCTTAAAGAAATCATCCATGAGGAGGTGTGGAGTGTTAAAAAACACAGTCGAGAAGCTAGTAGGAAACCCTACCTGTTCCAGGATGCAAAGTAACGCCCGTCAAAGATGCAGAGTCGAGGCTCGTCGAACGAACACACGGTCGTCGCCAACCTCCTCGACCCCGTAGCCGGCACAGGAGCATGCAGGGACCGAGCCACTCACGACTGCCAACGGGGAGAGAAACGCACAGAAGAAATCCCCTGCCGAGCAAAGCCACCAGAAGAACAACGCCAGAAGTCGAACCGAACCGAACCAAAATGCGAGGAATGTTGCCCAAAACTCCAAGCAAGGCACGCAGTGTGAGGTTCAAAGGGGCTTCGTCCATGGGGATGTGGTGTACCACCGTTCACAGCAACGCGGGAAATGGAGCCCCAGCAGACCAGTACCGGGGTGGCAGAATGGCCACACAACGGCCCCAAGCAAGAATGCACGAAGTGGTGGAGCTGCCCCAACAAAATGGCAAAAACCCTAACCTAAACCTGTCAAAAACCCTAAAACGTTATGCGGCTACCTGCCTGACACGCGGCGCTAGCTGCTAGGTGTGTGTCATACCAAAAAGTGTGATCGCCATGTATTCTCCGACGTGGCGAAGTGGACCCTACACCACAATTGGCGTCCCTCCCCTAGGGGTAGTTAAAATTCAAAATAAGATTTCATCAACACCATCTATATTCAAATATTCCTTTGTTTCACGTCTAAGGAATTGCTAGGTGCCTCGCTTCCTCGTTCTACCTACATCTACCAGGAATTGCTAGGTACCTCTCGCTTCCTCGTTCTACCGCCGTCACAATTCCTCGTTCTACCGGCATCTACCAAGAATTGCTAGATACGTCGCTTCCTCGTTCTACGGGCGTCACAATTTCGACAAGAAACGGTTGTAGAACAAGGAAGCGAGGCACCTAGCAATTTCTAATTGGTTAACTCATCCCTTCCATAAAAGGTTCTCCGGCCTTCCCTTTCTCAAGAAAGCAACAGATTAATCTCAAATAGCGTAGAATCCATGGCAGTGGGAATGCGGAGAGCATGGAGATATGATGTGTTTTTGAGTTTCAGAGGTTCAAATGTCAGGAAAGGCTTCGTAGATCATCTCTACACAGCCCTCACTGCTACCAAACAAATCCATGTTTTCCATGACGCCCATCAACTCAAGAAAGGGGATGATATTAATGCAACTATAAAGCATGCCATTGAGTGCAGCAGAATAAGGATTCCTATTTTGTCCCCATATTATGCATCCTCTGTGTGGTGCCTCCGGGAAGTATCCCTAATTGCTGCAACACAGGGGCAGGGGCAGGGGCGAGCCATCCCTTTGTTTTACAAAATGGATCCTCGGCAGGTGCGTCACCCGGAGAGATTTGGAAGCCCATTTGCAGAGGCATTCCAACACCATCGGAGGAGCGGAATTCACAAATCAGAAGATATTGAAAGATGGAAAGATACTCTATTCATGGTGTCTAATCTCACAGGCTAGAATCTCGATGACACAAATGGGTGAGTAATGGGTTCACTATATTATATTTAGACACTCTCCCTCATTTCTTTCATATCTGTTTTTTATTTCTGTTCCAACAAATGGAAAGATGTTTTAAAAATTGGAATGCTTCTATATGGTGGTTAGATAAAATTAGACTGAGGTTCTTTGAGCCCTCACTATTTGTTATTTGTTTGTCTGATCCATCCTGGCTCCCTCTCAAAAAATGTGTAGATATGAAGCGACATTGGTAAAGCGTGTGGTTGAGGACGTTGCTAAACATTGCAAATGAGGGTGGCTGCATGATTAGTAGATATCATTATGTCACTCTTGGTTGACATTGGCAATGGCATTCAAATAAGCATGACACTGTGGATGGACAGTTGATTCAAATAAGCATGACACTGTGTATGGACAGTTGAATCAGATACAATGGTTGATATGCTTTTCGCAATAGATAGTTGGATCAGATCTAATTGTTCAAATTTTTCGATCATATACAATAGTTGATATTCTTTTCGCAATAGATATGGATAGCTGGATCAGATTCAATTGTTCATATCCTTCTCCCAACAACATTAAATGTTGTGTAAGAACATTAAATGTTGTGTTGTCAGATACTTCTTGAATATTGAATATTAGCAATTGACAATGACATGTCACTTTTGGTTGACAACATCTTGAATATTGAATATTAGCAATTGACAATGGCATGTCACTTTTGGTTGACATTGGCATGTAGGTTCTTGTAGTTTGACATGTTGCAGTGATGTATACCTGTCCTTTTTGGACGCCTTCAGAGAATTTGAATTGAAGGAAGCTGGAAACGTAAACCTTCCTGTCTGCTTCTTATTAATCACTCCGTTGCTTATAAAAGAGACGTGTTTTTAGTATTATTTTTTGTAATTAGATGGTCACTTTGTTCTCCATTTTTATATCTTCCTTTATGATCATGTCTTAAATAAAAATTAAGAGGTTATTGAAATTATATTTTTTAAAATCCAGTATAATGATTTTAGGTAACATAATATTACAAGATGAGTTTGTTTTCTCCATTTAAACGAAAGAACTATTTTTTAATATTATTTTTTAAAAATATTATATATAATAAAATTTTATTAATTATGTGTTTCCAATCTCACAAGGTAGTTGGGAGTAAGGGTTTGTGGTGAATTTGAGGGTTTAGATGTCTTTAGATGACATTTTCTTAGACCACAAGCTAATCTACGAACATTTATATACATTTATATCTTCCCTGTTTTTTTAAATGGTTCTTGTAATATAGTGCATAGTATTTTTGGACATCATTTGTTTTTTAGTTGGATGAGAAAAGGAACTAACAACAATTTTTATGGTTTTTGATGATGCTGAATGTTGATAATATAAATCAATTAGAGACTCTACTATATGTGGATGGTATTTTTGGACATCATTTTCTTAAATTGGGTGAGCTTGAGAAGCTTTAAAAGGATTATATGATTACCATATAATTGAAACTATCATAAAATTTCATTATAATTTTTTTTTTATCCAGTTTGAAATATAAAAACAAAAAAATAAATCAAACCATAACTAACACTTATTTCATTAAATTTATTGTCTAGTAAAAAAAGTTTCAACCCAACCATAGTTAGGGAAATTGACATTGTCCCTTCTATCTAGAAAACAGTCTAAAGTTATTAGTTTATGGATGTGTGATACTTTGAAAGTTTGTACAAGACTAGATAGGTTATAGATTATTGACTTCACTCATTGGATATCAATTTTTGAAAATTTGTTCACTACACATAGTGCCATCCAGGGGGGGGATATTGGTAACTTATTCTCTCTCGATCTGGCAGCCGGGCTCTTACTGTATGGCAAGTACTACTCCTGGCAAGGCCTCCCGGCTATTATTGGCTCTCAGCAATGAAACCCAGGCTATGACAACCACCGGCTATAGTAAATGACCTTTTGGGGCGACCTCCCCCCTGGCCTTATTTGAGGGAATAACTTGAAATGCAGGAAATAAGCTATTTTAGTTAGTTAGCTAAGGGTTGGAGGTATTGTGAGGGTATGGTCTACGGCCTTTTATGGATGTTCTGGATCTACACACTGATCTCCTTGGCACTTATTTCCTTCCTTGGAAATAAGTAAGTATATCAATTTTTGAAAATTTGTTCTTTTTCTTAAACATTAAGTTTTTTCTTAAATATTAAGTACTTTACATGTAGTTTGAATGTATAAAATGTCATGTTTTCTTTATTATTTTTGTATATCACTAGTTTTCTTTCTCATTGATTGTGGGATAAATATTCAATCTATTTTATTTTTATTTTTAATTTAAATTTGTCAAAAAGTTATTAGTATTTTTTATATTTAATTGATTGTGGGATAAACACGAGGGGGTTCACTAGCGAGGTAATATCATATCACGTCCATTCATATTGGGGGTTTGAATACTCTTAAAAACCTCAAAAATATATTGCACCATATTAAGGGGTCAAGGGGGGTTTTTAATTTGACATAGTAATATAAATATCGGGGTTTTTTTTATTTGGGTGGGCTAAGGAATAACCTACAAATCGTGGGATGGATTCATACCTCCAAATCATGGCCTCAATTCATACCCACCTAAAACTTAAGTACCCTACATTTTTATTGGATATTTTTTATGATCCTAAGTTTTGCATAAATATGATAAAAATATACCAATGATAATCTTTTGATTACTGGCCTTGAGCAATCCCCATTTAATAGCTTATTTAGGCTTGGTTTGAATTTATGTTATATTGTTTTTCGTCTTTAAGTTAAGAGATGTAGCTAATTGGGATTTCCATAGTTGAACAATTGTAATGTATTTTTTGTAGGCATTTGAGTAAAATATCTAACTCTTCATTTTTTAGGATGGGGTTTAGGTGGGTATTGAGATTCAATCAAACCTTTCTCCATGAAAACCAAGAAAAGTGAGATCAATATTTATTGGCTCACTTGAACCAAGAAAAGTTAAATCAATCTTTCTTGGCTAATCATTTCTTTCAACTTTTTCGTATTCTTCTTTAACATTTTCACATTGTGTTAACACCCAAAAAGTGCTCACTAGCTCATTTCCTTATTCACATGACCCATTTGTCCACTTTTTCACCATTTGAGCCTCAAAAGCCATCAAAAGGTCACCAAAAGACCTTAATACACCCATTTTTCCACTCAAAATGAATATTTTTTCTCAAAAAGCATAAAAAACCCTCAAAAAGGGTCCAAAATTCTCAAAAATATTAAAAAGGGAATAAAAATATTCAAAATATTCAAAAAAAGAAAAAGGAGGGAAAATGTAACTAAACCATGTTGGTTAATACCATTGGTTTCCTCAAAACCATAATGGTATTCCCCACCACCAAAAACTATAAAAAGGTGGTAGGGGCTCCCACTTTCCATCCATCCATCTTCATATCCTCATGCTGTCAAAATCTCCCATGAGCTTTTGACTATTGTATGGATCTTGGAGAAGAGACCTTTGGAGCTTGGAGCTACTCACCTTGGAAGTTGCTCAACAATCTTCATCACTTGGAGGTATTACCATTGCAAGCACTTGCTTGCCCCTATTCTTAATACAAAATCATTTCTTTTACATATTGTCAATTGTTTTGCTTTCTATAATATTTCCATTATTTGCTTATTTACTTCACATAGATCCATGATTAATATAGTTTAGATTAGTTTGTTATTTATTTCTATCGAAACTGCTGCTACTAGTTAGTAGGTGCCCATTACACTAAGCTTGGTTGCAAAACCAAGCCAACAGTTTTTGGCGACTCCACTGGGGAATGGGATTTTTAGATCTCAATTTTTTGCTTTAGATCTTAGTTTTTGTTAGTTTTAGTCAGTTAAATTCATAGATCTACCATCCTAGACAGCAGATCCATTGTTGTTTTAGATCTTGGCCCCTTCTATTGCCATTAATAGCCCGAAATTTCTATTTTCGGGTTCATTTTTCGGTGTCCGTTTTCGGCTTTCGCCTTGCGGTTTTTTGCCTAACAGTCGCGCGACTCATCGCGACTTTTGGGCTTTTTTCCGCGCGGCTTCGCAGCCAATTTACGCGCTGCACAACGCGGCTTCGCGGCCATTTTCCGCACTGCACATCGCGACTGTGTGACGAAAACCCGCACTACCCATCGCGACTGTGTTCTAGGAATCCGCGATGCACATCACGGCTTCGCAGCCAAAACCCGCGCGGTCCATCGCAACTGTTTTCCCGAAACCCGCGATGCAAGTTTTTTCAATTCGGTCAATTTTTTGAAAAATATTTTTTGTTGTATTTTCTGCCCATTTAGCATATTTTACAGTATTAAATTTCCTGCATTTTTATAGCCATAAGAAATCTTTTACCATTTAGAATGCTTCATTAAAAAGTCTTTTTAAAAATTTTCAGAAATTGAAAGAGAGATTTTTTCTGCATTCTATCTAGCTCAAGGTTTTACTGTTTATTTGCTCGATACTTTGCCCAAGCAATTTTTAAGATATCCATTTATTTCTTGAAAAATACATGCTATTTGCTTCCCTTTAAAATATTTCAAAGATCCATTATTTTTTAATAGTTTTTTCAAGCATTTACATTTCAAAAACGCCTTTATTTTTTGCAAAACTGGAAGCGTCTTTTCTTTCATTTGTAAAATATCCCAAGCGAGGCAAATCAATTTCAGTTTAAATACCACACTTGCACCCACTTTGCCACTAATTTAAACTGAGCCTTAAAATTTACCTTAAACTCAACCAACTTTTAACCCCACTTGGGGAGCACTTAAAAGAATTTTGTAGTTAGGTAGAATTGAGGGGATAGGTGTTCCAATAACACCCCTCAGTTATTACATTTGAGACATAGCTGTTGTCCATTAGGGAACCAAAATCCCCCAGTATTTTTTGGCGTGGTCACAACCAGTTTATCGGAAGGCCTCTCCCCTGGGAGGGTTGAAGTCGCCAGAGTTGTTCCGGAGGCCTGAGTGGAATACCGCAATCCATTCAGTAACCGAAGGCTACCTCTCGCAGTTCTCGGGGTATCCCTGTACGGGGATACTGCAGTAAAAGGACCAAACGGAAGATTCACCTTTTCTGGACGTGTCATGAACAGGGTATCCTAGTTGCCACTCTTTAGGATTGTCTACCCGGTTTCCCTCCCGGTAGGGGGAGATCTAGCCGTTGATTCAACACTCTATATCGTCTGACTTGGATTTCATCACCTTGCAGAGGATATTGTTTGTTGATTCACAATACTTCTAGTTAGGTGTTTGCATGATACATTACCCACCTTTGGTCTAGTAGCACCTCTTTTTTCTAGAAACTGTTTGACTATTGGTATTTTGACCAATTTTGTTGCATCCCTCCACTTATTATAGCACAGCTGCTATAATAAGTGCTTTTTGAGGTTGATTTTTTGGCCTGAGAGCTTTTATTTTCACTCCCCTTTTTGCACTCATTTTTGCATTAGGGTTTCAAGTTTTTTACATCACCACCTTACACTAAAGATTTTTTAACAAAAAACATATTTCTCACCATTGAGAACTTTAGACGATCTCGTCGTCTTCAGGGTGAACCCCCAGAGTTCAGTCTACTTGGCTCTCCACGTCACCGACGTCGAGCCTTATCCCTTGACTTGACACATCATCGGCCAAACATACAGTCATCCGATTCTGACACGCCTCACTTCACATCTGATTCTGAGGCTAAATCCGAAAACCCTACTGAATTATTACCAACCAACCTCATGGCTGGAACACAATACGACCCACTTTTTACCAGTACTATTGGAGATACATCCACAAACCCTTCCACTACTGTGCCATCCATGGTAACAACAACCCCTCTATGCATGCCTAATGTGGGGGACACTCCACCTTTAGGAATGCCCAACACTGGACTACCTCCTATTATGGGTATGCCAAATATAGGGGTCACACCCCCTCTCATTACCACAACCCAGATCCCAGGAATTCCTGGTACTATTCCTAACCCTAGTGTAACCCATGTTGCACTTGGAAACGCTGGCCCATACCAAACCACAGCAGTTGGAGGACACATACCTTCAATACCTAGCATACCCTTAGGGGCTACTGGAGCACTACATAATTCCACCATGAATAGTTATGTCCCAGTCACTACGCCACACCCATTTGCTAGTTTACCTTACATGGCTAGTCTGAACTTACCAGACTTAGCCAGGCTAACCAACGATCCTATCAGGCACAACCCTACATGGCCACCCATGCCTACGAAGCTCCCCTCGGACATACCCAAGTTTGAAGGAAAACCTGGGGAGGACCCTCAAAACCACATAATGTCTTTTCACCTATGGTGTTCCTCTAAATCCATAGTGGATGACTCCATTCGTCTAAGACTATTGCAACGAACGTTCACTGGCTCTGCAGCCAAGTGGTACATCGAACAACCACATGGGACCCACCATACTTTCACGTCTCTCGCCTCCACTTTCCTTCAGTTTTTTCAACTACCTGTACGTTACGATGCAGGAGTTGAAATACTGTTGTCTTGCAGACAAAACACAGCTACCCACATCACGGACCACATCCATGAGTGGCGCAAGCGTCGTAGCCTCTGTAAGATTAAACTGGATGACCGTATATTTTTGGACTGGTTTCTTAAATCACTCCTACCCCTCATAGAAAAAGACGTAGCTTCCGAACGACCCCAGTCAGAGGAAGAAGCTATCCTAAAAGCTCATCAATTCGACCTAATTTATGCTCAATCAGGCTATCTCTACACCATCATACCAGACGCCCCACGAGGCGATTCTTCACGTGGTGACGTGCCGGGGGCATCACATGCCGCTGATGGTATTATTGGCCAAGTCACACCGCAAATTAAACCTTTTAGCATGGTGAGCACCATAAATGCCCCAGACCTCTCTAGGGCTACATCTAATTCTGGAGAGACAACTTCCTACGCTCCAATGAATCAGACTCACCACACTCATGGACCCTCTTGTCAACAACATTGCTATGGGAAAGCGCCATCGGCATATGTACCACCCACATACTATAACCAACCGGCTACCCGGAACCCAACTCAGTTCCCGCCACAACCAATGTATTACCCACAGCAAGCTACAACAACTAACCCAACACCTCCAATAGCTCAGGGTTACCAACAACCCCAGCAGGTAACTGGACCACCTCTAGCCCCACCAGCTTATTATCCACCGCAACCTGCTCCCGCACCTGCGGCAAATCAAAATCCTCCCACTGCTCAAGGCAAAGTGTACGCACAACACAATCAGCCCCAACATCAAAAAAACCAACGCAACCAGAGTGGACAACAAAACCATGGACGAGGATGTAACCGCGGCAACAACCAACAACATCATCAAGGTCCACCACCTACCAATCCTCCACAAAATAACAACAATGCTGCCCCTCCCAACCAGAATCCGGATCGTCATCCCAAGCAGCCCAAAAACAATAACCTAAGAACAAACCACCCATGTTCTATATGCAGGGTCTATGGCCACTACACACATGCTTGCCCACATTTGGAGTGAGCTCGACAACTCTGGACTGATGATTCCCATCGCCAAGGACACGCGGCTCCTCAGGCGCCACCCAACCCCCCACCCCCTCAGCAGGAATCCATGGTATTACAAAACCCCTTACCAACCCAAGGCGTAGTGAACACTCAGCCGTTGGCTCCCCCTCAAGGAAACGCGCCCCCACAACAACAGATCACTTATGTCGCTCCTGATCAACCCATGTTCGACTCAGGTACCCACCACTTGTTAATGATGTCATCTGCTAATGTCAACATCCAAACCCGTCGGAACCAATATGGCTCCACCCCTGAAGCCCCTCCCACCGAAAAAAACACTAACGCTCATCCCACTGATCAGACGTTACGTATACCCCCGGTTACACTCGATGGCACCTCTAAAGCACCTCGCTTCCCACTTCGTCGCATCAACAATAACCCCAATGCTCGCGCTGCGTCGAATTACAGCATTGTAGATGACTTAGCCCAGTCTCCCGCAACCATGTCTGATTTAGAAGTCTTAAAAAATTGTCCTTCACAGCACAAGACTTTGCTCTCTGCCATTGCTGCTATTGACCCCAATGATTCACAACTGATGGAATTCGATTTGGACCAGTCTGAACCACGCCTGCCTTCCACTTTAGCATTCCAGGTTTCTGTTTCCGTTCGAAATCTTGTCATCCATCGGTGCATTATCAATGAAGGTGCCTCTACATGCATTATGTCCACATTCGTTTGGCAGAAGTTGGGATCCCCTACTCTCCAGCAGTCCACCACTACGTTGCGAGCCTACGATGGCCGTTCGGCTCAACCCCAAGGTCTGTTAGCTAATGTCCCAGTCCAGCTGGCTGGTAAAACCGTGCTCATCGACATAGAGGTCATCAATGCCCAACTTAATTATAACATATTACTTGGTCACAGCTACATGTATACCATGCGGGCGGTTGCCTCATCCATTTTTCGTACCATGATGTTCCCCCATGACGGACGCGTGGTTAAGGTCGACCAACTCACCTATTACGATCCCAAGGCCCCCGCTGCACCAAAAAATGTTCTCCCCATGGTTGAACATTCTGTTTGTGGTGCAACTACCTCGTTTGTTTCCTCTGTGGGACCCGGAGTTTACTCAGATGCGCCAATGACTTCAACATTCCATTCCATTCCACCCCCGTCACCAGCACCCAAAGTATCTGACCTATGTACCCTGTCCCACAATACACAAACACCCAACAATCAACCGCCCTTGTTACCTAAACCACCATTGGTCCCTAGTCACATTGGTGTTACACCCATCCACACAATCCCCTTCCTATTCCCTCCCTCGGGAGTAGTAAGCGCCCCAGTTATGGCCACCCCCAGCCTCCCCGGGTTAACCTTAGGTTTACCCGTGTGGTATATTTCGCCTCCCATTCCCCCGCCGACACCAAATGTCATCCTACAACCGGTGCAACCCATTGTCACTACTACTCAACCACCTCTCGGTGTCACTACCCCTTCCATTGATCCCTTTCACACACATGTTCAAACCTTACAAATCGACATTTCCACCACACCTGGAAAACCTGAGCTCATCTCGCTAGGTGCATCATGCACTCAAGCGGAAACTCAGGCATATAAGGAACTCTCCCAAGAGTTTCGTGATGTCTTCACCTGGCCCTACACCGAGATGCCTAGCCTTGATCCTAAAATTGTGGAACATCACATCGACGAACACGTCCACCCAAGAACTTTTACAAAAGGGGACCTTGTCCTCACCTACGATCAGGCTCATGACAAAACCGGGAAAGGAAAGTTTGTGTCCATGTGGCAAGGCCCATATATTGTACACACTTGCCTTGGACAGGGGGCAAACATTCTGACCGATTCAGAAGGCAACCCCCTACGCAACCCACGCAACGGGTTGTACCTCAAGCGATTTTACCCATAGTAAACCTGATGGACACCACCGTCCATTATTGTACAATATTATTTTGTTTTTCACAAAAAAATCAAAAAACCTAAATATTTGTTTTCTCTGCATGACCACAGATGGATCCAGTTCCACTCTGCTACGTCAGCTTCGCTGATGGTGCAAGCCGTTGGTCCCCCAATCTGGCCTCCGCAGCTTGGGTAATATATTCCCCTTCACATGAGTTGATCCACATCGACGGAGTGTATTTAGGTGCTGCCACAAACAACCAAGCTAAATACGATGCCATGACCGGTCTCCTGGCCGCAGCTCTCCAAATGAGCATACGTCACCTTAACGTGTTCTTAGACTCACAACTCCTTGTTTCACAGCTCAACAATGATTACCAGGTACGCGATCCCTATCTTTTCAGAAAATTTTTGCGCACTAAACAAATGGTTCGACAATTTGAATCCATTTCATTTACACATGTCCCAAGAAACCTCAATAGTGTAGCAGACCATATGTCCAACAACATTCTTGACTGGCACACCAATCAAATCATATCATAAACAAAAATGCATCCACGTGCATAACCTGTGCCTCCACGGGCATATATAAATACAAAATACTGCATCCACATGCATAACATGTGCCTCCACGAGCATATACCAAAAACAAAATAGTGCATCCACGTGCATAACATGTGCGGCAAAAGGGACGAAACCCGCGATATTCCACGTTGGAAGGCCAACATGGAATTTCGTGGCCTTCAGGGGCCCGCCGCTAACCAAAAAAGACATAATTGAAAAGGATAAGGCGAATAAAGTTACCTGAAACTCACGGAATCAAAAACCAACGGTCAAATATTCCAAAAATCAAGAAAGAGCTTTGACTGCTCTACCAAACTCACACGTAACAATGACACGTCATATGGGCCCCACGCCCTATTTATAGAAATTCACCCATTTTTCAAATACCAATTCCGGTGTCATACGACATCCGTTCCTCAAACCGTTGGTACCGTTGGAATCAGCATAGCGAGAACTTCATGATAGTTCTTTCCTTTTCCTGTTTTCAGCAGGTCCATTTTTTGACAATTTTTTCACGCCCTCGTCGCCTTAGTTTGCGTGCCACATCGACCGTCGTCCATTTTTTACGAGTGTTATATCGCCGGATTCAATTTTCCGTGCTCGTGATGATGCTTGAGATCATTTCTCGCTCTCACACCCATATTTTTTGGGCATTTTTTCCATGCCCCCTCGTCGCCTCGGTTTGCGTGCCACATCGACCGTCGTCCATTTTTTACAAGTCGTATATTGTCGGATTCAGTTTTCCGAGCTCGTGACAATGCTTGAGATCATTTCTCGCTCTCACGCCCAGATTTTTCAGGCATTTTTTCCATGCCCCCTCGTCGCCTCGATTTACGTGCCACATCGACCGTCTTCCATTTTTGACAAGTCGTATATCGTCGGATTCAGTTTTTTGCGCTCGTGACAATGCTTGAGATCATTTCTCGCTCTCACGCCCATATTTTTTGGGCATTTTTCCATGCCCCCTCGTCGCCTCGGTTTACGTGCCACATCGGTCGTCGTCCGTTTTTGACATGCCTTATATCGATGGATTCTCTTTTTCGCGCTCGTGATGATGCTTGAGATCATTTCTCACTCTCACCCCATAATTTTTTGGGTATTGTTTCAAAATGCCACCCATTACCTCGGTTTGCGTGCCACAATGGTCGTTGCCCCTTTCTGACAATCTTTATGTCACCGGATCCAGTATTCCGCACACATGATGATGTTTGAGACCTTTTCTCGCTCTCATCAGCGCCTTTTTGTTCGGTATAATTTTACCCCTTTTTCGGGCCGAGCAATCCCTTTTACAAAAAAGGCACTTAGGGAGTTTATGTTAAGCTCTTTTCTGACTCCTAAAACAATGAAAAGATCGATGAGCAACCTTGCTTCCTTTCATGCTCGCTAAACGTATCTGAAAGGGCGTCTACCTGGTATAAGTTTACCCCTTTTCCGGACCTTGTAGACTAATTACGAAAAAGGAAGACTCTAGTCACATCGGCTAGAAGAGTTCTCCATTTGCATCATTTTATGCTTTTTCGGGCCTTGGAGACTAACTTACGAAAAAGAACACCAATGGAGTCCACTTACCACTTTCAGACTCTCTAAACATGAAAGCGACCACGAGCAATCACCATCCTGGGCTCGTAAAACCCACAGGACGGTACTCACAACCACTGCAGAGTCTTCTTATCGTTTTCAGACTCCTTAAAAATAAAAACACCAATGAGCACGAACAGTCCTGGGCTCACAAAATCCACAAGACAGTACCATTTCAGAGCACACTTTTATCCCTTCTTCGAGCTCATTAAAACTATGAAAAAGGACCCAATGGTGCTTCTCGACGCCAGAACAGATCACATCTACTCATATAGTAGCTTCCCCATTTTGGCCGCCTTTGTTCAGAGTATTCTGCAGTATGTCACCCTGAGAATCCCTTGACAGCACCCATCAGCTTGACCCCCCCAGAGTCAATACATACCCTTCAGTCCTTAAAAGCTATGATCCCCACACCTACAAGTCAATTCCCTACGCTGCTAGGTCAACCATGTCATCATGCTCTGAACAAAGGAAGTTTGAGTCTACCCACTATATGACCCCAGTTACTTCCCATCCCCACAAGTATGTCAGTCCTACCATCAGTACTACCACACTTCAGTTCTACACCTCACGCTCCTATCAAGGAAACACCATTGCCTTGTTAGTTGTTGGTATCCCTCTGTCGACGACAACCAAATTTATTCCAGAGGAAAGACCTAGAGGTCCCTATGTCTTGGACTCATCACCATTTACGATGAGTTCCTACGAATCATTTCGAGAAGAGTCCTCAGTGCCTCTCCAAATGGTTGTTTCTCACATGCTCGACTTCAACACCTTGATCGCATCGTTGAGACTCGCACAAGGTATAGGTCCTTTCAGTTATTTGTTCAAGACCCCAGATACCACCCGACTCTTCCACATTTGAGAGACCACTTATGGAAACAACCAGTTACATTTTTTCTATACATATCCAGGTTGCGCATGGCGACAGTATTCAGATGTACCCTAGTTTTATACTCCCTCGAGTATACAGTTACAAGTACTTCCTACAGATGTTGGACACCTTCCGTTTCAGTAGTTCATCAACCCTTCTGAAACCTTATTCAGAACGGTTGTTGCTCTATTCCAGTGTATCAGTTATTGAGATCAGTCATGTTATGATTATGAGTACATCTAAAAATGATGTCCCCTCTGGACCATTATGATGTACCAGCAGATTTTTTATCTATTTTTCAGGTCCCCCTTCTTGGGACTAATTGTTATGTATATGTCTTGATACGAGCATGGGTATGCCCGCCTCGTCCATTATCAGAGATTATTCCTCATTCATATTGAGGCCATGTAATATTGTTTATTTTTGCAGCTTCCAAGGGTCGTGGATCCAGTCTCCAATCGGTCTCTTCTCCTCCCCAAACCCCAGAAAAAAAGACAAAAGAACTCTGATGTCTATCAGCCATACGATGAGCTCCTGCCCTCACACATTAGGGGGCAATCTGTTAACACCCAAAAAGTGCTCACTAGCTCATTTTCTTATTCACATGACCCATTTGTCCACTTTTTCACCATTTGAGCCTCTAAAGCCATCAAAAGGTCACCAAAAGACCTTAATACACCCCTTTTTCCACTCAAAATGAATATTTTTCCTCAAAAAGCATAAAAAACCCTCAAAAAGGGTCCAAAATTCCCAAAAATATTAAAAAGGGAATAAAAATATTCAAAATATTCAAAAAAGGAAAAAGGAGGGAAAAGGTACCTAAACCATGTTGGTCAATACCATTGGTTTCCTCAAAACCATAATGGTATTCTCCACCACCAAAAACTATAAAAAGGTGGTAGGGGCTCCTCACTTTCCATCAATCCATCTTCCTATCCTCATGCTGTCAAAATCTCCCATGAGCTTTTGACTATTGTAGGTATTTTGGAGAAGAGACCTTTGGAGCTTGGAGCTACTCACCTTGGAAGTTGCTCAACAATCTTCATCACTTGGAGGTATTACCATTACAAGCACTTGCTTGCCCCTATTCTTAATACAAAATCATTTCTTTTACATATTGTCAATTGTTTTGATTTCTATAATATTTCCATTATTTGCTTATTTACTTCACATAGATCCATGATTAATATAGTTTAGATTAGTTTGTTATTTATTTCTATTGAAACTACTGCTACTAGTTAGCAGATGCCCATTGCACTAAGCTTGGTTGCAAAACCAAGCCAACACATTGCCAGTTATGAATAATTGTTATATTGAGTTATATTTGGCACATTCATAATTGTAATTTAAATTCTTATATGAAAGGCATCATCTTAATATTGTATTGGAACTGAAATGAACATAGGTGAAAATCTAAATCCTTATTTACATACCCTATGTGTTATCATTACCATGAAATGGTATCATATAAGTTTCACCATTGGTGTATCTTTATAACTATTGCATGCTTGAAACCTAACAATGGAGATTTTACCCTCTCTTGTAAAGAAAAAAAACTAGATATAACCCAAGAAAAAGTAACTAAATGTTGTTAATTCCCTTGATTGCAATAATAAATGTAGAGGAAGTGGAGGAAATTCATTGCATCTTGTGAATGACCCAAATCCAAGCTATGCACATGATCATATGGTGTTATTGGAAAGTAAGAGAAATTGTTCTATGTTCATTTGGGTTCAAACATCAATGATGTTTGTTTTGATAGGAAGGTAGGGGATTCCATCCAGGAAAGGGTTTCAATTTGAATTTTTATGGAGTTAATTTATTAAGCTTATAGAAAACATGAGATCTCTATGGCTATACTTATATTTACATGATATAAAATTGGTAGATTGGCAGGCTGTGGTGTGAAACATCTTCAATTCTCATCTTTTATAAGCATTGCACTAACTATTGGACTATCAGCATTTTACATTCTTTGCTATGTTGATCTCTTGATTGGGTTTCCTTTTATGCATTTTTCCTTCCCCAGTACTATTTAGTTGGGTCTTCCACTATCCAACGCTACAAATTGATTAGTCACCTCTGCAATATTGGTGGGATCATTATTGGCATTATACTATTATGTTATTTAGTATCATGTTTGTTTATACTAAGATGTGTTAGGGTTCTTGTTTGTTACAACTTGATAATATGATATAAAGGGGTATTAAAAATGGGTTGATAAAAATGGATACATACAATATATGGTGAAACTAGGGGTTTTCTTAATTGGAAAGGAATATTGGGAGGGGGTTCAACAATTAAAAATTTAGGAGGAATTTTCCAATATTTAGTGAAATTAGGGATATTCTTTAATATCATACGAACGATCGTGCTATGTAACAAGTTCACTAAGTGAACTCCCTGTGGAAATAAATATTCAATTTATTTTATTTTTATTTTTAATTTAAATTTGTCAAAAAGTTATTAGTATTTTGTATACTTAATTGTGAAATATTAAAATTAACTAAAACATTTAAATAAAAATTAGGAAAAAAAATTCAAATGAAAAAAGAAAATTTATAAATGATAAAATAAAAGCATTATATTATTAACCATTAAATAGATTAAAACAATATGGACAAAATTAAGGTCATCTTCATTCATCCTTTGTTATATCTTTGAACTTCCTCTTATCCGGGAAGATTGTATTATTAGGTTCTATCTAATGTTCCAAGTTATTAATTCTATAATGATGATTCACAATTAAGGAATGTATAGATAAATAATTTAGATTTTTTATATAACTAAGAGATTTTTTTATTATTTATCTTTATAAATTTGTAATTTTTTTATAATTGTTGATTTCAATTGTCTTTTATGGTTATTGAAGTTCAAGTAGAATTGGTAATATGCTTATTGAGAAATACTTCTTGCTTTTATGAGTCATTTATATAGATTCATTTTAAACTTGTATTTTTTAAATGGACCAACTCATTTCGTGTTATATATTAATTTCTTTCAATTAAATGATAATAAAAAAATTAAATCTCAAAAATGTGTATGTAGAGATGAATGAATGTACTTGACAACATCTCCCCCGGACAAAGTTTTATACTTAGAGATGAATGAATTTACATGATAACATCTCCCCCATACTGAGTTGTAAAGTATTATTTTCCACAATATATTAATTTCATTTTGAATAAAAATATTCAATATATGTCAATCTCCATTGCTAGTTCCAAACTCATGTCAAATTGTAAAGAGACCAAGCAAAGTAAACTTCAACAACTACCATAAAATACAAAGACAAATCAATCTTCATTGCTAATTCCAAACTCATCACTTTATAATTTCAAAATAGATTTTTTCAAATGCAAATAGATGGCTCAAAGTAAACTTCAACATCTACCTTCAAACAAAAACACAAATCTTATCATTGATTTTATTTCCTATAACATATTAGATGATATATTATGATAAATATATGATTTTTTCTTTTTAAAAAAAAAAAAACATATTAGATCACATGACATTTTTCCAACTTTCAATTACCCTTCTTACCCTTCTTATTGATTACTTGCTTCTATGCTTTCTTAATTCCAAGTATATTCTATTGTTCTTATTTTGTTTAAGATGAATGTATTTTCAACATTTTCTTTTTATTTTCAATTTCTTTTATACTTTAAATGCAAGTGAACATTAATATATGTTCATGAAGGATAGAGCAATTGGTAATGAGTAATTGAGATAAGAAGTTGTAAATGGATGATCACAAGTTCAAATCCTCGTAAATATTTACTTTAAAATAAAATATTAATATATAAATTATATTAAATCTTAAAGAATTTAAATTTTATTTTTCACAATAAATATGGAACATATTGTACTTAACTAAGATAATAATTAGAATGAAAGAAACTATTCATTTTCTCATATTTATTCTATCATCATATTTATTGTATGAGGAGATATGAATTGTGTATTAAAATGAAATAAATTATGCATTTTCTCATATTTATTGAATTATTAAATTTGTAAAATAAATTATTATATATATATCTAAATTAATTTAAATTATAAATAATTTAATATTTTCTTATAAATATATCATTATATATTTCATCAACTAGATAAGCTACGTAATAAAGTACTCTAATATGAATTATTCATTTTCTCATATTTATTATATTATAAATTTATAAATAAATTATTATATAAATTTATAAAATAGGATATTTAAGATTTGAGATTTATTAAAAATATTAACATGTGTAGTTTTTTTCAATTAAAATATTTACTATTTATAATTTTATCTGATATTTTTTTTTATCTTACTACTTTATTTATAATTTTATCTAATATTTGTTTTTACCTTATTACTTTATCATTTAGAAATATATAAATATTAAAAATAACAAATAATTTAGAATTATATATTCAAGGTTGTACAAATAAAATTCAACCTTAATTAATAAGAAAAAAATTGAAATATTAATCTATTCATTTTCCTAATAAAATCTATAATTATTCAATCTTTATATCTTTTTTAAATTAAATTGAAACATTTTTTAATATTTTTTTGTAAAACAAATCTTCCTCCTCAAATTTTATTAATAAAATTGAATTACTCATAAACATATACATATTGAATATATCTAGTACCTTGCACTCAAACTTAAGGAAATCTTGCACTCAAATGTTTATAGTAATCTTCAAATTTCAAATTTAATATATTTTTAATCTATTTAATGGATAAAATTTGTTTACATTTTTTATTTAAAAAATATTAATTATATTTAATATGAAAATGATAGTTGATTTTCATAGTTGATTTTTTTAATATGAGGTAGAGGTTTTAAGTATCTAAACTATATATAGGGTATATGTCCATTGATGATCCAGTTATTTTCTTTGATGGTGCAGCCTCTTTGGGAATTTGTTCTGCGGGGGTTTTGATTATTTTAAATCAAGAGCACTACTTTACTTTCAGACTTAGATGTGGCAAAGGTACAAGTATGAAAGCTCAACTTCTTGCCCTTTGATTCTCGGTAAGGTTGGCAAATCTTTTTGGTTTTCCAAAACTCAAGATCTTCAAAGATTCAAGAGTAACTATAAAATGGGAAAATGGTGATTATAAATTGAACATTACTGCTCTAACACATTGGTGTAACAGAACTAGAGATGAGATTGATAAAATCAAGAACATTGTATTTGAACACATCTACAGAGAACACAATTGGATGGCAGATAAATTGTCCAAGCAGGCACTTACAGGTTTTGATGGCTATCTTCACTCGGAAGAATACTTTGAGGAGGAGATCCAGGATCATGGATCTTTTTATTTCTTAGATTAGATTGTTGGGACAGTAAAATTTTCTATATGAACTAATTGAAAGTTATATTTTTGCCAATATGGATAGGGAGGAAATTTTGGACAAAATGTTTTGTATTTTTTAGAAGGAACTAACTGGGTTTCCTTATGAACAGGATATGGTACATTACATGTAACCGATCTATCATTGTACTGTTTCTTATTTCAATTTTGGAATATGAATAGTATGTTTTTTTCGCTAGAAAAAAAGGGTTAATGATTGGATATTTTGGTATATAACACATAATCACTCCATGGAAAACTCGTGATAACCATGATAGTATTTAGTAGATACTAGTGATATTAAATGAAATAGACATAAATTATACGTGTTTAAAGTTGTTTTAATTAATTAAGAATTAATTTTCGATAAATAAATAAGTTAATAAGGTGAAATAGTCTTAAAGTACAAGTGTAAAGTGATTTTAATTGATTAATAACTCATCTTCCACAAAGAAATAAGTTAACCATCCAAAAATTAAAACACCATTAACTAATTATTAGGGGAGGGACGCGAGTAGTGGTGTGCCATCCCTTCATCGACCTGATGGCGACGTGGCGGACAACAAAAGGTGTACGATAGTAAATGACGTGGTAGTTACATGGGTCTAGTTTTTGTATTGCTTTATTTACTAACATATAGTTAATTTAATGATGTTAACAAGATTCTTCTTTCAACTTTCTCCCATACATGTTGTCACCTCCTTTCACCAGCTTCTCAACCAGGGCAACCATTATTTTTTAATAAATCTCAATCTTTTCATAGGGATTACTTTAAAAAATATCAACCTATTCATGAACACCGTCGATCACCAAATCTTCCTTTGATTTGCGTCCGTTAAAAATGTCGAACGAGGAATTGCTAAGTGCCTCGGTTCCTCGTTCTACCTACGTCTACCAGGAATTGCTAGGAATTGGCAACAGCGTGCGTAGCATATGTTCTGCTTTGCATTTAATGTTGTTGTGGGGATATTGATAGTTGGATAGCAACAGCATTACATGCTTTATTTTGTTATAAGATATTTATCGAGCCATTTTAACAAGAAAATTAATTTAAATTTAGAAATAATTTGAACTGTAACTTTTGACGATTCGGATACATATGGTGTATATACACAATAGTATGTAACTTTTGATTGACATTGACATTGATATATCACTTTTGGTTGACATTGGCATGTAGGTTCTGTGATGTATACATGTATTTGTTGGACGCCTTCAGAGTTGACATTGGCATGCAGGTTGTGTGATGTATAACTGTACTTGTTCGATGTTTTCCTGTCTGCTTCTTATTAATTTCACTCTGTTGCTTCCTTTCTAATCAAACTGGTTTTCAACTTTCAAAAAGAGAATCCACAATGAAAGAGACGTGTTTTATTATTATTTAAATGGTCACTCCGTTCTCCATTTTGATAGCTTCCTTTATTATCATGTCTTGAATAAAAGTAGAAGGTTATTGAAATTATTAAGTTTTTTAAATTATATATATATATAAAAAGATTATAATTAATTTATAGATGTAAAATAAATTTGTAGATATTATGGAGACATGTTTATTTATTTATGAGTATATGATATTAAGAATTTGATTAAATATTTAGTTGAGTTTTAATTTTTATAATGTACAATTTTTTCATATGTGTGAAAAAGATGTTTGAAATTAATTTTATAATGTATAATTTTTGTTCAATATAGAACATTGAAAAAGAATGAAGATTGCATGAGACAAACAATGAAGACATAGAATATAGTTGAAGATTGAAGACAAAAACCAAAGATGAAGATTGCATAAGACAAACAATGAAGACATAGAATATAGTTGAAGATTGAAGAAAAAAACCAAAGATGAAAATTGCATAAGACAAACAATGAAGACATAGAATATAGTTGAAGATTGAAGACAAAAACCATAGAAAAAGATAAATGAAGACATAGAATATAGTTGAAGAGGATTGAAGGCAAAGACCATAAAAGAATACATGAATTAAAGATTAAACTAAATATTTTAAATATATAGAAACAACATTTATGGATATGTTTAAACTAAATATCTTAAATATGACATAGTTGTTATGGTCACTTATTGTTATAAAAAGGGGCATGTTGTACAATAGATACACATAAGAATGGTTTGATTGAATGAAAGTTCCCTTTTAATTGATTTGTTATTAAATTATAATTCCAAGATAATTTCTC
The DNA here is from genome assembly GCA_027924585.1 of Larix kaempferi. Lineage (NCBI taxonomy): Eukaryota > Viridiplantae > Streptophyta > Pinopsida > Pinales > Pinaceae > Larix > Larix kaempferi. The sequence continues at coordinate 21,187,414 of BSBM01000361.1, forward strand.
CTACTCTATACCTACATATTTATCTACATAATCCCTTGCCATGCTCCCGATAAACACATAACATCAACATTATAAACCAAAATAACTCTCTCCAAACATGCTTTTCACCATCCCCATTCTTTAACCAATTTTTAATATAAACAACGAGGGCAACCATTATTATTTAACTCTTAGAATTTGATAAATCTCAATCTTTTCAGTTTATTTTTTTAAAGGGGTTACTTTTATTTGAAAAGCAAGTCATAAGATATCAACCTATTTATGAGATGTGGCGCTAGGGGTAGTTAAAAGTCAAAATAAGATTTCATCAACACCGTCTATATTCAAATCTTCCTTTGTTTCGCGTCCAAGGAATTGCTAGGTGTCTCGCTTCCTCGTTCAAAATATGATCGAACGACGAATTGCTAGGTGCCTCGCTTCCTCGTTCTACCTACGTCTACCAGGAATTGCTAGGTACCTCTCGCTTCCTCGTTCTACGTACGTCTACCAGGAATTGCTAAGTACCTCTCGCTTCCTCGTTCTACCGCCGTCACAATTCCTCGTTCTACCGGCATCTACCAAGAATTGCTAGATACGTCGCTTCCTCGTTCTAAAGGCGTCACAATTCCGACGAGAAACGGCGGTAGAAAAAGGAAGCGAGGCACCTAGCAATTTCTAATTGGTTAACTCATCCCTTCTATAAAAGGTTCTCCGGCCTTCCCTTTCTCAAGCAAGCAACAGATTAATCTCGAATAGCCCAGAAGATTAATCTCGAATCGTGCAGAATCCGTGGCAGTGGGAATGCGGAGAGCATGGAGATATGATGTGTTTTTGAGTTTCAGAGGTTCAGATGTCAGGAAAGGCTTCGTAGATCATCTCTACACAGCCCTCACTGCTACCAAACATACCAATGTTTTCCATGACGCCCATCAACTCAAGAAAGGGGATGATATTAATGCAACTATAAAGCACGCCATTGAGTGCAGCAGAATAAGGATTCCTATTTTGTCCCCAGATTATGCATCCTCTGTGTGGTGCCTCAGGGAAGTCTCCCTAATTGCAACACAGATGCAGGGGAGGGCCATCCCTCTCTTTTACAAAGTGGATCCTCGGCAGGTGCGTCACCCGGAGAGATTTGGAAGCCCATTTGCTGAGGCATTCCAACACCATCGGAGGAGCGGAATTCACAAATCAGAAGATATTGAAAGATGGAAAGATGCTCTCTTCAGAGTGTCCAATCTCGCAGGCTGGACACTCGAAGACACAAATGGGTGAGTAACGGGTTCACTATATTATATTTAGAGACTGTCGATCCCCTCATTTCTTTCATATCTGTTTTCCATTTCTGTTTCAACAAAGGGAAAGCTGTTTTAAAAAATGGAATGGTTCTTTACGATGGGTAGATAAAATTAGACTGAGGTTCTTTGAGCCCTCACTATTTGTTATTTGTTTGTCTGATCCATCCTGCTTCCCTCTCAAAAACTGTGCAGATACGAAGCGGCCTTGGTAAAGCGTGTGGTTAAGGACGTGGCTAAACATTGCAAAATAGGGTGGCGGCATGATTAGTTGATATCATTATGTCACTCTTGGTTTGGTTGACATTGGAAATGGCGTTGAAATAAGCATGACACTGTGTAGATATGGACAGTTGAATCAGATACAATTGTTCATTAAATGTTGAGTTGCCAGATGTTTCTTGAATATTGGCAATTGCATATAATTTTTTATTAATATTGACAATAGCATGTCACTTTTGGTTGACATTGGCATGTAGGTTTTGAAGTTTGAGTTTGACATGTTGCAGTGATGTATACCTGTACTTGTTGACATTAGCATGTAGGTTCTTGTAGTTTGACACGTTGCAGTGATGTATACCCCTGTACTTGTTGACATTAGCATGTAGGTTGTAGTTTGACATGTTGCAGTGATGTATACCTGTACTTGTTGACATATTAGCATGTAGGTTCTTGTAGTTTGACATGTTGCACTGAGGCATACCTGTACTTGTTGGACGCCTTCAGAGAATTTGAAGTGAAGGATGCTGGAAACTTAAAACATAAGTTGTTTCTCATGTTTTCCTGTCTGCTTCTTATTGATCACTCCGTTGCTGTGTTTTTAGGAAGCCGTCTCATACCTTGACGATTTCGTTTTGGTTTGTCCGGCCAAAATTTGTTCGGAATCTGGTAATATGAAATGAAAAATCCTGCAATTTGTGTTGATTAAATCGTTTTTCTAAACATTTAGATGAATTGAGTGCCCCCGAAAACCCCAGATCATCTAAATTATACAATTTATGTTGATTAAATCGTTTTTGTAAACATTTAGATGAATTGAGTGCCCCTAAAAACCCAAATCACCAAATTATGCAGCATTAATACTGTTATGTGATATTCTAAAAAATTTATTAAAAAGTTATTGAAATTAGTATTATTATTTTTAATTAGATGGTGGCTCTCTTCTCCATATTTTTATATAAACCTTTATGATCATGTCTTAAATAAAAATTAAAAGGTTATTGAAATTATATTTTTTTTAAATCCAGTATAATGATTTTAGGTAACATAATCTTACAAGATGAGTTTGTTTTCTCAATTTAAAAGAAATAACTATTTTTTAATATTATTTTTTAAAAATTTTATATATAATAAAATTTTATTAATTATGTGTTCCCAATCTTATAAGGTAGTTGGGAGTAAGGATTTGTGGTGAATTTGAGGGCTTAGATGATAGTTTCTTAGACCACAAGCTAATATACAAACATTTATATCTCCGCTGGTTTTTTAAATGGTTCTTATGATACGGTGGTGTAGAGTATTTTGAACATTATTTGTTTCTTAATTAATTGGATGAGAGAAGGAACTAACAACATTTTTTATGGTTTTTTTTATGATGTTGAATGTTGATAATATAGATCAATTAGAGACTCTACTACATGTGGATCGTATTTTTGGACATCATTTATTTAAATTGGGTGAGAGAAGGAAGCTTTAGAAGGATTATATGATTACCATATAATTGAAATTATTATAAAATTTCATTATAATTTTTATTCTTTACTCTTTTTTTATCCAATTTGAAATATAAAAATAAAAATTAAATTAAATCATAACTAGCACTTATTTCATTAAATTTATTGTTTAATAAAAAAACTTTCAACATAACTGGATGGTAATCATATAATAGTTATCCACTCCCTGCCCTTAGGAAGAATTTTTGGTGCATTCCTTCCCCCTCTCTTGGCAATTACCTGCATGCCACAATTCATTCCTACTTGTAAACCAATTTCATCGCAGTTCCATATATCGTCTAGATGGTATGAATGTTTTTCGTTTACACTAGATAAAGTATCATAGAACCCGGAAACAACTCCAGGGCATAGATTTAAAGCTATGTCTTTGTCAAGATCCTCTGTTGTTTGTAACACAAGATATGGATGCCTTAGTTTAAAGCCTTCCCACCATGATTTCCCTGGAAATCCATTTCTGAATGGATTTGGCCTCTCTTGATAGATTTGAGCAACAATGGATTTCAGTTGTATCAACTCCAAACCATGGCATAATTGATCCATCTCCTTACACCAAAAACCACTTCCTCCTCCTCTTGTTTATTCAATACTGTAAGGGGCCCTTTTTTCTTTGTGTGAGTGAGGCCATTTATCAAGGAATACATTGATGTGGGTGCAATCCCATGTTTTTTGGAAACTGCTCTAACAGAATAACCATTGAATTCTACATCATCAATTGCAACCAACATATCATCTTTGGATGTTCCCATGAAGATGGGTAACACATTTTGGCAAGTGAAGGGTACACAAATGTTGCAAAATGACCTCAATCGAGATTTATACAAGCCCTCGATCAAACTATAAAAATCTTGATCAAGCGCTCAATTAAGCCATCAATCGAGCTAATTTCGAACTCTCGATTGAGGGTTCGTAAAAGCTTTAATCCAACATAATAACTCCATCGAGGATTTTTATTAACCCTTGATTGAGCTTCTAAACATCGATTAAGGCATTTAGAGAGAGATATTATAGCACCTACAACAATTGTAAATATAAAACAACAACAGACCATGACTAATTTCATCATGTCTGTTGCATAGAAGCTCGACTAAGGACTAGTAGAGAGCGGTTATAGATAAAATATTTGAATAGTTGGTGTTTATATATGTGATTGAAATCATGGGAAATACAAAGAAGCGTCTTTTGATTAATTATTCTTGCTTGCGATTGAGAACCAAAAATGAAAGGGTCTTTATTCCCATTTGTCATGATTTCGATCACATCAATAACTCCAATTACTCTGCAACCCATATCTATAGATATATAATCTAGAGGTAGTGGCGATATTGTTGTTTTTACCTAATTTATCTCCAAGGTGTTTACTAGAACTTACAAGTATCAGTCTTCTTGTTGAAATTATGTTTTACTATATTTGATTATATGTGTAATTTTAATTTAATTGGAAGATCTCGATCACAGGGATTCAACACTATAGTGGGGATAACCCTTGAACCAATGAATGGGGTGACACACTTTTCCCAACAAAGTTAGAAAAAGGGATACGCCTAGGGTGGTTTTGGTTTTTTGATTGATTACCTTCAAACACGAATTTACAAAGGCACTCACATAGTTAATAGTTGGAATATATACCCCGTGGGACAAGCTAAGAACACCTACTTGATATAAACTTGGATTAAAAAAAATGGGTGCCCATATTCGTGTAAACACAAATATGGGCACCTAAAGAAAACAAATCCAAGTTTTTAAAAGCTTGATTGATCTTCTGTCTAACCACACATAAACCCTCAATCGAGGTAATTAAAAATGCGCATAAAATCTCGATCGGGATTCTTAAAACCTCGATCAAGCTAATAGCTCGATTGAGGGATTGAAAAACATACTTTTAGCTCTCATTTCTACAAATTTAATTTTACTGGCATCTTTTCCAAGCATAAACCCTATCCTAGGTTCACCTTAGGTGGCAGACTTCATACCAATAGATTCGTCAATGAATCATCTATCCATTGGCATATAATTTACAGGTTTTTAAGTTCATATGATAATTATTTTTATTTTATCTTTAAACTTACACTTGAAAACCATGGCCACAACTTTGAATCAACGCAAAGAAAAGTCAACAACATAAAAGTACACAACCAAAAAAATTCAAAAAATAGATACACCCCACATCAACGTGCTTTTTTCAAAAGGGTATTTTTTTCGATTTTTGTAACTTGTGAAAAAAAAAATTGCGTGCACACACGTGTACAAAATGTAATTAAAATTTTCAATGGTCGGCTTTGAAAATTAATAAAAGATATAATTTTCCAAAATAAATTAAAAAATAAATATGTGTGCCCGATGCATTTTGTGTAGATTATGTTGATATATATTTTTTTCAGAAATTATGCATTTACCACTAAATTAGTTTAGTAACGTGCACACAAGCCACTTGTTAACTTTTCCTGAAATTTACAAGAACAAGCATATCATTAAATTCAATTTTGACATGTATTAAATAATATTATTAATTTTTTTTAAATATAGGTGGAAGGACAACATAATACCCTACAATTTGTTCTTTTGTTGCATGTCAAAATTCACAAAGCGTATATGAGTATTGAGAGCTTCAATCTAATAAATGAGTAAAAAAACAAATTTTCACCGTCACTTTTGGCAAAAAAGTGTTACCCATCTTCATGGATTCACCCTTGTGTCCATCCTCTAATCACACTAATCTTCTTGGTTAAAGATGCACCTTGCACTGTGATTGATGGTGGAATAGCACCATCATCCTCTGCCTCATTTTCCTCTTCAACATTCCTAGGATCATTGTTGTTAGCAACATTATGGGTTTTTCCCTCATTTGTCAAGGTGCATCGTAGCTGGGCACCCCTAGTCCCTCGCTTCTTTTCCCTCCTTGAATGAGCATTGGAATTCACTCTTGGCATGTTTGTAGAAACCTACATAAAAAGAACAGAACCTCTTCAACCATAGATATTTTATATGTAACTCTGTCTTTATATGTAACTTGAATTGAACAGTTTAGTATTGAATTGAATATAAGAGTTTCATACAAAACAAAAACCATCCATTAGAAAAACTGAGTCAACATGTTGACACTATACATGATATTTCCATTGTCATGGTTGTTGATTTCCTCAAGCTCACTACTAAAGTTCATTCAAGCTTAGATGATTCATGGGATAAGCAATAAAAAGTCATTAGCAATGACACCCTTTCAGGTTAAGGTCAAACAATACATTCCTTAAAGGAAGAGAAGCAACACAGGTTGCAATGGCCTCAACATAACTCATTGCTCACATATAACTCATATTTTTATTTTGAGCAAGCTCAGGTCTCATCCATAACTCCATGCTCATTAGTTCCTCTTCTGAAGAGAGCATAGGCTCAATGGTCTACTCATTGGTTGACAGAGGTTTGCATGTTTTAGATTCTAAAGGAAGACTCAATTTTCTTTTGGGGAATCCTATAGCCAATGGAAGCTTGTATGTTTGATTTTTTTCAAAATATGAGAGTAGAAGTAGCCTGCAACATTTGTTATGTGTTTACATGAACAACATCTATTGGTATTGATCAGTCATATTACATAAATCAACAATTACATTCATTATCATTCAATCCCTTGTGTTTAAATAGAGGCATAGCGATCCAACTTTCCTTTCAAATATGAGATATTGCAATGTAGACAGTCATAGAACATATTTTTCGTTAGAAACAGATATCAGACAGTCATAAAACATATGGATTAGAACAAACGAACAGATTCTAAAAACACACACAACTAATCTGCTTGGAATTCAATTAAATATAATATGTCAATGTCTATAAATTGAAGTATAAATTAATTTGGATAATTTAGGTAATATGAATTGTGCCTATACCTAGACTGAATACACACTCTGATGGATTGTTGGCAGTGCTTCTAAGCTTAATGAAATTCTAAAATGCAACAAGTGTGGAATGTAGAATGGTTGATGCTTCTTTATCGTTTTATGTTGTTTTGTTTGATTGGTGAAAAGAGTTGGCATGGATCACAAAGTTTTAATTTTGAATGAGTGCATAGGAATTATTTGGGTGTGATCTAATGGATGGAAAACATCCTTTGTCAATCCCTGTGCTTCTAAACAGTTAATGATATTTTTATGGATCATTTTATGAATTTAATTGGTTTGGTTCCATTTATTGCATTTGGTGGGTTGAATGGTTGATGATGCATGCAGGTGAAGCTAACTACCACACCCCCTTCAATGAGCAGGTAGCTATGACAGTTGGTTTCAATGGGATGAGATCTTGTTTCAATGGGCTCATTGTTGTATGGGTCTCCTCTAGTGGAGATTCGTTGGGTTTGAAGTGATAGGAAATATTTACTTGTGAATTGGGCAATGTAGGAAGTCTGAAGGTTCAATTAGATTTGTATGTCAGAGAATGTTTGGATGTGGGAGGGACAAGATGGTTTGCAATTGTGAGGTGTCAGTCATGTACAGTTATCATTAAACACATAGTCTCTTTATGGACAGTTGTGGGACTAGTCACCATAATGCCAGTTTTTGTACTTATTTTGGACTTTATATATATATATATATATATATATATATATATGCACTTTTATTAGCGTTCTTTTTTGTCATTTTCTGGGTGCTTGATGGGACAAGTTCTATGACCACAACTGGTCCTAGCACCACCATAGAATTCCCTCCCCTATATAACGTTAAGTTTTATCGCCACACATACCTTAAAATTTAATAAGAATTTTTATTTTGAAAAAATAAAAACAAAAAAAAATCCAACACAACTATCTATTAACATTGATACTTAATGTATATTTTCTATTTTTCTAATTTTGGTTTCATCATATGGCATTCCCTAATGGTGCAATTGTTAGTATTACCAGCCTAGATCCAAATCCTAGGCTCTATCAAGCGTCGAGAGGGATCAAATCTCCTGAGGTGCAAACCTCTCATTGAATAGCTCCTTGAGTGCAATAACTGAGCCACCTAATCCTAAGCTCTAAAGTCTCTAGTTTAAGTCTCATATTTACTTTTTAGTTTGTATTATTCTTTTTTGTTTTTACTTTTTACTTTGTATTATTATTTTTTGTTTACTTTGTATTATTTTGTTACTGGACAAACACTCTAAAGTCTCATATTTACTTTTTACTTTGTATTAAAAGTAAAAAGTAAAGTCTCTATTTTAAGTCTCATATTTACATTTTACTTTGTATTATTCTTTTTTGTTTGTGGCCGACATAATATTTACCGCCTAATCCTAAGCTCTAAAGTCTCTAGTTTAAGTGCCATATTTACTTTTTACTTTGCATTATTCTTTTTTGTTTATGGCCGACATGATATTTATTACTTTTTACTTTGTATTATTCTTTTTTTGTTTACTTTGTTATGCCGAGAGGCGCTCTACAGCCTAGTATGGGGTAGATCTTGTGAGTTGAGTGTTTGTCAAGTAACAAAATAATACAAAGTAAACAAAAAAGGAATAATACAAAATCCAAGGCAGGAGATCCAAATCCAAACCACCTACTTCAAAATATAATATAGCGTGATAATTTAAAGTATCCAAGAGAAGAAATATATAATTCTCAATATTATTTGATTTATTTATCAAGTCCATCTCTCCCCTACTGTGATGGATGGTGCATAGATACAACAAGCCACGTTGATATTTGGCTAACATACAATAGTTATTAATTTATTATTTTATTATTTATTTTATTAGTTGTGAAGGATTACATCCTTTCATGGTTTTTTGTTTTTTTGTTGTTTTGGCTAAACAAATTGAGAACATTTGCAATGTAACTAAACTCTGGCTTAATTTTGCACATAAGTTTGTTTTAAGATTTATGATATATTGTACTATTTGATTTGTTTTAATGAATATCAGTATTACAATTTTTTTCCACTGAAAAAAAAAAGATGGATGATAAATGTTACTTGATTTATATATTTTTATTAAACTTGGTTTTGGATTTATAATTAAATTATGAATAGATATATAAATTAAAAAGTAATATGTATGTATTTATTAAAGTTAAAGATAACAGACATATTTATTTTTATTTATGAATTTATTTAAAGATAAATTTATGATAAGATTGATGAGTAGTTGAAAGATTAAAAACCATTTATAGATGTAAAATAAATTTATAATTATTATAGAGACATGTTTATTTATTTATGAAAGTTACCATATTAAGAATATAAATAGATATTTAGTTGAGTTTTAATTTTATAATGTAATTTTTTTATATGTGTGAAAGAAGATGTTTGAAATTAATTTTATAATGTATAATTTTTGTTCAACATAGAACATTGAAGAATAATGAAGAATTTACCAAAGATAAATATTGTAGAATATAAAACATGAAGACATAGAATATAGTTGAAGAACATTGAAGACAAACCATAGAAGAAGATAAATGAAGACATAGAACATAGTTGAAGAAGATTGAAGACATAAACCATAGAAGAAGATAAATGAAGACATAGAACATAGTTGAAGAAGATTGAAGACATAAACCATAGAAGAAGATGATGAATATTGGACTAGTACAAAATACCAATGGAAGAGACAAAGGATGACCACTAAGAAGTGAAGTCATAAGTATGTGTTAAGGGGGATTCTCAAGGATTAACTCCTACTAGTGATATTTAATTAATACCTTGTAATATGTGAAGGAAGTAGACAATGCACAAAATTCATGCATGAATTAAAGATGAAGACATGGAGAGTTGTTAGGGATATGGATTTCATAGTGTAAAGTTAAGTGATTCATGGAGATAGTTGTGGATATGTTTGAACTAAACACCTTAAATATGGCATAGTCGTTATGGTCTCCTATTGTTATCGAAAGGAACCTATTGTACAAAATAAACACACGGGAATGGTTTGACTGAATGGAATTTCCCCTCCAAGGGTTTCTTAAGTGTAAACACCTGATCATTGAGTCTATTTATACCTGGTTTTTTGTTTATTAAGTGAAATTGAATAGCAATAATTGTGATACATTCAAATTGAGTGAATGTTATCAAGCTTAATGTGATATGATGAGTACAATTTGTTGTGTTATGTTTGTATATATTTTATTCAAAAATGATATATTAAATGTATTTTTTTAATTTTTATTGATAATATTATATGTGTAATGAATGTAAATTAATGTGATAGGAAAATGAACAATGGAATTTAACTACATTAATCTATGGAAATGGACTAATTTAATCAATCAGTATACAATGGATGACAATTGGACTAAACAAGGTGATTATTTTTTATTTCCATTGAAAAATCAAAACACAAATCAAGACACAATATGTACATAAAAGCAATTTGAACAGAAGCTCAATAGACACAAAGAGGACTCAAAAAAAGACTAGATTAAAAAACCAAACAACAAAAAAAGACTCAAAGTATACATAGGGAAGTCCATTCAAGGGAGACACAAACGTAGTGAAATCTAAGGAAAACATGGGGGAGACACAAGTAAGTTGCAATGGAGAGGTAGGAAGGACACATTGGAGTTGCAAGGAAGATGCAATGGAGATGCCAATTATATGTAGATAAATATGCCATCGACACACAAAGTTAATGCAAAAGGAAGAAAACTATGTTCAATTGACACAAAATATATGCACAATGCATGCAAAAAAAACAAATTTTGTTAAATAAATTCAAAGATGGATGGTGTCCCCTTTAGCATCCATTTTGGAATCCTTCAAAAGAAAAGTGCATAGGAAAGTCACATAAATTTGGATGCTACAAGGTTGTATTATAGACATAATTTCATTATTGAGGCATTTTGGCATGAATATTAAAAAAATAATTGTTATTGTTGCTAAATTGAGGCAAAGAATATCACATGGGTCAAGAGTTCAAGTTGAATCAAGAGTCACTGAAGAGTCTATAAATTTTTAGGAAATTTTTCATAGTGTTAAGTACTCAAAAGTTATAGTTACTTGGAAATTCGCAAGAGTAGAGGATAGCATGCAACTTTGAAGGAAAAAACTTCAAAGTTGCATGAAAAATTGGATAAGTACGATATATAGTAAGGGAAGAGTCACTTAAGAGAATATGATCATTTATCCTAACATTCCAAAAAAACATTTTTGAGCAAAGAGAAAGGTTGAGACATGAATAGTTAGAAAGAAAAAAAAATGGTTTCTTATAAAAGATAAGGTGTTTTCTTGAGATTGACTTGACTACATAGAAGAATAAAAGTTTGAGCAAAGGGATTTGAGTGAAGATAATTTAAATGAGGAATAGAGGCATGATTGTTTCCTGGGGTGCAAAAGACAATAAAATTTTCAATTAAGCATTCTCATATAAGAAGAATGTAGCATGCACAGAAGATTATGTATAAGGAGTGCAACAAAACCTAAGATGTGATATTCATGAGCGAGATAGGTTCTTAAAAATAGACTTGGAGTAAAATAGCTAAGTATAAAATATCACTTCAAAGATATAGGTCTCGAAATTGGAACAAGAAAATATAAGAAGGGAAGGAAGACTTGATAAAAGGATCTAAGAATACATCTTTAAATAAAAATGTAAGCATAAAGAAATCTCAGATGAGGAACTCGAGCCAATTGATGCAGGACAAGATCAAAAAACACAATCCAATCCGCTATCCCAGAAGTAGGATGATTCCAAATCCAGCAGAATCACCAAACTTAGCCAAAACAACCAAGTCCTTCTTCTGCAGCATCTTTGAAGGACGGATTCCAAACACGCAGTAAACTGGATTTTATAAGAATTTCGGATCACCTGATTGCAGAGCGTCGAACAAAAGTCCTTCTGCAATTCTCCTCCACGGTTCACCTTCCGCAATCGTCTTTTTGTAGTCGCTTTCTGCAGCCGTCTTCCTGCAGTCGCCTCCCTTCCACAAATGCAGATGCGCCTTCCTCTCGCAATTGCAGGTGCGTTTTCACAACTACTTCCGCAATTTCTCCCCGCAATTTCCCTCCACAAAGTGGCTTCCGCAACTGGATTTGGATCATCGGGACCGTCCGAACCATTGATCGCTTGTGGCTTCTCTCTTGTCCATTGATATGTTCCAAATGCAGAATCATTCACTTAGGAATTATGGATGTCTATATTTCGCTCAACTTCATCCCACGATATGTTTTCCCTGTCGTTGATCTTTCCTACACAAGTTCGGTCTCGATCTCCACCACATGATCTTCATTCGACAAAACACACAACCCTAGCTCTAACAAGCTCATACTTTGGTCTTGTGGAAACTGTCTTGGACCATTGATCCTCCTCCTTAGATATGATCTTGACCATCCAATACTCACTCCACGGATCGATCAAACTGTGATCTCGTAAATTGATCAGTGAAACGATTAATTTCTCTCAGCCTGCATTCGAATGAATATGGCACGCCTTTGGCTCTTAGAGATCTATGTTAATCACACCTTGTTCACTCATACATGGAGAATTTACTCCCATTCTGGTTATTGAAAGAAGACACTGAATAAGCAATTAAACGCAGAGTCTCAGAGCTATGTTCTTCATTTCATCATCAACCCTTTGATAGGTTACATAAAATGATTAAATAAGACTTCATGAACCTGTTAGATCTGAATTAACAGGGTCTGGACTCCTATAGACAACAAATACACAACAAACCCTATCCTTGAGCTATCTCTTGCAAGATTCGAGGACATCTGTGGAAATTCACCATTATTGCAATCAAAACCAATTACAGTAATCAATAACTAACCGTAGACATTCTAGAAGTATTATAAGGCAACAGAAAAATAGCATTGGCTGCTTAATCAACAAATATAGAACTTAGGGTCGATGCTCCTGCATCATACTCCAAGGGAGAAAAATAAATATTCAATAGGTCTTCATGGTCCACATTATACTTGAAAATATCCATTGTTTCGAGCCACATTGCATCTTCAGATGGTTGTTCTTCCCATTTGACCAAATACTGAAAATAATCCTTGTTTCTAGTTTCCTTTGAAATATTCTTGTCCAGTATAGCTTCAATCTGTGGCTGCTCCTTCAAAGGTAACTGTTCTTTCCATTCTACCACTTGACCATCCTTACATGAAAGCATTTATTATGTCTGAACACATGAATCTTTAAATGTATACAGATCTGAAATAATAAAAATTGGAGAAATCCCAAGTTCAGAAGGAAGTTCAATTTCATAAGGATTTGCAGAAAAATTCCTCAAATTTTATAAGGCCCAATTTTCTTGAGTTTCAATTTATTGTAGGTTCCCTTAGGAAACCTCTCCTTCCTAAGATATGCCATCACTAAATATCCAACCTGAATATCAACTTCCCTTCTCTTCAAATATGCTCTATGTTTGTCCTTGTTAGCACTCTCCTGCAATTTCTTTTTGACATTTTCCTGTAGCTCCTGCATACTATATGCAAAGTCTTCACCATGTGCACTCCTCATTCCCAACTCTCCCAAATTTCTTTCATATACCCCTCTTGGTTGCATCCCATACACAATCTAAAATGGGCTCATACATGTACTTCTATTAGGTGAATCATTATAAGCAAACTCAGCTTGAGCAAGAGCTAAATCCCACTGCTTTGTATTTTCATAAACAAGACTTCTCAATATATCCCCCAAGATTCTATTTACCACTTCAGTCTGACCATTAGTCTGAGGATGATAAGCAGAGCTAAAACTAAGATTGGTTCCCAATATATTCCATAAAGTTTTCCAAAAATGACCGACAAATTTAGTGTCTCTATCAGATACAATGCTCAAAGGTAGACCATGTAACTTAACAACTTCCGCGCAATTAAATGGGTCATTTTTAAAAATATATCCACTACTACATCAATAGAATCATTCCCCCTCTGATTTCTAGGAAATCCTAGAACAAAATCTATATTGATGGAATCCCAAGGCCTAGTTTGAATAGGTAGGGGTTGATACAGTCCAGTGTTTTGTCTCCTCCCTTTGGCATGTTGACATATCTTGCATGTCTCAACAAACTTATTTACATCCTGCTGCATTCCTGGACAAAAATAAAAAGTACTCACCTGAGCAAATGTTTTGTCCTGTCCAAATTGACCTGACAAACCTACACTATGCTTCTCCTTTATCAAATTTTCTCTCATAGAACATTTAGGAATGCACAATTTACTATTTTTGAACAAAAATCCTTCTTGTAGAATGTAGTCCAACCGTTGGTTGCTATTGTGGGAAACTGGATTCTCACAAGATGCATATATATCCTTGAAATCCACATCTTCCTTATACATATTAATCAAATTTTCAAATCCCAAAGTATTGACCTTAATTTCTTGTAAGATTAAATTCACTCTGCTTAAGGCATCAACTACCTTATTAGATTTTCCACTTGTATGCTTGATCACAAAATTAAAGTTCTGCAAAAATTCCACCCACTTAGCATGTTTCTGATTCAATGTAGGTTGACTATTTATGAATTGCAAAGCATGATTATCTTAATATAAAATAAACTCTTTAGGCATCAAATAATTCCTCCACTTCTTAAGAGCCTGCAAAACAGCATACAATTCTTTGTCATATGAGGAATATTTTTGTTTTGCTTCATTTAAATTCTCACTGAAATATGATACTGGTATCTGTTCTTGGCTCAGAACAACTCCTATTCTTGTCCCACTAGCATCTGTCTCCACTTGAAAAACTTTATCAAAACCTGGTAAAGCGAAAATAGGCTTCTTAGTGATATTCTTTTTCAACGGATTGAAATTTCTGTCAGCTGCTTCTGTCCACTTGAAAGGTTGTCTACTTTCCCTGAAGGTGTCTATTATGGGTGCACAAATTTGACTAAAATTCCTGATGAATTTTCTATAAAAACTTGCAAGACCATGAAAACTTATGGCCTCAAAAGTACTCTTTGGGATTGGCCAACTAAGAATTGCTTGTATCTTTTCTGGATCCATCTTTAACCCTTCGTCTGAAACTACAAAACCCAAATAAATCATCTCATTCTTCATGAAACTACACTTTTTCAAATTTATCAGCAATTTCTCCTTTTGTAGGGTATTCAACACCAATTTGAGATGTCTTAGATGTTCTTCCTTACTCTGACTGAAGATCAGAATATCATCTAGATACACTATCACAAAATTTCCAGTGTATTCCTTCAAAAATTCATTCATTAATCTCATAAAAGTACTAGGTGCATTAGTAAGCCCAAAGGGCATTACTAACCATTCATACAACCCATTATTGGTCTTGAATGCAGTTTTCCATTCATCCCCTTCTCTAATTCTTATTTGATGATAACCACTCTTCAAATCTATCTTTGAAAAATACTTGGACCCACTCAAACAATCCATCAAATCATTAATACAAGGTAAAGGAAATATGTACCTGATAGTGATCTTATTGATTGCTCGGGAATCAGTACACATACGCCATGCACCATCTTTCTTTGGGCTAAGCATTGTAGGAACTACATAGGGACTCAAACTTTCTTTCACCAAACTTTTATCCAGTAACTCCTATACCTGATGTTTAATCTATTCATTCTCTTGAGGTGTCAATCTATAGGCTGCCTTATTTGGTAAGCTTGCACCAGGTATTAAGTCAATATGATTACTAATACTTATCACGGGAGGTAAAGCATTTGGTAACTCATCCACAATAATATCGCAAAATCATCAAGCAGAATTCTAACTTCAGTAGGCAAATCATCTAAACTTGTGGCAATTAAAATTACCTTTGGTTTTCCAATAAGGGAAAAATGTAACTCCTCGTCCTTCTTGACTTCTTGTAGTAGCTATTTCCCAATCATCAACAAAATGCTAGGTCCTATAACTTCTTGAACTGCTTCATCCTGCAAAGGTAGTAGCACATGCTCCTTTCCATCATTTTCCAGAGAATAAGTATTTATCCTTCCATCATGAACAACCTTTATGTCATACCATGGCCTTCCTAAGAGTATGTGGCACACATCCATAGGCATGATTACATCACATAACACCACATATCTGTAAGTACCAATTTGTAACTCCACCTTGCGCTTCTCATTCACCAAGAGTTGATTTCCTTTCTGCAACTGGGACACTTTATAAGGAGTGGGATGTTTCATCCTCTTCAATCCCAACTTCTCTACCATCTCAGTGGAGATCAAATTTTTTGTACTACCACTATCAATAATCACCTTGCAACACTTCCCTTGTGACTTGCACTTAGTCCTGAATAGACTCTTCCTCTGTGTTGGTTCATGCACTTCTTTCTCTATTTTTACCAAAACTCTCTTCACCATAAGAGATTCTCCTTCCTTAGGAGGATTCCACATCTCTGGTCTCTCATTGGACTCCTCTTGAGCCTCAGCAATGTTTGCATTCCTCTGAGTTGTTGGTTTGTTTCTTGGGCACTACCATGACATGTTTCCAATCTCACCACATGCATAGCATTTTATTTCTTTGTTTCTGCCTCTTCCTATGGCACCAAATCTGCCTCCCCTGAATCCTCCTCTTTGGGGTGTTTGGCTACTAGAACCTTCTGCTTCATTCCTAGAAACCTGAAAAAAATTTCCTCTGTTTGAAGAGCCTTTCCCTCTTGCTATACGTATTCCTCTATTCTTTTGGTTTTGTTTTCTTAATAACTTCTATTCTACCCTAGAGGTTGCCTGATAAGCATCTTCAATAGTCATGAAATTCAATAAGTTGATCTCATCTTGTATTTCATACCTTATTCCATTTAGATACCTGGCCACTCTTTCTATGTCTCCTTGTGTATGTCCATCTCTAATACTCAACCTAAAGAACTCTTCTATGTATTCTTTAACACCCATACCTTTTTGTCTAAGATTCTGCAGCTGCCTAATGAGAGTTAACTGGTAATCCTTAGGCATAAATTGACTTTTAATTTTACCCAACATTTTATTCCAATTTTGTGTTTTGGACTTACCTTTTCTTTCCCTATGGATTTGTAGTTCATCCCACCAAATGGCTGCATATCCTTTCAGTCTGGTAGCTGCATATTTCACCTTCTTTTTGTCTTCAATTTCTTCAAAATAAAAATACTTTTCTAAATCATTGATCTAATCCATGAGCTCTTCAACATTCAGATTACCTTCATACATGGGGACTTGCACCTTAGGCCGCTAATGGCATTTACTAACATCCTCAATGCCTTCACTTCTTCATAAACATCCTCTGGTTCCTCTTCAGAAGATTCTTCTTCATCACTGACATATACAGGCCCTATATTTCTTCTCTCCATAGCTTCCATCCTGGCTTGGAGTCATCTCAATTCTCTTTGTGTATGTGCATCTGCGTCTACAGCTTGTCTTCCTCGACCACCTCCAACTGGAACTCCATGCACCTTAGCCTCATCTGATACCAATTGATGCAGGACAGGATCAGAAAACCCAATCCAATCTGTTATCCCAGGAGTAGGATGATTCCAAATCTAGCAAAATCGCCAAACTTAGCTGAAACAGTCCTTCTTCCGCAGCGTCATTGAAGGACGGATTCCAAACACGCAGTAAAATGGATTTTATAAGAATTTCAGATCACTTGATTACAGAGCGTCGAACAAAAGTCCTTCTGCAATTCTCCTCCGCAATTCACCTTCCGCAATCGTCTTTCTGCAGTCGCTTTCCGCAACTGTCTTCCCACAGTCGCCTCCCTTCTGCAAATGCAGATGTGCCTTCCTCCCGCAATTGCGGGTGCATTTTCACAACTTCTGCAATTGCTCCCCGCAATTTCCCTCCGCAAAGTGGCTTCTGCAACTGGATTTGGATCGTCAGGACCGTCCGAACCATTGATTGCTTGCGGCTTCTCTCTCGTCCATTGATCTGTGCCAAATGCGGAATCGTTCACTTAGTAATTGCGGAGGTCTATCTTCCGCACAACTTCATCCCGCGATATGTTTTCCCCGTCATTGATCTTTCTCGCGCGAGTTCGGTCTCGATCTCCACCACATGATATTCGTTCGATGGAACACACAACCCGTAGCTCTAACAAGCTCGTACTTTGGTCTTGTGGAAACTGTCTTGGATCGTTGATTCTCCTCCTTGGATCTGATCTCGATCATCCAATACTCATTCCATTGATCGATCAAACTATGATCTCGTAAATTGATCAGTGAACTTATCAACTTTTCTCAGCCTGCATTCAAATGAAGATGTCACACCTTCGGCTCTTGGAGATCTCTGTTAATCACGCCCTATTCACTCATACACAGAGAATTTACACCCGTTTTGGTTATTGAAATAAGACAATGAATAAGCAATTAAACACAGAGTCTCAGAGCTATGTTCTTCATTTCATTAACAACCCTTTGATCGGTTACATACAATGATTAAATAAGACTTCATGAACCTGCCAGATCCGAATTAACAGGATCTGGACTCCTATAGACAACAAATACACAATAAACCCTATCCTTGAGCTATCTCTTGCAAGATTTGAGGACAAATGTGGCAATTCGTTGTTATTACAATCAAAACCAATTACAATAATTAGTAACTAACGCTATACATTCTATAACTATTACAAGGCAACAGAAAAATAGCTTTGGTTGCTTAATTAGCAAATATAGAACTTAGGGTTGATGCTCCTGCATCACAAATGCTCAAAAGGTGGAAGGATAAGGAATATGAAGAAATGTCCAAGGAAAGGAGTTCAAGAAATGAACTTAAAGAAACGACTAATTATAAAGGAAATCAAAGAAGGGAATGTGTGTATCCTTTTGATTGTAAGAAAGGGAAAGGTTCTTAAACTTCCAAGGAAGGATTTCTAAGAAAATGAAACTAAAGAAAAAATCTAAATACAAGGAGGTGCTCAAAAGAATAGATTGAATCTAGTGCTAAGAGAAGGTTGAGACAAAGAGGAACATAAATCTCGAAAAAGGGTTTTTATCAAGGGACTATTAAAGGAAAATTTTAAGTATGAAAATTGTGCTCAAAAGTAATACTAGGGTTGGTGTTTACAATAAAGTGAGTTAGAAAGTTGAAGGGAATTTCAAGCAAGGAGTTGAAAACAAATAAATTGAGCAAGTCATTTCTCATAATTAAGAAAGACTCAATAAGGTTGAGAATTCTTTTAATAAGAAAACCCAAAAGAGGAAGAAGAAAGTTGGAAGGGAATTTCAAGCGAGTTGAAAATAAAGAAATTGAACAAACTATTGCTCATAATTAAGAAAGACTTAATAAGGTTGAGAACTCTTTTAATAAGAAAACCCAATAAAAGAAGAAAAAATATGAGAAATTACCCAATAAACCTTAAAAAATTAAAATGCAAAATTGAGTTATTCAAATGGGAGAAAAGCATCAAGTTATGAATAGTAAGTTAAAGGGCAAGTTAAGCAGTGATCTAAATAAGTTTTATATGCAAAACCATAACATTAAAAAAGTATAAGTTTAAAGTTTTACCCTCCCACTTGTATCATTTTGTGATACTTGTAGCACCATATGGTCAAGTAACAAGAAAATAAAATCAAGATATACTTAAGTAATCAACTTTGAGATTATGTAAAACTAACCAGTACCCAACTTCTAAAGAGCATAACAAATTATAATCCTTATATACATATCTAACAAATAATTCTCTTTTCTTTTTATAATCTATCAAGAATAAAGCTCCATCTTGATTGTTTTTACAAGTGCATGTCTACTTCATAAAATACCTAAAAATTTAAAAGCAAAGAAGATGGAATCATGGAGTCCCTAGTAAACCAGGACAAACCATAATGAAGACTTAAAAGGGAAGAACAAAGGTAGTTAAAGATGATATAGTAAGAATATTTGGTTAAGATATTAAGAATTCCATAAGACACTATCCATAATTATAATGTTGATAATGACTACACGACACATATCTAAGAGTATCAATATGTGATCAATAAATAGATCATGTATAGTGTCTCTAATATTTAGAGATAGAATAAGCATGTGAAAGGAGGGTGCAACTCAAGTAAATGGTCGCGGATGAGTTCTTCTTCTAAAATGGAGTTTTCAGCAAGTATATCCTTCATTCACATCATGATATATAATCCATTGTACAAAGTTTTCTTGCTAGGTACACTTGAGTTTAATGTTTTCAATAACTATAAGAACAAGCCTAGTAAAGTTTGTGGTAAAATATAAATATCATTTTAAAATTTTGTGCAAATTATAATCATTATAAAATTTGGTAGAAATTATAATTTTAAATTGATTTTAAATTAAAATTGTTAATATTTGATATTTACAATGTGATAAGTTAATTTAAAATATTTAAAATAATTCGTAAAAAAAATATTAACTTATTTTTTCATTATTATAAAATTTTGAAAAATAATAAATTAATAAAATATTTAAACTATTAAATATCTTTAAAAAAAATAACTTTACATTTTTTAACAATATTTTTAATATTATAGTAAATAAAGACAAATGGTGAATATGAGTTGTTTTTATTCTTATAAAGTATGGTCATGCCAACATTCCAAATGATAAAGATGAAAATGACAAAAGGGATACAAGCCATCATCATGTTTCTATATATATATATATATTCTCAAGACAAGGCCACATTATTTGATGCCCGCCAAAAGATATTCAAGAATGTAGTGTGCTTTAGATGCAAGGAAGAGAGGCATTATGCCCGAGACTATGTTAAGAGGACGGGTGGGTCTAGGAAACTTTATAACATACAAAAGGCAAAAACTATGGAAGACAAGGCTTAGCCCAATGAATAGAATTTTGTGGAAGTAGAATATCAGCAAATATACCAGTGGATCAATATGGTGGAGGTGTAACGTAAGACTAGATTCCACCCTATATAGTATGTTGATAGATATAGGGTTAGTTATATTTAAATTACACTTAATGTACTCAATAAGAGTGGGTTTGAATTAAGCAATATTGCCTAATCAAATTGGAATGGATTTTGTATAATTCAGTTAAGGTAAATTATTCTGAGAAAATGATGAAATGTCTCAAAGATTAAGGGAAGAGAAAATGCCTTAAAGGGACTTTTCACACTCATATATATTTGATGCATTTCATTAATGAAGGTTAAGAGGCATTTGTGACAAGTTTATCATCTTTAAGTTGTTCATGTAATAAATCCTTCAGATGATAAGGATCGAGTCTAGAAGATGGAGTAAGTTAATATTATAACAAAGATAAATTTTTGTAATCTTAAATTTGGTAAGAATTTGAGAAAAAAATTAGGCATGAGCAAAGTTTTAGCATCAAGGTGAAAAAATGTCAATAGGGGTTTTTCCCAATTGTAAATCGAGTTAAAGTATCTAAGAAATATAACAAAGACAGTAACGACAAGTGAAGATTGTTCGAGTGTTGTCCAGAATTTATGGTCAAAATTGCTAAATATAAGTGTTGGACTCTGTAAAATTGCAATATGGTGAGAAATGGACAAGTTTTGAGCCGTTTTGATTGAAATAGATTCTCAACTTGACCCATGGATGAAGCACTAATTTTCCTAATGATGAACCATTGGCATTCCTAAACACGATTGAAGAGGAACACATAAATATTTTTTACAAAAGCTACAGAGCACAATGAGAGAGCATCCAATTATTGACACAGAATTTGAATTGAGATTAGACAGAATATCATGTTGATTAAGAACTCACACTAGTGACTACAAATGTTGTACTGAAGGCACCTCTAAGGGTTTATGTAACATTTGAATTGTGAAGAATTTAGTACTATTCGGTTTCAAGATGACCTTAAAAAACTCACTGGCTCCAACCGAAGATACTGTATTAAAAGACAAAACTTTAAAGAGTAATGAGACAAAAGATAGCGAGTGAATATAAGTGAGATTTTAAAAATGTTATATGATATTTGCAATAAGAATAGGAGCAAGCATAAAATTTCCATCACACACTTACAATAATCCTGGGACTAGGCATAAACTATTAATTGCATGTAACCACAAGAGCCTTAAACTCATGAAACTTACTGAATACTTCATCATTGGCCTTCATAAAGTATATATAGGTCTTTATGGAGTGTGAGGTAGCGTTCAGCGATGCTCGAGGTAGGAGGGCGGAGGAGTGAACTCAAATACCAAAGGGAGAGGAATCATTAATAAATGAAACATAATAAATATTACCAGTTAAAGAAGTTGATGACATAGGTACACATACATTTGCATGAATCGTATCAAGAAACTCTCTTGATCTATGCACACTACTTGGAAAAGCAATCTTTGTATGCTTTCCAATTGCACAACCCTTGCACATACCTAGCTTATAGATCACAAAGTTTGGCAATCCATGCACTATTTCCTTCGAGAGTGGAAGTGCTCCATAGTGCAAGCAACCAAATGTCTTGTTCCAAAGGTCTCCCAACTTGTCACAACCATGCATTAAATCATTGTGTTTCACTCGATCTGCTAACAACCTATATAGGCCACCTTCTTGCACACCTTTTCCAAAATGCGACCATACTTTTGGCTACACCATATTATGACGAATTACTTCTAATCAAACTCCACACACTTAAGAGGTGTCATATCTTAATCTAAAACAAGATTCTTAGTTAAACCAAGAACATACAAAACATCATTCAACTCAAGAACAACAAGTGATGGTATGTGGAAAGAGCCAAATTCCATTTTGGTAACTAGATATGTGGCATCATCGTGCAACTCTACTTGTATGTCAGCTTCTTTCTCTTTAAGTCTATTGAAATCCTTCTTGTTGAATGTCACATGTTTGGATGATCCACTGTCCATATACCACCCTACACTAGAGATGGTGTTAGTGGAAAGACATGATACCGTGGAGAATTTTGTCTCTAGCTTGGATGCTAACTCATCCACTCCGAATTATTTTCCATCCTTGACAACTACTTTGTTGCTTGTTCTTTTCCTTCTTCTTCCTATGACATCGACACACATAGTGGCCCATCTTGTGGCATGAATGATTTCACATGACTCGAGTGGTTCTTTCCATGCCATAATAATTATGTATAAAACTATTAAATGAATGCAAGTGAGATTTTTCAAAGGTAGTTTAAGTTAAGTGTATATTTAAAGTAAATATGTTGTGCATTGAAGCATTTAAAGTTAGGGGTGTATGTTATGGGGCCTCTTATGCCCTAATATCATCTTACTTTTTTAACAAGAATAAGTTTAAGCATTAAACTATTAAGGGGATGTAAGTGAGATTTAAATTTTACTTAAGTGTACAAAAGTAATATGTAATGCAAACACACATTTAAGGATTTAGAGTTTATATGCCAATGTACATTAGGTTTACTAAACCAACATCTTGGGAAGCATGTTGTTGAAATAGGCCTTGATTGAGAAGTGGTGTGAGGTGGAAGCATAATCATAATCATTCATTCAACCTACTTCAACCATATTGTTTGGAACCTTTGTTGATGCAACATAGCCATAGCAACTATGAACATGAATATGAAGCAGTTGGGAAAAGTGTTTGACATTTACAACGGGGTGTTTTCAAATAGTAAGTACTTGGTAGTATATTTCTTCAACTTGGTAGATATTCAACATTTTTCATGGATGCACTACATGTTGGATGCTCGCACAAAAGAACCATTTCATGGACACACTACATGTTGGATGCTTGTAGAAAGAATCATTTCATATCCTCTAAGTGGGACACCTAAGCATAGCTATGGAAGATGTTATGTATTCCATGGAGAGAACAATTGTTTGTGTTGAAATGGGATATGCTTGGAAGGGACAACAAAGCCATGAATAACTCTATGACCCAAGAGGATAAGAATTTAAATAAAAAAGTGACTATGGAGCTTGATCATATCAACAATGTCACAGAAAAAAAATTATACTAAGAATATCATGTTTTTTTAATAATGACATTTCTCTCATAATTTTGTATGACTAAATTACCAATAGTACAATGGTGTCCAAACCTATGATCATAAATACATTACCAACAATACAATGATAGTCTTGTCTATGATCATAAATACATTAACATTAACAATGGTAGCCTAACTTTTGATCATAATAATCAAGAATTGGACAAGGCAACTGGAGTTCAAATCATCAAGGAGTAGCACATATGGTCAAGCTCACAATTATATTAAGTTTTTAAGAAAGCAATCGAAGATATCCTTACGCTTGATAGCACATGCTCTCCTCAATAACCATAAATCGCAAATTCTTTCTAGCATTTCGAAGGCTAAAATCCTCTTCCACAATGAAATTGGCATGAAAATATTTCAATACACAATAACACTATATTTCTAGGTTTCACTGACACCTTTAGCAAAAATAAAACTAAAACTTATGAAAACGTAGACCCTACTAATGAAGAGATGGTTTCTACATAGATTAAGAGACTCCTGAATTTCCCTCGTAGCTTCTTCTACTCTAATATATCCATTATCCAATCAGAATAAGGGAAAGCGCCTCCAAATCAAGGGAAGGTTGAAACCATTTGTCTATAATTGTAAAAATGTTCAAGGCCAACCACCAATTGAGTCTCATTAGAAATAACAAACACATATTTGAAACAATGAAATATTTGTCACATCTATTGTCCAAAAGTGGCCATTTGTCATACAATTACCTTATTTTATATATGAAAAGCTAAATAGTTGTCACACTTTGTCGATATGTGAGTAATCAATTATCACCATTCATTGATAACATTACAATTCTTAGTGAAAGACAATGGGTTCAACTTCATTAATTATAACTACACATTCATGTTTGAGGTAGGTATAAGATATGGTTGGGACTTAGGGTAGCTTGATCACTCATTCTAATCCCAAGGATGAAATTGTGTTGGTTGTTAATGTTGATATTGTTGGGACTTAGGGTAGCTTGATTACTTATTCTAATCCCAAGAATGAAATTGTGTTGGTTGTTAATGTTCAAAACAATGTTGATTGTTTAAATTTCAAATTGAAACGAGTCATACTTCATGATTCATGCATAACTTCATTCGTAATGGAATGATAGTATCATCATCATTAAAAGAAACTTATTGTAAATTAGGATAAGATTTGGATGAGTATATAAAGCATAGAGACATTCCAATTTTATATATATATATCTTAATTTACATTATTTTTAATAATAATGTAAATTATATATATAGGAAATATTTTTAATTTATTTATCAAAATATTACAAGTGGTTTTGTCCCAATAAATATTGGTAAGTAAATGAATACAAATTCACGTGATGGGAGCATACTATATATTATGAGGAAGGACTTAATTCTTCTATACAAAGTGTGTGAAAGATGACCCAATGTTCTTTTCCATATAATCAATGAATCTCGAGTCAACTATTCTGAAATGATTAAAACTCATCACATATATCTTTCACTTTGAAAATACATTTGAAGAAATTAATTTGGAGGGGCAAACCTTCTTCATAAAACCTTCATGCATAAGCAACATATTCATTCATAATATGATTAGCAACCAATCCACGTGATGGATGAAGATTTCCTATATTGCACCCTTAATAGGAATCAATCATTGTAACATAAGTGCCCAAATACTTCTTGTTTTCAAAATGCTAGAATGAGAAAAATGCAAAGTTTCCAATATGTTTCAAATAGCCTTGAAATGTAGAAAAGACATCAATATTGTCTCTAGCAGTATCTTCGTTAGTTCTATTGATGCACATTCATCTCCGGTTTTTTTTTCTCTTAGATCGTCTCAATCGACCATATGGGTCAACCACAATCAAGTTGTGTTGAAGCTCAACAAGCTATCAAGTGATTGCCTCTTGGAAAGCAATTGAATGCAATGCATGTATAGTGCAATCTAAGTGGCTTCAAAAATATTCTATGTTCTTCTCATAAGAAGACTTAAATATATTTGTAAAGATTATAAACAATCAAAAAACTCAAAAAGTGTTAATGTTTACTTTGTCAAATCCAATCATTAGATTTGTTTCCTTCTATACTCGGTGTCATTGATTATCCTTTATATGTGATCTCGATTTTCTTTGTTTGCAATCAAGCCCCCATTGGACTATTCACACCCTATGATTTTTCCATTATTGTATGAGCAAAACTAACTTCAAATTGTGGGAAAGGTGTCCACCCTTAGTTCCTTCAAATACATGACTTTGTACTCATCACAGTGTTCGACTCATGGAGATTGAATCACAAAGCAATTGTAAGATGCAGATTGAAGGATCTGAACACTCAAAAAATTCTTGAACAATAAATGATAACACATTCATCTTTAACTCAATATATTTATTCAAATTGCTTTGTAGGGTTTAAAGATAGATGCAATCCATAAATTACACCATTTAGATACATGAATTTCCGCCAACCAAAATTCATAGCACATCTAGAGATTTTCTTTAAATACAAAATATTAAAGATGAAAGATATTATGTATCTGAAGTAGAGACAAATATAATCAACCAAGTTGAACAAGATCATCCATTTATACTCTCAATTCCATCATTCTCATCACACAACCATGGTGAGACCAATTATTTAAAACCACCAGTGCTCAATAATATTGGCTCCTCAAAGAATGTACAATGGTTCAATCACAAGCCCTTAAGATCAATATTGATCTAATAATATATGCTCCAAGCCCATCCCTTGATACCAATTAAAATAAATGACAAGATCAAGAAAACGAATATAACCATAAAGACAAGAGGATGGCAAAGAAAGCCAAGAACCAAATCAATTATGTAATCACAAATAAAGTACATTTATAGTACAATATCCCATAAGCAATTTTAATGATCCACATAACTAACCCACGATAACAACAAGGTAGCTTAGGACTCAGTGATCAAAGTTAAATTACTAACATACAATTCAAATAAGGTATGATTTATTCATGTCCCCGCTATTTCCATTATTCTTATAATAATGAAATGTATACTCATATAGCCCAATAACCATTAACCAATCAAATTGGCAAGTGCAAAATCAAATACCTCAACAATGGTAGTATCCCCCTCAACCTTAACATTTTCCATTTCAACTTTCACAATAATGTCGAGACTAATGGCCTAACTCTCCACAATATTGGAAAGATCAAGGAGAACAACAACAACAACAAGCCTTGTTACCACCCACACAAATCACTACCCATAAGGATCCTAAACAACCATAAATGTATACCCAAGTAGCACCAAACCTCAACAATAGAGAACTTAAGACAATATATATTAACAAGATGACAAAACTATCCAACATACCTGTTAAATTCAATGGAATTAAATGACTTAAATATTCGCTCAAGAAAAGTGGTGGCATCTTACTTGTCGCCTCTCATTATTGAACCTATCGAAGAAGCAAAATTAGTTCATGGGTTTTTAAAAGAAACTTCCTAATGTGAAAAATCCCACTCATAAGTATAGTTTTACACAATAAATGCAAAATGAAATCTCTAACTAGATTTTCATTGGAAAACATAGGATTATATAAATTTACATCAACTAAACTATCTCTACAAACTAAGAGGAATTCAATTAATTTCATAAATATGATTTAATTTAATATTTCTTTAAGGGAGAAACTATAATTGTAGGAGTGTATCTGTGGAAACTAGGGTTCATTTTTATCTTTCGATCCCTACTCAGATCGTACTCATGAATCCTGCATGGCTAAGTTCCTAATTGACCCCATGGATCAACTAGTTGGCGAGGCCAACCCCTCCTTTTTCCTCAATGCAATCTTCGCTACTACAGGAGGAGGCGTTATCTTTTCAAGACCCTCCTTAGCCCCGTTGGATCTACTTGCTGCAATCCAGGAACAACCAAATACATAATAAAACAACAATGTTATGGCACCAGAAACATATCTATCTCATATAAAGGCAACTCGAGCATGGGAGTTGGGAAAATGCATTCCTCAAGCCACTGTGGCACCCAAGTTTGTAATTCAATCTAATAGGGTTAGAAAAACCACCCAATTCATGAAATATCATGCTCTCATAGGTATATTTTTGGGTTTGTGGCCCACAGAGAGAGATCTGGTCCATTGGATCCAAACTTGGTGGAATCCTAAGTGCTATTTTGAGCTCTAGCTGGGACCCAAGGGTTTCTTTATGGCCATATTCTACAACCTAGAGGAAAAAGACCATGTTTTCGACAATGGCCCTTACTTCTTCAACTTTGCGAGACTCTTTCTAAAGGAGTGGATGGAGCGGTTTTTCTAAGACAACAAGAATTTCTCACACGCCCATGTATGGATCAGGTTATATTACCTCCCATGGGAGTTTTGGCTGGAATAAATTTTGGAGGTCATTGGCAATACCTTAGGCCAATACATAAAAAATGTTGAAGCTAAAAAAAGGAGAAGATACACCTCCTATGCTAGTATCTGTGTCTACATGAACATAGGCAAGCCCCTCCCAGGATCTATGTGCTTGGAGTATCAATACAAGGAATGGGAGCAAACGATTGACTATGAACATATGCCCTTCCAATGCAGGAAATGCCATGTTCATGGACATCTTTCCAAGGATTGTCCACTTAATGCAAAAACAGATCAAAACCCCCCTCATGTGGCTACAGAATGGGATGGTTTCATCCATATTCAAGGGCGACAAAGGGAAAATCACAAAAAGACACTAGCTCATAATCAAAGTGCCCCATCCACAAGTAACTCTTTTGAGATCCCGGCTCAGGATGACCTGAACATGGAGACTCAAACAAAACCAAATCTAACTTTTATGGCTCTGGACGTTGATAAGGGAAAATCAATTGTTAAGCAGGCACTGAATAATCACAGCTCAAAAATGGTAGTATAAATTCCTAAACAAGTGGAGGAAATGGAAATGGAGTTGGACGAAAAATGTGCTTTATGATAGAGATCTAGTCAACTTAGAGGAGGAATTCAAGAAAAAAGACCTTCATTCCCTTCCAATTGAAAAAATCATAAAGGTTCACAAATCCTACATGAACTCAACGACAGGGGCCACTACTCGATCCACCAAACCATTGGGAATCATGTGAGAACAACAAAAGGATGGAAAAAAAGTGCATAAGAAAAACAAGAAAGCAGGCAGAAAACCATTGCAGCAGTTGATCTAAGAAGTAAGAAGCTACATGGTAAATTTTGGTCAGATGAACTTGATAATGGATAGTTATCACCCTCTTCCATCTATGTCTTAATGGCGAGTATAATCTTGATACAGCCAGGCGTGACCTAGGGTGGGTCTTCCTTTCAGAGTTACGCAAGGGAAAACAACACACACAAACAAAACACACTAGGGTTGTCAAGAATTATGGCTTTAAATTAAATGATAATATCTATTTACAGAGGTAATTACAACTTGATTCTATACTCATTAAGTCAAAATGAACATCGAATTTTACAACAGGCGTGAGGTAATTCTACGTCCTCAAGTAGATTTGAAAGTCTCAACCACTATACCCCCCTATCTAAGAGTAGAAGCTTATATTTATAGTGGTGTCTTTGAACTTAGTTGACTCGGATCGTCCTCCAGAAGCTTTGTTGGATTCCAAGAATGACCATACTGCATTAAATACTTCACGTGGCCCTCTTCCTCAAATTGCTCCACCTGGAATCATGGAATTGGTGCCATAATTTCTTATGCAACTACTCCATTAGATCGTTTCCTCGGCATTCCAACGGTCTCATTCGGCAGTCATACTTGTCGTCATCGGTCCTCGACGTATTCTCCATTTGGTCAGCATCACCTTCGACCACCTCACAACATCTCATCGCCTCTAGTCGACCACACTTGGTCGGAATATTTGTGACTTCACTTCTCCCATTGACTATCGCCTTTTCCCTGGAGGTCATCAGCTGTCTTTCGGGCTCCTCGTCATCTATCTATGACTTTTCGTTCTGGGACCTGATGCCTCTACATCAACCTCCCCAGGTTGAAAAGAAATTTTCTAGCAGTTCTACAACTCCTCGATCTTGTCTTCTGAAATCCAGGTCACCTCCTCAAAATTTTGGTCCTTCCATATGATCAAATTATATTTTCTTTTCTGACTCTTGGTCTTCCCAACTTCCCACTCATCGAGTACTTTTGTGACCTCTCCTGTCATATGAACTGGTATCTGTCATTGCCAGTTTTCTGTCATCTCATTCCCACTCGTTGACCCTTCTTCAAACTTATACAGGTTGGAAACATTAAACGTCGATGATATGTCCATATCCTCTAGCATCTCCAACACATAGCATTATATGACATATTCTTCAAGATTTTGCATGGACCAATCTTCTTCGGCTTCAACTTGTTGTATGTTCCTCTGGAGAACCTTTCCTTCCTCAGGTGCACATATACTAAGTCACCTTATATAAATGAATGCAGTCGTTTCTTCTTGTTGGATCTCAACTTGTACTTTGTGTTGCTCATTTCTAGTTGTCGTTTCACCTTTTCGTGTACCTCTTTCATGTGGTTGGCGAATGAATATGCATCTACACTTTTTCGTATTCCCGTCGGCAACTCGTCCAAGTCGGTTACTCCATGCGGACTTCTTCCTTGCATGATTTGGAATGGACTCATTCCCTTCGACCCGTTCATTGAATTCTTGTACATGAGCTCTTCTTGCGCCATCACATTCTCCCATTGCTTCGGTCGATCAGCAGTCAAAATCCTTCGCAAGTTTCCCAAGCTCATGTTCATGACTTCAGTCTATCCATTAGTTTGTGGATGGTATGCAGAACTGAACTGTAGCTTCATGTCAAGCTTCTTCCAAAGGGTTCTCTAGAAATGACCCATAAAGTTGGTATCTCTGTTTGAAGTGATACTCTTCGGCAACCCATGCAACCTTACAACTTCCTTGAAAAATAGAACATCAATACCTTTGGCATCACTTGTCTTCTGACACGGAATAAAGTGTGCCATCTTAGAAAAATTTTCGACTACCACAAATATGGAATTGTTACCTTGTTGTGTCTTCGGAAATCCCAGCACAAAATCCATGCGGATATCTTCCCATGGGGAAATCGGCACTGGCAATGGTGCATATAACCCTATATTCTGACTTCTTCCTTTGTAATTTTGGCATATTATGCACTATCATATCCATTTATTCACGTCCATCGCCAATCCTATCCAGTATTATTTTTCCTCGACCAATGCCTTGGTCTTGTCGATGCCAAAGTGTCCTCCTAATCCTCCATTGTGCAATTCCCTAATCAAGTTTTCCCTCACTGGTCCTCTAGGGATGCATAACTGATGACCCTTGAATAAGTATCCTTATTGGATGAAATATTCCAAGTATGGGGTTCTATCGCCACTCCATGGTTCCTTCGACGCCTTCCAAGCACCGGCAAAATCCCCGTTGAATTCATAGTTGACCTTCATTGATTCCAACCCCATCGACCTTATAGTAGTCGTCCCCAAGAATGTGAACCTTCGACTTAATGCATCGGCTATCCTGTTAGTCTTCCCCGACTTATGATTCAATACAAAGGTATAAATTTCTAGAAACTCAACCCACTTCATATGCCTCTGATTCAACTTTGTCTGAGTATTCAGATATCTCAGAGCCTGATGGTCAGTAAACAGTACAAATTCCTTGGGTAACAAGTAATGTCTCCACTTCTTCAATGTGTTGAAGAATGTCACTTCAAAAGATATTCTTATTGTATTTCTATTGTACTTCCTTCAGGAAATATTCATATAGTATTTGATTCTGTAACAACCCTAAAATAAATCATGTAAAATAGTCAAGTCAGATCAGTGGGTAAACTGCCCCAGACAATGGGTATTCTTCCCCAAACTGTAACATCCCTCTTTTCCCCCCTACCCTTTGTAATTGATAATGTAACTATGTATTTGTTTCTAGTGAGGAGCTCAAGGCTAAGGCCCCACCAGTAAAATGTGTAAGTATTGTTATTTATTCCTAAGTTATAAATGTTGATTATGGACCTAGGGGACTGAAGGTTATGAAGCAACAAAACAAAGGGGCAATGAATCCAACTAGGGGGAGAGGTTAGAGCCTGGTGAAGCCTCAAGAATTTAACTTATGATGAATGGGGTCATCATGGTACTTTGGGTACTTAAAGGAAGGTGAGTCATATATCTTTCTATTTGACATGAATCTAATAGTTATAGATATGAACTTACTATTTAACCTAGGCGTTGCGAGACGATGTGTCCCTCACATGAAAAGGAAAAGGGATTGGTATTCTCCTATGAGCAGTAAACAAGCTATTATGGAATGTTTGTTTGAAGAGACTAAAATAAGCTATTACTATAAGCATTATTGATATTGGAGTACACGTTAGCTTATCCTTATAAGCATCTCTGAAGTATTAATATGGAATAAAAACATTTCCTTAAATATAAATGTGAGGTAAAAATAACTTTATATACTAAATAGAAATAAAAATCATTTATATATATGAAGAGAGAAGTATTGTATCCTCTATTATTAAGGGCCCCAAAATCAAATTGAGACACTAATTATTATGGAAGGAAAATTATCTAAGACACTAATTATTATGGAAGGAAAATTATCTAGTATTTGTGGCAACAAATACTTTTAAAAGAACCCTCTTTGAAATAATTAATAAAGAATTAAAAATACAATTTAGACTCCTTATAAAAGTACCTATTTATATTTGTATACATAAAGCGAAAGAGCAAAAGGGGGATTTAGTATTTTTTTAGAATGGATATGAGAATAGCAATGGTAAGTCGTTATCTCATTGAGATCACGAGGAAAGGCTAAAATCGTTGGCGGATGTCTCCTTAAAGGAGTGCCAAGCCCATTTAGCTGCCATTTGTCTCATTGAAGGACTGCCAAAACTCACAGCCGCCACTTGTCACCTCAATTTTTGAAGAAGTGGGCAAGAAAACTATAAGAAGGCTTATCTCTGAGGTTTGTTGGGGGGGGTTTATAACGTTGTTTTCTTTTTTCGTAGTTAAGCCGATGGAAGGAAACATGAACTGGAATGAAGATAATTGTGCGGTTATGCTTGGCAACCCCATATTGCTTTTTGCTCGCGTGTCGGATGCACCTCTTGACTTGGATTCTTCTTGTCCACCGGACGCCTTTCCACCTCAAGTTTTTTGTTCTGATATAATAATAGAGTGTGACATACTTATCAAAAAAATCTTTACAAACTAAAAAAAAAAAAACTAAATATAACAAGAGCTATGAGGTGGCAATGTCCCGGCGGTTGCTAATAGGAATAACAGTTGTTGCTAGCATACAAAAGCCATAGAAATATGATATTCTTGCCACAAATTTGTAAGAGGAGAAAAAATTCTTTTGCCACAAAACTACTTAGTCATCGACCCTCTAGTTTCCTCCAATTAATAAGATGATAAAAGTTAAAATTTTATCATAATTTGATATACAATATAAATTTTGCTTCTTTTAAATTAGTTAGTTAAACCATTATTTTGTTATAACATATAAATTGCATTTCACCTATCCCAAACACACTTTATTTTTAGGATATTTATACCATGTTATATTGGATTTAACTGAAATCAAATTAATTTTATATTGTTTCAGTGTTTTAAATTTGTTTATATGGTTGATGTGATATTTATAATAATAATTTAATTTTTAAACTATGATATTACTAACCATTGAAGGATCATAACTAAAGTGTGAATTGGTGTATGAAATTTTTGTGATTTAAATAATCATCATCAAACTCTACACAAATCTATAAAAATAAACTTAATAATTAAAATATTTATTAACATTGAATTATTCGCCTATAATATAGTTTAGTGCAGCGGAATACGTCCTTAAATGAGTAAAATCATAGAAATTTGAATGATGTCACTTGGATTATTGCATTTGTTATGATTGTTACCATAGACTTTGTGAAGTTTCTATGTAGTTTGGGGTTACAATATGTAAGAACGGAGTAAGTAACATATATATTGATCATTTGATTTTAATTATGCATCTTTTTGTTATGTAATAGAGATATATGAGCTTATTTATTGTGATTTATCGCTCCATGAAGAACATTTACTTAACAATATATATGTCAAGCAAAAATAGAAACAATATTTGTATGACTAAATATGTATTTAAAGATTAACCTTATATAAGTAAGAATCTTAATTAATTTTGATTGAAATTTACAGATCTATGGTCATTTCCGTGCCTTTATTATAGACCGTGGAGTAATAATGGGTTTCATTTATGCAAAGTAATTTTGAATATGTTGATTATTGATTAATGTTTTGATTGTTATGAGAATATCTAAATTTTGTACTAGAAAAAAGATTTGCACAATGTCTATTCTAACTTCATAATGAATCCATCTTTATTTGTAATTTACATTAAATATCTTTAAAAAAACATAATTCTTATTTTTTGGATTTTTTTTATAAAATATTTTATGTTCATTGTGTCGATGGTATGCTCAATTTCAATATTTAAACTATATATTAGTAATAATATTGATCTTTAATTAAAAAACACAACACAACACAATAAAATGTTTGCTAATACTGATTTACAATAAAATTCAAGATATCTTTAGAAAAATAATCCAATAAAGTATTCACAACAATTTACCATTTATATAAATTGTAAATTTCGTATCGCTTAAAATAAATATTTTTCCAAATTCCAATGTCCATGTCTGACAAGTTACTCAATGCTTTTCCATAACCAACACATTGGATACATTTATATATATACTCACCGAGTCACTGTCCAACAAAGGCATAAGCCAATTAAATTAGTAGTGTCGACTACTCTGGTTATGTTTTATATGTATTTATTATATGTTTTCCTACATAATGGTTGCATGAGATTGGGTTTATTATATTTTATATTTCTATGATGTGCCAAGTCCGATTTAGTAGTAATTCTGAAGTGAGTGATTATTATTTATTGGAGTAATGACATAAAATAACAAAATTATGTTGATTTTTAGATTATAATAACACACTTGATGGGTTGTTACAACGTCACCCCGCCCTTAAATTAGTAGTGTCGACTAAAATATAAGAATCCCTCAACCAGACAGTACGAGATACCATTGCAAGGCAACATAAGTGAATGTTGAATAAAATTCGATGAAACTCCGGCCTCATTTACAGTTCGTTCCTATGACGAAGACGTATAGCTTCGTCTTACTCTGACTAAAACGTTATTGTTGTTTTTTCACTTTTAAAAGCTTGTTGAATCCCGTATGTGCACATTGCAAAGGTTGACGCGGTGACACTTGAACCTTCGGGATGTTACTTCATATGCATAACAGTCATTAGATTCACAAGAGTCATCCAGGTGTTACCACTAAGTTGATATGATGTGGCCCAGGTGTGATACATATGGCTTCCACCACGCTGGCCGGCTCGAATATGGGCACATCCCATCTCATTTTTTAAAAATAGTCATCGAAACAAGAGCCACAAGGTGGCAATGTCATGCACCATTGCAAATTAGATTTTTTTTAAATTTGTAATTAGATTATGATTGTTGCCTTATATTGTCTAATTGGATTATCATTGTTTCTTTAGATTGCCCAATTGGATTATCATTGTTGTCCACGTATTTAACTTCATGAAGCATGGGTAACTAAAAGACTTACTAGATTATTGGTTGCTAAAGGAAGCAATACACAAAGTTTATATGCTTGAGACGGTATGTAACACTACACAAAGTCTAACTATTTACCCACCCCCCAAAAAAGCAATTTTTTTATTACCTTGTATTTTATTAATTTTTGATAAAATTAAATAGTCAATTTTCAAAACAAGAGTCACTAGGTGGCAATGACCCTCCACCATTACAAATATGCTATTTTAAAATTTTCACATCAAGTTGCTACCTTAAATACTTTAAAAAGGTATTTATGTAACTCAGATGATCTTATAATCTAGTGTAATTTCGTAATAACGTTAATAATTATAATTTTGAAGAACTATGGATGTCTGGTCACGAATTATATTTCCACATTCCTGCGCTATTGCTAAAAAAAATTTAGTTGAATACTAGGAATGTAGATCAAAAGAAATGGCACGTTTGCTACAGGCCATACGTTGTTTACTTATTTTTTTATTATTATATATTATATATAAATAAAATCCTGAGACTAACGATCAAATTTAAATTACTCATAAAAATTATTGATGTGTGAATGTAGGAATAGTATAAAATATTTTATGTTATAAACACAAAGACATAATCACATGTACAATTGATCGTATTCTGGCATTGTACAATTGTTTATAGGATGCTGACGATAGCCTGTTGCTAGGCATTGGGCACCAAATTTCCATAAAAATGTCGGCATCACACACCCAGTAGTATTGCAAATAAATAATTTTTCATAAATTTTAGTTTAATAAAAAATAAAAAACGTAACTCAAACTTTGGATATAAAAAAAATTGATCAATTTACGGATAGATTAATACTACCTTCCCAATTCATATATGTCATGCAAGACATCCCATCAATCAACAAATGCGCATTCAATTACTCCACACGAGAAAAGAGACACCCCGCAAAACTCGCTGACCCTGCTGACATTCGTCAGCCGCCGAGGCCCGGGCACCAAAACCCGAGGCGAACGTCAGCCATCAAGGGCCAATGAGGATTGAAATAAATCTTTTTAAAAAAATATATATTTAAATGTGAAAATATAACTTTAGCATAAAGTTTAGGAAAAAAAAAAAATTTCCACGTATTAGGTAGTTAATAAGATCGACCGGAAAATATATAGTCCCCTGCAGGGACATAATAATCAAGATATAGGATCTCCACTACTCCTGGAGAATAGGAAACCGAGATCTTGACAATGATAATCTCAATAATAATTTCCTATGTCCACACACAACATAAATACAATAATTTTCTAATCAACGAGAATCCTTATCAAAGCATTGCCATTCAATGATTTCAATAAAGTGAAAATGTTGTTGCATCTAACGCTAAGAAATCCAACAAGCCCGATACAAAAGTTGACCTTGCTTAACACCATGGTAGGAAGTAGTGGATGCTTGGCAATTTTGATGAGAAAAAACCTAGAATTGAATTTATAGAAACCAACCTCTACCCCACAAGAGCCAAATGGGAGAAAGCTCTACAAATAATTGTGGAATGAAGAAATTGTCCCTTTGAAGTGGATCAACAAGATTGAACCCAAACCCAAACCCAAACTAGATAAAAAGAATGATCAAAGCCAATTGAAGTACTCCCATTAAACAAGTTGCTAAAAGGCTAAAACAACATACAAAGTTTTGTGATCCAAATGACAGTTGTTGAAGTCACTAAAAGATACTCCAACAAAAACCTAACTTGGGGAAATTTATTCCAACAAAACTTAACTTGGGGAAATTTAGACCTTGAGCAAATACCAAAACAAGGAATGTAAACTCCTAAAGTCACAAATACCATATCATGCTTGTGAAAATGCATAAAGAAATGGGAAAAAATCACCACTCATGGTAATGTTGCAATGAAGTTCAACGTATAAGTTGGTGTTTGAACATAATCTATGAAAGAGAATAGTGACCGCAAATGTCAAGAGATTTTCTTCCTTTTGATAAAACCAAATATAGGCATCTTGCTAGTGATATCCAAACCCTATGGTTGAAGATAGTAGTGAGACACCAATGCTTTGGACAAAAGATAGAAGTCATCTTGGAGTACAATAAATCATATCTCTCTATATTTTCAACCACATGCTAGAAAGAAACCCATGCATGGCTAAAAAAATGATTTGATTTGCAGTTGATTTACTTTTGTGTTGCTTCACATTTGAGGAGAAAACCATAGTTTGTGAGCAACATATCCATACACCGTTGTTACAATCCCACAAGAGGAGGAACACATCCACACACTGGTCAAATGCACTGTAAGTTAATATGCCACACATCAATGTCACTCTCAATAAGCATTAAATTCGTGAAAACTTAGTTAACAACTCTAGATCAAACCAAAGTGATTGGGAGCAAAGCAATATACCAATTACGAACCACATGAATCAACCATAGCCACTCCACAATCATGGTATCTGTGTTCCACATGGCCAACACATAAAGCACAAATGAGACCAAAAAACAGTCCTATAGAGAAAGCAGACTACTATGCAAAGCATTGGGAGCCATTGAAAGGGCCATTCTCTAAAAAATAAAATGGGTGTGCTCAAAACTTTATCAGATCAAGGCATAATGATTCACCGTTCCAATCATTGTAATGTGGTTGAGAAGAGGAAGATATGTGAATAGTGGAAGTAGTCATCACTTTGTGTGGGAAATTGTTACTCTAAGAGAGCCTTGATCTACAATTCACCAATTGTTGCTTGCTCAAACTCATCAATTACGAGAAGAGGAAACCGAACTTTTGCTTAGCACCAATGGCACTAGATTAGACGATGCATTGAGAAGATGTTTGCCAAAAAGGAAAGTTCAACATCAGTTCTTGTTTGAACCCACTCAATAGTGTCAAGATGTTGGCCTTTATAATAATAAAACTTATCCTAGTTGGAGGATGACATGGTCACAACACTCATCTCGACTACACATTTATGTCCATTGAATGCAAAGCTACGAAATTATTGATGCACCACAAGGATTCGATTATAGAACCTACAACATTCGATCTATTATCGAAATCAAGTTAGCAATGATGTTGTCGACTACATATTCTATCAAAGAACGAGATGCCTAGAAGGTAGCCATTATATCACATGACCTTTAATATAGATAGAAAGAAATATAAGCAACTCGTCACAGAGTTTGAATGCCATGTCTTGTTTACTTGAATCACAAGAACATAAATTCTAATTTTCTCCTTAGGTAGATAGTAAGAAATCTGAGCAATTCTTCACAGACTTAATGCCATCTCTTGTTTACATGAATCACAATAACATAAATTATAATTTTCTCCTTAGGTGGATGTCGCATAGACTGATTTCCATGATCTTTTGAAATTCTTAGCTATAGCACCTTCGACAACAAAAGGGCTAGATGAGCCACATGTCGCAAACATAATTTGGGCTCAAGATGGCTTAGTAGAGAAGCAAGGAATGTTCTCGATAAATATCGGATTTGCAAAGTTTGAGAGTGCTAATCAATCTAGACATAATAGAATCCCAAACACAAGGATCTATAAACAAAAGAAGATAGCAAAACCCATGTCCAAGGTTGGAACGGAAATGCTCTAATACCAATGATGTCATAAATTCTTTGATATCACTCAGAAACAGAGTTCTTTCCAAAATGTTTAATAAAATCTTGTTCAATTCTCATTAACAAACAAGCTTATATAGATTTACATCAAGAGAACTAACTCAACAAACCAAGAAAAAATCTCAACAAGATTCTAACTCAACAAACTAAGAGAGAATCTCAACAAGATCATAAAAACTAGCAACTACAATAATAGAGATAGTTGGAGATAGGATCCCAAGTATTCCTGAAGAATAGAAAATCGAGAATGTCTTGACAATAATAATCTCCTATGTGCACAAACAAATAAATATTAAAAATCGTATATCCTAATCATTAAGAATCCCAATCACTTCTTACAACTGTGTATATGCTCTTCACTAGAATGCTAGCTCACATTTTCTACATTTGAAGAGTTATCCTTTTCTAACCACTAATTATTTTTCTTACAACACCACAATTCTCCTTTGACATCTCCTACCGTGTATTTTCAAACTTAGACAAAACAAACAACGCCTTCGTTTTTTGTCCTAAATCAAGCTCCACTTGACCTCTTATCATCTGATTTATGCATTGAACTCCACCCTCCTATATTTTTCCCTCGCTTAGATCATCCATGTATTCATTTTTCTCAGGTGGAATTTTTTCATCTGAAGCATGCAGGTGTGATTTTTTAGAAGATCAACACCTCCATGGATTATTTGTTTTCACATATTGTTTGTCATAATGTTACAAGAAAAACTCTTTACTCCAATTTCCCTTTAGAAATGACAAATATTCCATAAATGGATATATATATTTGATGATGATATGATGAATATGATAGATTACAAATCAGGGTTTGTATATATACCCATGCAGGGTGCCCTTTCGTAAAGAAGCATAACATTTCATCAAGGTGTCTCTTCATTAAGTATTTGC
This sequence comes from Larix kaempferi, assembly GCA_027924585.1. NCBI lineage: Eukaryota > Viridiplantae > Streptophyta > Pinopsida > Pinales > Pinaceae > Larix > Larix kaempferi. The sequence continues at coordinate 21,227,359 of BSBM01000361.1, forward strand.
TATTTAATTATTAATTTATTATTATTATTATTATTTATTATATATTTTGTTCATTACATTGCCTTCCTCTTAGCGATGTGATTTGGATGTCAATAACGTATTATAATCTCTTGTGATTGTTTTTCAAACCCATCTTCTCTTGATGTTTGTAACGATGTGACATTATGATCGTTAATTTGAGCACTCACAAGCTCTATATTGGTTCCCTTTTCTGATATTTGAATTTGAGCCTTTGTTGACTTCTCTATTGCACCAGTCATCGTTTTTTTGTCAACAATTGATCCTTTGCAATCTAGATTTGCTTGTAAAGATTTATTCTCTTGCTTTAGCTTCCTAACTTGTATAAGTATGTCTTGATTAAATTTCCTTAAGCGTGAGAGTTCTTCCTTATAGTTTGGCTTGTCGACTTCTTTTTTATTATCTTGATTTTCGTGCTCTCTTTCTTTTAAGCTTTTGATTTGTTCTAGCAATTCCTGGTTACCATTTTTAAGGAAGAGCTTTCTTCATCCCTGCCTGATAATTCTTTTTGAAGATCTCAATTCTCCTCTTCTAATTTTTGCTTGTGTTGAGTTTTATCCTTCGCCTTCTTGATTTGCATAAGTTATTTTTTTATTATGATCTCTTAAACGAGAGATATCTTCTTCTTTATCTGCGATAACTGTGTCGAATTCTTTTTGTATCGTCTATATTGATTTATCATTTCCCTGCAAAATCACCTTTAATATTTCTTTAAAGTCTTCAGATGACGCAACCTTTGATTTTGACTTCATGTTAATGTCTTGAAATGTGATTTTTTTCTTCTTGTGGGGAAATGTCAAAAACTTCTTTTCAACATTTAATATAAAATTCCATAATGTTTCTATCCAAGGTAATCCCAAGATCAGGTCACCATCACTGCTCCATAAGGATCTAACTATGAATTGCGAGACACCAGTATCATCTCCAATGTTCAGTTGCAAATTGCTTATTTCATGTTTTTTTTTTTATTCCAAAGGTCTAACCTTTCACCTATATTTGACTCTGGAATCACTAACTCATTAGCAAATTCAACACTAACATAAGTATTGCATTCAAGAGCAATAGAAACAATAATGTATTTCCCTCTAATTATTCCTTTTATTTGAAATAATACTAAAGCATAAGTTTTTGAAATGCTTCTGAAATCATCATTGTTTTTCGTCATGAGATTCCATTTCTTTTTTTACTTCCGAAAATATTAATTTATTATTTTTCCTTTTAATTGATCACAATTATTAAATAATAATAGTTATTACTATTATTAAAAATTGAATAGTAATAATAATAATAATATATATTTTAATAGTATTCAAAACTATGTAATAATTATTATTATTAAAAGATTTAATAATAAGTTATTATTAAATATTTATGGTAGCTTGAAGAGTGAACTTGTAAATCTTGAACTTCTTGTATCACTTTTTTTTATTAAAAATTTTACTTTTAGATCCTTTTGTAACTCCCTACAAAAGATGGTGCTTGAATTTACTATTTGATTTCACCCAAATAAAACCAAGTGTTGGTTTTCTTTAAAACCACCCATTGTTTTTATACTTCTTATTTTCTTCTCTAGTCTTGTTTTTTCTCTCTTTTCTTGGATTGTTTTAAAAACTGGTGTGTTAATTCGTTTCTCTGAATTGTCAGGGAGAGGAAGGTTAATAAGATCGATCATCCCATAGTGGGTGCTCACAGATTCATTTTTTACTACTAGAGTGTCATTGTCTTCTTTCATGTTGCAACAGACAGTAAATATGCATCCAACTGGCACCACGTGTTCTTTTCTACGCTATGGGCATATCGTGCATTTGTCATTAAGAAAGTTTATTAATGAGAGCATTTCATTCAAATCTCCTTACTTCCCCTATCCTTTTATTCGAGCCTGATCTTCTAATAAGATGACGGAGTTGACGGAGTAATTTCGGAGTTTCAGAGTTATTGTCGGAGTTTCGGAGTTTACCTCTATTGGAGATACTTTAGACTGGAGAGATACCATAGGTCTTGCCTTTCATATGTCGGCAACCTCATTGAATTCCCTTAGAAAATGAGCCATTTAACTAAGAAAAGGGCAATCTACCTAGAGAACAGTATCCATTTAACTAAGAAACGTCCAATTCATAGATTAGGATAGTTTCCTAATTTGGCATAGTGAGCTTGCCGGGGGTTCCCCTCGTGTTACCTCGAACAACTAATAGTATTATAATGTTTTGGGGGTTCTCCTCGAGTTCCCTCGGACTGTTTTGACTTTCGGAAGTTACCGAGGCATTGTTTCTTTTCTGCAATTTATTAAATTCTAACTGGTGATGTTATTTAATATAGTGGAGATTGAATTGTGGATGCATACTTGAAAAAACAACAGTTATTAAATTATGGGATTTCATTATAATTGCAAGATATTCTCTATAGTTACAGATCAATTTAATTTAATGCAGTAGAAGCATTATGGGATTCCTTGTTTTGGTAAGTAAACATCATTTTTAAGTAGAAGGAAAAGTATTTGTTAAAATATAAATTGCATTTAGTTCAAGTTCAAAATAACTGAAAAGAGAAACTATTTTTGTTGTACTATGTTGTCAACTCACTTGTATACACATTTAATGTTAACATCCTACATAGCGTAAAAAAAACATAAAGAGTACTGCAAAAAGGTTATCTTTTTGGTTCTTGATTAAAAAATAAAAGATTTTGGACAAACCCAGCCCTGGCAAAATAAACAGTTCTTGCTATATTCTTAATAATACAAATTGCACAATTCTAAGTGGTGCCTCACTAAACAATGGATGCGACCATTATACAAGCATATATCAATAGGCGTGCACCTAACACTTCCACAAAACTGATTAGTATCCACTTCAAAGATGTGATGTCAGTAATCAATACGATTTGGACCTAAACAAATGAATTATGGCCTGTATAAGCTTAAAATTCATGAGAATTGCAAAAACCCTATTTCAGGTTCATCATATAATAAAATCATGGTAAACAACAGAAACAACACTGCAATTGCAGGGGAAAATATTTACATAAGCGATAAGATAAAGAGCTTTTTCTTTTGATATCTATCTCTATAAAGAATATAGGTTCTTCTGCATTAATTGAGAATTCCTAGTATTGTCATCTGCTCTTTATCTGGGCACAAAAGATACCATTTTCCCTTCCAGAGAATTTGCAATCTAACTCGTAGTCACCCAAAATTGTAGTATAATTTTCACCATCAACATCATAGTTATGCTCAAAATCATAACTTTTTTTCTAATGGAAGCTCACTTCCAAATGTCATCACCCAGATACGTAAACAATTGGCACTGCTTACAACCAGAAAAAGGTGGGAAAGCATCATGCAGGCTTTATAATCTTCAAAGCATTACGAGATAGCAATGACTCACCTGCATTTCAATCACGAACCTGCCTTACCAATAGGCTATTCAACTACTGGCCATCAATTAGCACTAGTTAACACAGCCTTGGGCCCAAAAGAAGGCTATAAATTCAGAGCAATTGTAGCCAAGCTTAGGAATGATTTACAAGGACAAACAAATCAAAAGGTTTTGAAGCAACGTCAGAAGAAAACCAATTAGGCCAAACAGTAAAGAGCTCTGCTGTGGCCTAGGAAAATATTTTGAAGTCTGAGGCAAAACTAGGATATAAGGAGGAATACTAGGGTATATATAAGGCAACCTAACAGACTGACGCCTTCCTCCAGCCAACTGGAGAAATGAAGGCTATAAATTCAGAGCAATTGTAGCCAAGCTTAGGAATGATTTACAAGGACAAACAAATCAAAAGGTTTTGAAGCAACGTCAGAAGAAAACCAATTAGGCCAAACAGCAAAGAGCTCCGCTGTGGCCTAGGAAAATATTTTGAAGTCTGAGGCAAAACTAGGATATAATGAGGAATACCAGGGTATATATAAGGCAACCTAACAGACTGACGCCTTCCTCCAGCAATACTAGGGTATATATAAGGCAACCTAACAGACTGACGCCTTCCTCCAGCCAAATGGAGAAATGAGACCTTTCCATCACAGAATTTCAGAAAATCAAAACTGATCTCCTCACCACATGTCTAAACTACAAAGTAGATAAATATGGCAAATTGTGAATTTGTCTTGCAATACCAAATTGTAACAAAATTTGACAAGCACAAGACAAGCCAGTAATAAAATAAACTCGACACTCAATCCTGAGCATGCCACAGCATTAGCTATACTTTGGAGCTTTCAGAAGATGGACACTCTTAACAAGACCAGTACCCACGTCACCAACCTCCTTCAAGATATTTCTCACATCAACAGTTATTGGATCAGATTCTTCTCGCTTTCTCTTTTGGCCCACATCCTGCACAAACGCACTTCAACGTCATATACAAATAAGATATACTAACTTTATAAACAATAAACATCGCAAACTGAAAGCTCTTAATTCGGCACAGTAATTAAAGATACTGAGATATAGCTCAACATTACAAGAATATATCAAGATTAAAGCATGAGCCAGTACTTTAAGCTTTATTGGATGTTTTATGAATAACTGACAAATTGACAATCTGATAAACGATTTGACTTTTCTCAAGCATGAAATTGTATAAAAAAATTCGCATGTCACATGTATCACTTTGATTTTGTCTACTTGAAAACCAAAGTTGGTACCCTATGATTGTCTACTAATTTTCTACTCGTGATAGCAAAGGGCATTGTTAGTGGAATGTGTAACCTTGACCTCTGACCCTTATTTCGGGTGTCTTGTGGTCCTATCAGAGTTATTAATGTGTTACTTATGTACAATGTAAGCCTTTAGTGTTCAGCCTGTGGCCACATTGGTTATGAGTAGGTGACCCTAGTTATCCCACTTATTAGGGTTAAGGGTAGGTAATCTAGGTCTAACATCTATATATAAAGGAGCATCACACTCCATTGTAATTACTCATCTTGTGCATTTATTCATTGATATATACTGTATATTTAGGAAAAAAGGTTACTGCATAAATATTGTCTATTAGGTTTTGTTATGCACTTTCTGTGAAGTCTCTTATCAATCCTTATGTCTCACTTCTAATTTCAATATGATACCACTGCTGAGGGATTAGACTCCCCAGTGCTGACTGCTCATGCATCAAGGTCGCTTGTGGAGATATTTTGTTGCTTTATCAGTCCAAAGATGATCTTGAAGCTTTGTCGGATTTCCAGGAGTTATCAGTCCAGAGAGGATGTCTCCATTCATGAGCTTGACGACACTTTATTGAGGTTGGGTATTTACAGCATTTTATTTCTCAGTCAATAGATAGATTATTTTTATGCACTGTCTTATTGTACATAATGTTTGATGGGTTAATTTCAGAACCTTTTGCCAAGGCAAGGGCCACAAAGGGCACCACAAATCTCTTCTTGGAAGATTGCTTCTAATGAGATAGAAAGTGTGCCCTGGGATGTTTTTCCTACATGAGGGTTTTTTGGACATGGATTTCCCACTAAGTTGCCAGGAAAGTTGGGTTTGGGGACAGGGATAAGGACACCACTTTTTGAAACAGGGGGCTTGGGGGTACCGTAGACATATATAGATAGCTAGATGGATATAAAAAAATTATAATTATATACATATGAAATTCAGATCATTTTCACTGTTCATCAAATAACACACTATAAAGTCTAACATACTAAGTTAAAGTTACTAACTAAATAGTAAAACATGCACATTGCGTCAAAGTTCATTGATATAAAGTGGAAATTGCATATGAATCATAAGTCTGAATATGATAAACCAACTGAAAATAAATTATTATTTTTTGTTTTTGGGACCCATAGGTCTGTGGAACAATCTCAGGGTGTCCCCAACAATGTTATCAAAACCGGACTGGTCATCGAACCAGCCAAACCCAGAAATCTGAAAGAGACTTGAACCAGAAAAAAACTAGACCAATAAAGTAGTCGACCAAACAATACATAAAATATTCAAATTTTGAAAAAGAACATATATATTCATGTGCATCCATATGAATCCAAACCATTATACACAAATCTGCAAAGTTTATCATCTATATAGCAAGGGTGCATATAACTAAAATAGCATCGAGTGCAATCCATATCTGACCCAAATTGCATAAACAAAGAGCCTCTAAATGGCCTCTAGAATCCAAAAAACTCCATACTACAACTAATAACTACATATCATCAAAATCATTGCTTATATTGGGATCCTATTCATCAATAGCACCCTATGCCCTGCTCTTCTGGGCTCTATCCCTTACCTCTATTTCGAATCTCATAGTTGATCCTCCAAGGACATTAGTCAACACCCTACAATTTTGATGAAACTTCCTAATCCAAGCAATAAAATAAGGTAAAAAAAGCTTCCCATACTTAATAAGCTAAGTCCCTTGACATGAGGACACGGGACACGGAGGACACGAAAATACGAGTGTCTGACACGGACACAGTGACCCCCGGAATCAGGACACGAAGGACACGTTTTATATACATATATTTTCTTTTTAAATATATTAAAAATATAGACATATAGATCCAAATTTTTTCAAAAACTAGAACATTTACAAATATTCAATAGAAATTAGAATCAATACACATTACACGTTCACAATCACAATGAGACACGAATGATAGGCAAATAGCTCAAGAAGTTGGAACTATCTAACGCAGTCTCCTCTCTTCTTCTGCAACTACCACTACGTATAGCCATGAACAGCTTGGAACCATATTTCTCATTAAGTCGTCAAAATCAAAATATAATACATAGATGTCGGAATGCCACTGGAAAAACATAGATGTCAGAATGCCACTGGAAAATAGTAAATACAAAAAGGGGTAGATCAAGATGGAAGAATCTCATCTGTCAATAGTCCTCCTCCATGCTTGAATCAATAAACGCATCACTTCCCTCTTCTTCCTCCTCCTCCTCCTCTCTACCCATCTGACGATCTACATCTGCTAGTGTGGAGGATGACCCCTCCAAAGGATCACTATCATCAAAAGTGATCGGCTCTAGCATTGGATCATTAAGATCCATGTTGGCTAATGCCAACTTAGTATTGTTGTCCAAACCCATATCATCGGGAAAGACATCCCACATCTTTGTCTTCCCTTCACCTACTCCTCCCTCTTCCTATAAATAAGACGAAGGTTGGAGTGCACATACATGATTGTCTCTACCCTAGACTACTCAAGCTTGCTCTTCTTCAAACTGTACAAGTTCCCATATGTGTTCCAATTCCTCTCACAACAAGAGGATGATGTAACTTGATAGATGACCCTCAAAGTTAACTTCTGTAGAATAGGGCACGTTGCCCCATGAGTTGCCCACCAAACATAGGGCTTCTTAACCCCCTGTCTCTGAGCACATCATAGCCTCCAAATCTCCCACTAGCAGTGGAAAACTCCACAAAGCCCTCCTCCACCTCATCAAGTAGGTCTCTATCCTAAAATAGTTGTCTAAATGCTATCTTCCTCCACTGTGAAATCTCTCCATCCATGTGAGGAGGGACTCTGTGTGAAGGCCCTGACCCACCATTGAGCCAATCATGACTATAGAACTTGGTTCAATGAGTGGGCCAAGCAATGCAAAGGTATGCAATTCTTATCCCACCTAGAGATAAGAATATCATGTATGGTGGACCATAAGTTCTTCGTCGATGTATCATACTCGGCACACTAATTCTCCATAACAATGGTCCTCATGGACTCAATCATGGAATCCCACCCCTCATAAACATTTGCTAGGATGGGTTGATCCGTGTCTACAAACTGCAACAAAGAAATGACCAGCTCCATGATCTTAATGGTAAGATCTATCCTCTCCCACCAACCATCATCTAAAACTGTGTCCTTTACCTTTTTTGAAGCAATCAGATCTGTTTATCTCCAAAAATACCAACTCTGAAAATAACCATGGACCCAAGAGCGGTTTTGACCTCCCTCAACCTCTTGAGCATGATGAATGAGAAAGCAAACCAAGTATCTGCAATCTTCAACAATGAAAGATGTGTGTACTCTTTGTAGATTGTGAGGGCATTGGTGTGGTTTTGTACAAAGTTACGGATATGGCGTGCATCATCAATAAGGTTGCCAATCCATGTCACATCTGAAGCAATAGATTTCAATGCTAAATTCAAATAATGGACAATGCAAGGTGTCCAAAATACTTGTAAGAGCAATAAATGCAAGTATAAATGACTCTAGACTCTAGACTCTACAACTAACACATCAAATGATAAATCTATAAAATTGAAATGACCTTTCCCCTGGGCCTAGATGAATTTTGTTCTAAATTCAATGAATGAGCAAATTAGCAATGCAAGGCGTCCAAAATGAAAATACTTGTGGATATTTAGCTTCCACAATCATGCCAGCAGCCTTGCTTGCAAACAGGTGCATTGTCCGTCATGATTTGTACACAAGAATCCACACCTACTTCTTCAATGACTTTGGTGAACAACTCACCCATATACTATGAATCCTTGTATTTCCCAAGAGCATCCACCGCTTTCAAGAACACTGGTCCATTTTGGAAAGACACCATGAAATTGATGAGTGGATGGCGTGTTGCATCCGTCCATCCATCATAAACAATACTGACACCGGATGAGGGCCATGCTGATCTAATTGGCTTAATAATTGGCTCAAGAATTTTATCCACCTCCATCTTTTCCTTAACCAACAATGTGGTTCTAAGCTTCTTTGAACCAGGGGGCACATAACCAGTTGGAGCTCGTTCAATTAGACTTCGACACAAATGTTGCCACCGGATCAGCACACCTGGTTAACGCAGCAGAAAATCTATGATGCTGCTTGTTGTGCCCTTGGGGGCAAGTCTCGAGTTAAGACTGTCACTTGATCTTGACTCCTCCATTTAGGCAAAACTCCCAACGAAGCCAAGGGGGATAGTCCCTAAGGAAAGTTTCTAAGGTCTTTAGAGTTTTCGGTGAAAGTTAAAGGTGTTTGTGTTTTAGGAGTTTATTAGAGTTTGATGTTTAAAAGCATTCCAATGTAGCTTTGCAATAATGAATTAAAGATTTGCTTTCACCAGCATAAATTAAAGTGACTAACAACAGATGCACAATATTTGATACGGTATTAAGCAATTGAAGTGTGTAGTGAACCAGTGCCTTATGGAGTCAATATAACATATAAACGGTGTTGAATGAAAGGGAAAGTGTTTTGCAAATGCCTCTTGGTTGCTTTTAAATTATTAAGATTTGAAATTTATTAAGGGAAAAAAGGGGGACTCTCGAGATACCGTGAGGTACAGGGAGGAATGTCCAAAAATTAATCTCAATAAATAAACAATGGTGACCGTACAACATTGAATGAAATGAAGTTGAGGTAGAAAAATAATGCAATGGTAAGGCCCACCTCTTCTCACGCCTCTTGTTGGAAAATCTTGTTCATTGTACCACTTGTAGTTGGTCTCTTTCTTGTTGGATGAGTACCAGCATAGATCCATCTTAAACCTGTATCTATCAAGCACTGAGAGGGATCCAATTTCTTGAGGTGTATTTCTTTTTATAAATTTAAACTCCAGAAATCTGATATCTCTTGATTGATAGATCCGGGTTTAAGTTTTAAGTTTTTATTTTATAAACGAACATTGATTTTTTAATTACTTTTCATAATATTTTATTTTATGAGCCAACATGGATTTTTTTTTTTAACTTTCCATAATTTTTTATTTTATGAGCCGACATGAATTTATTAATGGCCAACATAATATAATTTATTACTTTTTACTCGTGTAATGTTACATGGGCACACGTTACAACATCTCCCCCATACTGGGCTGTAGAGCACCTCGTTTCACTCGGTGCAATCAACCTCACTCCCATATCTACTAGGTCGAGGCCTAGTGTTAGAGGGTTTCCTCAAGAATGGAAAAGGAACATCATTCTTTTGTGTTATGCTTGCTGCTGCCACCTTCCCTAAGCCAACATGATTCTCTCTTTCCATTTCCCTCCTTTGGGTAACACTCACTGCTTTACATGAAGAAATCCCACAAAGAAGGGCCAACAAATGGCCCTTAACCCGATAAGAGGTGCCCTCTTCAGATGACGCTCTGCAAAACTGGGGATAACGCTCTGCAACTAGGGTTAGGGTTTTGATTGGCGGCCTCCGAAGAAGTTTTGGCGGTCGTGGCTCCTTCCATGGCCGCCTTCCTCTATCTCCCCTGAGTTATGCTTCCTGTCAATGGCCGACTCAGGGTTTTTTTTCCGCTTTGGGATGAATGGCAGCGACTTGGCGTGGCGACCCATTGGGCAGCTGGTTTCAGCGGCTTCCCAGTGGCGGCGACGGTGGCTTCTGCATTAATGGACGCTGCTCTGGAGATGGATCTTTCTGAAGGTTTCTGCCGGCGGCTGTGTGGACTGTCGAGCTCGTGCTCCAGTTCCCTCGTTGGTGAAGGCGGATCCGCAGAGGAGGACGCGCAGGGAGGTCCATACCCCTGATTCGTTGAAGGCTGGCGGGCTTCTCGGTGGGCTTATGAGGACGGTGGAGCCGCAGAGGAGGACGCGCGGGGCTTATGGCGGGCATGGCTGCAAGACGGCCGCTAGATCCTCTCGGTGGTACTCTCTCTTGGGCGGTCGAGGAGAGGCCTTCTGTCAATGTTTTTTGGGATGCTGAATGCAGATGCTAATGGATCTGCTTTTTTCTGGGGTTTCTGGAATCGTTTTTCTCTCTGTTTCTTTTTCCTTACATCTACGGCATCTTGCTGCTGGTTCTTGTAGCGCCATCATGGTTGCCCGGGTGAAGGTTTTTAGCTGTAGTATTTTTTCTGATTTTACTTTGAATTAGTTTGTTAATGTGTATGAAGCGGAAAAGCTTGTAGTCTCTACAAATTTTCTCGGTACTGTTTCGCAGTATAGATACTCTTCAAGAGTGATGCAGATCAATGTAATTTTGTACTCGCAAGATGAAATAAAATTACGCTTTTTTTTCGAGGAAAAAAAAAAATGGCCCTTAACCCGGTAATGTGCTCTTTGAAAATTTTCCAAACCCCTTTCAAGTTTAGTTTTTCACATAGAGTTTAATGCCCAAACCCCATGGGCCACGACTGCAAATTAGCTTCTCATGCATAAAAATCAAAATTACTTGAAACACATGGAATTTATCTTTCCTTTAAAGATTCAGAAAATAAAAAACAGTGACACCACAAATTTTAAAACTCAGAATTTTTAGCGAAATTGGCTCAGGATAACACTCTAAAAGGGAAACCCTGATATGAGAGAGATTTTATTTTTTCAAACACAATTTATAAATAAATTACAGCAGTACTTATCTCCACCATTTTTATCTCGAAAACTGAGCCAAACAACCATTGTACGGACTGTTGAAAGTTTCAGACATTCTTCTCGAAATTTGTGCCCTCCTGACAGCAGTACGGCCTCACACATGTGGCCTCAAAATATCTACTAAACTCAGCAAAAATTCTCTGTTTCTGCTCGAATTCTATGCCTAACAGCAGCAATAAATGCGTCCAAACATCCTTGGAAACCGTACCCACACAGCTGTACAAACTCACACGTGCAACCTCGATTTCTATGCCAGCATTAACAGCATTAAATGCAGAAATTTACCTCGATTTTTGTGCCAGACTTCTCGATTTCGGTGCATAACCTCGATTTTTGTGCATTCAATCCTCCTCGATTTTGATAATGTACTTTACTGTTGCTTGTCTTGGGATTCATGCCAATTCCAAAACTTTGGAAATTGTGCTAGTTTTCTCTCTCTCTCAAAACCCTCTCCTTCTCAAGTCAAGTTCCTTCTTCTCTTCCTCTTGCTCTCCAAATCTCTTGGGTAACAATGAATGAGATCTCAATGCCTTTCCCTAGTTTTGTTCTTGGCAACTATCTTCTTTTAATCCAATGGCTAGGATCCTAAGTCACCGGACACGTCCTTTTTGGGCGAAGTGTCCCGTGGGGACGTGTCAAACACGTGTTTTATCGTGTCTCGATTTTTGGACACTATAAAACACGTGTCTGACACGTTTTGGGACCGTGTCTTGTCTCTGCACACAGCATGTCCCGATTCCAGGACACGTCCACACCAAAAAGGAGCCCGCGGGTCTCTTAAAATCAGTTTTTTGTTTTCTTTTTGGCATTTGCAACTTGAAGTGAGAGCTAGGGAGAGCTACGGGTGGGTTTTTTTGCAGGTGAAGGGAGATTTGAAGCATTTGCAAGGGATTCCAAGTTGATTTGAGGGAAGATTTACTTAGAGGATTCAAGCTCACCATCAAGGAAGAAGAAAAATGTCTCAATCAACTAGGGCAGCAGCTAAAGGGCAAAGGAAAGGGAGAAATGCCCCATCTAATCTCTCTCCTCCTCTTCCTCCTCCAAACATATCCTCTTCTACTCCTATTAGTGCTCCAACTGCTTCTAGTGAAGCTCATGCTCGTTTTCACCGTGTTTTAGCAAGACAACAAGCACAAGAGAGTAAATACCCTTTGTGGAAGTATGTGACAAGGAAAGAAGGTGTTGGCGCAAAGCTTGGTGGGGGAGGCAATGTGTGTTGGACTTGCAATTTCTGCAAGCATGATTTCAAGAGCACATATTAACGGGTTAAGGGCCATTTGTTGGCCCTCCCTTGTGGGATTTCTTCATGCAAAGCAGTGAGTGTTACCCAAAGGAGGGAAATGGAAAGGGAGGATCATGTTGGGTTAGGAAAGGTGGCAGCAGCAAGCAAGACACAACAAAATGAGGATCCTCTTTCATTCTTGAGGAAACCCTCTAGCACTAGGAGTGAGGTTGATGCTTATCCAACAAGAAAGAGGCCAACTTCAAGTGGTCCAATGGATAGGATTTTCCAACAAGAGGCGCAAGAAGAGGTGGACCTTGCCATTGCATTCTATTTCTACCTCAACTTCATTTCATTCAATGTTGCACGGTCACCATTGTTCATTGAGATGTGTCGAACTCTAATTGAGCAAGCTCCAACTGGTTATGTGCCTCCTGCTTCAAAGAAGCTTAGAACCAAGTGCCACACAACGCATAACTTGGGACAAATTAAAGGTCTCGATCAAGAACAAATTATACCCTGTAAAGTATTGGGTGGAACAACCATAGTTGCAATGCTTGCAACAAAAATCCAATAAGAGAGATATGCCTATATCCATGGGCTCATTTACTACGCCATTCAACTTATAAATGGATGAAGACTCATTTTCATCTTGAAACCTTAGATGCTATTTAAAATATTAGATCCGAGATGTTTACGTAGTTGTTACTTGGGGAACTAAATAAGGATCACCTGATGGTTCCGCTCTTGCCCCAACTAAGATTGACCCATATTGTTGGTTAAGGCAAGGAAGGAGGTGGACAAAATTATTGAGCCAATTAGATCAAAATGGCCCACATGTGGTGTTAGTATTATTTTGGATGGATGGACGAATGCAGCACGCCATCCACTCATCAATTTCATGGTGTCTTCCCCAAATGGATTGGTGTTCTTGAAAGCGGTGGATGCTCTTGGGAAATACAAGGATGCACAATATATGGGTGTGTTGTTCATCAAAGTCATTGAAGAACGTAGGTGTTGATTCTTGTGTACAAATCATCACAAACAATGCCCCTGTTTGCAAGGTTGTTGGCATGCTTGTGGAAGCTAAATATCCACAGGTATTTTCATTTTGGACACCTTGCATAATTACAATGCTAATTTGCTCATTTATTTGAAATTTTGAGTTGTTAGTTGTACTCTTGTAGAGTCTAGAGTCTAGACTCATTTATACTTTCTTTTATTGATCTTACAAGTATTTTGGACACCTTGCATTGTCCATTCTTTGAATTTAGCACTAAAATTTATTGCTTCAGATGTGACATGGATTGGCAAACTTATTGAGGATGCACATCATATCCGTAACTTTGTACAAAACCACACCAATGCCCTCACAATCTACAAAGAGTACACACATCTTTCATTGTTGAAGGTTACAGATACTTAGTTTGCTTCCACATTCATCATGCTCAAGAGGTTGAGAGAGGTCAAAACCGCTCTTGGGTCCATGGTTATTTCATAGTTTTGGTCCTTTTGGAGAAAAACGGATCAGGTTGCTTCAAACAAGGTAAAGGACATAGTGTTAGATGATGGTTGGTGGGAGGGGATAGATCTTACCATTAGGATCATGGAGCCAGTCATTTCTTTGTTGCAGTTTGCAGATAAGGACCAACCCATCCTAGCCGATGTTTATGAGGGATGGGATTCCATGATTGAGTCCATGAGGTCCATTGTCATGGAGAATGAGTGTGCCGAGTATGAGACATCGGTAGAGAACTTATGGTCCACCATATAGGATATTCTTATCTCCAGGTGGGATAAGAATTGCACACCTTTGCATTGCTTGGCCCACTCATTGAACCCCAAGTTCTACGGTCATGATTGGCTCAATGGTGGGTCGGGGCCCTCATGCAAAGTCCCTCCTCACATGGATGGAGAGATCTCACAGGGGAGGAAGACAGCATTTAGATAGCTACTTCAGGATAGAGACCTACTTGAGGAGGTGGAGGAGGGATTTGTAGAGTTTTCCACTGGCACTGGGATATTTGGAGGATATGACGTGCTTAGAGACATGGGGGTTAAGAAACCCTATGTTTGGTGGGCAACTCATGGGGACATGCCCTCTTCTACAGAAGATAGCCTTGAGGGTCATCTCTCAAGTTACTTCATCCTCTTGTTGTGAGAGGAATTGGAGCACATATGGGAACTTGTACAGTTTGAAGAAGAGCAGGCTTGAGCAGTCCAGGGCAGAGACAATCGTGTATGTGCACTCCAACCTTCGTCTTATTTACAGGAAGAGGGAGGAGTGGGTGAAGGGAAAGACAAAGATGTGGGATGCCTTTCATGATGATATGGGTTTGGACAGCAGTACTGAGTTGGCATTAGCAAACATGGATCTTAATGATCCAGTGCTAGAGCCGGTCACTTTTGATGATGTTGAACCTATGGAGGGGTCATCCTCCACACCAGCAGATGCAGATCGTCAGATGGGCAAAGAGGAGGAGGAGGACGAGGAGGACGAGGATCAGGGCAGTGATGAGTTTGTTGATTCAGGCATGGAGGAGGACTATTGAGTCATTGACAGATGAGATTCTTCCACTTGATCCACCCCTTTTGTATTTACTATTAGTCTATTTAGCATTTGCCAGTGCCTAGTGGCATTCCGACATCTATGTAATACATTTTGATTTTGATGACTTAATGAGAAATATGAGTTATTTCCCAATGCCTATCAAATTTCAATGCATCTATGATCTATGTGTCTAATTGTGATTTGTGAATGACAAATGTAGAGCCGGTCGCTTTTGATGATGTTGAACCTATGGAGGGGTCATCCTCCACACCAGCAGATGCAGATCGTCAGATGGGCAGAGAGGAGGAGGAGGACGAGGATCAGGGTAGTGATGAGTTTGTTGATTCAGGCATGGAGGAGGACTATTGAGTCATTGACAGATGAGATTCTTCCATTTTGATCCACCCCTTTTGTATTTACTATTAGTCTATTTAGCATTTGCCAGTGCCTAGTGGCATTCCGACATCTATGTAATACATTTTGATTTTGATGACTTAATGAGAAATATGAGTTATTTCCCAATGCCTACTAAATTTCAATGCATCTATGATCTATGTGTCTAATTGTGATTTGTGAATGACAAATGTGTAATCAATAATCATTAATGTGTCTTGATTCTAATTTCTATTGAATATTTGTAATTTGTAAATGTTCTAGTTTCTAAAAAAAAAATTGGATCTATATGTCTCTATTATTAAGTTTTAATATATTTTAAAATATATATATGTGTGTGTGTGTGTGTGTGTGTGTGTATAAAACGTGTCCTTCGTGTCATGATTCCGGGGGTCACTATGTCCATGTCGGACACTCGTATTTTCATGTCCTATGTCCTAGGGCCCTCATTAAATGCTCATACTTTTTCTCATTAGATGAATTTCACTCACCTTCATTTAAATAATTAATGAGACATTTAAATATTTAACCCACTTTAAATTCTCATAAAGTAAATTAAAAAATATAACCAAGAACCACCTTTATAAAGTGACTATAAAAATTATAGTGTGCTTCTCACTTTTATAAAGTGACTAGGGACCTCATTTAATGCTTGTCCTCCCCTAGGCATCACAAGGTGAACAACACTTGCCTTGGTGCTTTTTCAACACTCTTGAACTCATTCTTGCATTGCAACTCCAACACACATTGCCTCCCCCACCAAGCTTTGCTCCAAGCCCTTCTTTCCTTGTCACATACTTCCACAAAGGGTATTTTATCTCTTGGGCTTGTTGTCTTGCTAAAACAGGGTTAAATTGAGCATGAGCCCCAGTAGCAACAGATGGAGCACTAGCAAGAATAGAAGAGCTTGTGCTTGGAGGAGGAAAAGGAGGGGAGAAACTAGATGGAGCATTTCTCCGTTTCCTTTGACCTGTAGTTGTTGCCCTAGCTGATTGAGACATTCTTCTTGCATGATGGTGAGCTTGACTCCTCCCAATGAAATCCTCCCTCAAATGCACTTTTAAACCCTTGCAAATCCTTCAAAACTCCTTCACCTGCAAAAACATTCACCCTCAACCCTCTCTCTTCACTTGCAAATGTCAAAATGAATGGGAAAAAACAGCTTTAAACAGCCCGTAGGCCTTTGACGCGCCTTTTTCATGTCCTGGAATCGGGACATGGTTCACACAGGTCGAGACACAATGCCAACACGTGCCCAACACGTGTTTTGATCATGTCCTAATTTAGTACACGATCAAAACATGTGTCTGCCACGTGTTGGCATCTTGTTCGTGTCCAACACAATGACACGAGACACATATAGCCTGTTTTCAACGTGTCTGGTTTCCTAGTTAATAAGTGATTTTGCTTGAGTAAAATGTACATTTTTATCAAGGTCATGACAGAGGAGTTCAATAGTCAATACAACCAACATCAAGGTACACAAAGAGGTATAGAATCCGGGGGAAACTTTGAAATCTTGAAAATTATTAAGTCTGTTGAATTCTGTATGGGATTCTAAAATTCTACTTTTTGCATATGAAGCCCAATAAGGTTGGAATCACTCTCAAACATCCTGAAACAATTAATGTTATGTTAAAAAATTAAGTAAAAGGAGAGCAAATGAAAGATAAGGAGAATGTCACTTTTACTTTATGAATGTAATATTAGCGAATAACATTGGCCCCCAGGCATCCCCAAAATCAAGGTACCATGTCTCCTCTGTGATCAGCACTGCTCGATTTCATGACAGAAACCTTGAGTTCACAAGTGCAGTACTCGGTTCGATAGGGTATGTTTAGGGGTGTGGGGTCGTGAACCTAAGACGTGGGGACACGAACCGAGGATGGGGACACAAACCCTACCCTTGGGTTCAGGTAGCCATGCTACCTAGCTTTGGCACCATTAGAAGCATAATTCAGATCATTATGCGAGTTTGAAGCTCACCCTCCTATAGTGCGCATCTTTTGTATGAATGTTTCTTGTTATATGGGCATGTTCTCATAAAGGTCGAGCCTCCAATTTACAACAGCGTTTTTGGTTTGTGTGGGCATGTCTCTATTGTTTCAAGCCCTAGCTAGACTCATTTTTAGCACTGTATTCTAAGATTTTTTTGGGGGGGTGGAATTGATCTATGCAACACAGTGAATCCTTCTACAGTAGCTTTCCCTCCTTAAGCAAGAAGAACCCATAAGTTGCAGTTCTGCATTTTTTTTAATTTGGATGATGAATGTGAGACTTAAATAGTATTATTTTGCATAGCCACTTAAGCACTAGAGTAGGTCAAAAGGTTTTGATAGAAACATGAGACCAATGTAGAAAGTGAAAGTTTAAAACATAACTTTAGCACTTAGAATATATATTTTTACACTACTTCTTTTGAGGAGGTCAAGTATGCTACAGACAAACTCTCTAGGTTGTCGTTGTCAATCTGTTTGCATTTTGGTTTGAATATTTAGTTATGTAGCACAGGAACCACTCCCGGCTTTTAGGAAACTCGTTCCCGAAGTTTCGATGTTCCAAGGAACTTGGAACTTGTAGGAAACTTTCCAGATCCAGCAGAAACCGTTTCGGATGGTTGGGAACTTACTAGAAACTTTTACCCTCTAAAATAGGGAACTTAGGGACTTTTTCTTCCACGTTTCCTTCACTAGGAGCTTCCACGCATTCATGATTGCCGAGTGGGTTGTTAACGACATTCCTGTTTCCTCACGACCATACATATACATGGTTGAATCAAAAAAAATTCTCTGGAAAACTAAGTTGTAGTAAAAGTCTATTTTGTGCTACCTTGTCGAGTTGGTGCACTGATCTCTTCCTACCGCCCGTGCTAGAGTATCCACTCGTCCCTACACTGAATTCCAATTACCACTAATCAATAATAAATGTAAATCTATTTTGACTTTTTATATATTAAATAAAAGAAAGTAAAATTATATATTTTACTATTTACTTATGAATAAAAAAATAAAGTTTTAACTAATTGGAAATAGTTTTAAATCTTACTTTAAAACTAAATTCATATATTACATTTTAATAAAAATTATCTTGATTTTCATTTTATAATAATTTAAATTTGATTATTTATACACCTTTGCAAATACCCTAGCATAGAATGTCTTGTAAACATATAATATTCTAATACATTTATAGTTGACACAAAACTGAAAACTTACTCTATAGATATTGCCACAAATATAAGGACCATAACTTCTAAAAGTTTCCACTTTAGAAAGAGTCTACCTTATATAATCAATGACATGGATGGTAATCTTGATTTTATTGGCATTTCCATCTGCTAAAAGGTTCTAGTTACAACCGTAATATAAGGGATAAGTTAAGGCATCTGGTTTGTGTTAATGTTTCTTTACTTCTCTATGTTTCTTCTCTTCTCATTTTTTTAATTACTCTATTTTTATATTTTTTAATATATATTATTGCAATTCCCAACTTGTCATTTTCTATGAATTTGGGGTAAACTTCTAGACGTATCCAATACCCCTACCCATGTTCCCTACGTTCATGCATTCCAGAAACCTGTGCAACATAGATATTTAGGGGTTGGTGATCTGGAACTCTATGCTATTAGAGTATTTGGGAATGCCCTTCTATTGCTTTGTCCTCCGTCCAGAATCATTGTGGATGGGGGCTAGCTATCTAGCATTCTAATATGTGGAGTTTGTGTTCATTGGTTTTGTCCTTCTTGGTTCTAAGATTGTATTTTTGGGCCAGTGGATGGGGTGGGTCCTGGATCCTGGGCTTGTTTTCTCAGGAGTGGGATTTGCCTATTCTTGTTATTTGAGCCTTTATCCTTTTGGACCTAGGGATTCTTATTCCCTACTCTCTTCTACGAGATTAGAACTTGTCTTCCCTCTATCGGATATGAGATTAACATTACCCATAGTAACTATTTAGTAGTGTATTGGGCAGATGGAAATAGGCTCAATTGTTGGGCCTCGATCCACTTGTTCTTGTTTGTTGCCAATATGGATTGTCATGGACAACATCAAAAGTGACAAAGAAATATACATGAAATACAAAAGGTTCTCCGACAACATGAGGATTTCATAAATGAGAATAGAATCTCCATTTCTTGTCACTACAAAAGTACATGAAACAAATCCTCAACAAGTTTCTTAGATGCAATAATAATGGACAATTTGGTACAGCAGAAGAGACAAATGCAAGTATTAAAGAGAATGAGCCAACCTTATATCCATTGTTATAAATCTCAACAAAGGTTCACTACCTAGGACTCCCAATCTAAACATGTTTATGGGCTCAATCCCTGAGTGATCTAAGGAAGAGGAAAGAATGCAACAAATAATGGAGGATATGGATTTGCGCAAGCAGGCATCCCATCCCACAAATCAGGCCCAAAATGATGCTACAAGCAAGCATGTGTTTTTTCTAAGTTTTTTGTTGAAATTTTTCAGCAAGTTTGCTTTGTATATACTAATATAGGTGTTTTTATAAAGTATATTCTAGTAGCAATCTTTTGAACAATTTTGTAGCCGATGCCAAAAAGATCTATAGCTCAAACCCTGTTCGCTGGATAGACAAGTTGCATTTTGATCAAAGAACAACTTTCTTTTTTTTAATATTTCGCTAACCAAAACAACTGCAATTTTCTTTTAATACAAATCTATACTCGTTTTTGTTTTAATAAAAGGAAGTATAATACCTTGGTCGTATTATAACAATGGAAGGAGTCAAAGTATATCTAAACAAAACCAAGGTAATCACAAAGTGGCCCAAGCCCAAAAACATATCTTGTAACACCCTAGTTTTGACCCTTGCTAGTAAGGATGTAAATATGCTAGTAAGGATTCCTGGTGCTGAGTTCAAGACAGAGGCCCGACAGGTTAATGGCTAAGCATGTATGATGTAAATATCCATATAAGGGCCATGTGTTAGGCTTGTCATGATGACTCAAAGCTATGCAAATATCACAAAGAAAAATAATATAATGGTCCAAGATTGTTGTGTATAGAGTACAAAAGGGGCTATCACTCCACTAGAGGGGAAGATGAGAGGTGGGCTATGGGAAAGTAACTCCTCTTTGTTAGAAATTATGATCCAAAACATGTTTTTAGTTTTTGTTTAGTAAACTTTGTTGTAAAAGGATACCTACACACTCACATGATTATGTGAGGTGTCCTTAGTTAGTTTTAGATAACGATTTTATAGTTATTTCCTTTTGGGTTATTTAAACTCATATCGCATGAGGTTGAGATGTTCTTAGCCCTCATGTTTGTTATGTAACTTTTTTCCTCCATGTTAATAAAGTTACGTGTCTGAGGACACTTTGTCAAAGTGGTATCAGAGCGACAGTTAGGGTTGGTTCGTTTGGAAGATGTTGAAGGTTGAAGTTAGCATCTCCTGGTGAAGAAGGTGGAGGAATTCTTGGTGGAATCTTTTCAATACTTTGGAATTGCGAAATTATAATCGTAAAATATTATTTCCTATTCGTATTGGGGTAAATAAAGATTTATTGGGTTAATTAAAGATTGTGTGGGAAATTGAATTATTTTTATCTTTTGAAGATTTTCTGGAGAAGCAATCGTAGTAATTTTTCTTTTGAAGTTTTATGGAGAAGAAGGTGTCTGAAAAAGAATTATTTTTACATTTATTGAAGAAGTTTGATGCGGTGTCTTTTTATTGAATGAAGAAAGAGAGCAGTATATAAAAACACTTCATAGAAGTCGATTTCATATGTTATTTGATGATCCTTTACAACTATTCGATCAACTATGGAGAGTCCGATTATTTCTAGGCCTACCATGGGCCATTGAGCCGCTCAGTTTTGTATGCCATTTAAAGAAATTTATAAGGAATTTTTTTATCATTGTTTCACCGTGTTTGTGCTGAGAGAGACACGGGGTTGCACGCTGCTCTTCGAAACAATGGATGCTACCACACTTCAGACACTGCTCCAACTTTGAAAAGAGAGTCACACGCTGCTCCAACGCCAATGCTAAAGACGCGTTGCTCCAATGCTGAGAATGCTTCCATTGAAAAGAGAGCCAAGTGAGATTCATTTGCTCGTTGGAACAAATACCACACTGAATACATGCCTCACGCTGCTACAAGGAAAAAAGATCGTAGAAAGCAGAGATCGCTGAACACGTTGCTCCAACGCTGAGAAAGAGTTGTCATCTGTTGAAAAATTCATTTGTTGAAAAGGCCTGCTCCAACGCAGAAAGAGGAACGTTGCCATTTAAAGAAATTTATAAGGAATTTTTTTATCATTGTTTCACCGTGTTTGTGCTGAGAGAGACACGGGGTTGCACGCTGCTCTTCGAAACAATGGATGCTACCACACTTCAGACACTGCTCCAACTTTGAAAAGAGAGTCACACGCTGCTCCAACGCCAATGCTAAAGACACATTGCTGCAATGCTGAGAATGCTTCCATTGAAAAGAGAGCCGAGTGAGATTCATTTGCTCGTTGGAACAAATACCACACTGAATACATGCCTCACGCTGCTACAAGGAAAAAAGATCGTAGAAAGCCGAGATCGCTGAACACGTTGCTCCAACGCTGAGAAAGAGTTGTCATCTATTGATAAAATCATTTGTTGAAAAGGCCTGCTCCAACGTAGAAAGAGGAACGTTGCTCCAACACAAAAAGAGGCGGCAACAAAGTTGACATCTCCAACACAGAAAGATAGAATACTGCTCATTTGAAGTATAGAACACTGCTCATCGGTGTTGAAGACCTCGAATTAACAAGATTGGACCGTGTCCGCATGCGAGTTTGATTTTGAAGTGTTGCGTTGAGATTTTGATGAAGCGCTGCGAAGTGCTCTGAAGAAGTTCATGAAAGAAGGTCGCTCTACTCCTTGTTGCTCCATCTCTGCGATCATCAAGACAAAGGTTGTTGCTAGAGTCCTCTCGTCAAGATCCTGTTGATACATGAAAGGTCAGATCCTAGACATTATGAATGCAGAACTTGTTTCATCCAGGTTGATTAAAGAGAAATCTATTTTTGAAAAAAGTTTTTTTTATTTTTAAAAGGAGATATAAGAAGTCTTTATTTTTTAAAAATCAATTGTTTAGAACTCTGTTTAAAGGAGTTATAAGAAGTTTAGATCTCTTTTTAAAGGAGTTATAAACAATTGTGCATCCTCAGTCTCACATTGTAAAAACTGAATTTTCAAGAATTGATTAGAGCACAGTAAAGCTCAGTCAATTTCTTTTTACCAGACTTTAAGAGGGTCAAGGCCAAGCCCCTATAGTTCTCTTATTTTGCGGTGTCTAGATTCCGTGTATGGTTTCTCTTCATGGTGGTTTTTTGGTGATGGTGCACTGCTCGAAAAAATTTTAATATTTAAAAGAAATAAGGTGATATGTTTTTGGACTTATAAGTTATTTTGGAGTTATAAGTTATTTCATTGCTTCTCTGGAGTTGTAAGTTTATTTTTACTTCTTTGGAGATATAAGGTGTTTTAAATTTTCTCATACGTATTTTTTGGTCATTTGTTTAAGTGCTTCACAATGTCCAAAGTAGTTTGTTTGTTTAATGACTCTGTCAAGTTAGAAGGGTCCAAAAATTATAAAGCTTGGAGTCGTCATATTCAAAGCACTTTAATTTATAATGAGTTGTGGAAGGATATTCGTAATGCACAACCGACCAAACCTACTGATGTTGGTCAATTAGCTAAGTGGGAACTTAAAGATGAGAAAGCTTTAGCGCTCATTCAGAGTATTGTTTCTAATGATGTTTATGTTCACATTGAAAATTCTGCTTATGCTTGGTCAGCTTGGAAAACTCTTAAAGATTTGTTTGATTCACAACTGAAGCCAAGAAAATTAATCTTCAATTCAAGTTATTTCAACAAAAGTTGACTCAGGGTGGTGATGTTATGGAATACATTTCAAGGTTGAAGAATATTAAACAGGAAATCACTAAAGCAGGTTTTGGTAAAATTGAAGATAGTCTAATGGTCACAATTATGATTAATGGTCTTCCTGAATCATACAAACATTTTTTGGAGACTTTACAACTTACAGATAAATTGGATAACATTACTTTTGATAAATTTAGTGAGCTACTAGCAACCCATGATAAAACTTTTGGTAAATCAAAACAATCAGGAGAATATGTATTGGTTGCTAGTACAAGTAAATCCAAAAGTAATGATCAGAAAGGAAATGAAAATCCACGAAATGTTTTTCAATATTCAAATCGAGGTTGTGGTCAAGGTCGTGGCCGAGGAAGAGGTCAAGGAAGAGGCAGAGGTAGAGGTGATATGACTTGGCATAAGGTCAATTCAAAAGAAGAAGGAACAGGTACTCAACATACACAATTCAGTGGCAGAGGAAGAGGTAAAAAACAGGTAACTTGCTTTCGATGTAATAAAATTGGACATTATGCCTCCGATTGCAGAGTTTCTTTTGATAAGATTGTAAAGGAGAAAGAATCTTCATCAGCGCAATATGCATATGCAGAGTATAGTGAGGATTGTGAATATGTTTTTACAATAGTTAAGCAGTTAGAAGAAGTATGCTTACTTAAATCAACTTACTCTTTCAAAAATGATTTTGGAGATGCATGGATTATGGATATAGGAGCCATTCCACATATGATATATAGGAGAGATTTCTTTTGGAATTATCATAATTGTCATTTGAATTCAATTTTTTGAATTGAATTGAATTGATGGTTATGTCCTTGTTCCAAAAGAAAAGCGAACTAAGTTAGATTCTAGAAGTATGAAATGCATTCTAATTGGTTATTCTGAACAAAAGAAAGGATATAGAGTTTTATCAAATGGAAAGTTTATTATTAGCAAAGATGTTATTTTTTATGAAACAGAAAGTCTAAGTGTGGAAGAAATTGAAAATCAACTTAGTCACTTAGAACAAAAAGTATCTAAGGGACATCAACGAATGCAATTGATATGACTTGGACTTCAAATGGACAGGTTGAAGATAAGGATACAATAAATTCTTCACAAGTTAACTTAGAGGATTCAAATCAAGTTAACATTGATGAAAATTCTATGGAGGGTACTTCATCTCAAGTTGCACAAAGGGCACCAAAATGGGCAACTAAGTTACTTCAAGAGGTTAAGTCTGAAGAGAAACATAAAACAGGTACAAGGAGTTCTCAAATTAATCAGTGGAATTTGGGTTCACATAATTTTGCTCTTTCTGCTAATGAGCCATCTTCTTTTGTTGAGGCAGTTGAATATGATGAATGGAGAGCAACTATGCAAAATGAATATGATGCAGTGATGAAAAATCAGACTTGGAATATTGTTGAGGGTCCAAAGGATGTTAAACCCATAGGTTGCAAGTGGGTTTACAGAATTAAATACAAGGCAAATGGAGAAATTGATAAGTACAAGGCAAGATTGGTAGCAAAGGGATTTTCTCAAAAAGAAGGGATTGATTATGAAGAAACTTTTGCTCCAACAACAAAGTGGAATACTATCATGGTTGTTCTAGCTCTAGCTGCGCAAAATGGTTGGAAAGTTCACCAAATGGATGTAAAGAGTGCATTTTTGAATGGTGATTTCCAGGACGATGTTTATATGACTCAACCTCCTAGTTTTGAGGTTCCAGGAAAAGAAGGGAAAGTTTGTAAATTGGTTAAGGCATTGTATGGGTTAAAACAAACTCCCAGAGCTTGGTATGCTAAAATGGATGCCTATCTACAGAAAGTTGGATTTATCCGCACTAAGTCAAATGACACTTTGTATGTTCGAATTCAGGAAAACAAGTTAATCATTTTGGTTATGTATGTTGATGATTTGCTGATAACAGGTGATAACGATAATCATATTTTTCAGGTTAAGCAAGAACTTCAAACAAGTTTTGAAATGATAGACTTGGGTTTACTTCATTACTATCTTGGAATTGAAGTTGTTCAAAGGGAAAGAAGCATTTTCATTTCTCAATCTAAGTATATTTTTGAATTGTTGAAGAAATTTGGAATGGAGGAGTGTAAGCCATCTATTACCCCCATGGAGCAAAACTTAAAACTTTCTAAGTCTGAAGGGGGGGGAATTTGTTAATAGTACCAAGTATCGACAGTTAATTGGAAGTTTGATCTACTTGACTAATACTCCGACAGACTTATCTTTTTCAATCAGTGTTCTTTCAAGGTATATGCAAGAACCCGAGGAATGTCATTGGAATGCAGCAAAAAGGGTACTAAGGTATCTTCAAGGAACAAAAGATTTTGGACTTGAGTTTAAAAGGAATAAAAACTTTAGACTTGTTGGTTTTTCAGATGCAAATTTTGTTGGAGATATTGATGATAGAGCATCTACCTCGACTTACTTAATGAATTTGGGATCGGTTGTTGTGTCATGGAGTTGTAAAAAGCAAGATACAATTGCAAATTCTACAGCAGAAGCTGAATATATTTCAGCTTGGGAAGCAACTTGTGAAATAGTTTGGCTACAAAGAATTTTACAGGATCTTAAAATTATTCAAGGAGAAGCTACTTAATTATTTATCGACAGTCAATCAGCCATCAAGTTAGCCAAAATCCAGTTTTTCATTCAAAGACAAAGCATGTTGATACTAAGTATCATTACATTCAAACTCTCGTCATCAAGGAAATCATCAAGCCAAAGTATTGTCCATCGGAAGATCAAACTGCGGATATTTTCACCAAATCTCTTGGAAGGGTTAAATTTACTAAGTTCATAAATGAACTTGGTATTTGTTCTAAAGAAGTTTTGGATCAAAGGGGGGATTGTTAGAAATTATGATCCAAAACATGTTTTTAGTTTTAGCTTAGTAAACTTTGTTGTAAAAGGATACCTACACACTCACGTGATTATGTGAGGTGTCCTTAGTTTTAGATAACGATTTTATAGTTATTTCCTTTTGGGTTATTTAAACTTATATCGCATGAGGTTGATATGTTCTTAGCCCTCATGTTTGTTATGTAACTTTTTTCCTCCATGTTAATAAAGTTACGTGTATGAGGACTCTTTGTCACTCTTTTGCCAAGTGTCAAACTTTGAACTCATCCATTTTCTTCCATGTGCCTTAAATAAGTCATTTACTTCCATTGACTTATTAACCAATAATTGAATGCATGCCAGAGGTCGGTTGGAAAGTCCTCTCATGTTGTTATGGAAGCATGCCTAGATATACTCGTTACGAAAATTGTAAGTTCTTTATTCCATGGTTAGAAGTAATGCCAGTTGTCTTTTCATCCATCCTCTCATTTTTCAATTGAATCTATCACTCACTCTCCATATACTCGTTACGAAAATTGTAAGTTCTTTATTCCATGGTAGGCCTTCCTTGTGTTGTATGGGGCAGTGGAAGAGAGTTCCATGGCTATGATCATTTAATGAGATGCTCGTAATACTCCATGGTGAGTAGATTGGCTAAGCATGAGCACAAATAGGTTGGGCAGACAAAGAGAGAGAAGCCTATAGTTGTTTCCCTCACCCTGATGCCCTCATAGCCTAGCTTGGGGGGGTGGTATCTACAACTAATACCTACGGTTGGGTGGAAAATTGCCCTTACATAGCCAATCTCTTGGATCTTCTTCAGTTAAAAGAAAAGTGTTTATTGTTTTCTATGATTATGCAAAATTATGTTTGTTTCTGTTATGAACATTCTTGTTTATGCATGTTATGTGCGTGAACATACTTGTTGATATCGCTGCATTTTATATTTATGCACCTGCACATGCTTTCTTTAATTTATGTCATACATGATAGCCTTAAATTAGTTTTGAATCCAAATAATGGTTCCTATGGGACGGAATTTGAAAGATGGTATTTGTACTAAGTTGCAAGAAACGTGGATCTAGCACTCGTTTCACCCCTGGAAACACCCTGAAACAGGGCAATGGGTATGGTACACGACTGAAACACATTTCAGTCTATATGAAACGGGTTTCATGAACCTGAAATGGATGCGTACGGACTGAAACGCGTTTCAATCTCGTTTCCTCTCGTGTACGGTGCGTTTCACATACAATAAAAGCCGTGAATTGAGAAACCGGCTCGTAAACCCTATATGTACCTTGATGTTGGTGGTCTTGATTGTTAAACTCCTTTGTCATGACCTTAATGAAAATGTACTATTCACTAAAGCAAAATCACTTATTAAGCATGGGAAGCATTTTCTACCTTATTTTAATGATTGGATTAGGTAGTTTCATCAAAATTGTAGGGTGTTGAGCCATTGACGAATGTCTTTGGAGGATCAACTTTGATATTCTATTTAGAGGCAAGGGCTAGAGACTAGAGGAGGGAGGCATGGGGTGCTATTGATGAATAGGATCCCAATATAAGCAATGATTTGCCGACATGTACGATTTATGATTTATGTTTCACATTCATTTTTTTTAAATGCCATTGTTCATTTATTAATTTAATACATACATACATACACACACACACACACATATATATATATCGTGTTTCCCCATTTCCAAAATTTTGGGGGGTTCACGTTTCCCCCGTTTCGTACAACTTGGTATTTGTAATTACTCATCCAAACATTTGTGTTGGATGGAGACACTACATAGTGGCATCAAGGCTATCGGTTGCATCATTGGGCCAAAATCAATGTTTACAGGAAGAAATCTAAGTTTACATTTGAAGTGTTTGTTGAAATGTTTCTAACTAATTTGTGGTTTTGAATTGCTAGATAATGTTTTCAGAAACCGATGAGCTAGATCTTGTTGGTTATGGACAAGAATGGTATATTTTAGTCTAAGAAAAATTGCGAAATTTTTTTAAATCAGTAATAATGCAGGTTTTGTTAGTTAACAGAAGCTCAGAATACCAAATGGAAGAGTTCTAGTTTTGTTGAGGGACAAAGGATGATCAAATGATATAGAGGCCACCCTCCAGATATGACAATGCAAATTAAACCAACATTTTAAAGGATTGAGGTATACCGCGAATGGAAAGGATTAATTGGGCCTCTAAGATCGACAGTCGATATGCTTTTGCACTAGATTGCCCAGGGGAAATGAGGAGGAAAAGCAGACAGCGCAAACAACCCAGCTCTTATCAAGCCTTCAATATCAACAACCCACAAGCTCTCACGTTGGATGGTTCAGACGTCTGGAGAAATAAAAGAGGATAGCACGAATAGTGCAGATCGTATCGCCCTAATTAGATCAACGACCATGAAAGGATCAGGCTCCCAAGAGGAGTTCAGGAGAGAGAAAGTTTGACGACACAAGTAGCATGAACAATTGTGATTTGGTCAAGCTCCCAAGATCTAAGTTGAGATTGCATCATGTTGGGCATTTGGTCGAGGTCCCGAAAAGGTAAGGATAGCACAAATGATCGTGATTTAGTTAGGGCATTTAGATCTATAGTTGACATTTCTTTGTACGGGGAGGTCTCATCAAGATTTCAAAAAGGTAAAGACATCACAATCAGCCATGATCTTGTCGCACTGATAAGATCAACAATGGAGATCGCTCGCATGCTAAGTTATCGCAAATGCCCTAGTAACCCTTGGGAAACGACGTTCCCCGTTGCAGATACCGAAACAAATGGGATACAGCTTTGAAATGGCATCGATACGTTTTCAAAAAAAATGATATGTTTAGTTCCACATCTAATACGTTTCTACCCTAAACTGATCCATTTCAGACAGAAAAGGATAAGGATCTGGCTGAAAAAGATATGGATCCGACTAGAAGGGAAACGTATCAGAGAAATAGTGATACATTTTGCTGGAAAAATAACCACATTTCCAATCTTAAATTCAATTTCCATATTTTTTTAACTTTTGGGGTTTCTAAACCCTAAAGGGCTCACTTCAACGACTCAACCAACCTCTTAAAACGCATCCCCTCATAGCACATTTACCTTGCAACGAGTCATTCAGCAGTCGGATGGTTCAGCAGTCCAATGGTTCAGCAGTCAATGTTCGAGTTTGTCCTTTGTGAAGTCGCAAGAGCATTTACCATTGGCATTTCGACTCACCAGTTTACAGTTTAAAGTGTTCCACAGTTCCAGGTTACCATGTATGGTCGATTTTGCTCTTCAAATTCAATTCAGGGTTCCAGTTTCCGTTTTCAGTTTCCACTTTATTCCAATTTCGTCTTTGAGCCTTGGCTGTCGATATAGGATCTCTGCCCTCCTTGTCTGTTTTCACAATTAGCATCATGCATGCATACAAAATTTGTACCAAAACTGTAGAGACATAGATTTGAAGTAAGACATAGTAAACTAACTCTTGAGTCTTGCTGCTACTAGGAATTAAAATGGGGATTAATATTTATAATTTAAGGTTTTTAAGGTTTCTTAGACCTGTCTGCCCTTGATCTGTGGAGAAAGAGTGTTGATTTTTCGACCAGTCTACCCTTGATCCGTGGAAAAAAGAGTGCTTTCTTGGAGACAATGTTTTCTGAAGAATTTCTCCAACATTCTCAAAGCATGTTTGTGATGCAGCCTGATAACAACATCAATCTTTCTGCCTATATTTTTTACTATTTTTACATTCAAAACTTCAGCAGACATTAGAAGTGGCAAAAGACGATACAAATAGCACTTGTAGCTATTTTTATGAGGCTTTATTTACATCAGAGTTAGTGTAGTAGGTGCACAGTTTTTTATTTTGTTGCCATTTTCATTTTAAATTTAGAATCTAGATTAGTAGATCATTTTGAATTTTGAATTTTGAATTTTTTTTATTTTAATAATTTAATTGTTTGCATTTTTTTCTTTGTATGACAGATTCACAGGCTCTAAGGCTATTACTACAAGTACAACCTACAACTTCTATTTTGTGCATACTGCATTCATCATGGAATCAGCATCTGTGAATGTTGAGGCCCAGGGGCAGAAAATTGAATCTGCCACTAACGAAAAAAAATGATCCCAAATCTCCTCTTTTGGAAATATGTTAATGTTGTGGGGAGGATCCAAAGAGGGGGGTCATTAATATGGATTTGTAATAAATGCCAAAAAGAATTCAAGGCATCCTACACTCGAGTGAAAGCACATTTAACTGGATTGAAGAACATTGGAATCCAAGTATGCATCGGGCCACCTAATCCAGATGGGACAGATTGTGAGGGATTGAGCAAGGAAAAGATGGAAAAATATAAGAATGAACAAGATGAGGCAAATGCTAAAGCTATGGAGTCAAGTCATGCCTCTCAAATTTTCAAACAATCAACAAGATTAGGAGCAGCTTCATCAAGACCTCCATTACCCCCTCGTGAATTCAACACTCCTTCCAAGCGGTCTAATTTGAGACCTCTTGAAAAGAGCTTTAATAATGATGTGTGGCAAATGAATCTATAGGTCGATGCATTTATGCAAATGGCCTTCCTTTTAACCTAGTCTGATCCCCTTATTGAACAGCAATGATTAAAGCAGTTAATCAAGGCCCAAAAGGGTACAAGCCATGCCTCTCAAATTTTCAAACAATCAACAAGATTGGGAGTAGCTTCATCAAGACCGCCATTACCCCCCATGAATTCAACACTCCTTCCAACCGGTCTAATTTGGGACCTCTTGAAAAGAGCTTTAATAACGATGTGTGGCCGATGAATCTATAGGCCGATGCATTTATGCAAATGGCCTTCCCTTTAACCTAGTATGATCCCCTTATTTGACAGCAATGATTAATGCAGTTAATGAAGCCCCAAAAGGGTACAACTAAGTTACCGAAAATGGCTACCTGGCCTCCCTGAAACACCATTCCACATTTATGAAACGGAAACAGATTCGATACTGCGTTGATACGGTCCTGATACGGATCCAACCTGGCTGATATGGATAAGGTGAGTCGGGTACGGATCCGCTAGTTTTCTGATACGGATCGACTGTCGGGGAAACGGATCAACGAAATTTCGAGACGGGCCAGTGGCCACTCCATTCTCGTTGGCGATGGACGCTGCCAAAGTCAGGACGCTAGCTTGAGGCCGCAAACTTCGGGTGAGTCGGGTACGGATCACGCGAGTTCGCAAATATGAGGGAGGGCGTGAAAGCATAGGAGAGCGATCGCGTGAGTTCGGAAATTCGATGGAAGGGCATGATACTCGCTTGACCTGGTGGCATTTCGAGCTCCATAAAACTCAATGAAGCACATCGACAGGGTTATGGGTTACTCTTGGTTGATGCGAAATCGAATACAACTCACGGGTTAGCATTTTTTCACACTGTACAGGTTATGAATTACGACTCGTGGGTTATAGCATTTTTCCACAATGGGTTATGGATTTTTCATAGGTGTTATAATTTATAGACATTAATTTATATATGAATGTATTGTGTTATAAATTTATACATCATAATTGTCGTCAATGTAAATATTATTTTGTATATACGTGAAAGTAAAATCATTAACCATAAAGTTATATAAGTTTCATTATTCTCATATATAATATATATTATAAATTAATAAAAGTTATATTAATAAAAACTATAAGCATATTGATATGTATAATTGTAGTTCTCTCTCTATCTATATTGAAAATTTTGAAATATATATATGGACGAATCTAATGGCGAATTTTATCCGAATCTCATTGACAAATTTGAATTCGAATAGAATTTCATTGTTGTCAAAATCGAACTCAAACCCAAACCATGTGACTTAGGTTATAATACTATATAAAGTGTTATTAATTATGTATAATTAATTTAATTTTAGTATTATATAGTGTTAGAAATTTAATTTAATTTTAGTATTAAACTAATTTATATATATATATATATATATATATATATATATGTCGTTTGTCGTTTCCCTGTCGTATCGTATCCAGATTTTTTGAAAATTTGTCGTATCCGTGTCCCCCCCTGCATCTGTATCCGTTTCAATGCAACTTAGGGGTACAAGCCCCCTAGTTATGGGAAGGTCCACACTAAACTTTTGACAACAGAAAAGCTACGTTTAGAGGGTGCCTTGTGTTAGTTTTTGTAACTCGGCAGGTACTTCTATGTTGGGGTTGTTTAGCAACATTGAAAGAGTTGAGGTGATTTCAAGACATACATTGTAAAGATGGATTTGTAACACCTCATGTAAATGTTTATAGTTGGCCCATGGTATTTGCATGTGTGAGATTATAAAAGGAGCCTTAGAGTATGAGTTCAATACCACAGTAGTCAGGAGTGAGTTATATCTCTTGAGTGGTCATTGCCAGTGATCAATGGGTGATCAGATATGAGAGAGGGAGTCTCTTAGAGGCTTGGAGTGAGGTTTTCACTCAAGTCGAGGTTTGTCTTTTCTGCAAAGGGTTTGGGCATAGTTGCAACAAGAGAGAGTCAGGAGTGATTGAGATCCAATGTGTGTATTTGGTAGCCTAGTGTTGTAAATGTTGTATTAACAAACCTGCAATAAAGACAAATTATTTGTTGGTTTTCCTCGAAGGATTTGGGTTTCCAAGGCATCTCTTGTGTTGTGGTTTTCTCTGTACGGTTGATGAGTTCAGTGTGTTATTAATTAAATTAGTGGATTAATTATTTGAGATTAGTAACCAGATCTAGCTCATTAAAAAATTTCATAGCGGGACTGAGAAACTGCACAAGATTTACTAATTAAAAAAAAAACAAGGAAGGGGAACCTTATGGCCACAGTACAGGTCGTACGAACACTATGCAACAACGTACGGTCGCATCACAACTAAGGCTCGACGTGGGAGATCTATCATGATCTGTTGACAATAGTAGCCACCACACATGCAAAGATCAGACAAGGTTCATGTGGCACGAGAAAGCTAGCTGGGGCACGACCAACGAGAGCAGGTTGGGCAAAGGCAGTGCAATCGTGGCTTAGGCGTGAATGGGATCAGCCACGAAACGTTGTGAAAAAAGCAAGGAGTTGTGCGGAAGAGCTAAGTGTATTGTAATGGAGATCTGTAGCAGCGAAGAGGGGGCAGACAAGTGGTGATCGTGGTGCACAAATTGGCCAACAGAGGTGACCAACAGTTCATGGGCCAACAAACTAGAGAGTGTTGGGAAGCAGCACTTGGGAAACAGCGACGGGGAAGCTCACACTGTGAGCTGAACACGGAAGCTCGAGGCCTGAATGCGTGAATGACAACATGAAGAGTTCTTCGGGCGGACAAACTAGTCGCAGACTCGAGAGCTGATCCAGCCACAAAGGATTGGGTGCTGGCAGAACAGGCAGACAATCTGGTGTAGCTCTTGGAGAGGAACAAAACGGCAACAGAAGGGCGACTTGGTGGCATCGATCAACAATGGAGCAGTCGAAGGTGCGCTAGAGTGGCGGTTCTTGCTAAGGACGAGCATGGACGTCAGCAACAACTACAGGCTCGAACGCGTGGAGAGGCTGTGCAGGTCAGGACCCGATCGTGAGCTAAGTGTTGGGTCAACGAGTGAAGTGTGGGGCTGCTAAGGAGCAGTTGCCAAAAGAGTGCCTCTCGAGCGGGTCGGGCGGTGGTGGAAGCCACCTGAAAGCAGCAGGGTTGCGGGAGCTAAGCCCGCGGGGATAGGTGGCTCAGGAACAGGAAGACGTAGTGTGGTCTAGCAATGAAACCACCAAATAGGAGCAATAGTTGTCAGAAGAGAAAGATTGACCGCCAATTGGTGCACCGCCAACTGAGTAGGGCTGCCAGCCAGCACCATCTGGGCTAGGAAGGGCAGGAGCCGCTGGGAATTAGGGTAGATCCCAAGCAGTAAAATCCAGGCAGGTGCTACGAAGCCTTGGGTAGGGGCAAAAGCTGCCCAAAAACGCTGTGGCAGCCCAGAATAGCTGCAAGACCGTTGTGGACAGGTTCAGGAAACCCAGAAGAGAATCTTAGCAGCAACAAGTCATTGTAGGAAGCCCAGGGCAACGAGTAAAGGCATCTAGGCAGGAAGATGGGCAGCAGCCAACTGCAGATCTAGGTCCAGGCAGTTATAGTTGCACTGGTGATGGATGCAACAGTACGGGCACGTGATTGGCCGAGTTACTTAGGATTTGGAGTGATGGCATCGAATATCTTGTTTGAGATGACACCGATGGATGAGGAGCATAGATCTTCATATCAGAGTACAGCAGATGCAGCTGGGAAGTCTTCTAGTTCAAAGGAAGCAGCTGCAACAGTAGAGGATGTGTTTGATCATGGTGGATGCTTCTCTAGAAGTATCTCCCTCACTAAGAGGGAGTGTTAGTTTTTGTAGCTCAACAGGTACTTCTATGTTCGTGGTGTCTAGCAACATAGGAGTCGAGGTGATTTCTAGACATACATAGTAAAGGTGGATTTATAACACCTCATGTTAATGTTTTTAGTTGGCCCATGGTATTGGAGGGCCCATGGTATTAGTCCATAGTATTTGCATGAGTCTGAGATTATAAAAGAAGCCTTAGAGTATGATTTCAATAGCACAGTAGTCAGGAGTGAGTTATATCTCTTGAGTGGTCATTGTTAATGATCAGTGAGTAATCAAATATGAGAGAGGGAGTCTCTCGGAGGCTTGGAGTGAGGTTGTCACTCAAGTCAAGGTTTGTCTTTTCTGCTGAGGGTTTGGGTATAGTTGCAACAAGGGAGAGTCAGGAGTGACTGAGTTAGTGTGTGTATCCAATAGCCTATGTATTAAATAATTGCGCCGAGAGGCGCTCTACAGCCCAGTATGGGGGAGATCTTGTGAGTCAAATGTTTGTCGAGTTTGTCGAGTAACGAAATAATACAAAGTAAACAAAAAAAGAATAATACAAAGTAAAAAGTAATAAATATTATGTCGGCCATAAACAAAAAAGAATAATACAAAGTAAAAAGCAAATATGAGACTTAAACTAGAGGAGCTTAGGATTAGGTGGTAAATATTATGTCGGCCATAAACAAAAAAGAATAATACAAAGTAAAAAGTAAATATGAGACTTAAACTAGGGACTTTACTTTTTACTTTTAATACAAGGTAAAAAGTAAATATGAGACTTTGTCGAGTGTTTGTCCAGTAACAAAATAATACAAAGTAAACAAAAAATAATAATACAAAGGAAAAAGTAATAAATATTATGTCAGCCATAAACAAAAAAGAATAATACAAAGTAAAATGTAAATATGAGATTTAAACTATAGACTTTAGAGCTTAGGATTAGGTGGCTCGGGTATTGCACTCAAGGAGTTATTCAAGGAGAGGTTTGCACCTCGAAAGATTTGATCCCTCTCGATGCTTGATAGAGCCTAGGATTTGGATCTAGGCTGGTGTTTTAACAAACCTGCAATAAAGACAAACTATTTGTTGGTTTTCCCCGAAGGAGTGGGGTTTCTAGGGTATCTCTTGTGTTGTGGTTTTCTCTATATGGTTGATGAGTTCAGTGTGTTATTAATTAAATTAGTAGATTAATTATTTGAGATTAGTAACCAGATCTGGCTCATTAAAAATTTTCACACCTTGAACCCCATTCGTAATTCATGGAACATTTCAGGGGTGTCCATCATTTCTAATGGATGGAAAAGGAATAGGCCATTGATCAATGTCATTTCTCAAAGACCTAAAGCGGCAATGTTTTTGAAAGCAGTTGATTGTGAAGGGGAGCAAAAAGATGAACAGTTCATTGCTGATATTTTGATTGAAGCAATTGAATTTGTGGGGGTAGAAAACATTGTCCAAGTCATAATGACAAAGGTGTGTAAATGAGCTTCTTGGGATGAAGGAAATATTTTCACACGCTTGAGGAATTTCTAAGTATTTGATCTATTGAATGTTGTATATCTTAAATGATTAAATGTTTGTTTGGGAAATCAACTAACATACATAACACACATCATAATTGAGTTTATCTCATTTCCTTAGCCCTCTCTAAGCCAAATTCAATCAAACCTATAGGGATGACTCTGTTGGCCTTCGAGACCTAGCCTAAAAGTGGGAAATTAGCACTATAGTGACAGTGGTGCTTCATTTCTAAGTTGCTCTTGATAGCACTAGTGGATTGAGGCTTTTCCACCTAAGTGCTAAATCAAGCTATAACATACTCTACTAAGTCCACTACCCCTACATGAACCCCGTCGCAACCTAGGTGTACCCGAATCAACTCCAAGACTCCACATGTACAGCCAACATACCATGTGTTGTCTAGGGCACCATGCCCTCCTCCATGATGCAAGCGCTTACCTTCTAAAGCAAGGCATTCTCCAAGTGGAAATCATGTAGAATGTCACCAAGCTATTTGAAGATCTCCAACACCCTAGAGAATAGCATCATGCAAGCACTCGATTGAGGTCAAGCAACCACTGAGTAAGCCATCTCCAATGTGCAAATCCATCATGGGCCATTTTTCATGTGCAAATCCATCACAAACCATCCAATGGTTGATCATACACCACGTACCCAATTTTTTAAAACTCAAACTTAGACTCGGAATCAACCGAGGGTCAACTCGGACTCAGATGCCATGACTCGGACCGATCTGAACTTAAGGACTCAGTTTACTAAAAAATACATAAAATATTAAAATTTTAATGGAAAAAAAATTATTTTAAAGATTCCAAACAATTCGAGACAAAATATGCAAAGTATGCTCATGTATATGCCATGTAAGGGTGAATATATCAAAATGGCAGCGAGTGCATTACATATGTGAAACAAAATACATAATCAAAAAAGCTTTAAATGGCCTCTATAATCCAAAACACAACGTGCTACAAGCCTACAAGGTACTAGACTACTACATATCACTGATCAACATAATCAAATCATGAAACCTCTCGCCACAGGCGGAAATGGGATCCTTGGAATGAGCTATAGGACCATCCTATGGCATGTCTATCTTTTAACAAGTATATATTTCCTAGGTGGCATGTAGTCAAAGAGTTTAGGTGACATTTGGCATCTTTTGATGGTCTAGTAGACTTGTCTTCAGTTTGGTGCAATTTAGTAAACTGGAATTCTAAAAACTGCTAAATCTATTGAATTCTGGATTGGATGTGAAATTCTATTTTCATCATATGATGTCCGATGAGGTCACGGACAAGCAAGTTGTTTCTAGAAGGACCCACATCAGCTTTCCCTTCCACATTTGCGCCCCAGTCAGACCCACATCAACCCGGTCGAGTTAAGTTGGACTCGGTAGTTTGACCGGTTTGGTACCAAACCGACCAAGTCAAGGCCTGACTCAGACGGTTCGATACCAAACTGGTTAGCCAAGCCGTTTTGGTCACCGGTTTGGAACCCTTGCCGCTCAACTCAACCAAGTCTGAGTCCGAGTCACCGGTTTTTAAAACACTGCATGTACCCCAAATCTCATGAAGCACGCCCAAACATGCTCTTAACACTTTCAGAGTAACCAGAAAATCTAACAGAAATTTCTGAACTATAGCAGAGAAAATTGTATTTAGAATATTTTATAGATGGTGTTTCTAACTACCTTTATACAAAATTTTGTATTAACTGATACCCAAGGGAGAAGATTGCAGTTGGGCAAAGTTCCCAGCCTATGTGATGCCAGACTGGTACAACCACCCACTAAAATCAGATTTCTTAATGGATAGGATCTCAATGATCATCTATTTCCCTGATTCATTCCATTTAATCGTTTTTATCTCCAAATTAGAAAATGTTTCATGTTGAACTAGGGTTTGATAAACTGAACACAAGGAAACTCTGCAAAAATTTTATGATTATTATTGCAGAGGAAATCACCCTCAAAGATTTTCCTAAATTTGTATCTACAGCTCTTTGACGTTAAACACACTACATTCTCGAAATTATTTCTACACTATAACTCTCTTGGAATCAAAGATATGAGAACTTTTAAAGGCTTCAGCTTCAGATGGTATGCATAAAAAGAAATTATTTTACAATAGCATTATTCTGGGGACAATCTATCCCATACAATATGAATAAAAAAACGTTACCAGACCTTTGAAAAGAAATATTCCTTGTTCCATGTTAGCCCGATAACCTCACTTCCAAAAGCATCATGCCATATATTAAAAACTTTTGGGATGTCAGTCTGCAAATTTGCATCAAATTAGTAAGATGATGACTAAACTAGAGACTAAGCAGAACCTAGAGTTCATTACAGAAGTTTGAGTGTTATTTAAGCATTGTATGGAAAAAAAGAAGAAACCTTCAGGTCATGCAGGAAATATTTCACTGGATCAAAGCCAACTAGCAAATGCTTCTTAGCTTCTTGAAAGCCCCTCCTAATCACCGCCGGAGAAATATATGCAGAAAAATCCTTGCTTGCTTTCTGGGTTGCCACAGGCAGTGATCCTGCATGGCACTCACATACCCATGCTCAATCAGGATAAATCAGAAGAAACACATTGGATTATAACAAAATACTGCAGTAATATATAAAAGAGAAATCTCTCTGCCCGTAGAATACATGTTTTCTTAGAAATGTGACCAATATTGTCAAAGACCAACCTTGCTTAAGATCAGCATTAAACAACATTTGACTTGGATAGGCCAATTTATCTCTGTGAAGTATAATCAAGGCATCATAGCACTGTAAAGGTGTACGGAACAAGGACTGCAAACAATGAGAAAGTCAAATGCAGATAGACATTAGTAAGGAGTATTCAACAAAATTCAAAGAATAAATTAGAGAGTGATGTGCATAACTGCTAGACATTAATTGCAAATGAGGAATAACAAAATCAGTGCATTGAGAAAAATACCTCCCACCCATCCTGTACCTCTCCTCCAATGAGGCGAGTTAAAAGTTCATCACTGCTTCTAGCATATGCAATAAGCCTTTTAAGACCCTGGAATTCATTACCAGCCAAATATTTCTAATCTCAGTAACTTATTGCACATAACTACTGACGTAAAGAATCATTCAGATAAACAGTTAAAACATACAACAACCTAAATCCTGAAATGAATAACGAGGCTGGTGTGTTTTTCATAAGAGGAATCGACCACCAACAAAATAACAAGGATTAGAACAAGAAAGCTTGATTCGACCATCAGGATATTTTTAACAGATATCATCCTTTTGTAGGCCTCAAGCACTATAAGATAAATTATTATGCCAACAGTATTAAAGATGCAAAACACCAGGTGCAAGAAGAAAAGCACAGAACAGAGTTAAGAACAGAAGAAGAAATCTCTTTCCTGTGAAAACATATGCAATTCTGCCTAATTTATTTCTAATTCTGTGCTGTGCACCCGATTCAAGACTTGCCCACAAGGCCGAGCTCAGTGAGTTGAGATTTTTCTCAGCTATGTGCAGAGTAAGGTGGCAACATTTTGGTGTCATTGCCGTGGATAAAATCTTATCATCCGGAAGTAACAACCAGTGTTTCTTGTATGTTTTATTTTTGCTTGATGAGCATGCATGTCAAAGTATATTTCTTTATTGTTCATCTGGCAACTCCACTAATCTTAAATTTCTAAAAACTAAAAAGTACTCTGTGAGAAAAAATTCGGAAGTAACAACCAGTGTTTCTTGTATGTTTTATTTTTGCTTGATGAGCATGCATGTCAAAGTATATTTCTTTATTGTTCATCTGGCAACTCCACTAATCTTAAATTTCTAAAAAGTACTCTGTGAGAAAAAATTCTTAAATTTTTGCAAACTTTGTTGTATGTAGAGGTGAGCACATGCAACGATTTGAAAGCTCATCTTGGCAACTCCACTAGGTCAGTTTGGCATGAGGTATATTATGGTGCATTTTCCAGAATCATCATTTTGAAAATCTCGAAGTGGAATGGAGAAAGAAGATGATGATGTTTCACTTCAAAATTTCTATCCTCAGATTGATTTTTCAGGCATCCCTGGATTTCAAACTGAGGCCTATGATCCATGTATATTGTTCGATTACACTCCATCATTCAGGGGGTATAATGATTTGGCAATACTACACATTGCATCCTTCGCCAAGATTGCGGTTGACTTTGATATTATTCACGAGGATAATTTGATGACAATATTTCTTTGTACTTTGGAGTATGATGCACTAGAATGGTTTAATGGTTTTGCTATCAGGGAAATTTCTTCAATTACAAATTTCTTCAAAACGTTTCTCCAGCATTGGCATAATAAAAGAAAAGGGCAACATTAAAAAGATTATTGAAGACGCTGTTGCACTCCTACCTAGTAGAGTGCACCATGACTCAAAGTGAGAAGCCCTTGAAGAAGCACACACAGAAGTCCATAATGAAGCTAATGAAGAAATACATGAATCCTATGTTGAAGATCTTGTTGAGGAACCTCTTCAAATTCTCATTAACGTACATATTGATAACTTAGTTGATGAAGACATTAATTAATGTCCTCATGATGATCAAGGTTTTGTAATCTGTTATTCTTCTCACGTTTCTAAAGACAACTTTTGAAAATGACAGAATTGAGAATCTCTTCACCTATAATGAAGTTGATGATGACCGTGGGCATGATATTAGTGGTGAGTCTTTTCACCATTTGGATCATGGTTTGGGTTAGGAGTATTGGAGGCTTTCTAGTGAACCCATGTATGATTCATCCGATGATGAAAGTACAGTTTTTGAAGACTTGGGCAGCGGCACAGCCTATTGATAATGAGATTTTCCACAACCATTTTCAGCCATGTTCATACGACCATGTTTTGGAACAACATTTAGAGGAAGATTTACAGTCATATGATTCAGGGCCAAAGTTCATTTCCACAATCAGGAATCCTTCTCAACCTTCATCCTCATGCTTAATTAAAGACATTGTAATTTTGAAGGAACCTAAAACTTTTTCCCTTGGGGGTATTATTGATGATTTTGCGAGTCATTGCTGCCCGCTTCATAACGAAGATTCTATTGCAGCTACATGTAATGAAGATGTGTCCACGTCATCCTCTCAAGCAAAGAAGGGTGTTAGATATGGTCATCCCCGAATACGATGAAGACAACAACAAAGAGAATGAGGATTTTTATTGCAGATTTTTGGAACCTGTTGATCCTTTGTTGCTTGGTACTATCTTGGATGAAGTTACAAGTTTGGAAGATGGACTGCCCTATGTTGATTTCAGATTCGATGATCACATTAGCCCTGTTCAAGAATGGATAGAGGAAGCATGTGAACATACATACTATTCAATCTATTCTTACCATGGTTTTGGTACTCTTGTATATGCTCGTGATTTCATACTTTCTTCAACTCATCCTGTCATGCATTGTTTTACTCATATTTACTTGATGATGAGCATATCTCCTTGTTTTGGTTGGTAACCAAACACAAGGGAAGATTTTGTGGCATTGATAAAACGAGCATCTTGTTACATTGGATTTACTCCATCTCATGCAGTAGGATAGTGTAAGATGAATAAGCTCTTTAGCATGAGCATTAGGATTGTTAGTTTCCTTTTTCATATATGCTACTGACGTTTTATATGATGGTATCCATATGATTTCATATAATTATGTTTTCTTGGCGAGATGGTCGGTTTTGCATATTATAGGTTGAAAATGTTGGAGCTCTCGCATGAATTCCAAAGATCAAGCACACATCCCCATATGGAGCCAATTGTTACCACCCAGTTTGCATAGGATGATCAGCAGACAAAAGATATCAAAAAACCAGGGAACCTACAGTTCTATGATCTAGCTCAAGCAATCTTTTGTTCTTTGTATTTCATTTTATACATCTCTTTTGCCCATGGTCAAGGAAGATGATTGTAAAAAATGCATGACGTCCTATTGTATGTGTAAAAGGGCTAGAAGCCTCGTGGGGTAGCTCAGTTGGTTGGAGCCTCCAAGACCAAGTCGTAACAAGGTCGAGGTTAGGCACCCAAGTTTGGTGTCAGGGATAGGCTCCGAAATAGCCTAACAAGGAGAGGCCCCTTCGGGTGGGCCCCTTGGATTGCTTCTCTGTGGATGTGTAAAAGGGCTAGTCTGAATGAGTCATTTGTATTATAATTGCTCTCAAGTGTTTTTTCACTTAAATGAGCTCAACAATCTGAATTTGTTTAGGTTTTTCACTCACTCCTCCAAAGCCAGAGTATGTAATAATGCATTTGCCTCAAGTTGGTGTCTAAGTCCTTAGGTATAATCTCTAATGTCATGTCTTAAGTGTCACCATGATTTTATTGTAAAATATGACCTTTTTGGGTCCCTTGGGGGGGTAATTATGTCAAAATGTTGTAGTAGTGGTCAAGGGAGTGTCATATGTATCAATAAACCCTCTTAACCACTTTAGACACGCCTTTGAGCCTAGCACACCCTTGGAGACAAATCCCGTGATTTTTGCATGTTGGAGACAAATTTCAATGATTTAAAGAGGTTGGTAAAAAGAACTATTCCTTAATTCACCCCTCTTAAGTGAAGTGCCATTTCTGATTGGATTTGGTCTCAATCAATCCCTATTTGTCCCCTCCTTGTCTTCTAGGTCGCTCATGAGTAGCCCTTAAGCTCTAGTTAACTTCATGAGATGTCAAATTACACTCTAGTAAAATCCATGAGGTGTCATATGACACTCTAGTTCACTTCAATTCATGGCAATCGCCCCCCTCTTCCTATTTTTCTAATTAAGCAAGCTCTCTGCTCCCTTATCTTTGTTGGTTGTTGCTTGATAGTTAGAGCTTTCTATTGTTTCTCTCTTAAAGAGCATTGGAATAAAGGAAAGACTTTGGAGGTCACATCAATTTCGCCTTTCAATTGTGTGGTATACATTTCTTGCTTATGTCATTGCTTAGTTTACCTGTGTGAATTACTCTTGCTAGTTGTTGTATAGCTTGTATAGTCATTGAAAGGGTATTGTTACCCAGTTGGCATGATCTATTCTAGACTTGTGTTTAGATTTATCTTAGTGATAGAGTGCTTCAAAGGCAGTTATTTTAGTTTTATTATCCATTCAGATATTGCTATATTAACACCTTTCAATTTGGCTACACCATCGAGTTACAAGAATAGAAGAACCCCTCTCGTTGCATGAGTTGAATTATTGCACATTTTCTAGGAGCTTCAAGTAGATCAAAGCAAGCCTTGAGCACCTTTCAAAGCAAGCTCCTCGGAGATCAAGGCCTAAGTGACTCCATTGCCCACTCCTTGGCATCTTCTTCTCTTCGTCTTCAACCCTCCAAGCTTCAAAGAAAAGGAAAAACTCTTCAAATTTTGTTTGGTTTTTATTAAATCTATTTGCATCTAAAGATCCAATCATTCTAATAGCTTGCATGTAACATGCATATAGATCTACATTGTTAAAAGTCCTTATTCTAAGTAGATCTAGAAGTACAACCATTTTTAAGTATTGCAATCAAGTTTAATCTCTCATGCACTTAGGCTAGAACTTAAAATTTGCCTAAAATTGTGTTTTATTTCATTTTTGGCATTTTTTAGCTCGGTGTCCACTGTCCATAAAGTCAATAAACAGCGTGTTACGAACACTCACATCCTTGTTGATTTGTTGTACTAACC
Source organism: Larix kaempferi (assembly GCA_027924585.1). Classification (NCBI taxonomy): domain Eukaryota; kingdom Viridiplantae; phylum Streptophyta; class Pinopsida; order Pinales; family Pinaceae; genus Larix; species Larix kaempferi. The sequence goes on from BSBM01000361.1 coordinate 21,271,112, forward strand.
CCCTAACAAGTGGTTGCAAGTTTCTCTTTGACTGTGCAGGTAAAACTCACTTTCCAGAGCAATTAAGGAGCAAATTTCCCACCATTTTCTACTGTTGTTCGGGACATTTTGCTCACTATTTTTTGGACAGCAAAAATGCTGTCCAAGGAAGCAGCCTTGACCACCCAACAATCCGACCATAGTTCTCTTTTCTCCCATTTTTTTCCAATATTGCAACCTTGATTTATGGCCACTAAGGACCAACAGTGAGTGCTTCTAAAGGCTGATTTAATCAGCTTGTAATCAGCCCAGTAGGGCGGTGGTGTCACATCCCCCCTACCCCCAAAGCCATTTTCATGTTTTTGTTATTTCTTTTGCATGCAAGTGTTTCTTAGTGTAGATTAGAGTTACTAGTTCACTAATCTAGATTAAATCACCTTCACTCTGACTTCGAATATCAGTCATAGATTTTTTACTCTTGTTGTCCTCAATTTGGAGGCCAATAGTAATTAAGCCACACTTCCATTTGGTGCTTCAATTTGTACTAATTGCAATCTAGTCTAGAACTTACCATTGTAATTAGATCATTTTCCTTTTAGTTGATAATCAATCTCATAGATTAAATCATTTTCCCTTTTCATTCCGTTAAATTAGCTTTAAATATTCTGCACCTGCAAGTATTAATTAGACCACTATCTTCTGCTTACAGGCATTGGTCTTTCAAGTTTATATATATCGTATATCATGCTGTGAATGCTAAGTGATCATGGATATTATCTTGCTTTTGCTATGTCTTTATTTTCAATTGACTATTAGATTAATTTGTCATTTCATTTTTCATAATTAAATCCTAAATTGCTTCTGAAAGCAATCAACCTTAGATATCTTGTTTAGGGTCTACACCCTTGGCTTTGTTTAGGAGTTGGCCTAAACAGAGGAGTTGTGGTGACAGTTGCACCCGACTCGAAACTTGCCCCCTGTTATCACCTATTTTGTGCAAATGGTTGAACTTTCGATGAGCCGTCAGTTTATTGAACATGATTCATGTTCATCATCAGCATTCAGAAGTTCAGAAGTCAATTTCAAGGCAATTTTGCCCCATTTGTAATAGCTGCATGTTCATACCCCCATGGGGAAAATGTAAAAAGTTGGTCTAAACGGGATCCTTTTATAAAAGACTCGGCTATCCGTAGGTTTAGCCATTTGGGGGATACTCTAGAGTGTTTTTTCCTTAGGAATTATGCGCTACTCATCAGTGGCGTATAATCCCTGAGTTTTTCACTCAAACCTCCAAAGCTGGAGTATTTCCCATGGTGGTCAAAACCTAAGGTGGTTATTAGAGTCTTGTGTCTAGGATTTTTTACGTGTTAGCCACATCGAATTGAGTCATATGAACATGCACTAGGTCCCCTAGGAGTTTCATTGGATTCCGAGAAGAATATTTTTTTTTCATAAATTAGACCATTTTTTAATGGTTTAATTAAAAAATTTCAAAAAATGATAAAAACCTCATCCGGAGGCGGAATTGGGCGTGGGGAGTCTCATTTTGACGCTCGGAGCATCCTCTTCACCTTGGCACCTGCAGTCTTCAGTTTTCAGGCAGTTATGTCACCCCAGAAGCAGTTTTTGCTAAAAATGCATCAGTTTGGCATTTTATTGCCAAAAATGACAAATTACACCATGAGGACAAAAAATCAAATAAGTCAAAAATAATCTTTTTAAACTTTGGAAAAAGTTAATGATGAGTTTAATGAGGTGTACAAATACATTCATGTGATATCACATGTATTAAAGGTCAAAGTTAAAGATTTCATTAAAATGTAGAAGCGTGAGCCTCTCGTGGGCTTTTCACTCCACGTCAAACAAACTCATATGATGGTGGGCGCGTTGACCTTTGAATTGAGCAAATACATCATATCGTGGCCCACCTTGTTTAATTAACCAAGCATACACCATAACCAAGGTTTAGATTACGAATTATTGAAAGGGAACGACGTGAGCTTTATGACCGTACGGCTCCTCATGAAGCTATCATGATTGGGTCATGTGGCAGTCTTTTAATGGGTTGTTGGTTTGGCATTTATGGAATGATGGGCGCATTCCTCAAATGGAGGCCACATCACAAGGTTCTAACTACCAAACTAAATGTTTATCAAGAGCTCGAGCTCCAAGCTTGTCTCATGTGGATACTCGCCCTCCCTTACATGCTTCACGATCCATGTGGAAGCTACGTATTTGAACGGTGGAGTTTACAAGAAGAAGTGGAGGCCACCTCCCCATTCACCTACCAAGATCTCGAATTAGTGATTGGAGCTTCACTCCAAGCTTGGTTTAGATTGGGATTTCGAACTCATGTTTTTGCCATTTTGGCTCTCATTGTTGCCAAATCGAATTAGGGTTTAGGTAGCTATGCTTTGTTATATAAGAGATGCATTTAGGCTCTCTTCTAATGGATTTTTAGATGCAAAGAAACTCTGATGAAATTGTAAGCACTTTTTATTGTTAATAAAGTTAAGACTTTGGAGGTCAAAAACGTGGAGGCTCTTGATATGCATTGCTTCACTTGAGATCAAGGTGATATTGTTTTACATTTTATTTGAGGCTCTTAAGTTGTAGATCATGTTCAAGATGGCTAACAATCTAGCACAAGTAGCATGTATCTAGTTCTTTTCACTTGAATATCTTGTTTCATATATATTATCTATGCTTAAGGTTCTTGCAGGTATATCTTCACTCTACATCGAGGCCAAAGGAATTTTAACTTTATAGATCTGAGATATCAGGGATTTATTATCTCCTCCATCAACCTTTCAACAAAACTTCCTCATTTGTTACTAGATCTACCATCCAAACTGTGGATTTCTAATGCCTCATCCCTCTCCAAGTTTGAGACCATTGCTTAGTTTGCCCTTGCTTTTGGCATCCTTGGCTTTTTGCCTTCTTGTTTGCCTCTTTCTCTCTTCTCCCATTCCAAGATTTGCTTCTCTTCCCATTCGCTCCTCCTCTTTCCCAAGTTCTTCTTCTCCCATTCGCTCCCCTACCTTTTTTCATCACTTCCTCCTTTCGTCCACCTTCACAAAATCAACAAAAGACAAGTTAAAAGTTAGAATTTGTTCAAGATAGTTGTTTGCTTTTATGAGAAGTTAGTTTAGGCCTTGTTAAGACCTCATTTAGGGCTTGCACTTAATCAAATTTTTGTATTTTTGCAATCTCATTCAAAAGACATAAAAATTGCATTAAATATAGTTCATTTTTTTTGTGTTGTAGATCTCTTTCCTATAATTTTTAGAAATTGTTTGCTTGTTGGTCTGTTTTGTTATTTTTATAAAATAAAAATGAAATCTCATGCTTTGTATTGCATAGTTAGGGTCTAGTTCTTGTCATTTAGTTTCCTATTTTGCATTTGTTAGCCTTAGTTAGATCTCAATAAGTTGCATTTTATTAATAGTTTCATGCCTTGGAAAAGGTTGGTTTAGAAACATTTTAATCACATTCCATATTAGTATAGCTTGCATAGTTTAAATTTCCAAATCTCCTTTTTGAAAGATAGAAATTTTTTCATAAAAAATCTTAAAATTTTTACATCTTAGATCTCATTTCTAGCATATTTAGGGCATTTTTTGTTCGCTGGTCCGTTTTCCCCTCTTAACATTTTTGAAACATTTTTTATGTCATTCTATGCTTTAGATCTCATTTTGCAAATATAGACTTAGTTTCAAAGTTTATTTGAATTTTCTAACGCTAATGGGTGCATGAGTTTGTTGGCTTATCCTTGTGGTAGGATTGTGGGAAGAGAAAGATTTCTTGAATCGAAAAGATCAAACCAAAGAGAAAAGAAGAAACCAAGCATCACAAGACACATTTTAAGATACATCTTCTTATCCTTTGTAAAAGCCACTAAGGGCTTCAAGCTTTCATTTTCATAAGTTTGTTCTAGTATCCATCAAAGACCTTTTAAGGAATTTTCCTTAAGGCACTTGTAAAAAATCAATAAAGTTTATAGTGGAGAGGTCCTCCACTCTTTGGTCTTCTTCCCCATTTGGGGAAGAGTGTTGGGTTTTGTTGGATTGGCTTACCTTAGATCTTTTTTCAATTCTCGTTTTAGATTAGTTTGTTTTACTTTATCGCTTCTCTTCCAAGCCTTGACCAAAGAATAGCTAACTTTGGGATTGCATCCCAAAGGCCACATAATTTTGTCGTAGCTTCTCGTTCCCCCATTAGCTTCTTGTGGACACCCAGCTAGCTGGGAGGTTTCCAAGACTGGTGGCTTCTAGTGGTTGACCTTGTTCGGAGGTTGATCCCACCTGTAGTGTAAATTTTGCTTGGTAGAACACTAGATATTTCCATTACATCATTTTATTGTGCAAGTAGTATGTTAGCAGTATTTCCATTGATTTGAGCTATTACATGTTTTGAATATCACAAAGTTTCAATATCTTGTTTACAGACTGCTTCTTGCTCTTAAAATGAACAAAGTCTCTTGAACTTGGCCAAATCCAAGTCAAGAGCACTCTCTATCGGAGAGCATCTTTTAGCTTGCATCTTTCCCTGCATTAGGCATTTTAAATCTAGCAAGTCTCTTGAACTGTGGTCATAAGATCAAGTCAAGAGTGCTCTCTGTCGGAGAGTTGAACAAGGCTTTAATAATAAAAAATTTCAACACATCATTTCCCCTTTAATTAATTTATCTTGGTTTGTCCTACACCCGTATGCTCTGCCAACCGGAAACGGTTGGGCTAGTACTCAGAAAGGTGGAAGACTGGTTAATCTCACAAGTGATAACATTAATTAAAATTTTACCCCAAAACCCCAACCAAGGCAAATCGCTGAGTTCTTCCTGAAAGAGGTGGTGCCGACGATCCACTGTCAGACTCGAGGGCGGTCAAGCCGCAAGCACACTTGCCCTCTTTGTAATCTGGGTGCCTCCGACCTATCACCTATTAGGTTGTCAGTTTTTGTCTTGGTCAAGGTTCCACTCCTTTTGATACCCTTGGTCTTATCCTAATAATCAAGAACATCTAAAACACTTAAAATTTACCAAGAACAAATTCAAAACGTTCTCACAAACAGCTACTTTCGACTTATATTTTTTAGCATCACAAGTATTTTATTTGACTCCATTTGGCACTGGTCTTTAAAAATTCTTACATATCTTTTGAATTTGTACCATATGTCCTTGTCACTCGTTTAATCTTTATCTTGTGGATGCTTTACTTTAAATTCTAAGTCAAAGTATATTGTTATCTTCTGAATTCGTATATTGTGAATTTTGCAACGTGGATTGCGTGTTTAATTCTGTTCTAGTCATTATACAAAAAACTCCTAAACAACACCCGTCCGCATCATCACACCAAAAAAACATTTTAAACACATAAGAGCCTTAGACAACTCTTTTTTAGGGACTTCCCCCCTTGGCTTCGTTAGGAGTTAGCCTAAACGGAGGAGCTGGGATTCAGGTGACAGTACCTGGCTCATTGCTTGCCCCCAAGGCCACACCTCTCCCCACTTCCCAGTGAGGGAGACAGCTTTCGAAAGATTTCTACTGCTGGTGTGCAGTTTGGCAGTCAACACCCCCAAGGCCATGCTGCTCAGTGAGTTAAGATTTTTCTCACCTAGATGCGGAGTAAGGTCGCAACATTTTGGCGTCGTTGTCGGGGATAAAATCTTTATCATCACCGAAGTAACAACCATTGTTTCTTGTATTTTTTCTTTTTGGTTGATGAACATGTATGTCAAGGTATATTTCTTTATTGTCCATCAGGCGACTCAGCTAATCTTAAATTTCTCATGAACCAATAGTTGCACCACTTGAGCCATATGTAGAGGTGACAGTTGAGTGTTGTGGTGACAGTTGCACCCGACTCAAAACTTGACCCCAATGCCATGCTTAGTGAGTTAAGATTTTACTCACCTACATGCAGAGTAAGGCGGCAACATTTTGGCGCCATTGTCGAGGATAAAATCTTTATCATCACGGAAGTAACAACCATTGTTTCTTGTATTTTTTTCTTTTTGGATGATGAACATGCATGTCAAGGTATATTTCTTTATTGTCCATCTGTGACTCGGCTAATCTTAAATTTCTCATGAACCGATAGCTGCACCACTTGGGCCATATGTAGAGGTCCACAAAGATGAAGATGAAGGGCCGAGATGCAATCAGGTTCACCGATTCCTTCCATAATGATAAATTTCAAAAGGAAGAGCAAGTGCAACAAATCAGCCATGCAAAATTGTATCAGTTAGAGGGTTTGACATAGCATATCGCATTGGTGATCTAAGAGAAATTTGATCAAATACCAATGCAGCAAAGGGAGCAACTTTTGGATCAACAAGAAGGTGATCTTCCTCATAGTTTACCATAATCCACATTCATGTTTTGTTCTTCAAGGAGATCCTCTGGCAGATCATTGTTTGGACATCAAGATTACTCATGATCCGGTCGAGTTGAGGATGAATCTTAGGGAATGGATCCTACAATCTTCCTGGGCATTATACCTTTTGCAGAAAAGGTCAAACCAAGAGAGCCTTGAGGCCAGCTAGACTCAGTTTTTATACATATTTATCAGAGGATGATACTATTTTTAAATTAGACTTCATGGAAAGGCAAAGTTAGTTGTCAATAATATTTATTTCTATTGTTAAGCCAACATGATGATATGTTAGGTAGATCGACATGGTAGGACATTACGCCAACCTATTGGACACAAGCCGTTGGACCAGGCCAACAGGTTGTTAAGATAACCATATGTAACCCTCAGAGAGTTCTAAACAATAGGATGGTCTCTCTATACGTTGAATTGCTACTAAGTTGTTATTTCTATAATATATAATCCTTAAGTTTCATTTGTCTCATGAATAATATACATGCCCACGTTATAACCTAGATGAAAAAGTATTATGAACCCTACACAACTCCTAAAAAAGGTACATGTCATGAAGATTACTCATGACCCGATCGAGTTGAGGATAAATCTTTGGGAATGGATCCTACAATCTTCCTGGGCATTATAACTTTTGCAGAAAAGGTCAAACAAAGAGAGCCTTGAGGCCAGCTAGACTCAGGTTTTATACATATTTATCAGAGAATGATACTATTTTTAAATTAGACTTCATGCAAAGGCAAAGTTAGTTGTCAATAATATTTATTTGTATTGTTAAGCCAACATGATGATATATTAGGTAGATCGACATGGTAGGACGTTACGCCAACCTATTGGACACAAGATGTTGGACCAGGCCAATAGGTTGTTAAGATAACCATGTGTAACCCTGAGAGACAACATCTAAATACTTTCTAAACAATAGGATGGTCTGTCTATACGTTGAACTGCTACTAAGTTGTTATTTCCATAATATATAATCCCTATGCTTCATTTGTCTCATAAATAATAAACATGCCCATGTTATAACCTGAATGAAAAAAGTATTATGAACCCTATACAACTCCTAAAAAAGGTACATGTCATGAATATGAGTAGCTTGATGACCCAAGGATCCAGATCTGGGTCCAAATCCACTAGATTGTTTTAAAAGTAACGACTTAGATGATGGGGAAACGATACACACACAGACAAACACATACTCATCCAGAAAATGTTGGACAAACCATGAACCAGAAAAATAAGCATAAAAATCCAAATCACATACCAAAAACTTTAATAAATTTGAAACTATACCCAAAAAGTGTGTTCTCATGAATATATTTTATTAGCCATAAGAGTCAAGATAGGATAAGTAAACATTGCATACATGCAATATGCATGTGTAAACATTGAAATGACATGTAAGCATTGTACACATACATGATATGTATAGCACGCATTGGAAACTCTGAAAGGCAAACTACGAAATACCCAAATAGTGTTTAGAACGGAGGAGGGGTTTATTTAGAGGCACACAAGTTAGAGTTTTATGGCCCCCTAGTTGTGTTTTCTTAATTCTTAAAATATTTTTTGTGTTTTTTGTTAAATAAGCTATTTTTTAAGGATCTATGGTGATCTATTTTTGGCATGCCAACAACCTATCCGGGGTGGATTCTATAGTGAAACCTCGATCTTCCCAGTGTAGATATAGATCCTTGGTGCTTCACATGTGAAAACAGATCATTGGCATTTCCGAGATGGGTTGTATCCGTTTCTACTCCACAAAAACATAGATGCATCTCTGATCCGCATAAACATGTATATCTCTAACACAAGCAAATCACTTAAGTTGGGTGAGAATTCTTGATCCGTTAGCTTAGCCTAAAATGTATGAACATTTGTTCAAACAAAATTAAAATCTTTATGGTCTCTCTTTTAACAAGAGTTAAAATTTAAATACATGTTAATTTCTAGGTTAATATATACAAAGATCTACATTATATATACATTGACTATAGTACCATGACAAAGATTTGCAACAGGTTCACACTAAAGTATGGTTTTTGCAAACATATATAAAGTGATAAGTCACACCATGCATCCAACACTTTTCCTTAACCCAAACCACCCCATTATAACCCCTCAATTCCCCTATTAAACAAATCCATAACCCTGACCCAAACTGACCCAAATCAACCCCTTAATAATCATCCCCCAAAAAATGAATATAGAAAAATAAAAATAAAAAACATTCCAAACAAACTGTTCCCACACCCCAAATTAACCCCATGACCACCCTCCCCCCTTACACAAAACTGAAATCAACAGCAAATCATTTTCCATTACCATATTGAACTTTTGATGGTGCACCATTAGTCAAATAAAAAAACATTAAATCAATGTAAATAATCAGAGTTAGGGAGAGAAGATGTGGAGAAAATAAAGATATTTCAATTAATAAAACACAGATGGACCTAACAATGCAAATCAATGGAATACCTCCACTCTCTCGTCTCCCATGTTTCATTCTCATGTATTTATATTTCTCTTGTGACTCTTCCCATTTGACACCTAGTCACTTGTGTAAATCTAGGCCCTTCACTAGCTTACTGACACATGTCAATGCCCATATTGCACTTTGAAACATCCATCTCTTCAGCATAACCCTATTTTGTAACTTGAATCTTTACCAAGTCACAATTAATAGTTTCCATGTAATGCTGGTCCTTCTCACCCTATAACACTTCTTTATAACTTCAAATCTCATTAATTTCTGAATATGCATAGAGAAATAGGAATTAATGCTAACACTACCCTTAATTGCTATTTGGCTAGAATAAGCAATGTCTTTGATCTCCAATTTGTGTATACATCAACCCGCATTGCATTTCTTCAACTTTGCTTCAACCATCTTTCCTTCAAGTATGTATCGAATTCTGAAAACTAGAAGTTGCTACCCCTCGAACTCGAATTGTGACCAAAGTTGTCAGAACTACACTTGACAAAGGATCAGACCAGGATCGAACAGAGTTTGTGAATTGGTGTACTCAGAAATACATAAAATATGCAATTTTTTACACACACACATCAAGGTATATCCAAACAATTAGACGCTTAATGATAATGCATATAACAGAAAATAGCCATAGGTAATAGTGGATATAGAAAAAATGGCACCTAGTGCAATACATATCCAAAACATAACACAAACATCGAGGCTCTAAATGGTCTCTCGAGTCCAAAAACATCAAGCTACACATTGTTACCACACAAACCAACACCTTGAGATTGAAAACCCTAAGAACCAATGAGGGCTTAATAGTGAAGCACAAGGTGAATTTAAAGAGTAACCCTAGCAAAACAAGGTTTTTTCTGTGAAAGTAAAAGATAATGGTTATGAAGGGATGGGAGACCAATGCCTTATCAAATAGGCAAATGGAATCAATCAAGGATAGTAATGAACAACTTCCTAACGTCCAAGAATAGCTAGGGTTTGAGAGCCAATTCCTACCATATCCAAGAAAGGACAAATTTATCCTAGGATCTACAAGGGAATAACTAGAGTGGTATCTTCAACACTAACTTGGGCATAATATCCATCAAGCATATATAAACATAATCCTTATGTCTATAGGTAATACAAAGCAATAGTAGAAAACATCATGCTCTATACACTCCTTCAGTGTATTGTGTCTCATTTGAACTTTGAGTTTCAACCATCACTTTGAGCCTGCGTACTCCCCTCCTGTCGAACTTCCTAACTGAGTCGGTTCCTCTACTCTTTCTCCAAGGTTCTCTATCCAACGCCCACATAGAGAAGTTAGTAACGCAAGGAGGCACGGGGTCCTTACAATCATCGCAGGGTCATCATCAAGCAGGGAGGCACTGTCATGGGAGAAGGGGATTGTTGTCTTTATCTCTCTAATATGATTACAAGGGATCACCATCGCGGGGGCATCATCGATCAATAATCGAGGAGGCATCATCAATTCTTCTAGACGCACTGCTACAAAAATTTGTTTCATTGAGAGTTTTCGGAATTAACCCAATTGCCAAAGACAAATGGGGGATAGTCAATCGAAGGACATGGTATCCTCAAAGACCAATGACTTCAGCAATAGGGGGCATCGAGAATACCTCAACATATGCAAGAGGAACAAAGGACAAATTTACAGTCCCACAGATATAGCCTTCAAGTCAAATTTTTCATTTTGGGCATCATAAATTAAAAACCTACTAAAACAGACGATATTCTTAGAATCCGAAGACTACAAGGTACATTCAAAATTACAACAGGGCGGGTAGGCAATGCTCAATCTCTCAAATCAAGTAACTAAAGTGGAATCGGAAAACCTATCCCTTTAGAAATTACTACATGACGGGAAGGTTCAAGAAGCCCTCCAACCCCTAAATGATGCCTTGCAAGCCCAAATTCTTAACCTTTAAAACGAACATGAAGAGATTCTCCAACAGCAGGCCAGTTTCAAACAAGCGATAGAGACACATATGAACCCCTTCTCCTCTTGTTGCAATCGAGGAGGTTGTGCAAGCTAAGCTACTCAAAGAGCGAAAGCAAAGGGCTCGTGAATTGAATTTGAAGGTTAGAGGGATTCCTCACCCTCTCCCTCCCTAAACCCGTTGCAAGTGGGTAATATGTTTCTCTGCGATTACCTTGGGCTTCTGGATATTCCCCTTGAGAGAAGTTGGTTTGGTCATGATTCTGCACTGTCCATCCAATTCAGATCAATAGATGATTAGTTCAGTGTTCTCCATGATAAAAGGAGGTTGTTCTCTCTCCCTGCTAAGATATTCCTAGATGCCAATCTGACTAGATCCTAGGTTGTGGAGCTGAAACACTCCAAGGACAAACTTGAAGCAGCACGACGAGCAAGAAAATGGGCAATCATTTGTGACCCTCAGGCCATCATTCTAGATTACCTGCCCCTTGGGTATTCTTGGTTGGATTCTCTAAAACACTAGCATGTTGGAGGAGGTGACAGAGTGTGTGGTTTTCAGTGGAGTGTTGGAATGGTAATGGGTCACTCCAATCCTCATCGGACATGTTACATGATGCTATTGGCTCATCGGATCTCCTTTTCATCATTGAAACCCATGTGAGTCCGATCAAGCAACTTCCAAACATTGCAGGTTATTACTAGTTTTATAACCGTTGTCAGGAAAGGCTCAAGCGGAGTGGCATGCTTAGTGAGAGACTCTCTTCGGGGTAGGGTTTCTTTGGGTAGCAATGGATGAGTTTGCCAGGTTCATGTGGGTCTAGGTCAGCATATCTCCTCCTCTTCAAGGATATCTATATAGTGGTTTGCTACTTTCCCCCAACGTTTCTCAATTTGGTATACATGACAAGTTCGACAATGACCAATACTTGGATCTATACTCTAACATCATTCAACATTTCGCATTGGGAGATGTCATCCTATTGGGTGACTCTAATGCCCACACTAGAGCCCTCCAAGTCCCCCTTCATGACTGCTCTTAGGATGTATTCTGCGTTCAGGGATCGATCCAGTTTCAGCGGACTTCACTGATCTTTCGATGATGCTTTGGGGCCCCTCACAAGGTACAACATGCACCTCGTATGACTTGACAAATCCCATGATTTATTGATCATTAATGGCCTCCCCTATCTCTTGGCATCCCACTCCTTCACCTGCCAACCTCACAGTGGTGGTCAGAGTATGGTGGATTATGTCCTTTCCAATCAAGAACTACTTCCTTTTATTCATCACTTCTCCATAACCCTCATCCCCTTAGCTGACCATGCTCTCATCTCCTCTCTTTAAGCTGACACTCCTCCACCCTTGACCCCCCTGCCCTCTCTCCAAGCCCACCTTGGACCACCATCCTTTTTTCGAGGGAGACCCCGACATCTTCACCTCCACCCTCTACCAGATTGCTCCCTTTTGAGTCTCAATTCACTTCCCTCAAACCTACCTCAAATATGCTTCTACCAAATACACTTACCTTTCATTTTCCATCTAGGATGTTGCCTTCAACTCTTACCCCCACTCCACCCAATCCACCACCCCTTCCCCACACGCTGAGTCCTACCCATGAACCAATGGTACAACGAGGATTGGAAGCACCTCCACACCCAACTTAGACATGCCTTTACTCATGATCACCCCTCCTACCCTGTTTTTAAAGCTTCCTACCGTCGTCTCCTCCATCACAAGAAACACCTCTTCATCTCTCATAGGAGATAGAAGCTGAGTACTTCCCTTATCCACTCCCCGCAAAAAATTTCGAACGTACCCTCATCCCTCGCCACTCCCATCTCCTGCCTGACCTTGATCCAAAATCTTTGTTTTCCCACACCTCTTCCCTCTATGATATCTTGGGGAAGCCCCTTATCTAGGTTACCTACCACCTCCATTTTTCCATTTATTCATTCACCATGATATCCGGGAGGTTGTTTGGGTCATGAGTTCCAGTAGAGCAACGAATGAAGGGGTTTCGGGATGACCTCTTCAAGCATGGCCTCCATGCACTAGATTGCCACTTGGTCAATCTGTTTAACCAGGTGGTTTGTGTGGGATTTCTAGAATCATGGCCATATCATATAATTCACCTGATCCATAAATCGAGCCCTAGTACATATCCCAATAACTACAAAATGATCACAGGTGGCCACACTTTCTCCAAACTACATGCTACAATCCTCCATATACAACGTTTTAGAGAGCTTGAGCGGAGACAACTCAGAACTAGAGGATAGGTTGCACTTAGACCGACGCATCAAACCATTCATCACATTCTTATGCTCCGGGCCATCATCGAGCAGGCACACCACTGCTCTTCGAAGGTCTATTGTTGCTTTGTAGACTTTCAAAAGGCCTTTGACTCCATCCCCAGAGTAGCATTATTCGAAAGAATTAGAGACATTGGCATTTCTGAGACCTTTCTAACTACTATTATGAAATTATGAGTTGATGTTTGGTCATCTTCGCAAAGCCCACTGGATTTTAGATTTCATCAAAAGTACCATTGGGGTTAAGCAAGGGTGTCTGGTGTCCCCCACTTTCTTTGAGATCTAAATAGATGAGTTAGATTCCTTACAGGAGCACATTAAAGACGTTGATGGATGCCTTCTCCACAAGGTCTTGATCTATATCCTGCTCTTTGTTGATGATGTGTTCCTCTTGGCCTCATCCCGAGAGAGGTTGCAACGACAGTTATATGCTTTGGCCCTCTATTGTGATCTTCATCAGTTGACGACCAACTTGGGTAAAACCAAGGTCATGATCTTCAATGTGAAGAAAATTGACTTTAAATATGAAATTTGCTCATTCACACATTTTGTCAAACACTTTGAAAACCACAACTTCAAAATGTACTCCAAATACTGAAAATAAATTCAAGCAAGATGAACACAAGTAATTTTGGTCAAAGACCTGGCAAAACCCCATCAACTTGGGGAAAATCCTAAGAGAAAAACTTCATTAAAAAGAATTCTGAAACTTCTTTACACAGAAATTTCCTTCACTCATAAACTGACAAATTAACCCTACTTATCTTTTTCAGACTGCTGCCTCGAAATTTGTGCACATAGAACAATGTGTGGCCTTCCTCACACATGCCAGAATCTGTTGTACGGACTGTTCCTTTACTGCATTAAATGCTGCCTCGAAATTCATGCCCAACTCGTGCTAGAAATGTTGTTGTACGATTCAAACTTTCAAAATTAATTATTGTACTTCTTGCATCGATTTCAGTGCCCACACGTGTTGTACGAACTGTGAAAACTCTGTTGTATGGACTACTGTTCGAACTGTCTTGGAATCCGTGCCTTTTTGGTGGTTGTCTTGGGAAATATGCTGCTGAAAATGTCTTGGGAAATGTGCCAAGTTTTCTTCGAAGCTTTCTTCTCCTTCTTCTCTTTTTCCTCTCTGATGGTGAGTGTTCTCATTTGTCCCTCTCACTTTGTTTTATACTTTGCTTTTTGTAACTAACTCAACAACTACCTAATCTAGGGTTGAGATTTAATTACAACATCAACGGTCTACATTTAATTCACTTTTAATAATTAAACTCATTAATTATTAAATACATCACTTTAAATGTGACCCACTTTTATAAAGTACAAAACATAACTTTATTTACATAAACGTCACTTTATTACATAAATACACAAAGGACAAAACTTTCTAGTCCCCCTCATCACACCCACACCAAAAACATGAGGGAGGACCTCTAGAGTTAACTTTTTCAACACAATGGCTCGTAGAGTTTCCTCATTGATCTTCATTTCTTCTTTAGAGGGGAGGAGATTGAGATCACTAGCACCTAAACCTACTTAGGGGTACAGTTCACATAACCTCATTTTAGTCTGTGGAATGCACTTTGACCCCGAGTCAATAAAGGATGTCGATTCTTATGCCTTCTCGAGAGACAGTGCTTCAGGCACCATTTTCAAGACATTTCATCCAAGATGTCTCTCATGGATTCTCTCATCCAACCCACAGTCCTCTATGGCTCTGAGGTTTGGGGGCCTAACCTTTGAGACTGCAATTGGGCCTCAGCAAAGAGAGTGCAAATCCTTTTCTATCGTATCATCAAATGCAAACAATCAATACCTCGGTCCATTGAACTTGTATAGTTTAGTGCCCAACCTTTTCGGCTGGAGGTTGTGTTCAATCTTGTCTCTCTCTTACACCGCTTTCAGAGCTTCGCTGAATCAGCAAAGAGGCGAGATCGATAGCCATATTTGGCCTATCTCTCTTCTGAGTCCATCACCTCAACTATCCCTTCTAGCCACATCGGGTGCTGGTATATCGGGGTTGTGCATCTTTTGGCATCTGTTGGTATTGCGATGGAACGGCTTCCTCCATTTAGATATTCCCTAAATGCACCTAACCGCCTCTTACTTACCAGGAAGGAGCTTAACAAAATCACTAGAGACAACATTTATAGACAGTTTGTCCAAGTCACTTAGATCAAACCTCAAAGTCGTTTACGTCCAAAGATGGCCTTCTATGCTACACATTTCATGGATATGAGGGAAAGTCTCATTGTTCGGCCCCATTACACACTTCGCCATTGGGCACATGCTCTTGGTATTCCTTTAGGCCAATTCAAAGTGGGCTCTCATCGTCTCAAGGTAGAGACAAATCACAAGATTAACCAATCAGACAGGATCAACCAGGTATGTCACCATTAAGATGTTGAAACTGAGAAGCACTTCATCGTTCGGTGCCCTATCTAGTACAAGATCCATGGGCTATTCCATTGTCTTTTCACTGTTCAGGGACCCTCTTATGGAGTTTCAGACTTTGTCTAGATTCTTCAGATACCCCGATCATAGATGTCTTGCCTTGTACTTACAGGAGACTCTCCGGCTTCACTCCTTCACCCTCCAACAACATTCCAAGTCAGGACCAACCTCCACTCAACGTATCACTTCCTTCTTTCTGGTTAAAAATACCCCCATATCACTTCCAGAAAAAAGAAAAAAAAATGACCCTATGTACTTGTGTGATGCAACGTGGCTAGGGTTTGCAAACCCTAAGAAGACAACAGTGCTAATGTGGAGAGCTTGTGTGATACAAGCTTGGTGTATGTCCCAAGGAAGACTTGTCGATGTTGATGCTAGCAAATTGATGATCTTTGGTGGAGTGACCAGCTTTGGTTGGGAGTGATTCCTAGCTAGGAGTTGGTGGCTAGGGTTTTCTTATAGTTTCCCTGGATAGGGTTTGGAGAGCTTGACGTGCACCAACTTTGTGATAAAGTTGTGGTATGTTCTTGTACTTCATCTTTTATATAAATGTAGTTTCCGACTGTAAAAATATTATGAACTAGCAGATTTGATTTTAAGCTTATGTTATCTTCATGATTGAGTAGATTTCATCATTTGTTGTTCAGGTCGGTTTAACATAACATAACTGAATTAAGGAGCAGAATTGCTGCTGTTATAATCTGCTGTAATAAGACATTTCACATCCATTATATGCTTTTAAAAGTGTGCCCTAAAGGCTGTATAACATTGTGGTATTGAGGTACATTCATATGTTATTTATTCTCTAGGACTGCTGGGTTAAATTGGATTGAAATGGAAATGAAATATTACCGCTATAATTCAAAATTTCAGATCAGTCCTAAGGCTGAAAGTTCACAGGGACTATACCCAGGAAACCTCGAGTAAATGAGGTGAGATTTCTGAATTGCATTAATTGCCCAATAGTCGATAGAGGGCTTTTAAAAGCTTGGAATGAAGAATTCACTATAGTTATAACTTGATGGGGCCTTTCAAAGCCTTTATTGGGATGCCCCCCCTCAGTAGGGCCTTTTTTAGTCGAAAACTATTGATGGCCTATATAATCTTAACATTTACACTCGAAGGAAGTTGATGGATATTGCACCATTTTACTATATTATTTTGCTATCAACAAATGAATTAATATTATATCCAATGCAATGTCTTTATTTTATTTTTAACAATGCACTATTTTATATGTTATCACTTAAGTAGCTATAATATTTAGGACAATAATTTTGTATTAAATATTATTTTATTTTGCTATAAAATCCTATATATTCTCTAAGAGCACAAATAGTTGATGGAATTGAGCCATCCATAGCATACTAGTATCACTCGATCTTCCAATTGACTAAACTTGAATCGTGAATTCAAATGGCTTGCTCTAAGAATTCAATCATTGTTGTAGCATAAGAGTGCAAACACTCCTTGTTTAAAATCTTGCATGTGAAATGTAAACCTTCTCATAAAATATATCTTAAACATAAAATAAAGGCAGGGGCAAAGTATAATTAATTTGGTCATTAATCATTCATCCAAATCCATTTTTTTTAGGTTGCAACTAGAATATCAACCCCTAGCCTCTTATCCCCAGGGGCACTAAAAGACAGATGGATGGCAATATTGCATTTGACCGCATATCAATTAGGACATAGAGGACCACCTCCACTTTCTCACGACACCAACAACATGGCCAGTCTTGGCCTCATCCTCGCAGCCGGACGACTTCATCCAGGACACAGCAGAAGGATGCACACTCCAGGCAGTGGCACACTATCCATTGTAGCTCCTCTTCCAGCTCTTCCTCCAGATAGAGTACTCTTTTGAGATTCCTTCAGTTGGCCTCGGATGGTAGGAGAGATGCTTCCAGTGCTCCATGATAGATGTACCACTTCTTTTTCACAGCTTTCAGATAGATGTACCACTTCTTTTTCACAGCTTTCAGCTCCACTATCCTTATACATTTCTCTTCTAGATAGACTCTCATTTGTGGATTCCTCTTCTGGATGAGCTCTCCATTTGTGGAGCTAGCTCCTTTTGGTTTGGTTTTTAGGTTAGATTCTTACTTCTTGCTTTTATAGGAACCGCCTTAGCATTCCCACTTTGTATTGACATCATGGTAAAACACAGTCCCATTGACCTACTTTTGTAGTCATTTGTTGGATGCTAATAGAATTATATTATCTTATCTCTCTCTCTGACATAAGAATATGATAGCATGCAGTATATTCTTTGAATATGATACAAAATACTCATACCACATGTATACCTATGTATGTAAAACCCTTTTCTGCAGCTTTACTAAGCACATGTATTTATATTCCTATCTACCGTAACATATCCAAAGTTTCAAACAACCATTTATTAGGTTATTGGCATACAGTTTTGCAACACAAAAAACAGCCAATATAAAAATCCAATTGGAAGGCAGAGTAAAAATTGTCAACTGTACAAGATTGTCTGGAGAGAATGAGGTCCAACTCTCTGATTCCCAATCATATGGGGTTGCTATGTACATTGCTGGTCCTGCATTAATTGCATGAGATTCTCCCGGAGAGACTTTTCGTTTAGCAATAAACTGGGCCTGTAAAATTTCCCAATAAGAAGTTACACAACTGTGGCAGCAATATCTGCATAAATTATGATTGCCTATAATTATAAATATATATCATGTTGAATTTCAATAAATGAGTACTGCATTAATAATAACAATGTTCCATGGACTTACCGTAATTTGACCTTCTTCCTTCACTGTTAAGTCCCCATTGACATCAACAATTAAAGGAGAGAGGGCCCAGTCATGATAAGCAACAAGACGCAGAAACCTGCAAATCAGTCATGATGTTCAAAGTTTACTTTCCAGCTATAATAAAGATAAAAATATCTCGAAGTAAGAAAATTATTGGAAGCAATAAAATTAAGGGATGCAATCAGATTCAGAAAAAATGCTTATTACTCAAACAACGAACATGACATATTGCACACATACAGGCAATCGGTGTTTCAATTACTGTTGATTAGGTTACCAATTAAATTTTAAATGGAGAGAACGTGTATAGAAATTTAATGATTCTTGCTGTCAAATTGCTGTGGTCTGACTTCAGAAGAGTAGAAATCAATGCAGAAACCTGGCCATAGCATGTGACAACTCTTGAGATGCCTTGCTTACACTTTGCTTTGAGAAATGACAGAAGTGTTGTTTCTGGAGAACTAGTAAAGGGCATCAGAAATAGAAGTCTTATGAAGGTAGATCAAGTTATAGCAGGCTCAGCAGTCAGGAAGCTTCAAATCATGTTGTACTTAACTCAGTTAATAAAATACAGTATAGAAGCAGCACTTGTGAAAGGACTAAGCCAGAGACACCACTTCTGTAACAAGGATCACTCTTTTACTGTCAAAGTTGGTTGAGAATTATAGCAAAAGATGGATAACAGAGAAGACATGGCAAAATCTGTGGTTGGTAAGGAAAGTTTTCTGTCGGGTGAGTTGGACAAACCAAGGAGCATTTCACCAGACAGATTCAATGATGATCACGGGGAGCGAAGGAACCGCGAGTCTTATGGATATAATGATCGGGCTACTACTCCATGCTATGATTTTTCTAAAGGTGTTGTAGAGGATCATCTTGCAGGTAGCTTCATTCCGAGACTGCTGACTCTGTTGATAGACGGTCCAGTGTTGGAAAGGAATGGACAGAAAATAGGCAAGAGATAACAAAACCTTTTGCTGGCAAGGATGGATTTGGTTCTGTAGAGGTTGATAAGACAAGGAACATTTCACCGCACAGACTACATAACCAAACTCCTTCACATCCATATATGTCCACTCAAGCATATATATATATATATATATACACAAGATCCTTCAACATCTTAGGGGTATGTTTCGAAGTGAAATATATATACTCTGAATTTGTGGGACAGGCAGCTACAGCAAGTGAGTTGAGTTGAAGTTTAATACTCTCTAAATTTCGGGAAGGAGGCCGCAGCACTGTAAAAGCAATATCTTTGTAGTTCGGGTCTTTTGAACCGACTAAGCAAAAGCTTATTTGATCTCCGTGATTAAGAAGAAGACATAGCTCAGGAGGAGAAATAAGCTCTGAAATTCATTGATTACTCTGAGACAACCGCAGGATTAGAGCACATATGAGCTCCAAATTCATAGCATGTAATAGCTGTTGAAGTCATCTTGGAGGCATTTGAAGGCTCAAAGTTTAAGCTCAAGTATTGATGGTTATCAAGTGTTGAACAAATCTGATCAAGAATATTACAAGCACTTTCACAGGCATAAGAGAAGCAGTTACTCACCCCAGGCCAAACACCTAGTATGCAGCAGTGGTATAATCAAAAGAGCAGTCAAAGGTGATGCTAATTAGTAATGTGTGACTCAAAGAAGATGCATTTTGATAGGGGGAGCAGATCTCTGAAGATCAAGACTAAAGCAGCAGAAATTTCCTTTGCCTTTGAAGTCAAACAGTAAAATAGGCTGAGTCACAGACAATTCATGCAATAATCAGCAATATTTCTTTGAAAATGTGTTGACAAGAGAGAATGTGAAAAGATACTTCTTGCCATTAATGTCAAGAGTTGAGGAGTTAAGGGCACCCTTTGCCATTGATGCCAAAGGGGGAGGAAAGCTGATGAAAGGGGGAGCATGATCCTAGGGGTAGTCTGAGTTGTTGTGATCAATGACAAAGGGGGAGATTGAAGATTGAAGTTGTCATTGATGCCAACAAGTGTTGTGCAATGGCCTTTGTGAAGGCATAATAGGAACAAATGGCTCATTCTGTGGTCATTTGTTGAAGATGATAGGGCTTGATGGGGTCATGGAGCCCACAATACTTGGTTGCTTGTTGATCTTTTGCCCAGAAGCTTAATGGAGGTAAATATGGTGCCTTGAACGTAGTCAACGTGGCTAATATTGATGATCACATGAAGATGAAGACCTTGATCAGCTGTTAAAGTATTATGGAACTCTTGTACCCATACCCATAAGCTTGATGAAGGAGTCCATGATGAAATTATTGGCATGACAATTAAATGATGCTGTTACATGTGATTGTTGTCCTTGGTGCTATGACACTTGCACTTGATGACATGGATATTTCGATGGGATCCTTGAACAATTGGTCCAGCAGCCCCTCTCACGTACTGCATGGTGAAAGCATGTCCTTAAGGTGCAACGTTGGAATCACAAAGCAAGTTGGCCTGCTAAAGAAGGTTTAAACCCTGTCCTTGATCTCTGGTCGGCCAGCAAATTAAATTTTTAATTATTTAACTTTAAAAAGGGAAGTTGGCCCAGCCACTAGTTGACTCTCTCATTTTTCAAATGTGTCAGCCCCGTTGAAGGTTTATTCTTCACATTGAATTCCATATATATTTACATATGTTATTTACCCCAATGGAGGCTACGAAAAAAATTATCTCTGTTTCCAGATCTCTTTCTCTGAGGCAGTCGCAGCAAGTGAAAAATATCAGCTCTGATATTCTGGGTAGGGAAACTCTGGAACAGACATACGAATGCATTAGAGGGAGTTCTCTACACTAATATCAGGCATGAGTAGCAGTATTCAAGGCATCTGATTTGCCGAGATAAATTAGAAGTCAGAGTGGACCATCCACAACACTATTAAGATCTAACCTCACATCAGAAAAAGAAGCCACAGGTGACGTATGAATGATGTGTTTTGTGTAGCTGCAGTATACACGAGGTATGCAAACGAGTTTATCTTGGGTGTCTTGTCAAATCAAGTTCACCAAGTGTTTCGTAGCATATTGTTCACAGGGTTTTAGAAGATTGTCTGAAACAAGCTTTAGGGCTGTTTAGTTTCATACACGTCTTTTTGATTGACAGTAATAGAGAAGAAAACACTTAATTTATAATGACAGCTGATTGATAGAGACAGCCTATGAAGTGGCCTTTGACATAACATATGATTGTCTAATGACAACTCTGATATAACTAGTGGCAACACACTTGACAGTAATGGCAAACTTCCTTAATTAGCAGGGTTATGTTTAGCAAACCCTTGGCATGATAGCATACTTCAGATGACATGTCCAGAGGACTACTTGATGATTTGATAGCAGCAGTACCTTTGATGAGTTATGTGTGTGACTTGAAGATTCTTGAGCAGTGAAGAGGCAGTAGTTTGATTTAATTTGATAACAGCAGCACGATGACATTTGACAGAGAATGACTTGGCAATGATAGCATTGACTTGACTTGACAGTGATGTACTGGACAGTGATAGCAGATTGAGATGACAGCTGATTAACAGTGATAGCAGGTTGATGACAGTGATCAATATGTGATTGCAAGCTAGTCTTGCATTTGAGGTTTGGATACCTCAAATCTTCTTAGTTGGAGCTAAGAAAACCAAGCTAGGCCTTGGAATAGGAGTTGGTGCTCTTTGGTCAATTGGTGTTGATATAATTGAAAGATTGAAGTCTTCATTGTAAATCATATCAAATTATAAATAAAGCTTACTATACTTGTTTAGTTTAGTGTCTCTTGATCTATATTGATGACATGTTTGTGTAGATAGACATCTGATGCTTAATTGATGAATGTTGATGCATAGCTAAATGTGAATGACGAACTATGCTTAAGTTTTGAAGTAAAATTGTTCAAGAGTGCTACCACTCTTGATGATAGTGTCTGGGAGTCTGGGACTTCTTAGTGGGTCTATTCAACATTAGAACCCTATGTGAGAATAGACATGCATGTGGGGAGATGAATAACATCATCGTGAAGAAATTTTCTTAAGAAAGAAGGAAAATCCAATAATAAATGGTCAACAAATGAATAAACAATTGAAGTGGTCAAACAGCAAGTCGGCCCCAAGAAGAAGAGAAGTCAGCCCCCATAAGTGAAATTCAAGTGACTTGATGAATATAAATAAGAAGAATGATTCCACATTTTACATCATCGAATTCATCCAAGACATCTTCTTCTCTTTGGTGCGCATATCAAGAAGGGCTAGTGAAGGTTCAAGGAGCAACTATTGAAGACTTTTATCATCTCTCTTGGGTTTGCTATTCTTTCCTCATTAAGTTCGCATTCTCTCTGCTATTGTGATGTACACCTTCTCTACAACTAGGGTTTGTGCCCTGTGACTGGTATACCGGTATGATTAGGGTTCTTCATGTTGTTGTACTCTTATTATAGGAAATATTCTTCTAAAGAAAAGTTGTTGGGTTTTTCCCGTGTACGGGTTTTCTAGGGTAAATCTTTATGTCTATTGTGCATGGTTATCTTTCATTGATTCTTGTTTTATTTCCGCTGCAAGTGAAAGTTGAAATTTTTGGTGTATAGTTATGCATTAATAAAAGTGGGACGATAATCATTAGGACATAATTATCAAGATCTCAAAATTGTACTGCTAAGTTAAAAATTCAACATGGTATTAGAGCAATATTGAAAGAAGCCATTGCCAGTAACTGTTTTTGACCTAAACTATGAAAAAGTAGGGCCACGAAAAAGTAGGGCCAAAAAGGCGTGTCCAAAAAATTAGGAACAGAAAAATAGGGTAGAAAAATTAGGGCAGAAAAAATAGGGCCGGAAAAATAGGGCACATCTTTCTGTGGAGCTAAATATCAGTTTCATCAAAGTTCAGTTTTGACCTAATTTTTTTTTCGAAACTAGGGTTTCTTAATCAGATTTTAGATTTCTATCAAAATGGTATCCAGTCTCAGAGTAGAAGATAGATTGGATGGTGCTACAAATCAGATCCTGGAAGACCAAGATACTCGTCATTCTTTATGAGAATGATATTCAGAATAACGTGAAAGAAGATGTCTCAAAACCAAAAAGTTCTGAGGAGAATACCAAGCACAAGAAGAATGAAGCAAAGGCCAAGAGGATCTTAATAGATTGTGTAAAAGGTCATTTGATTCCACATATTGCGGAATTAGAGACTGCCAAAGCAATGTATGATGCCTTGGTAGGTGTTGATTAAGTTGTCATTGATGCCAACAGTGCTTGGTCATTGATGCCAACAGTTGAGTCTCGGTGCCCCTTGTGGAGCCCCTGAGGGTTAGTGTTTGGTTTGTGGTTGTCTGTGTCAAGAGGAGACCTTTTGACTTTGTCCAAGCCCAAGCTTGAAGCCCTTGGAGGCCTTGGGAAAATGGCAAAAGCCCTGAACACCCTTTAGAGTGTTTAAGTACCCCTTTGGTGTTTCTCTGGTTCCCCAGTTGTTTTCCAGTACCACAACCTATGCCCTAATATTCTAGAAAGTGTCCTTGGTGGGTTGAAGAAGTTGCAAGAGTCCAAATGAACCTTTCAGTGGTCATTTGTGTTTATTGAGGTCATGGTACCCCAGGAGAAGGTCTAGCAACCCCACAGGTGATGTCATGATGGATCTTGACCCTTGTAGGTCTCCTGGTGTGGTTGAGGTGGTTGAAGAAGCCTATGAAGCCCCTTTCTTGATGAAGAAGCCCTGAAGAAGTCCTTGGACCCACATTTGATGGCTTAATGGTCCTTGTCCCCTTAAAGGTGATGATGTGGTCATTAATGACTTGATGAAGACTTGGAACCCTTGATGAAGATCTTGATGCCCATGTATCCCTTGTTGGGGTCATGGAACCCTTGGAGATGGTCATTATGCATGAGAAGGTCTGGCACGCACATAAATGGCTGCATGATGACCCTTGGACACTATATGATCATTGATGGTGCATTTGGAAATGATTTGGGTCTTGGAATCCATACATATGGTGGTTTGTAAGCCCATGATTGTTGGATCCTTTGATATGATAGAATCCTTGGTCATGATGCCCTCATCACTTGGTGATGGAGTCCTATGTGATGGGCTTGAAGTCCATGGAAAGTATCTTGTTTAAATATTATATGATATCCTTGAAACCCTTGCATGTGGTGCCTTGGGTATTGAACCATGGTGATGTATGGTCCTATTTGTGGTTGTATGGATATTGGGATGTAGATGGAGGTAGATCCACGGACGTGCCTTGATATGTTGAAGAAGACTTTGAAACTCTTGTAGTTAGTGGTATGGTCTTTGGCACCCTCATGTGTGGGGTCTTTGACGTCCTGGACATATTGAATAATTTAAGGGTATTAGACCAAGAATTTGCAAATAAACCCATCATAGGGAGATAGTCCTCGTCAAGCCATTTCCATTGATATGTGGAGCATCTTCTAACTCCTTACGGTTGAAGAGATATGAATTTTTGAAGTTGGTGTACCCCACCTTTTTGGGTGAGCCGACCAAACAAAAGAAAAATTAATTATTTGTAATTTTGAATTGCATGTCGGCCCAGTTTGAGGTAATAACTTTCCTCTACGACCTATATAAATAGAATATAAAACATTTCATTTGCTTATCAATTGGAATTTCGCAACTCTTGGAGAAAAGTGCGAAATTTTGTGGAGGAGAAATATTTGGGCATCTTTACTAAAATTGGCATAACTTTCTCATACGGAATCGGAATTACAAAATTCTTGGCTCGTTGGAAAGCTTGTTACGAGGGCTATGTGATGACATGATCTAGAGTTTATTTTGGTTTGTCTATTGTTTCTTGACCTTATGATCTTCAAAAAGGTATGGCTCATGCTTCTGGGTTTCTCTTGTAATGGCACATGTCTCTCATGGATAGAGTTCATCTTTGATATTAGTATGTGAGCCTATATGTTGGTATATATATTTGAAGTCATTATGGAGGATATGATGATGATGTTGCATAACTTTATGCTATGATATTATACACTTTATGATGATAATGCATGTGATAATGATGTACACTCTATGAAGTTGATGCACTCCTATACAATATGATGTACATGCATACCATAGTGTGATGATGCTCTCCTATGCATTATGATGTATACTTGATGTTGATGTGCTAAAGAAGTTTACACAGTCATGTTCTAGATATGCTCAACTTACATATGATATGATCAGTGATGTTTACACAGTGACATGCTCACTGTATGTTGATGTGCTAAAGAAGTTTACACAGTCATGTTGTAGATATGCTCAGCTTATATATGATATGATCAGTGATGTTTACAAAGTGACATGCTCAGTGTATGTTGATGTGCTAAAGAAGTTTACACAGTCATGTTCTAGATATGCTCAACTTACATATGATATGATCAGTGATGTTTACACAGTGACATGCTCACTGTATGTTGATGTGCTAGTGATGTTTACACTGCTGTATGCTCAGTAAAGTGCGATGGTACACAGGATTATGTATGCTCAGTGGTGTATGTAGTGATATATAGAAACAATGATACAATGATGACATTGATAAAATGATGAACGGTGGTATTGAGCAGTGAGTACATTGATTCAGGCTACATGAGCAGATTCCTTAACTCAGATTGGCTGAGTTGTATGAATAGTTGGTTTGACTCAGGTGGACTGAGTCTAGTATCTTGTTGGTTAAACTGAGATTTACTAATTCGAATGACGTGAACAGCAGATTGATTGGTACAGACAAATTGATTACTCAGTTGATGAACAGTGTGGCACAGTTGTGATGAGCAATGGTCAGTTGATGTGGTTGTGCAATATAGTACAGATTGAGCAGTGTGATACAGTTGATGTGCAGTAGTCAGCAGTGGTCAGCAGTGACAGTGGTTGTGCAGTGTGATACAGATTGAGTAGTGTGATACAGTTGATGTGCAATGGTCAGCAGTGGTCAGCAGTGACAGTGGTTGTGCAGTGTGATACAGATTGTGTAGTGTGGTACAGATTGTGCAGTGTGGTGCAGGTGTTGGATAGCCGGTCCACAGGATTAGTGCAGTAGTTAAGTATCTATCTTCATATCAGGGTGGCAGGACGGGGCAAGGAAATTGAGGGAGCTAAGGCTTCCTTCAGGTTGTAGCCTGTAAACCAGGGGGTTGTAGCCTCCTTCCAGTTGTAGCTGGAGAATTGAAGTCTTTGTAACAAAGGGGGTTGTTACCTCCTTCCAGTTGTTGCTGGTAAATTATTATTATTAAGGCTTCCGTGGTTTTTCCCCCAGGACTTGGGTTTCCACGTAAAAATCTTGTGTACTGTGTTTTTCTATGCTTCCTATGTGATGATGATATGATGATATGTGATGATGAGATGTAAATGTTAATAATGCTGATGATATAATGATAATGTGGTAATACATTAATGAATGATGTATTGAAGAAGCAGTTGATGATTGGTAAAGTTGAAAAAGTAATAAAAAACTATATACACTGTTCACCCCCCCCCCCTCTCAGTGTGCTCGGTGTGTCCAACAGTAGGATTGTTAGAGAGTAAGAACACAAGCAGAAAATTGGCCCTGAGGAATCTGCTCCATTGAATCATGATGTCCAACCAAGATTCAACTGCTACTTATTTTATGAGAGCCTCCCAGCTGAGAGATCAGCTTAATGATATAATGATAATGTGGTAATACATTAATGAATGATGTATTGAAGAAGCAGTTGATGATTGGTAAAGTTGAAAAAGTAATAAAAAACTATATACACTGTTCACCCCCCCCCCTCTCAGTGTGCTCGGTGTGTCCAACAGTAGGATTGTTAGAGAGTAAGAACACAAGCAGAAAATTGGCCCTGAGGAATCTGCTCCATTGAATCATGATGTCCAACCAAGATTCAACTGCTACTTATTTTATGAGAGCCTCCCAGCTGAGAGATCAGCTTAAACTTTTTTCCCATCTCTAGCAGAAACAGGACAATTTTTTCTAAGCAAGGACAAAATGTTTGGAATTAAATGTGCATTGCTCTATTTTTATGATATTTTTAAGTAGTCAGTTATTTTTAGCTTTCTTCATGTAAGAAAAATTATTTTTGATAGCCCCTAGGGTTAGCTCACACAGCTCCTTACCAAGATCAGAACTGCATGAAGAAAGGATAGAATTACATCTATGGTCGGAAAGGAAGCTTGTCCTTTGAGGAACCGTTTCCCCATCTCTAGCAGAAACTTGGCACAATTTCCTCTAATTGAGGACGAAATGGTTAGCGCTTAATATACATTTTCCTATTTTTAACATAGTTTTAAGTAGTCAGTTATTTTTAGCATTCTTCAGGTTAGAAAAATTATTTTTGGAAGCCCCAAGAATTAACTCAATTAGTTGAACCATCTGCCCAACGCATGTTGCTGATGGGGATGCCATAGGTCAAATCTGGTCGAGTCCATCGGAATTACCAGCCACTATTGTGGCTGGTAGTTGAGCCGCCCTCCTTCCAGATATTCTGGAGAAGATGGAGGGATCCCACGAGGGTTTCCTAGGAAAATTTATTTTTGATATTTTAACAAATCCTAGATTTAAAGGGGAAAAAACTGAATATCCATATTTCTATTCAATTTTCAAATTCCTCATTTCCATTGTGACCATAGTATTGTTACTCCCCACATGCAAAGATAAATATTTTATTCTTACTGGACTCGATATGGTTTCCACTCAATGATAACCTAATTGACTCTTGCTGTACATGTCAAAGTTAACATTTTAACATTCAATGTAAACTGTTATATAGTACATAAATAATTCTTATCGAACATTTTGTCAATCCATACTCATATATTTTTGCATATAGTTCTTAGTCACTGTTTCCTGTCAAATATTTTAATGATTAAATCCTCTAAAGAGATAATTAAAGCCATGAAAATCACTCAAATTCATATGAATCTAGCTGGTACAATTATTCAGTCAATCAACGAACCCTTATACATATACAAAAATTTTAAATTTATTAACCTCTACAAAAATGATTGTGTATTTAAAATAAATGCTTTCTCAAATTCTGCCAACTATTTGACAATATACATTGTCAGTAAATTATGTTTCGAAGTTATTATAAGAACTGAATCTGCATGAGCAAAAACATATGTCTCAACATTCAACTTGTAGCCTCATGATAAAGCAGATGATCCAAATTAGCAGCCACATTTTAAACCCCAACCCTTGATATCATTTAAATCAGCAATCACAATGTAGATTCTATCATCTATGTTATCAACAGTTCATATTTGATAAATCATAAAGGCCATGTGATGAAATTTGCCAAAAGAAATACCTTAAGAAACCTGTCACGCGTGAACAAGGAACATGGAATGGGAATGGCCTGACAAACAGATATGCAACCAATAGCTCCACCGCTTCATCTGCCAAAATTCCAGAAAGCATATGCGAACAAATCCATCTTTTGGCAAGCCTGGAAATTGTGAGAAACAAACAGATATATTCTTCACCCATAAATCCACTAATCAAAGCATGCAAAATTTTGCTTAGGAGAAAGATATATGTATGTATCAGAAATCTCAAATCTGGCATTCGAGACTTACCGCACAGTTGGCCCATAAGCTGGATGCAACCCCTGCAAGCCATTTAACATGCTGGAATGCTGGCTACGAAGTAGCAAATCTTTCTCCAAGGGAACAAGATTACTATTTTGTAGATTTCCGACAGGCATCACACCAAAAAGACCTAAGTACACTTCATCATAATTATCAGTATCTTTCTAGGGGATTACACATGAATAAATTTGGGTTACCAAGAAAACTCATATCTGATAACTATTTTAGCAAGCCTAACAGACAAATGAATGGCCATGGTGTGATCCAGACCTTGTTTCTTTATCAAACTTTTATCTTTCTCATACAAAATCCTGAGACGGAATGCAAACCCAGCCATCAGCAAATCTACAGCATCTTCAGCAGCGATAGACACTATGCCCCAACGCTTCTGCATACTAGAAATAAGAATTAAAAATAAAAGCTGAGAAACCATATAGCTTAAGAAACCAAGTTTCCATATATTGTCTTTATATCCAAACATGCTTGAAAATTGAAAATTCATTCGGAAATCATCATCTGTTTTCTCATTTACTATCTATGTTATGTCAAAAATAATCATGTATCAAACACCTACCCAGTAGACTAGGAAAACAATTTTGATATGCATGCAATTAATGGGTCTAACCAATATGCAAGTAAATTTAACCTACCTCTCAGCAATTTTGAGACAGAAAGCAGATTTGGTTTTCTCAATTGCAATCTCACCAATAGGCCACTTCCCAGAACCTTCCAACTAAATCCAACATTAAGCATCAGTAGAGGAACTAAATACTCTTGGAAGCAACGAAAACTAAAAATTGATAATTCTACTCCCATTAAATAACCAAACATCTCCTATAGTATTCAATAAAAACCTGCACAAATAAGAAGATAGCTATTCTTACTTGAATCATGACCTCCAGAGTTTGGACACAGGTTGGCACTAATATCTCGCAAGACTGCTGTTTTTCCCTCTCTCCGGCAAAAGGATGAGGCATTGGAGGGAATACTGAAGTGTGCCTAAATGCTGAGATCATACATCATTGGAAAACAAATGTGTACTCTGTTAGATCATGTTGCATAGCTAAGAACATATTTAACTACTCAGTTTAATAAAATCAAACAGGATTAAGATTGTCCATCATGAAAAGAACAAATAGCATTGGGACAATTACTGGCCATATCGGAAAAACTTGTGTTTGCATATTAGTGTGCAGCTAAGAACATATTTAACTACCCAGTTTAATAAAATCAAACAGGATTAAGATTGTCCATCATGAAAAGAACAAATAGCATTGGGACAATTACTGGCCATATCGGAAAAACTTGTGTTTGCAAATCAGTGTGACTTTGTATAACAGGCTTCACTTTCATTGATGGGAGATAAATACATAATCATACCCTATATCCCTGAGAGGCAAATAATACCCTATATCCCTGAGAGGCAAATATTGAAACCAAAAACTAAGCTTCCCACAAAGAACATATGCCATCAAGCACTGGAAGGCACAAAATCAGAAGGATAAAACATGTGCTCCTTCAAAAACCAACCAAGACAAAAGTAAACCATCCATTTCTACCGTATAAGGCTGAGAATTGTCATGAAGCTAGTGAATCAGAAAGAGAGATTTTACATATATGATTTTCTTAACCATTAAATAAATAAACTTCAAGCAGAAAAAGTCTGCAATAGCTATTACAGTAAATGTAAAGAAATAATCAGCACACTTTGACCTGAATCTAGGGGCTGAACACTAGAGATTCGTAACGGCATGTCCTCCACACCCCGCAAGTATTTGGATAGAACATCTAATGCGTCCAGCAAAGTTGGAGTTGAAGCAATTGGGTCTGCAGAAATAGGAGCTACAAATTCTGTCATGCAATATTTTAAGGGTGCTATTTAAATTTAATAAATCATAGGATGATCTTTATGACATATTTTTTGCTTTTGTAATTTGAATAGTATAGAGAAATCTCGAAAAGATTGTATTAAGAAGGCCTCATGAGAGATTGGCCAAGAAATGTAAAAAGAGTCTACCTTTGCCTTCCTGCAATAATGTAAAATCCAACTGGTCTCCAACAATAGAAATATCTTGGGAGGATAAAGACAGATGCCGACAAAGAGTGTATTCCATTATCTTCTTGATTATTAAATGTTTCTCCCAGTGTTCACATTCCCATACTGTCCACCAAACAAAAGAACAATACTCCAATTTTACATTTAAGAAATGCAACGGTTTGCATTAATCGGCTAAGAAAACATGTCATAACCAAGGCAGAAAGTACCTGCTGTTTCTGCAATTATTCCATCCTTAAACCGACGCAATTCAGATTTTTCTCCCCAAAAGCTTCTGAACTTGGCAGACTGTTCCAAGACACTAACAGGCTATTATATGGGTTCATTTAAACAGATAAAATCATATAAGTATTTTCTATGAAGACAGATAAAGGCAGAAGCAATAACCCTTTAATACATATATGGATACCTCAGTTTTATTGTCTGCACTTGGACCCACATCAGTCATTCGAAAAGCTTTCTCAAAATCACTTATCAAAATGCCAACAAGAAGTGGAACTTTACCTAAACATGCAAGTCCCTGCAGATTGTTCCAAAGATGATTGTAAGAAGATAGAATGAAAATTTCAACCAAAAGTGTTTACTGGATTGCACATTTGTGTACAGAAGAAACAGGATATCTTTTGATAATAGGATAAGGCAGGGAATGTAGCTGAGCAATCTCATGCAGTGAACAGTATAGTTGATAAATGGCACAAACCTCATCTATATCCCAATTTGCAGGTATGCTTCTATGAAGAACGCGAACAAGACGTGCCCTTTCCCCCAAGCCCTTGGAAAGTAATAATTCTACTTGTTTTTCATAGACTCTCAAGTGTTCCTTGTCCATGCATATATTCAGTGGCTTCATATGATCATTATCCACAGGAATGATTCTGTAAAATAAAAAGCAATCAGCACCCATTCTTAACTCCAAATTCGCTATAATTAGAGAAAGAGAGAAGGATATCCAGAGAAGCATTATCTTATCCCAATCAGTTACATAAATTTTACAGGTGGCAATACATTTGTCTGTTGGACATATGGCTCAAAGGGTATATCAAAAAATAAACATCCTAATAGTCAAAAATTCACATAACATAAGCACATGAACCTGAAATTAATTTTTCAGCTGAAAGCATACTCTAATGATGATGAAAAGATTCCTACAAAAGGTCACCCATTCTTCACTCCAAAAATGCTACTATTAGTGAAAAAGACAAGAATCACTATCTTATACCTATGTTACCGGATCCGCCACCCCAGTGTGTAGGATCCGCGGATCCACGGATCCGATACGTATCCGGATCGGATCCGCCTAGGATCCTTCATGGAAACGTATCCCCTGTAGAAGGAAACGTATCCTGGTCCTATGAAACGGACCCTTTGAAAAATCAAACAATTCCTGAAATTTTCAAACAGATCCTGAAACTTCCAGTGCTTCTATAACCCATTGAAACCCCCCCCACAAAAAAAAAAATGTTTTTAATGAAAAACTTAAAAACCCTAAACAACTAATTGCTAAAAGTGTAAAACCCATTCCTGCTCAAGGTCTGAACTATCCTTATGTCAAGATCTGCTCTTGAACTCTGAGATATCAATATCAAGTTCTACTCACAATGTTTTTATTTGATTTATCTTTACAGTCAAGGTCTGCTGTCAAAGGCTGATCTATCTTTATGTGCTATGATGTTTCTCACTTCACCTACAATGTTATGTAGTCTTGCCATAGCATTCAAGAAACCCACTTTATTCCCTGCTGATAGGGACATGTGGATGTGGCTCACAAAAACTTTAAAACACTACTAGGACCTGCTTCAAGTTCATGCTGAAATGGTTTTTTAAATTATCAATATCAATCATGGTTACAACTCATCAAATTATCAGTTATGGTACATGAACTCTCCTTTTTGGCAATAACTTATAGTTCTACTTTTGTGTTTCATGAATAGTTATGATTCTTCACTCTATTTTTTATTTTTTATTTAAATATTTTTTATTTTTTTTGTACTTGCTGTTTCCCCGCCGTATCCGGATCCTGGATTTTAAAAAATATGGCGAATCCGTATCCGGATCTGGATCCGAATCCGTATCCATATCCTGGTAACTTAGTCTTATACAAATCAGTTACATAAATTTTACATGTAGCAGCTTCATTGTCTGTTGGACATATCACACAAAGGACATATCGAGAAAGAAAGATCCTAACAGTCAACAATTCATATAACGTAAGTACATGAACCTGAAATTGCTTCTTCAGCTGAAAGCCTACACTAATAAAGATGCAAAAGATTCTTACAAAAGAATACCCATTCTTAACTCCAAACATGCTATAATTAGAGAAAGAGAGAATAATATCTAGAGAAGCATTGTCTTATTCCAATCAGTTACATAAATTTTACAGGTAGCAGCTTCATTGCCTGTGGGACATATGGCTCAAAGGGCATATCAAAATAGAAACCTCCAAACAGTCAACAATTAATATAACATAAGCACGTGAACCTGTAATTGATTTTTAGCTGAAAGCATACTCAAATTATGCTGCAAAAGATTGTTACAAAAGGGTACCGCATCCAAGTCTCGACTCTTACAAGCCCATGACTATTTTGGAACCATGCAGACCATAAATAAATAACACTTACATACAGGATAGAAAATATATGTAAAAACAAAAAAAGACTCACTATTTAGTATTTTACAATTAGCAAAAATAAGGCTTATAGCTAAACAATAAGAGCCTTTGCCAAGATTTTGCAATGTAAGTTTCTGTAAAGTTTAATAAAGAAAGTCAATGGGGGTATCCCTTCTCCCACGCCCGTTCTACAGCCCGAGCAACCACAACCTGTGGCTCCACAACCCCTGTTAGCTCCACACAACCTACGACCAAGTCTTCGACGACTCTTGCTATCATTCCCCCACGACCCTTCTGCCTAGGCTCAAATCTGCCCTTGTCGACCCGATCTGCACCTCACGTGCTCTCTATCATGCACTAACAACTACAGCAGCCCGACCTAGCTCCAGCATGTCCATTACTGGCCAACACCCTGCCTCCACGTTCCTACAGTTACAGTTACTCAGCCGTACGACATATGACAATTGTTGTACGGCGGTTGTCATACAGTCGTTTTCCCTTTTTTTTATTTCTTCGTAAACACTTGACAAATGATGATTTCCTCTCAAAGCGAAACCCTCGAATCTGATACTATGTTAGTTTTTTGAGCCCAAATCCGATTTATAGTCCCGAGTAATTAGCAATTATTAACTAAAAATACATTGAGATCTTGGGCTCCCGTCCTAGGAAGATGGCCCATTAAGGAATTACAATGACAGAATGCTAGCCTTCACACCTCAAGATCAGTCCTTTGATCTTGTTGGTCGCTAACCCTCAGTTGCCCCTTGCTCTTTTCCTCTGACCCTACCCCTGCACCTGCACACTTGGTTGAAAGTCTTTCCCCAACCACTCAATGAGATCCCACTCACTCTATGTGACTGTTGTGTCACCTCCTCTCACCTAGGTTGTCTTTTATAACATTACAATATGCAAATAACTTGGGCCAATACCATGGGCTACCAAATACCATGGGCCCTCTAGATCACTTTACATAAGGTAATTATCACTTTAATAGTTCGCTTTACTAAAGTGAATCTCCCATGTCTGGGAGTCAATAATGACACCTTCCACCTGTTAGACACTGTCCACATGGAAGTACATGTCCGATGCTACGAAAATCAACATCTAACACAGCTATCTTCTACACATTTTCTTTGCATGAGTTTCAGAAATAGAATTTATTTTCTTGTTTTTATCATTGAAATGACTATTTGTTGTGCATTTCTATATGGCCTTGCAGCTTAGGGTTTCTTTTGTGCAAGTCAAGGTAGTCTATTGTGTCTGCGTTTGTCTTCTAGGTGTGCATCTATCTTTCATGTCTACTAGGGTATTTTTTAAGGATTCTAATATTACACTTAAGTATAGTATTCTAGGCGATTATTTTGGATTGGAAAAGATATAGATAGGTAGGAGAATACTAAATATGAAACCTACAATTTACTACTGAAACGTGTAAATTTTGGCGAATATTATAATTAAAAAAACATATTTTTTATAAATATAGGCGATATTAGAGACTAAAAATGACCAAATAGTGAATTTATTTTTTGAAAAAAAACCCAAAAAATAGCCAATTGGCTACATATGTGTTTATGTTTTGTCTATGTGCACCATCTTTCAAATGTGCATCTACGTCTGATATCTTTTAAGTCTACATCAATGTCTCTCCTCTACTCTTCAGATAGTGTTTGTGCTTTTTTACATAATCATCACATTTATGTTGCTCACATCGGGGGTCTGATCAATTGTTTATGTGTATTCATATATGCCTACACTGCAGGTCTCTCTCTATTTCTTGTCTCTATATTTGGCTTTTTATCTGCTTTGTTGGAGATGTCATGTTTCCTCTACAAGCGTGTCTCTATCTAGCTCACATGTTTTTATGTCTGACTCTAGATTTTCCATCTAGCTTTGGTTCTTTGCATCACGGCCTAGTGTATGGCAGTTTATTGATATTTTTCTCTTTTTTTGTTTTCGAACTTCATAAAAGAATAAACCTTCATCTATATTTTGAACTTGAGAAAACTATAAAATAAGCATTTGCTTACCTTTACCTTTTAAAGTTTTAATTTTTGACATGCATGTCTTTTCTCTCTCCTTAAAATCACTTTTTCCAATCTTGGACCCACACGAACTTCGCAGTTCTGGACATCATATTTGCTATGATACCATTGTTGCAATTTAAAGATACATGATCAAAACATGAGAGATACAAAAGGAGAAACAGTGTTTTTAAAAGAAGTCATCTATACGGTGTGATAGAATTGTTTTCTTTGTACATTAGGTAGTTTTGCTACCTAATTACCCTAACTACCATCACTTAACTCTAAAGGCATTTCATTAACCAGTTGGTGACTTAATAGTTTATATATATGTGACCTTTACTACACGATAGCATTACATTAGGACTCCTCACAATATATTATTGGGTGTTAATACTCTAACAAAAACAAGAACTGAGCATTAAACCAACATGTCATAGAGGCAGATGGTGTGAGACAACCAAGACTGTGAATCAATTCAGAGCATGGAGGGCTTTCTGAGGAAGGAGAGCAATCCAAAAGGACTGAAATGAAGTTCAGAGTGTTGATAGAAGCCCACAAGACTTTCTATTTAGCAGACTTCACATATTCAATAATAGTTTTGCAAATTACAATCATTTATCCAATCATTGCAATAAACCCTAATGGGCCGTTTACATAATATATGTGGGTGTGTCCCTTTTTAAGGTTTGTTTTCACAACCAATTAGAATTTATCTACATTTGGTCCCATTGGTTGCTATATTTTAGTCACTATGCTTCAAACTAAAATTTGTACAGGTACATCAATCATTATAAGACATGACAAGAAAATTGGACTATCTGCACTAATTCATAGACCCCCTATCAAGCATAAGAGATCAAGTGTATAACTTATGAACAATAATGTAGTCATAATCAGTACAATAAAAGATTTAAAGAAGTGATGAATAACAAGTTCCTATTCAATATACTAGCACATTGAAAGTTATCCTAAAAGAATGATTATTTACCGGTGTTCTAAATTCTAAACTATTCTTGATATTGAAGTGAGAAGAGTTATGTCAGAATAAAAGTAAGATTTAAACTATAGAGAGAATGTGCAGTGCTATTTATACATAAAACTACCTGGCGTGGTAATCAAACTTTGCAGGAAAGTCTATTCTAGTCATGAACACCTCTTCAAATCCCTTGTCCTTGCATTTGTTCATACATGTCAGGGTACGTGCTGCCTCATCCACAAGCTAGAGTACATAATAGTTTTGCATTGTCAGATTGTACATCAAGATAATGAGCAAAAGAAAGTGAGAGGACTTGCATACACAATATGACAAAAAATTGTGACTATTCACATTGCTAAAATAAAAAATCTTTAAATTACCTCAACCAATCCACTCTTGGTCATTCGAAATGCCAAGTTAAGATATCCGATTGGATCGCATATTACAACATCAAAAGATTGTAGAAGCCTTCTCTTCAGCTAAAATTCACGAATTTTCACAAATCAATGGATTTGTTACCAAATTTAATGTTTTAAGTATTGCATCTAAACTATTTTGCCAATTGTAAGACAACTATCTACATCAAAAATTAAATATAAATTTTGAAAAATGACTTCTGTCTATCTTGTTAATCTTGAATTGGTTGTTATTATTGTAGCTAAGATATTATGAGATCATAAACAAGTACTGCATTCACCATATGTTGCATTTCACTAACAATATAAAATGGCATACTAAATTCAATCAAATTTTTAGACTTATTAATGTTTTTTTAAGTTGCCAGCCATCACATGTTTCGACTACACAAATTGTGTATAGGACAATACGCTTTCCACCAAGGGCTTGAAATTTTCAATAATACTCATAGATTTTGTGATACAAACTCGCTTTGTTGCGTTCAACACCAAAACTATAGTAATCATTCAAGATAAATCATCTCTTACAAAACCCACTCAATAAGAACTACAACAGTGACGCAGGTATTTTCAACTTCAAAATGATTATAAACATTCACAAAAAACTCTTGTTAAAATAGCTCAAGGACTCTTTTTTTTGCCAAAAAAATGCCTCATATAATTAGAATCATATTACAAATTTAGTACAAAGTACAACATGATGGCCCTTATGATGCAACCCTTCCCCTTCCCACCCAAGCAAGAAGAGAAAGCATCTACAAATGGGCAACCATATCAGAAAACGAAATGTGCTTCCTAAGTAAAAGGGATATTAAAGAAACCCTTGGTTGCAAAGTCATCCAACTATCTATGAGAGTCCATATTAGAAAATTTCCTATTGGAACATCAAAAGTAACATTGTATCTGACATTCAAATATAAGAAAGAGTATTGATCCTAAGAACATAGCAGACTCGCCATGGAAAATTCTAAACGTTTCCACCAAAGCTAACTTCTCTCAATTGAAAATGCCTCCAAAAAATATCATTAGCAATATTTGCAGATGGCTTTGGCTCATGGACAATATTCTGCTCTTCGTGGACAGAGTCGGCATCTCCTCCGTCTTCCAATTTTCAAGCAGAATGCCTCTTTCAGCCTCTTATTCTGCTACTGCCCTTCTTCCCAAGCTTCAATTCTCCCCCTTGGTTGTTCTTGCATCAAGCAGCATTCTTTATTATAAACCTGCCTTGGAATGTCAACCATCAATATGATTTGCTTCACAATTTTTTAGGTTTTTGGCCTTTGAACTTCAAGTTGACTGCTGACTTCAAACTTTGCCAAAATTAAATTTTTATTACAAAGTTTGGATGAGGAATTATTTTGAATCCATTTCGAACCATCTATATTTCCCTGATCCATGTCATATGCAACATACTTATAATTGCAATAGGAAGTCAATTTCTCCAATCCCTGGCTCTTCAGTGTTGGATTTTGTAGCTCGGTAGGTACTTTTACATTGGGGGTGTTTAGCAACATAGAAGGGGCTGAGAATAACTCTCTAGACAGTCTTAGTGCTTTTGTAATACTTTATCATATTAGGTAGTATTTGTTAGCCCATGGTAGTGAAAGGTCAATTGTATTGGGTGAGCCCATTGTATTGGGTGTCCCATGGTATTTTTCCCGGTATTGACATAAAGTGAAGTTATAAAAGAAGTCTAAGGAGAGTGTTCTATTCAGCAAGTCAGGAGTGAATCATATCTCTTGTGGTGGCCAGTACACAGAGGTCAAGAGTGAGTCATATCTCTTGAGTGGACAAGAGTGAGTTATATCACGTTAGTGATAGAAGTGAGTCATATCTTCTGTCGGAGTTTGTCTTTTCTGTTGAGGGGTTTGGGCAGAGTGAGTCGGGACTCAGGAGTCTAAGATCCGGTATGTCATATCCGGAGGCCTGTCATTGTAAGTACTGATTAACAAACCTGCACTAAAAGATAAATTGTTGGTTGGTTTTCCCCTGTTGGGTTTTCCATGGTATCTCGTGTGTTGTGGTTTTCTCTGTGATTGGTTGCTTATCAGTGTATTGTTATTTCTGATTCAGTTTTATGTGTTTAATTAAGAGTGGGGTATAAATCAGTGAATAAATAATAATCATATTTGGTAAGCTGGAATTCTCAAATTCAGCGTAGTCCTACTAATGAGTACAATATTCTTGTCATTCGTGTAAGAAAGTTTAAAAGCAACTTCAAGGACAAAGCTTCCTACGAAGGGGATACATGGTATATCTCTTGTTCTATAATAAACATATATAATACTGTTATATGTATTCATGGCTATGTACAATGGCATGTCTATTTAC
This sequence comes from Larix kaempferi, assembly GCA_027924585.1. Taxonomy (NCBI): domain Eukaryota; kingdom Viridiplantae; phylum Streptophyta; class Pinopsida; order Pinales; family Pinaceae; genus Larix; species Larix kaempferi. Next base: position 21,310,447 of record BSBM01000361.1, read on the forward strand.
ATAAAGACACCCTTTCATATTCTTTATTGGGCCATACATTGTACAATGAGCAATGTATCATCTTATAACAAAATATTTATAATTTTATTATTTATGTTTAGGGATCCGTTTCTTTGTCACAACGTGATCTTACATACCACATAACAACCTATGCATGATGGATACAAAGCTGCCACTTAAAATGTACCAAGATGGCACTAGGAAGGATGAGTTGTTGGCCAAAGTAATGCCGAGGACATTAGAGGTATTTATGAAACTGCCTGTGATTGCTGATTGGGATAGGTTGACATTAGTTACTAGAAGAAAAGATGTTAGAGTGTCATTTATGACAGTGCTAAGTGGGATGAGATGTCACAAAATAACAGTGTTGAGTCTAAGAATTGTCATCTTTTCATGTCCTTTTACCATGTTTTTCATAACCTTTCCTTTGACTCTTAAGCTTTTTTCACGTTCCCATAATTATATCTTACTCCATTTTAATGTTTTATGTGGGATTAGGTTTATGATATTTCCAATGCATTTAATTTAGTATTTTAAGTGAATATATGATTAAATGTTAGAAAAATAACATATTCCCACTTATCTTTGAGAATTTGGTTAGTTTGGTGATGATTACAAAAACTGGACTAGTGATTACAGGAACTGACTAAAGACCAGCATAGATCCATCTTAAACCCAGATCTATCAAGCATCGAGAGGGATCCAATTCCATAAGGTGTAATTTTTTTTTAATCTTAAACTCAAGAAATTTGATCCCTCTCTTGCTTGATAGATCTGGGTTTAAGTTTTATTTTTTAATTTATAGGTCGACGTGGATTTTTTTAATTAATTTTCATAATTTTTATTTTATGAGCCTACAGTAATGTTATGTTACATTACGTTATATTACCTTACGTGACAACATCTTCCTCATACTGGATTGTAGAGCACCTCATTCCTCTCGGTGCAATTATGGGAACAGTAAATATGCAATTCTTGGGTCAAATTCGAATTTTCTCATTCAACCATGGAAGATTTGACTTGGATTTAGGATGATAATCCAAGTATCTTGGATGGAGAAGAATCATGGAGCTTTGGGAAAGATTATTTAGCAAATATCTTGGAGATATTATGCAAATATCTTGGAGATATTATGAGTTGATTTTTAGTTGTTAGTTTTTAGCAAGTTCTTGTGTCACGTGAGAAATTTGTGGATCTACATTTATTAGTTGTTATTTAGTTTATAAGCAAACACGTGTATAAATAAAAGTGCCTTCTCCATTTCAAAGGGAGTACTCTTGGAGCAAATGTCCAACTTATTATGGAGTGAATAAAACTTCTTGGTATTTCTTTATATAGATTGTCATTCTTTAGTTCTATAAATAGTATGCTTTGATTTAAGCTTTATGATGTTATAATTTAGTGTGCTACCTTGTTCTTGGGAGAATTGAGCTCAATCCAAATGGATCACGGTGGTCTTTCCTTCTGTTTTATTTTATGCAAGTGTGTTTATTTTATGCAAATATGTTTTTCTTTTATTAAAGCATTGATTCATGGAAAGAAGAGGTGCCTAGTTACACATGTCAAAAGATAACTTGGTGACAACAAAGGTCCTAGTAGCATGATGGTGTTCGAGTACATGGTCATTGCTAGAATTGATTAAGTTTGTTTTCAAGTGATGAAATGTGGTGTGTTTCATTTCTGCATTTGATTTCATTTCTCTTCATTTACTTTCCATAAGCATATTAGGTAAATCCAAAGTTACAAAAATCGGCGATATATCGCCGACATCGCGATATATCGCGATACGAACTGGCCGGCGATATTATCGCCAAAAATCGCCCCGATGTTTTACCGATTTTTTCAACGATTTTTTCAGGAAAAAATCGCGATATTAGCGCGATGTTTAAGAAAATATCGCCAGTCATCATTCCCGCGGGTCAATAAAAACAGAAAAGTTAAAACCGGTTTTGTTTTTGTTTGTAACTTCGTTTCGGGCTGCGTCTAGTGTCTACAGGCATTCATTTTCGAGGAGAGCTAGGGCACGGGACCGGGGACGGAGCTGACACCGCGTGGATGCTGCGACTCTGTGAGTGTTAGGGCCGGGTGATTGTTAGGGCCGCGAGTGAGTCCGCGTGGACGGTGGGAGTGAGCGTTAGTTTAGTGCCGTGGCTGCTGTAGTGCCGTGGCTGCGGTGACTGTCGGGACTCGGGAGTGAGTGCCAGGAGTCTGTGCCGGGACAAGCAGGGCATTCCAGAATCGAACCCCAAGCTTCCAAGTTCCAAGTATGTGCGTGCAGCCAAGCTACTGTTTTTTTTTTAATTTATTTATTATTTTTTTTTTAATGTTTTGAATCAGACACCGTCAAACAACATAAGTTGTCATATCCTTTTGGGTTATAAACCTCAGCAAATTCATCTCTGACAGTGCTATTAAATCTGGCCACACTATATTCATTCCAGCTATAAATAAAATGCATGGTGCTTTGTTCTGGCCATTGCTATCGCTACCCATGGACATTAAACAAATAAATATTCATTGATTTGAATGAGGACCGCTGTAGATGAGAGTCAGCACTCCAGGCTTGAGCCGAATGTATGAAGGTGGCGATAGGTAAATGCTAGAAGCCTAAAACGCGCCAGCTTGGGAATAGATGGCTGTAGCATTCAAAATTTCAAACCCATATTGCATACCAGTGAACCCATAAAAGAATAACTAATGCTGTAGGTGACTTCCTACACTCTGTAGTACTGTACAGAGCATACAAGGCAATCCCTGCAATTAATAAATGGGGTTGTATTTGTAAACCAGTGATTCCAGAAATGGGAAAAAATAACACTGTAGCATATGTTTACAGTTTACACATCGTTCCAGACATAATTCTTATACCAGTGATGAAACAAGAGGTTGATTGGGCTGTGGGCTCCAGCCAGCAATTCACTTACAGAAAATAAATTATCAGTCACCAGCATAGGATTACCTTCAACTATCAAATATTTATCACTAGACTGACCACTGTTGGAAGATTGGCAGGCTGGCAGCAATGGGGTTTGGGTTTGAAGAACTTAGCAGTATGTTGTTAGTTGTTACATCAATATGATTTGTTATTTTTAATTTTTTTGCAATAAAATTATAAAAGTAAGCTAAAAAAATGTTTTTTTTTTTTATGTTGCAGGCTGCAACCTGCAGGTTCAAAGCTTCAACTTTCAACTTTCAACAAACATGCCGAAGACTTTGGATCCATTCTGGGACTACGCAGAGCCTCTTGATCCACAAAATCGCCAAAAGCTAAAATGCAATTTGTGTGGGAAGGAGATGACGGGGGGTATAAGTAGGCTGAAATACCACCTCGCACAACTTTCAGGGCATGAGGTGGATATTTGCAAAAACTCCACACCTGAAATTATTCATAGGGCCAAACTCGCAATTGAAGGTATTGGCAAGAAGAAAGATGAAAGGGAAGCTCTCAGGCAGGAACTTGGAATGAGAGTGGCATTAGGATCCGGGTCAGCCGGACACACTTTAGGGGGAGTGGGGAGTGAGACGTTTTCCTCATCTTCCGCCATGCCTTCAACATCTAGTCACCAGGTTCCGAGATCCGGGCCTGGTTCACAACCAGGTATAAGGTCAATGTTCAAGATAAATGAGAAAAAGGAAGCAGACAAGCTTGTGAGTCGGTGCCTTTTATGGAGTGATATACCATTCCACTTTGCGAGGAACCCATTCTACATTCCTATGTTTGATGCCGTTGCTACTGTTGGGCCGGGGTATAGGCCCCCCACTTATGAGGAGCTGAGAGGGCCCCTTCTTGATAATGAAAAGGTTGATTGCACTACTAGGTTGGAGGAGCTTCGAGGTTCATGGGAGTTCACGGGATGCACAGTGATGTCAGATGGTTGGACCGATACGAAGGGTAGGACCCTTCTCAATTTCTTGGTTCATTGTCCTAGGGGCATAATGTTTATAAAATCTGTGGATGCATCTGCACATATCAAAGATGCAGCATTACTATGTGAGTTGTTGGATGGGTTCATCCAGGAGGTAGGACCGCAGCATGTTGTCCAAGTTATAACGGACAATGCTGCGAATTATGTGGCAGCTGGCAGGATGCTTATGGACATGTATCCTTCTTTGTTTTGGACCCCTTGTGTTGCACACTGCATCGACTTGATCTTAGAGGATATGGGAAAGATTGAGTTTATCAGGGATGTCATTGATCCAGCAAGAAGCATCACCAAATTTATATACAATCATGCTTCTGTGCTTAGCTTGATGAGGCAGTTTACTCATGACAGGGAGTTGGTTCGTCCCGGCATCACTCGCTTTGCCACTTGTTTCATCTCTCTTCAGTCTCTCCATGCTTCTAAGTGGGACTTGCAGACTATGTTCCTTTCAGCTGAGTGGCGTGCTTTATCGATTAGCACTAAGGCGGAGGGACTTGCCATATCCAGACTAGTGTCATACCAGGAGAGCTTCTGGGATGGGGTGAAGGAAGTGTGTGCCATCTGTGAACCTTTGGTAAGGGTTCTTCGCTTGGTTGATGGAGACAAGCCCGCAATGGGCTACCTATATGAGGCCATGGATAGGGCCAAAGAGGCCATTCGTGCCTACTGTGAGGACAAGGGAGAGGATGGGCAAGCGAAGCAACAATTGATATGGGCGGTGATTGATCAGCGATGGAACAACACACTTCATCGCCCCATTCATGCTGCAGGGTTATTCCTCAACCCCGCATTCTCTTACTCCTGTGGCTTCCGGTTTGATGGAGAGGTAGTGGATGGGTTCTTGGAATGTGTCGAGAGGATGGTGCCAAGTGAAGATGATCGTTCAGAGATTTCCAAAGAGTTGGAAATCTATAAGAGGGCCATGGGAACATTTGGGTTTTCTATGGCTATCAGGGACAGGAAGAACAAAATGCCAAGTAAGCTTCACCTTGTTTCAAGTTCAACTTTCAAGAATGAAAAAAATTCAATTTATTTATTTCTTTGTTTTAAATTTTAAATTTTCAATGTCTTCTCTTATGTTTCTAACTTTCTCCATTTCATTGTAGATCATTGGTGGGAAACCTATGGCGCACGAGTACCCCATCTCCAAAGTCTTGCTGTTCGGATCCTTAGCCAGACATGCAGCTCTTCTGGTTGTGAGCGCAACTGGAGTGTATTTGAAAAAATACACACCAAGAAGCGCAACAGGTTAGAGAATTTGAAATTAAATTCGAAATTCATTATCTATTGAAATTTTTCCCTTGGGTAATTATAATTTATGTATTCTAGATTCTAATTTAATAAATTCACTGTCCTCATACAGGTTGGATACCCAACGCCTGAATGATCTAGTGTACGTCTCCTACAATCTCAGGTTGTGGGTGAAGCAGCTTCAGAAAAAACCTGATGTGGAGGCCATTTCATTGGATGACATTGACACCACTACTGCGTGGAGAGTGGAGATTGAGGAACCTGTTATGGAGGCAGCCCCTGATTGGTTAGAGGATGATCATGATACACAGGATCCCCAGAGTGAGATATGGGAAGATGAGGCGTTTGGCTTTGAGAGTGTGCCACCACCGGAGCCACCAGTAGCAGAGCCACCAGTAGACTGTCCAGTTCCACAGCCACCGGTTGCACGGCCACGGGTTTCACGGCCACCGTCTCAGCCAGAGGGACCCAGATATAGGGGCAGTGGTAGCAGTAGCAGTGGTAGAGGACTTGATGAGCGTGACGTAGTAGTACCTTATCAGTCTTCTAGTTCTTCTATATTACATCCGAGACCAGGCACTTCTAGAGGCAGAGGACGCCATAGTCCACGACGACCCCCACGAGCACCTGGGCTTTCTAGCCCTAGAGGCAGAGCCATTACTAGAGCGATTACCTTTACCCGTAGAAGGGGTAGAGGGAATCCATAGTTTACTTTATTTAGTTTATTTCATTGCATATGACAGTTGACTCTATGAGATACATTGATTGTATTTTTTTGGTGATTCATGAGTCGGGGACTCAAGATCCTGGACACGATTCATTTTTGATGTGTGATGTCTAGACTCTAGCGACACGTCTTATTATTTATGCATCTTATATATCAGTTTTCTTTCCATATGCATGTGGCAATGTGTTTAAACTTTATTTGATGTTCTTGTTGCTTTAGATGTTTAGAAAATTGAAAAAAAATGAAGGACACGATTCATTTTTGATGTGTGATGTCTAGCAATACGTCTTATACATCTTATATATCAGTTTTCTTTCCATATGCACGTGGCAATGTGTTTATTTGATGTTCTTGTTGCTTTAGATGTTTAGAAAATTGAAAAAAAATGAATATTTTTGTATTTTTTTAAGTTTGCCGATATATTGCCGATGTTTGCCGACATTTTCACCTATAAATCCGATAATTTCTTTTTGGACCCTCGGCGATATATTCGCCGACACGATATTTGTAACTTTGGGTAAATCACATTGCAAATAATCTAATTCTGCACATATTGTGCCTGCATTTCACAACTTTACATACTCCGGATTGATAATTAAATGTAACAGGATTTAGACACATAAATCAACTAACAAACAGCGTTTACAACTCTTTGATAGCTTTAAGAGTTTTGACTTCTATATACATGGAAGCATCCATATGTGGCTCAAGAAAGAATGGTAACAAGATAGACTTATTTCAAAGGCATTTAATGAAAAAAACATCTTAATTAGTCAAGGGAGCTCGCTAAGATAGGAAGAATGCTAGTGCTGTAGGATGTTTAAGTAAGGAAAGAAAATAGTCAATGGGTGGAACAATCAGGTGAAATGGAACTTGAGAATCCCAGCTATTCCAGTCTCCATATCTAGGAAGAGGCATGGTCAATTCGATGAGTGTTGAGCAAGATTTTCACTGGATGTACTAAGCAAGAGTTGGGCAGCTGCACAGCATGTGGCATGCAGTTAGCTTGGATTAGTGGCTGCAAGACCCCCTTCAGAAACAGCAAACCCAGGTTGGAGGTCTAGGGGAAGAAATGGGGATTTTTGCAATAGCAAGCTTGACAACTGACAATAGTTGAGGCCAAACTGGAGAAGTAGGAAGCCAAAAAATTTCCACCTGCCAATAGGTCCAGTTAATTGTACTATTATATCATGAAGGCCATGGCTTGGAGCAATTATTGTGCGCAATGAAATATCGTATAACATGAAGGTGTCCTGGAAGAATGGGCTATTTCTTGAAAAAAAATACAACATTATTTCATATCAAAAACTTATGTTATTATTCTGAAGTTTAAAGTGGGGTGAAAGAATTATTTGAAAACCATATTTTCTCCTATGTGAAGTATTGTCCAAATTCTTATTTTCTTGTATGAATAGTGTAGATCTATGAAATATCTTTGCCAACGTTGCAGATAATCTTCACATGCCCTGAAAACATCTTAAAATATGGAACAAAGAAGCAGAAAGTAGAAAGTACCACATATATTTTGACAATGGTCAATGCTACAAAAGAAATAAAAAATCTGTAGAAGGTAAATCTATTTGTTAATGATGATGTTCCCAGCTCTTTTGGCGAGGCGAGATGAACTTTCAGTTAAATTAAAGCTATATACATTGTGTATGGAGAACTACTTAGTTTTCCTCAACACTGAAACTAAATCCAGATATAAAGCAGGAAAGTGATAGATCAACAGGATGCTTGTGCCATGCAAATAGCACACAATTTAGGAAAGGAATACCATACCTCCAATGACACATTGCTGACAGGCTTAGGTTGCATGAAAATACCCTTCTCTAAAGTACTGGAATTCGCTGGTACAACAACAGGGTACAAATTTAGAACACTTACGGAAATTCAAGTAGATAAAACTAAAGAAGAACATAACAAATAAATACTTACAAAGTACTCCCGCAACACTGTTAATAAGCATGGAAAAAAGGAAAGGAGGAAAAAGGGCAAAAAGGGCAGACAGAAAGAACACTATTGACTGTAAAGTAAACAATGCAAAGTGACTCAACATTTACAGAATGGGCATAAACAAGCATGGGTGCAATCTCAAATGCAAGCCATTACCTCACTTCACAAAGGAATCTAGTGTTTACTAAAGAACAACCTCTAGATGCTGTGTTGTCTGCTTATAATTCTAGAAAACGATAATATTACACTTGTTTGTCTTTACCAAAGGAAGGACTGAAGGACTGCAATTAACAATCAATGTTCAAATGGAAAAAGCCGAAGGAAATGATTTTGATATCAATGCAAGATGTGAAACAAAGCCAAAAGGTATATTGCTTATAGTATGAGGAATCATTGGGCAACATGCTGAGAATTAGAAATTGCATACAATGATACAAATTGTTTATATGTAGATAACCAAGGCTATTCATGTGGAAACATGCATAATTCACTAACCATCCAAGCACTAAAGAGCAACCACTTTTGGCCCATAGGTGGTAGAGCAATTGGTAATGAGTGTCTGAGATGAGTTGTAAATGGAAGGTCACATGTTCAAATCCCCATGGGTACTTACATACAAAAAAAAGAGCAACCACTTTCACTTAAAATTTAAATCTCTTAGAGACATTAAAATACAGGTAGGTTGTGTAAGTTCTATCCTTGATTGGACTATAGTTGTAAGGATCAGATTAATTCATCAATGCTATAATATAAAAACAATAATCCATTATACATTCCTGTACCCCCTCCTCGAAAAGAACTATAAATGTTTGCTTGTGTATCCTCTGCCATAACCTTGTTTCTTTATGAAAGACTAGGCATGAATGCCAAATGCTATTAAATTCCATTTCTCACATTTGTGTCTTGGTAAGAAAAGAATAATAAATGCATAGAAGGAAGCCTTGGTCCATTGAACCCGAAATGTGCATTCCAGATCAAATCTATTGTGAAAGGGAGGAAATTCAGAGTAGGAATTAAACCTTGATAATATTTATTATTAATGAGTGCGTAGTGAATGTGACTCATGGCAAGAGGGAAAACCTAAGTTGCACCGAAACGGATACGGATACGGGGGGGGACACGGATACGGCAAATTTTCAAAAAATATGGATACGATACGGCAGGGAAACGGCATATATATATAGATAGATAGATAGATAGATAGATAGATAGATAAAATCTAACTAAAATTTAACATTCATCATTTAAATTTCAAATTAAAACTACATATTAACATATTGCATAATCATCATCATCAACATAAGTCAAATATCAATCAAGAAGTCTCTGACCAGGGTGAGATTGATGGGGTGGCTAATTATATGATGGAATTAAAGTAGTATGTAACAAGGATTAAGAGTTGTTACAAAAATGCAAATAGTTGAGTGTTGAGACCCCATAGGCATGCAAATATTGGCAGTTGAGTGTTGAGACCCCATAGGCCAGGTTGCAATTTGGCAGAAAATTGACTTCCAAAAAAACAATTGATGCTGATCAACATTGTAATAAATGAATTATGAAGTATGCACTGGTCTATGTAAAAGGTCTCTATTAGTGATAGTTACCAATTATACTTTAGTTTCAAGAATATAGATACATATTAGTGCATATGGCAACTTTGCCTATCCATATGCGTACTTGCATATACTTGTTAGTAAAAAAATTGATTAATGTGCAAAAATACCTAAAGGATTATTGATCTAGGTGGGCATTTGGGTTTGCCACCATTTCAAAACCTAGTCAAATTTAAAACAATTCTGCAGGTCCTGAATTTTGGGTGCAATTTTAGGGTCCGTCCTATGCATTTTTTTGTCAATTTTGATAGCCTAGGCACCCACAAAAGCCAATAGATTATAAGCAGAATTAAACTGTGTCTACCCGCATGCTAATTGCAAGTGATGAGTAATGTTCTAATACTCTATTACAAACATTGTCGATATGTCGGCAACATCATGATATATCACAATGCTAAACCCCAGCTGATATAGCGATAATATATAGATCGATATTTCAGATGATTGCCCCCCATTTTTTTGCTGATTTTATCACGAAATGCTGAAAGCTGACTGTGAAAGCTCGACCTGCTGTGAGGCTGTGAGCGGACTGTTGAAAGCTCGAACTGCTGTGAACTGAGTGCAGAGTCTGCGCCTGCAGACAGTTGAGTGTTGATTCGCTAAACGGTGACAGTTCCGAGTGAATGGGGACAGTTCCGAGCTGAGTGCAGAGCCCATGCGAATTGTGAACACTGGCGTGGATTGTGGGCGCGAACTGTGAACACTGGCGCGGACTGTGGGCGCGGACTGCGAATGCCGGAGACTCGGAACGCAGGCTGTTCAACTAGAACACCTGAACGTGGACGGGCTCTGACAGCACACTGTGAACGTGGACGGGCTGTGACGACGGGCTAAAACTCCAACGCGGGCGTACTGTGAAGGCGGACTGTGACGACGGCGGCAAAAACTCCAACGCAAACCTACACTCAAACCTGCTTTTTACACATATACGTTTCAAATACACCAATTTTTTACACAGATACGTTTCCCGATTTAGGGATCCGTTTCACAAATTTCGTATCCGTATCGTTTTCAGGCAGAAACGTATCCGTACATCGCTGATCCATTTCCGTACACCCTGATCCGTACCGAAGCCGTATCAACAGAGTTTCGTATCCGGATTCGTTTCAGAAACGTGGAACGCCGTTTCAGCAGGTAGGGACAGGCGTTTCCGGTAACTTAGGGGAAAACCAGCATTACAAAGTCTGAAGGATACAAAAGCACTGAACTCCGGAGGAGCTGTGAGAAAGAAGAACCATTGGGAAGAGTTGGCAATGTGGAGAATTGTGTCACTAGATTTGTCTCAAATCAAAGGTGAGGTGATGGGGATGAGCTCATCTCACTTGAGGGGATGAGGATAAATATTGAAAATCACTAAGTTAAGAAAGAAATGGCTATTTAGACTGAAAATTTGGCTGTTCACCTAAATGCATCCTAACTTTCGGGCTTAACGGTTTTGAATACTTCCCGGACAGTTAGCTGTCCTCTATCATGGGTCAACTACTTTTTTATTGAGGTTGTTCTTGAGAAGCAGGTCAGCTCCTCCCCTGCTTTGTATGAATCTGCACATCAGTATGCGGTTATGTTGGCTAAAATCACTTGATGACTTGTATAAATAACTCAAGGACCTTATACTAAGCCCCTTTGATTGTTTCAACTTTCAAGTCACCAAATTCTATGTTTCCCATCACAAGACCTATTTCTACTTCATCAAGCATGAGGGTAGTTTCTCTAGCATGTTTATCTGTTCCATTCAACTCAGAACCTATTCCGGGTGCGGTTCCCTCTATGGTACCTATTTTTGGTCATTTCCATCCCAACTTCTCCCCTGGTTAACACTAATGCAGGGGTAGCAAGGACAAATGCTCTCCCATTCAATTTGAGAGAAGGCAATCAATTTGACAATCCTGGTAGGTGTGGTTCCCTCTATGGTACCTATTTTCCTTAAATGCTCTCCCATTCAAGGAAAATAAAGAGTACCAAGGAGAAGGCAATCAATTTGACAATCCTGTGCCACATGGCCTTGTAGCCTTAGAGAACATCTTTGACAAGCAGGACAGAAGGAAGAATAGCATCGATCAAATGAAACCGGGAGACTACATTGAAATAAACATTGGGTTGGAAAATAACCCCAAAATGATAAAAATTGGAAAAGGAACTTCGGAAAAAGAGAGGAATGACTTGATAAATCTTGTAAAAGAGTATCGGGATGTGTTTGCATTTACCTACGATGAATTAAAAGCTTATCGGGAGGATGTCTTCCAACAAACCATCCCCCTCAAACCTGAATGTCTAAAAGTCAAACCTTTTCAACAAAAACTTAGGCAAATAAATCATAAGTTGGCACCTATTGTAAAGAAGGAGTTAGAAAAAATGCTGGCAACGAGAATCATAGCTCCTACAAGACATTTAACGTGGTATTCCAATTTAGTTGTAGTCAGGAAAAAGAATGGAAGTTTGAGGATATGTATAGATTTCAGAAATCTGAATACTGCTTGTCAGAAGGACAACTATCCTCTTCCCAACATGGAGACCCTCCTCCAACGGGTCACTAGGTCCAATATGATGTCCATGCTTGATGGATTTTATGGTTTTAATCAGATTGTGATTCAAGATGAAGACAAACATAAAACCACATTCACAACCCCTTGGGGCACATTTGAATATCTGAGAATGCCCTTTGGTCTTCTTAATGCTGGGGCCACTTTTCAAAGGGCCATGGATTATGCCTTCAAGGAATTGATTGGTAAAATCATTGAAATTTACCAAAATGACCTCACTGTGTTTTCTAAAGAAAGATCCAGCCATATTGGTCATCTCAAACAGGTTTTTGAACGGTGTAGGAAATATGGCATTTCCTTAAATCCGGCAAAATCAATCCTAGGCATCGACGAGGGGAAAGTCCTTGGTCACATCATATCCAAAGACGGGGTCAAAATTGACCTTGAGAGAATTGAAGCCATCAGGAAGATACCCTTGCCCAAAAATGTACAAGCCCTTCAATCCTTTAATGGGCACATAAACTTCATCAGGAGATTCATCCCTAACTTGGCTGAACTAATGAAACCTATGCAAAGGTTGCTTAAAAAAGATGCTAAGTTTATATGGAATGATGAAGGAAGAGAGGCTTTCAATAACATCAGAGAGGCTATCTCTAAGTCACCCGTCTTGGTTAGCTCGGATTACACTAAGGACTTCATGGTTTTCTCCTTTGCTTCAGAAGATACTATTGTCGGGGTGTTGCTCCAAAAGAACTTCGAAGGGTTCGAGCAACCAATTGCTTTCATGAGTAGAGCCTTACAAAATTCAGGGTTAAAATATACTACTATGGAAAAGCAGGCCTATGCCTTAGTGAAATCTCTTAAGCATTTTAGAACATACATTGGCTATTCAAAGGCCATGGGATAAGTCCCCCATGTTGCAGTGAAAGACATCTTGTCCCAACAGGATTGCTTAGGAATAAGGGGCACATGGGTATCCAAAATCCAGGAGTATGACTTAGAGATTAAGCCAACAAAATTAATAAAAGGAAAAGCAGGCCTATGCCTTGGTGAAATCTCTTAAGCATTTTAGAACATACATTGGCTATTCAAAGGTCATAGGATATGTCCCCCATGTTGCAGTGAAAGACATCTTGTCCCAACAGGATTGCTTAGGAATAAGGGGCACATGGGTATCCAAAATCCAGGAGTATGACTTAGAGATTAAGCCAACAAAATTAATAAAAGGACAAGGTCTTGCCAAGATGTTAACCAAAAGAATGAGGAAGCAATAGACATGATTTGTGAAAACGGTAGACCTGAATCAGCCATGACACCATCATTGCAAGAACTTGACAATCATTGGTACTCTGACATCATATATTTCCTACTACATTTCACTTGCCCAGATCACCTTAAGGGTCATAAACGAAGGGCACTAAGATTAAAAACTGCTAGGTATTGCCTTACTCAAGAGGGCTTGGGTTGGAGGAACCCAGATGGTGTAATACTTAGATGTGTTCATGAACAAGATTCCAAGAAAATCTTGACTAAGTTCCACTCAGGATTTTGTGGGGGCCATTATGCAACAAACACAACTGCCCATAAAATCCTTCGAGCTGGGTACTATTGGCCAACCATCTTTGCAGATGTGTACAAGCATGTTAAGTGTTGCCAAGAGTGTCAGCTCTTCACTGGGAAGCAGAAGTTGGCTGCTCTTCCCCTCACACCTATAGTAGTCCTTGCCCCCTTTCAGCAATGGGGGCTTGATTTTATAGGCAAATTCAAGGACAATTCTAGCAATGGATTTTGTTGGATTCTCACTGCTACATACTACTTCACTAAGTGGGTAGAGGCCATACCCACCAAAACAGCCACAGAAAAAGTTGTTATGGACTTCATTGAGGATAAAATCATCACACAATTTGGTACCCCTCTCAAGATAACAATTGATAATGCCAAGGCTTTCAGCTCAGAAGAGATGAATTCTTTTTGTTTCAAGTATGGCATTATCCTATCCCATTCCTCTGATTATTACCCACAGGGAAATGGACTTGCTGAGTCCACCAATAAAAACTTAATGACCATCCTTAAGAAAACTGTGGGCGACAACAAAAAAGCATGGGATAGCAAGATTAAATATGCTTTATGGGCTGATAGGATCACCAAAAAGAATTCTACTGGGAAGTCTCCCTTTGAGTTAGTGTATGGTCTTACAACTACACTACCTGTCAGCATGCAGATACCAATATTCAAAATGATAAGTGAGTATGGGACAGAAAAGTTAGAGATGGAACAGAGGATAAACCAGATCATAGAGCTTGATGAAAGTAGAAGAACAGCCTTAGATCAAGTCTTAAGGCATCAAGAGAGTGTGAAGGGAACCTTTGACAAGTCAGCTAAGCCTAGATCCTTCCAGATTGGAGACACGGTCCTTTTGTGGGACAAAAGAAGAGAAAAACCAGGGAAGCATGGGAAATTTGACAGCCTCTAGAGAGGCCCTTATATCATATGTGACTTTGCCGGCACCAATTCCTTCATACTCAACACTATGGAAGGAGAAAGGCTAAACCTACCCATGAATGGACAGCAATTGAAGATGTTCTACAGCAATGACTTCTAATAAATGACCATGGGGTCATTTCAGGGCTTTTCTAAACCCTCTCTTGTACCGTTATGTACTTTATTTTGTATCATATTTTTCATGTATATTATGCTTTGTACTTTATATACTTCATAGAATAGATTTCATTTTATGTTGGTTTATATTTGGCATTTTATCATGTACACATGGGACTAAGACACTTCTGTTTACGTGCAGGTACCAGAGATTCTTGGATTCTCGGGCACTCTCTTTAATCAATAAATCAAACGAGTAACCGTCCCACAGTTGGAGGCAGATGTTACTAGCTATTTTGTACAATAGTTGAATTTCTTGTGAGCCGCCAATTTAATGAACATGTTCAATGTTCGTCACCAGTGTTCAGAAGTTCAGAAGTCATTTTCAGGGCAATTTTGCCCCATTTGTAATAACTGCATGTTCATACCCCCCCCATGGGGAATTTGTAAAAAGTTGGTCTAAACGGGGTCCTTTTATAAAAGACTCAGTTATCCTTAGGTTTAGCCATTTGGGGAATACTCTAGAGTGTTTTTTCCTTAGGAATTACGCCCTACTCATCAATGGCGTATAATCCCTGAGTTTTTCACTCAAACCTCCAAAGCTGGAGTATTTCCCATGGTGGTCAAAACCTAAGGTGGTTATTAGAGTCTTGTGTCTAGGATTTTTTACATGTTGGCCATCTCGATTGAGTCGTATGAACATGCACTAGGTCCCCTAGGAGTTTCGTTTAATTCCAAGAAAAATAAATTTTTCTTTAATTTAGACCATTTTTTAATGGTTTAAATGGATTTTTTCAAGTTGTGATAAAAACCTCATCCGGAGGCAGATTTTGGCGTGGTGAGGCTCATTTTGACGCTCAGAGCGTCCTCTTTACCCTAGCGCCAACCTTTCTAGGGTTTCGGGCGATTAAATCGCCTCTGGGAGCAATTTTTCATTATTTTGGCATTTAGTGGCCGTAAAATGACAAAAGCTCATAAAGACAAAAATCAAAAAATCAAAAAGGTTGATTTTTAAACTATGGAAAAGGCATGGAAATATTTTTGGAGAGGTACGAATACATTACAATGTTAAACCATGCCACAAAAGTCAAATTTTTAATTGAATTGAGTTGTACGGATCCGTACGGATTTCACCTTTCACGTGGGAGCTCAATGCATGGGATTCACGATTTAGTGACATGGCAAAGGTTTAATGGATGGTTGAGGTTGCAATTAATTAAATGGTAGGCCCATCCCTCAATTTGTGGCCACATCAAGTTTGGCTCCTTTCAAAGAACTCGAGCTATCCCTACATCAACTCCACGTTATCTCTTGCTAGCTCACGCATATCCCTTCACGCTCACGTTTTCACACATGGAAAACTCGTATTGGATTGGTGATTGTTCCAAGGGAAGGATGGGGGGCGCCTTGCCAAGGTGGAGGCCACCTCCCCATCCACGTTAAATGCAACTCGAGTTGTTTGTTGGAGATCTCACTCCAAGCTACTAATTGATTGGATTGATTGGAATTCGAATGCCTTGCTTTGTGCTATTGGCTCTCCTTGAAGCCAATTCGACTTAGGGCTCTTGTGCTTCTAGTTTTGTATAAAGAGAGGTGCCTTTCACTTTCTTAGGATGGACTTTGGATTGTAAACTTACTCTGTAGAATTTTTGTATTGGCTTATGCTCTAATATTTGGAATAAGATCAAACTTTGGAGGTCCATGCGACTTGGTGCCATTGGTGAATGATTTTTTGTGAGGTGAATGCTTTCCATATTTTCAATTTAAATTTTAAATGCTTATGTGTGATCAAATCAATTTGCTTTAGAAGTCTATGTCATAGAATGTAAGATCTTCCATTTGCAGTTGTCAAGTTGGGTGATTATGTTATTTGTATCAAGATTATATGAGCAAGAAATATTCAGTTGTATTAATGCTGATAAAGTCTTTATATGCTTAGCATACTAGTTGTAATTTGATCTCACTGGGTTGTTTGAGTTGTTTGATCTTGGATAGGATTTGCCATCTTGGAGAAGGGTGTGAGCTCAGCTGCATCTAGCTCATCTTCAGGGATCACAAGCTTTTTGTTTAACATTGGTTTTCTTTTCAGGATCTACATAACTTGGATTGTTCCAAGAGGGAGGCACAAAGAGTTTGTCTTGCTTCAAGTTCCATCCCAAAACTCTAAAAAAACACTTGTTACTTGGTTACTTTAAGAGGCATCAAAACCACTTTTTCCCATTCTATTGGCCTCGTCTCCCCCCTAGCCTTGTTTGGCTTTTTCTTCTTACCTTCTTCTCATTGCCTTGTCTTTCTTCTCATCGCTGCTCACTGTTTTTTCCCTTTGTTTGCTCGCTGCCCTGATCTCTTCTTTATCTCTTTTCAGTTCTGATTTTTTGCCTACCTTCCTCCCACCCTCCTCCTTCTCTTCTTCATTTCTCATCTTCTTCTTTCTCCTTGCCATTTTCCTCGCTGCCATCTCTTCCTCTCTGCTTTCGGTCACCTTCCTTCACTGTTCGCTGTCCTATCTTGCTTACTGTTTGCAGCTACTTCAGTTTTATTGCTTGCTGCCCCTTCCTAGCATCTCTTGACTGTCCTAAACCTCCTCTTTCTCCAACCTTCTTCTTGTCTCCTCATTCCTTGGCTGCCATTTTTTAGCTTGCTGCAGCTCCCTGTCCTTGTTGGCAGCCTCTTCCACCCCTTCTTTGCATCCCCTTTTCATCCACTTCACCTTTCATTTGTTTATTAGTTCTTAGCTTAGTTTGCATCTAGTTCATTGTTAGTTGCATTTGTTAAATTTCGGCATTAAATCTCAAATTTTTAGTTAGCAGTTAGTGCATTTCTACTTTAGCATTTAGATCTCATACTTAGTTGCATTAGATTTCTTTTTTTTTATTAGTTTGTTAGTTTGCATTTCATCTTAGATCTAGGATTGCATCATTTCCTTGTAAAAAGTTTGATTTGCATTTAGTGAAAGGTTAGTCAGTTTCCATCATTTGCTTCTAGATCTTAGATTTATCTTGCTTTGACTAATGCTTATGGGTGCTTGAAGTTGATATATTGTGATAGGTACTTGGAAGAAGAACCAAGAGGAAGGAGAAGAGCAAATCCAAAACAAGAAGATTTGAACCAAGGAAGATCTAAAACATATTGAGATTTGAACCAAGAAGACAAAATCATAACCACTCTCCTTTTTGTAAAAGCCATTAAGGCTTCTTCCATTTCATCTTTTCCAAGTTGTTTTCAAGTGGTTGAAAATCCAAAAAAAAGTATTGTAATTGATCAATAAAGTTTGAGTGGGGTTTCATCCAGCAGAGATGGATAGAGGGATCACTAACGTAGCACATCAAAGATCCAAAAGGGTTTCATCCAAACTAGGAATGCATTCATTTAATTCCAATTAAAGCAAGTCAAATTTTTTCAAATTAAAATTTAAAGTGTTTGATGGATTTCAAAATTTTCAAGCATTACTAGAAAAAGAGTCTAGTTGTCATATTACCACTCTTAGGGTTGATAATGGTGGAGAATTATGTTCCAAAGAATTGAATAACATATGTGCTAAACACGAGATCAAAAGACAACTCATTACACCCTACACTCCACGACAGAATGGAGAGGTTGAGAGGCAGAACTGCACAATCTTTGAGATGTCCAGGTGTATGATGCAAAATAGGTGTGCCCAAACAGGTTTTGGGCTTAGTGTTACCCTTCAAACTAGCAGTCCTAAATAAGCAATGCAATGTAGACTGAATGCTAATGATTGGGAAGCATGTGGGAGAGGTCTAGGCCCAAATGTCACCACGGCCTAGCCTCTCAACTTCTTTGGGTAACTCCTAAACCCAGGGGAGAACCCTTAAAGACACTTGCAAACACCAAAACACGCAAATACCTTTCTACAACCTTGTAACCAGAACAGTGCCTTATATGGAGTCAAACAATGTATAAAGAAGACAACTAGATCTAATTGAGGAGTTTATTCATTAGATATTCATCAATATCATCAATCACTTGTCCAATTTAAAACATTTCATAGATCCCAAAGCAACCTCACATATACCAAGGTACCTTCACCTATCCCAAGGGAACCTCTCAAAAAAGTGTGCCTTGAGGAAAATAGGAAGGAGGCTAGGGCAAAGCCCTATGTCAAATAAGAAGTAGAACACAGTCCAAGGTTAGAGAGATCTTTGGTTCTCATATTTCCCAAGGCAATAGCTTCAAACAAGACGCCCTTCAAAGTTCATAGACAATTCAACTAGGGCACACTTTTTCGCTAGATTAGATTTACCAAATTGCAAGCATTTTTGTATTTTGGGAATTTTTCAAGATTTTAGGGCTTTTAGAAATTTTCAGATTTTTAGGGTTTTTAGACATAAATTTGTAGCAAAAATAAAGACAAGTAATTGATGAAAAGAGAGTAATTTTAGTGACAAGCAAGGGGATATGATTCTTGCCTCAATCCCTAGGGCATTGAGAGATCAATGATCAATGTCCCTCTCTTGAAATGTCTTTCAACACTTGCAAGCTAGGGCATCACCTATCAACCTCTAGGGTTTGGTAGGAGAGCCTAACTAAGACAAATGAGGAAGTCCACGACCTTAACTAGCAATAGAGAACTCCTAGGGAGGACGTTCTCTTCATGCCAAAGCTGACAAAATCTTGACAAAAAGCCCTAACAAATCAGCAAAATGCACCATAAAAGCACCATTTAACCTAGATAGGTGCATAACTTACTAACATTTAACAAGAAGTGAGCAAGGAAAAGACCTTAGGTCACACTTGTGCATGAGTTCTTCCAACTAGTCTAGCATCAACCTTCAGCATGTGCAAAATCAAGCCCTAAAACATTCCATCATCCACCTTCAAGCAAAGAAGAGCATCCCAAGAGAAGTGCGCATCACATTAAAACCTCATAGAGTAGGAGAAAAAGATAAAAGAACATATTGGAACCCTTGTCTTGTTGATTTACAATGAAGGCAAGGTGATCTAGTTATATCTTTCATCCTCTACCTTTGTAATTTCCTGAACCTACAAGTTTAACAAAGTTTAAAATAAATTAGACTATTTTTAGGGCAAATCCCCCACAAGTTGGGGACTAAGCTCTAAAATGGAGATGAAATAGCAAATAAGACTAAAATAAGGCTTCACTTGATGAAATAGTGAGCCAAAAGGGGACGTCATGCCCCAACTAACCCCTAGATGTGCTTTATCCCTCAACGTCCCCCTTGAAAAGCTTGTAGGCTCATTTTTCAAGGATGACGTTATAGGCCGAATTGCTAGAGGGGTTTTGAGTGCTAGAAAGAAGGTCCAAGTGGGTCAAGGAGGTGTGCTAGATAGGGAACAACAGCCCTTTACAAAACACAATCACCTCTGGATAATAAAACCAAGGTGGTCATGTGCCCCAGTGGGTCAACCCTAGAAGCCGCGGTAACCAACCCATGGACTTAAAGCCCTACATGGTGGGGACATCCACAAACCGAAGGAGCAATCAGCTATGCCACAAAGCCAAGTACACCTAAGAGTGAAACCAAGAGAGCCTGCCATGTCCAATCCAGGGGGACAACATACAACCCTGCTTTGGCCTTTACAAAAAAATTTAGACCCCTTGCTCTAGGTTCGGCCCTACTAGAACGTTGCAGTAGCTTTGAGGCGTAACAGGTTCCAAAAGAGTTCTCTCAATGAGAGAGCATTGACCATGAGGAGACCTTTGCTCCTACAGCAAAGATGAGCACCATCCGACTAGTTTCTAGCCATGGTACATAGTTTTGTTGGAATGTCCATAGATGGACGTGAAGAGCACCTTCCTTAATGGAGATTTGGAGGAAGGGGTCTATATGTATTAACCACAGGGGTTTCAAGTTTCAAGGAAAAAGCATCTTTCATGTAAATTGAAGAAGGCTCTATATGGCCTGAAGCAGCCACATAGGGCACAATACATTAAGATTGACAAGTACTTGAATGAACAAGGGTTCCAGCAAAGTCCTCTAAATTCAAATCTATGCATCAAAAGCATTGGTAGTGATATCATTCTACTAGTCACTTATGTAGAGGTCATCACTATTACAGGTAGTGAGGCAAGTGCAATTGAACATCTCAACAACCCCACCCAAGCAAGATTCGAGCAATGCCCTCACGAGGTTCAAGGTAGCGCTCGAAAATCTCAACAACATTTCGTACACAAAGCATTGTGCATGCCAAGTTCCACCTCTATGCCCAATAACACAATATGCACCAAGTTCAAGGTCTGTGCACACATGCCCAAGAAAGCCTAAACGATATGCCAACACATTCACAACAATCACAACATACGACACCATGAAAATGGCAAACAATAACACATCAACAGTTATAGAACCTATCAACCTTTAGCAACTGAACAAACATTCTTGTCACAAATGTAATCATACATATACTATGTATGAAAAAGCATAGTGTAATTTAACAAATAGTTAATCATTCTCTTCTATCTCTCATGTTGTCACTCATAGAGCAATGTACAAAGCAATTACATAGTGCTACAAACATTAACACATAAATAAGTCCAATCTATTTATTGAAATCTGATTTGTAGCTAGGAATCAGATCGGTGACTCTAATTTTAGGGATCCTACACAAGATGACATTGTTAGTTAGCATGGTAACACTCAATAAAGTGTTGTTAAGAGTCATTAGTACATGTCATTTTATATGTTAAATATGTGACCAATGTAATGTTACATATATTTACAAGTTAGGTAGTTTAACCACCCAACCAGCTAGGGGGTGCTATAAATATGTGTCGTATGGTGATTTATGATGTATCAGAGATGTATGGATACAACATCCATAATAAAGTTGTTTAGCTCTTTTCTCCACCAATTATTGTGCAAATGTGTGCACCCTAACTTACTACATGTTCGAAAAACAAGGTATATCCACATAGGTGATATTCCTTTCAACTTTGCCAGGAACCCATTCTATGTGCCTATGTTTGAGGTTGTTGCTATTGTTGGCCCGAGGTATAAGCCCCCCACTTATGAGGAGTTGAGAGGGGCCCATGATAATGAAAAGGCCGATTGCACTCGCAAGTTGCAGGAGCTTCGGGATTCATGGGAGGTCACAGGATGCACAGTGATGTCAGATGGTTGGACCAATGGGAAGGGAAGGACCCTTCTCAATTTCTTGGTTCATTGTCCCAGGGGGGCAATGTTTATAAAATCTATGGATGCATCTGCACATGTCAAAGATGCGACATTACTATGTCAATTGTTGGATGGGTTCATACAAGGGATAGGTCTGCAACATGCTATCTAAGTCATAACGAACAATGCTGCAAATTATGTGGCTGCTAGCAAGATGCTTATGGACAGGTATCCAACATTGTTTTGGACTACTTGTGCAACTCATTGTATTGATTTGATTTTAGAGGATATGTGAAAAATTGATCTATCAGGGATGCCATTGATTCAGCAAGGAACATCCTAAAATTTATATACAATCATGCATATGTGCTTTGCTTGATGAGATAGTTCATTGGTGACAAGGAGTTGGTGCCTCCTGCCATCACATGCTTTTCCACTAGTTTCATTTCTCTTCAATCTCTCCTGAATTCTATGTGGGACTTGCAGATTATGTTACTTTCAACTGAGTGGCATGCTTTATCAATTAGCACTAAACTGGAAGGACAAGCCATATTCATGCTAGTGTCATACCAGAAGTTTTTTGGGATGGGGTGAAGGAGGTGTGTACCATCAGCAAACCTTTGGTAAAGGTTCTTTCCTTGGATAATGGAGACAAGCCCACAACGGGCTACCTGTATGAGGCCATGGATAGGACCAAAGAGGCCATCCATACCTATTATGCGGACAAGGGGGATGAGGGGCATGAGAGACAACAATTGATATGGAGGGTGATTGATCGGCAATGGAACTATGCACTCCATTGCCCCATTCATGTTGCAGGGCTATTAAATTTTAAAACCATTATAACTTGTAATGAATGTCCCTTGGGTAATTTATGTATTATAATTTAATAAATTGATGATCCTCATACAAGTTGGATACCCAACGCCTAAATGATCTAGTCTATGTCTACTGCAATATCAGGTTGTGGGTGAAGCAGATTGAGAAAAAACCTGACGTGGATGCCATTTCACTGGATGGGATTGACACCACTGCTGCATGGAGGGTGGAGTCTAAGGAACCTGATATGGAGGCAGCCCCTGATTGGTTAGAGGATGACACACAAGACATGGAGACAAGGAAGGATGAGGAGTCTGGGAGTGTGCCACCACTGAAGCCACCAGTTTCAAAGCCACAGTCACAATCAGAGGGAGCTTGAGATAGACCCATTGGTAGCACTAGCAGTGGTAGAATACTTGATCAGGATCTACCTCGTCATTCTTCTAGTTCTCAGAGTACATCAATTTCCAAGGTCGTCTAGACGACATCAGAGTCCAATACGACCACCAGGTCCTTCTAGTTCTATAGAAAGACCCATTTTCAAAGTGATTAACTTTGCCCGTAAAAGGGGTAGAGGGAATCAATAGTTTATTTACTTGGTTTCATTGTATATGAGGTACATTGATTGTATTTTTTCGTGATTCACGAGTTGGGGACTCAAGCTTCGGACATGATTCATTTTTTTATGTGTGATGTATCAATAGACGTCTTATACATCTTATATATCAGTTTTCTTTCCATATTCATGTGGCAATGTGTTAATTCGATGTTCTTGTTGCTTTAGATGTTTTAAAAATTGAAAAAAAATTAATATTTTTGTATGTTTAAATTTTGTCGATGTTTGCCGACATTTTCCACGATAAATCTGATACATTGTTTCTGGAACCTTGGCGATATATTCACCGACACGATTTTTGTAACTTTGGTTATAATAAATGGAAAATGTCTGCCCTCGTGACTGTAACTCGTTGCAATTGAAGTACACTTGTTTGTTATCTTTTTTTCTTGAGCTACCTAGTGATTTGGAATGATGTGCTGTAATTATATATTTCAGATCAGCACTAAGACTGAAAGCTCTTGGGGATTAGATCTGGGAAACATATATTGCGAGGTGAAATTTTTACTTCAGATTTGCATTAATTTCCCTAGATTCAAAATTTCTACATAAAAGATTGCTTGGAAAGGCTTGGTTTCCCAATTAGTATATCAATTGAATTGCATATTAGTGTTAGCAGAGATCATAGCATTAATGTTGGTGTGATCTATTTAGCATTTGCACTGTATCTTTCAAAAACTATGTCTATCTTGATTGAAATGCCCTGTACAAGCTTAATGACAAACTGTACTGAACTATTCCTCAAGGTCAAGAATAAATGCCGATAGGTGATCAGCATACTCAAAAAATGCAGCCACAAGCAAACTGCAATAGATCGAGGGATACTTTACTTCAGCCTGTTAGATTACCATGTTGCCACATTTTCAAAGTAGGGCAACCACAAAGAAGATTAACAGGAGCATTAAAGTTGTCAATTTATTAACATCCATCATTGAACAAGTGAAAGATGAATGCTCTTTCAACAATAGGCAATGACAATGTGCCCATCAATTATTCAGACACCACAAAATTGTCATAAAAACAGCAACAGAAAGCTTCTGTAACTAAACCCTTGGGCTATCAATCGTGCTCTGATAGCTAATCGCTGCAAACCCTAGCCACTTCTGGAGTTTTCAGGCCATTTTGCCATGGCATCCAATCCATGTGGAGATTGTATCGCCCCTCCTAATGTTGAGGTCGTATCTCAGCCAAGTCATTTTGTGAAAAAGACTGATCACATCCCTGAAGTTGTTCCTCCTGTGACCACTTCCGGGCATATGGCGTTGGCTCTAGCTAAAAAGGGACTCATTGGTAAATTACTAAATTCACTGGTATCTGACCATCAGCTAGATCAATGGATATGTGGGTTGAAAAAGATTGGCAAATTTTGATTGAAGGAAAGCTTACATACTACTTCTGTGGAAGAGGGTTTTACACCTTCTTGTTTAAAACCAAGGAAGACAGGGATCTAATATTCAGAAATAGAGCTTATTTCTTTGACACCAGATGGATGTATCTGAATCGATGGATTCCCGATTTTGATCCAGAGCTGGACGTCCCCTCAGTTGTTCCACTTTGGGTCTGACTGCCTTAGCTACCTTCTATCTCACAAGGTTCGCCAACCTTCAACCTTGAGGTTCGACATTCGGCAAAACTAAAAAAATATTGAGGTTCATCGAACCTCATGGCCATTGTCTAAGTCTGCATTTCTTTTCCCTATCCCTTGTAAACCTTGTGTCACAGCTCAAGCTTGTAATCTATCATTGTAGTTTCCATGTCCATCATAATATTTTTTATGTTTAATGGTGTTGATTTGTTACTATTTTATGGTACATTCCATTTTAAAGCTGGTGTCTGTGTGTGTATTGAAAAAATTATATAGACGAACCTAACAGACCATATCCGAACCTCATTGAAAAATTCGAATACAAACCAAACCTAATCTTTTCTGAACCCGAACCATGAGACTTAACCTACCTCTCCATTGTTGGGGTGAAGATGCACTCAAATGAATTGGAAACTCTTGGGAAATACATCGATAAATCAAAACCTAAGTCGACCATGTTTGCTTGTGCACGGATCTATGTTGAAGCCAAATTAGAGACGGGGTCTACCAAAAGCTGTTCTCAATTTGGATGGCAGGAAACACATGCAAAAACTAGATTATGAGCAGTTTTCCTTTGAAAGCAAGATCTATCACGAGTATGGAGACTATGCCAAAGACTGCCCAAAAAAATATCCCTCAAATGCAATCAGCTCCTGAAAAGGAAGAGCAATGAGAAGTGGTGAAGCGAAAGATTGGTATCATAGCCTTGGGAGCAGACCAAGCTACATTGTCAACACAGGCAGCTCAAGCACAAGCAACTCCTCCTTCAAATATGGTCATCCCCTCTTCTAAGATTGCCCTTTCTCACCTAGTCGCTCACTCAACTCCACTTCTTGCCCCTTTGGGTGGAATAAGCTCTCAAATTCTGAATCCAATCTCCGCTGCCAAAAAATTTGATAATCCTGCCTTGGAGGAGTCTTCAGCAATGACTGAGGTGATCGCCCCTTTGGTGAAAGAGGTAGGCTCTATTTTTCCAGCTAGGTTAACCCTTTTCTCTAATTCTCAGGTAGATACCCTTTTAACCCAACGATGATCTGGTCTCAGAGAGACTTAATGAAATAGGTCATGCCTCTGAGAAATATTAGCATCAAGCCAATGGAGTCATGATCAGAAAGAAAGATCAGCAACAACATGATGAAGAAAACAAGGAAGATGAAATAGAAGAAGAACGGCCACTCAAGAAGGTGAGGTGAAGACCAGCCAAGGACAAGCATGAGGAAGCAGCAAATAAGGAAAAGCTTCTAGGGATTCAGACACTACTGAAAGTTTGATGAGAGCAGGAGCAACACACTATTCATTGAAAAATGTCGGATCTCAAGTACCACCAAACCCATCAAGTGGTAGTCTCAAATACCTCAATGCAAAATAATGAAATTGGTCTCATGGAATTGTAGAGGCATAGGTAGTAAATTTAAAGAAGAAGCACCAAGAGAGCTAATCAAAATCGAGAAGCCATCTGTATTACTTCTCTAGGAAACCAAACTAGGAGAGCCTGAGGCTCTGGCAATTGGAAAGAAGCAATGGAAAGCTAGTTGGTTGCAGTTCAAGCTAGGGAGATTTTGGTGGAATATGCACTTCTTGGGACAACTCTGTCCTGAATCTAAACCATACACATTAAATCCAACATTGTGTTCTAATGTCTAACCCATCAGTTGACAGGCATAAATTTGACATTTTCAATGTATATATGCCTGTATTATACAAGGAAAAGGAAGATCATCGGAGATCTTTGCAGGTTTTGTATGATTCTGATTTCATTAAGATTAGTGTAGTAGTTTGAGACTTTAATCTGGTCCTATCAAACAAAGAAAAGAAAGGCAACAATATAGTACGAGATCCTGACAGAGTGTATATGGACAATCTTCTTGCAGGCTGGGATCTTATGGATATAAAACCAATCAAGGGATCGAGGGTAGTGTTATCACATTTATAGTAGCCGGGCTACCATACATTATTTTTCTGATGCCAGTACACTATTCAGCCAGTTCCCCTACATTTGAGATGACGAGATGAGCATCTATATTGGATCACTATCAGATTGTGGACAGCAGTTATATTCCCCATGCCATGACTGAGTTTCAGGACACTCAGAGAGATGACCGATGTAGCCATTATACCATTGGTACAGAGCAGACAGTAGTGCCCAGAGTTACAGCAGCAGTTCCAGAGGACAGATGATGGTACAGGTTGATGTGCATTCAGGTATATGACTCAGCAGGTATATCATGGTGTTATGGTTAGATTGCTTTTATACTTATTCTTATAGCATGTCTTAGCACTTAGTGTCATGATCTGGCGATCGTATAGATATATGGACCTGGTTGATTTATTATATATATATTATACTGTCCCTACTCAGACTTAGAAGTTCACTATTCATACTCATTGGTATATACCCTCCTTAGGGAGAATAGAAGTGATCATTCAACCATACCTTGGCTTGCTAGTGTTGGCTTCATCATTTCATTGTCTTCATCCATCCATGACCTACCTTTTAGATTATCACCCTGACTTACTACTTGACTAGTGGCATGGAGGACCTTTCCCCACTGTAGCCTCTGTATTGGATGAGCTTCCTTGTTTATTGTGTCTCGGCTCTGAGTTGGTGACAAAACTTACCTATGGTGAGTTGGAGTTCCTTGGAATTCCCCCTAGTCACTAAAGTTGTGTTGGCTAAACCTGAAACTTTTGGTGCTGCCATGAATACAAAATCTGGAAAAAATGAAATGTTATATCTTGTATGAAAAGCCCATTCATGCAATGTGTTTTTAAACACACATGAATGAAAGGCATGCCAAATGAAAATGGCCATGAAAATAAAATGTTATATCTTTTGGAAAAATAAATACCTAGGTAAACAAGCTGTCCATGACACACCTAGAAGTGCTCAGATAAACAAGTGCCTTAAAAACACACCTGCAGCAGAAAGCCTAAAGAAAAAATGTAAATCTATGCAATGTGTTTGTAAACACACATAGATCAAGGCTATGGAAACTTCAGGCCCAAAAAGCAATGGAACTTAAATGCTATATCTAAACAATTGCTGGCCTTATTTGTATTATGGATTGTGCGCATCTGTGAAGGCGAATAAACCCTCTTTAAACAACTCATCCATTTGTGAGACACCGCCATTCCCTGTGTTATTGCTCATTCAGTATATACTATGGTGTATTCCCTTTCCCTTGCCAAAGTGTCACAAAGTCAAGTCAGTCAAGTCATCCCTTAGCCTAGCCAGTTAATTCAGCCCTCACCCTTCACTAGCAAATTGATCACAACTATGACGTGAGTATGATCCTGAAAGTCTAGTCTGAGTAATAGTAATAATTAACGACAATATATATTTGGATGTAGATCGCCAGTTATGATCATTATGTGTTATAATTGCTATTTGAATAAGTTGTAGAGCATGTATTAACCTTGACACTTTACAGCAGCCTTGGATGATGGACTGAGTTATATTTGGTCATGGTTAGACCTAGTTTGACCATGGAGGACCATGGGACATGAGATGTTAGACCTTATGATGATATGGATAGATGATATATGGTCTATGTACACATACATGATGATTCTATGCAGCAGCTACAGGGTTATGATGATGATTCTTGGGTTACAGCAATGTTTGGTCATTTACAAATCATTATTATTGGCCTTGTTCCGGTATATTGGGCATTTATTTTGATCATGCAGAGACTCATATGGTGTATGAGTACACATCTTGGATGGATTTGGACCTTCTGAGTCCAATGGGATAGTTTGTTTTCAGTTCCGGGCACTTACAGTGATGATTGAGCCTCAGTAGGCTATCCCAGTGCAGTTTTGGTCTGTTGGAGGCCCTGTCGGAGCAGATGTGATTTTTATCCGGTTGACCTAGGGCGCTGATGATGAAGGGGGTGGTCCAGCCACTTGTTTTTACCATATTATCCCCCTTCCGGACACATTGGTGCCCTCACCTTGACAGCGCCAGCACTCCAGGAGGCTGTTTGGGGCAGTTTCACGCTTTCCGAGGCATTTCAGGATTGGTAGAAATGGCTATTGAGGAAATCGATTTGGGCTACTGAGGCAAAGTTATGGCATGGGATGATCAGTGATGATAGATCGGGACCTTCCACACCTCCTCCAGCAGTTTCAGCTTCATCGGGGCCCGCATCCATCATTTATGGCACTTTCTGTGGATTTTTTGAGGTCTTTTGAGGACCACGACTTCACTATGGAGGCACGATTTGGTACATTCATGATTATTTATTGGTTATTGTGCTATGGGGATTGACCAAGGAGGGATAAAATTACCCCTTGGACCCACCATAAGCCTCTTATGATATTTCGTCATCATGATTTGGTGGGATTCCCCTCTTCTAGGGCGATTTTGTCCACTTATGTTATATTTTATGTGTGATCCATGTATTATGTTGTTGAGCTCATCTCAACCATTGATTAGACATTTGTATCTTTTAATCTTAGCCACTCATTTAAAAAGTGGTTAGGGTTTTGGTGCCTCTCCTTCCTATTTAAAGGAGAGAGCCTCTCATTGTAAGGCGTCTTTGGCTCTTGGATTATTGGTATAGAAAAATATTCTTGTGGAAATTCTTGTGGTCTCCTTTGCATCTGGTGTTCTTAGATGGTGATTGGAAAGTCTATTGCAACCTAGCATTTGGAAATTGTGGTAAGATCTATCTTTTTTTGGAAATCATTGTTTGTCTACAGGAGGGCGACTTCAACAAGGGCGATTTTGCAAGGCTTCTTCAAATCGACTTTCTTGGCATTCGCTTGTATCAGGGGGTTATCATTAGTATCATTGTGATCTATGCTATCTTTCTGTTACTTCTTTTGTGGCATTAGTCTTATCTCTTGATGCATCAAATCTGATATTGTTGACGTTTGTTGTGCAGGAGAGAGGGCGCATTGGCTTCTTGGACAAAATCGACTTGCATAGAAACTACCTCAAAGCTTCCAAATTGATCGGGATTGCATAGATCATCATCATCAAGGCATCTACAAGGTTACCCAGGTAAGATCCACAGGTTTGTTTCTCTTTCCTCTATCCAATCCATTGACATAACTCATAAATTGTTAAAACCCTAAATATCTTAAAACCCCCATTTTACATTTTCTCAGATCTACTTAGATCTAGTGGGTTGTTGGGCATAATACTGAAAACCCACCTCTATAGCATCCAAGGCATCCCGGATCTATAGTTTGGTGAGGATTGGCCTCCATTTGATCCCCTTCCCAGGCCAACTTAGCCTCTCCCAAGCAAGGCGCACTTCTCTAGTTGGGCAAGTTGACCTAGATCTAGGTGGTGGGTGTTTGAGATTCCACTTGATTTGACATCTACACATCAAATAACATACACCCAGGTTGTCACTTTTCTGAAATTCACCTTGTGGGCCCTATTCCACATTTCAAGGGATTTAAACCCCATTTTGGACCACTTGGAACACTTAAACTCAGATCTACTAAGATCTAACCGGTGGATTGCCACGAAATTATAGATCCATACTCCTACCTGACCAATCTACTAGGATCTAAAGTTTGGATGCCATCCGACATGATTTGACCCACCTAAACCCCAATTGAAGCCTCATTGGGTAAAGTCGCACCACCTTGGAGAAGTGAGTTCACTCACTTCTAGGAACTGGGTACTTGAGATTATTGCAGATCTGAAACCGGAATAATTCAAAACCTAGGTCTAGACTGTCACTTTGTCAAATCTTGCCTTGGGGACTGCATTCCTTGTTTTAAGGGATTGTGGTCCACTTGGGTTAAACCTAGATCTAGATACATTCAACCATCAAGACCTATATTGCCCACTTATCTCATGTTATAGGAGTCCTAAACCATAAGTCAACCCTACTTTGACTCCAATTCCCAAATCCCAAGGCACTGGTTTCTCTACAAGGTAATTCAACTTTCTTAGATTGTTGGATTGACTTGTGGTTTGACCTATGCATGGTAGACTATACCTTTGAAGACATCATGAACCATGGTCAAGCTTGTCTCATGTACTAGTTAGCCCCAATACAACCCTTAACTATCCTGCATTGGACACGGTTCCCAAGGCAGTGAACCTTTTGACATTGACCTAGTACACTAGCCCTAGATCTCACTTTAAACATTGTAAGTCACTTTCACATCAACTATGAACCAAAGCTATACCTATTAAACCCCTCACTTGGCTTGTGACTTCATCCTTAGGTCTAGGATAAACCATACACCTAACTTCAACTAGAAATACCCTGATTTGGTGTCTTGGTTTTGATCTCTCCTGTCGGGAGTAGATCGGGTCTCCCCCTTTGTTGTCTGGGCTAGATAACATAAAGTGAAGGTTGCCTCGACTGGCGTGACAACCATATATTGGAGGTCGAGGTGATCGTGGTTGCACCTTTTGAGTTTCCCTTCCCTATTGCCATCCATGACTGGATCCATCCATAGGGGTAACTACAGTTTAGGTGATAACAGGTAGATACACATGGACAAATAGAAGAATTGGAACTGGGCACATTGCAGCCACATTAGCCAGATTCCTCATCCGCAGCAACATCGTCTCCAGTCAAGTCCTTTTCTTCGAGATTCTACCATCTAGTATATCGGTTGATAAGCCCATATCCCTCATCCTTAACCAATCTCAAGATCCAGGGCCTATCCCCTTTCGTTTCTCTCCCCTTTGGCTCTGAAACCCCAACGTATTAGATCTTAGTGTAGAAGGATGGAAGAAGCCAATTTCTGGGTCCCCATCCTTAGCTTAAGAATCCAAGAGCTAAGAGTAGGCAAACATGTGTTGAAGGGGTAGACTAAGACATCCTTTATGCCTCCAAGAAAAGAGAGGCTTGAGCTGCAACTTCAACTGGCAAATCTACAAAACAATATGGAGGACACTGAGGTATCAAAAAGGGATTTAGTTGAAGAAATAGAGTATTTCAGGAAGATACATAAAGCAAACAGACTAGAAGACAAGATGTGGAGACTGAAGTCAAGAAGTTTATGGCTCAAATCTGGTGATAGAAACACATCTTTTTTCCACAGGCAAGTCAATGCTAGAGTGCAAAAGACAACGGTCAAAGAAATTAATCTCGCAGATGGCACCACTTTAAATGAATTTCCAGCTATTCAAGAGGCCACACACTCTGATTTTAAGGCCCTATACACCAAGGATAAGGCGACATATCTGGACACTTTCACTGCTATGTTGGCCAACATTTCTTAACTGATCTCATATGAAGAAAATGTAGAGATAACCAGAGATATAAAGGATTCAAAAATACTTAGAGCCATTTGGTAACTATATCTAGACAAAGCCCCAAGACCAGATGGCTTCACAATACATTTTTATCACGATTGCTGGGCCATTATCAAGCTGGATTTGAAACACATGCTCAATCATGCTCAAAAAAAGTACTGTAATGTCCCCAGTTTGACCCCATGGCATTAAATTGTAAATGATGTAATATTGTTATAAAATCGTGGTGAGGAGCTCAAGGCCAAGGCCCCGCCATCGATTTAGTGATGCATATGGTTTACGTGCTAGCCAGGCACATTGAAATTGTAAATATGCATTTTAATAAATACCCACGACTAGCTATGCAATGCAACAAGAGATGGGGGCATGATTTTACAAGGAATTGGGAGAGAAAACATTCAAACCCTTGAGCCACTCAAGTCAAGCCAAGTGTCAATGAGAGAACCCATCAAACCCTCAACTACCCATGTTGACTTTTGTACCCAACCATTGATTTCTCCCAAGAGTTGGTTGAGGTAGTTAATGCCTTGGGAATGGAGAGGTATGGCTGTCCAAATTTGGGTATGGGCAAGCCACCCTTCATGGAAAATCGGGTTTGTCTTCTTGGGCAAGAAAAAGAGCCATGAATTGCTCCCCAAGCCATTACCCATCAACCAGTTCCTCTCCCTCACGAGTTGGGAGCTACCTGGGCGTTTTCCAACCATGTTTTTATGGTTTTCCTTGATCCTCAGCTGGGAGAAGGGCGTTTTTGTGTTATATATCAGTGGGGAAGAAGGAGAAATCGAACGAGGGTTCAATAGAGACCGTTTTGGGCTGTTGAAGGCTGAGATATTTGGGGAAGAAATCGTTTTTCCTCCCTGTGGTTGTTTTCCCCATCCCACAATCCGTTTTTGGTTGGGAACGTCTTTGGAAAAACCCATGGCCATCTTATTCGTAAATCCCATTGTTTAAAATGTGTATCTATGCCCAATGTTGTGCTTGCTATGTGAGAAAAGAGTATGTTGGGGTATGGGTTATGGGTATTTATTGCT
This sequence comes from Larix kaempferi, assembly GCA_027924585.1. Classification (NCBI taxonomy): domain Eukaryota; kingdom Viridiplantae; phylum Streptophyta; class Pinopsida; order Pinales; family Pinaceae; genus Larix; species Larix kaempferi. The sequence goes on from BSBM01000361.1 coordinate 21,343,380, forward strand.
TTGGCTTGAGCTTGAGTGCAAGCATCCAGGGTTCAAATATAGCTTGATAAACCCAGCTGTGGACTGGCTTGGCTCAGATGAAATGATTAATTGCCTGTGTGTGAGCTTGAATGTCCCCTGTTCCTTGTAAGAATCATGCCCAGCTCGGGGGTTGCATTTGTGTTGAGAGATTGATGAACACAACTGGCCTATGGTTGGGAGGAACGTTGCGGCGACATAGCTAGTTGTTGGGACCGCATTATAGTGAGATGAGTATATTCTCTTATGTGTATTTGCTTCTGCATTGTTTTAATTAATTGATGACTGATATTGATATATTGAGTGCATATGAAAATATGTGTGTGGATGAATTTATTTCCGCTGTGCATATTTGTTTGATTTACATCTGCACACTTTGTTTTTAACTGTATGCATCTAATGAATGGGTTGAGTTTTATGAAAAGCCCCATAGATTGGTAGCATGTTCCTTTCCTTGCATTGGGTCCAAGGGTGGGTACATTACATTTTGGTATCAGAGCTGCGGGTTGCAGCATTGGACCTCTATGGGCCAAATCCAATTACAGTCATCACAGGAAGAAGGAAAGAAGAATCCGAAATTGTTTTAAGAGTTTTTGGAAAAATTTTGTTTAAGTCTGTTTCGGGAAGAATTCGGCAAGTTGGCCCGAAACTGCGGAAGGATTCCGCGAGTGGTTCCGCAACGTGGAAGAATTCGGAAAGTTGGCCCGAAACTGCGGAAGGATTCCGCGAATCGTCCCGCAATTGCGGAAGAGTTCGGCAAATCGTTCCGAAATTGCGGAAGAGTTCGGCAAATCGTTCCGAAATTGGGAAGAGTTCCGCGAATCATCCCGCAATTGCCAAAGAGTTAGGCAAATCGTTCCGAAATTGCGAAAGAGTTCGGCAAATCGTTCCGAAATTGCGAAAGAGTTCGGCAAATCGTTCCGAAATTGCGAAAGAGTTCCGCAAATCGTTCCGAAATTGCGGAAGAGCTCCGCGAATCGTTCCGAAATTGCGGAAGAGTTCCGCGAATCACCCCGTTCCGAAATTACGGAAGAGCTCCGCGAATCGTTCCGAAATTGCGGAAGAGTTCCGCGAATCACCCCGCAATTGCGGAAGCCTTCGGCAAACCGCCCCGCAATTGCGGCAGCCTTCGGCAAACCGCCCCGCAACTGCGGAAGCATTCGGCAAACCGCCCCGAAACTGCGGAAGGAATTCTCTTCCGAAACTACGGAAGGAATTCTCTTCCGAAATTGCGGAAGAACTCCACAAGTTGCTCCAAAACAAGGAATTTCAGCCACTCTATTGGAAGGATAGAGCTGCATGAAGAAGGTAGACATGTGATGGGCTACCAGAGCACTCTATTGGAAGGATAGAGCTGCATGGAATATGAAGTAATGAGTATTTACAATATTTAAATTGCATGGATAGTGTGACTATGTCTTGCAATTTTATTGTGATAATGATGCATATATAGAAATGTATATATATTTCATTGCATTTCAAATGTTAAACAGCTGAAGGTGTTTGAATTATTGAGTATTATAATTCTGAGATCACTTTAGTGACTGTTATGGCAATGAATGATTATGTGCATAGATACTCACAACGTGTTTGGCTGATTGAAGTATCAGTTTTCAGGTAGAAAAGTCTTGCGTATGGAAATGAGAATAAGTCCATAGTAAAGACCAAGATCTACCATGTGCAGAAGCCAAAGGTTATGAGAAGGTTCTCATGGTTGTAAATTTATGCATGAAACAAATCTAAAAATTGTCTGGTTTAAGTTTATGAGAATAGTCTCATAGTTGCAAATCTAATTTCTGTAGGAAAACAGATTTACAAATTTCAGATTTGAAAATTTGCTTATAATTGCTAATGACTGTTTGGCTTATATAGAATTGTGTCAAGAGGACATGTTATAGGTGGATGTTCATGTATGGTAGCAAGGGTGAAACCATAATGGGCAGAGTGATACCACTTACAAGAGCCAAACAATATGAGGAGAGACTCATTGCTAAGCAAATCAATTTCCGTAGGAGGCAAAATTGTAAATTCATGTTGAATTTAATTATTAATGTTATTGATTGGTTATGGAACAATCATATTTGAAGCTTATTGCTAAATGTTGCTGACTGTTTGGCTATTGATAAAGTGTGCCAGGATGACACATTGCAGGAAGACCATGTGTGATGGCCTGCAAAAGCCAAACTAGATGGGAAGGATCCCATGCTTTGGAAATGGGTTTCGGGTGAAACGCCATTGTAAATGTTGATAATGTCTCAGCCGAACTGCATGTTGGTAAAACATGTGAGTGAGACAGTAAATTATGCCAAGAAGGCATGTGTGGGTTATGGCATGTGAAAAGATTGGGGTGGCAAACCGAAGGAGTGTTAACTCAGAGAAGGGAGCCCCCATTCTTCGCAAATGAAGAAAATATACATCTGTGAAACGAATGAGTATTCGGTAACCCTAACTAAGGATATACATGTCTAGTTATTAGATTTAATATGCAGAGCATGTTTTATTATTTCATTATTGTTCCAGACTGCTTGAGTATGACTAAGGCCTACATGGCTCACATCGGAAAGGGATGCATACCTTTCGGGTGATGGGTTATGTTAGGGTTTCAATATTGACTACACCCTAAGGGAATGGACGCATTCCTAGTGTTTCAATACTTGATAATGAATGATATGAAATATGATTACGATTTTTAAGCAGCAATACTGATGAGCCTGCTTATCCTTCTTGTGCTAACAGCTTACACAAATGCAATTTGGTGTTGCACGTTAAGAGGAAAAGTGAAGCAAAGGTGCTGAAGAGGACTGTATGGGCAGTGGTAACCTTCCTACGCTCACACTAAAGGACACTATAAGAGATGGATAGGCCCGAGGAGCTATATTGCAGAAAAGGGGTATCATCCTTGTGTATTGTGAGTGGGTATTGTGGGGCCATGCTAGCCTGCAGTCAAGTGAGTCACCTATGGAGTTCCTGGAAGGAACCACTGGTTGCATAAGAAAAGGAGCCACGTAATCATATTATGTTGTTCATATTGCCTGATAAACCCAGTCGATGTACTGGCTTGGCAATGGTTGTTGTATGCCTGATAAACCCAGTCGGTGTACTGGCTTGGCATTGGTTATTGGGGTGTTGTGGCGAAAGGTTGTTGGATGCCTGATAAACCCAGTCGGTGTACTGGCTTGGCATGTTGTTAAATTAATGCTTGACAAACCCAGTCGGTGTACTGGCTTGGCATTGGTTATTTGCATGTTGTGGAGGTATTGGTGAAGGGTGTTATTTCCTAACAAACCCAGTCGGAGAATTGGCTTGGAAATGGTTATTGTATGCTTGATAAACCCAGTCGGCGTACTGGCTTAGCATACTGATTTTTGAAATGCTTGATAAACCCAGTCGGCATACTGGCTTAGCATACTGATTTTTGAAATGCTTGATAAACCCAGTCGGCGTACTGGCTTAGCATGCTGATTTCTTGGGATGCCTGATAAACCCAGTCGGCGCACTGGCTTGGCATTACCTATTTGGATGATGTTGTGGAGTAGCATGTGTGCTGGCCAAGCATCCACCCCGCAGGCGATCCAAGGCTTGTAAAGCAGAGAAGGAAACCTGTGGAGTAGCAAGGAAAATGCACAATACAGATAAGTATTCATTTTCATTTATTTCTTGTTTGGAATAATGAAGACTTCAGGTATAAGTCTTATGACAACCAAGCTAATGCACTGTTGTTTCTTTATTGGAAAACCTTGGCCATTACAGGAAGCAAGGACCCTGAAAGAGCTATAAATGCTTAGTACAGCCAGAGAGTAACTGGTTGGAGCTATAAATGCTTGGTAAAGCCAGAGAGTAACTGGTTGGAGCTATAAATGCTTGGTAAAGCCAGAGAGTAATTGGTTGGGCGCTATAAAATTCTTGGTAGAGCCAGAGAGTAACTAGTTGGGCGCTATAAAAAAAAAAAAAAAATTATTGGTAAATTCAGAGAATAGTTGGTGGGAACATTAACCACTTGATGTTGTGGAGCAGTCGGCGTGCTGGCCAAACCTTCCCTTAAACAATTGATAAAACCAGTCAGCGTACTGGCCTAGCATTTCCTATTCGAATGGTTGTGGAGTAGCCTGCGTGCTGGCCCAACATTCATTGTTGTATCCACGGGAAATCCAATGCTTGGAAAGCGAAGAAGGATCCTGTGGAGTAAAGTGAAGACATCCAATACAGATAAGTATTTGGTTATCTTGTAACTCTTGCTTATGAATATACATGTGTATATGATTTAATTATGATTTCTTAAACTCTTGTTTAGAAATAAACATTATTAAAAAAAAAATACACTAAGCATGTGAATTGATTCAATGTTTGAGTGTAGTTACTGCTGGAAGCAAGGACTAGGAAAGCATCTGGAGGATGCATGTGGACATATGACTGTCTTAAAGAGCTCAGTATGAGCAGTAATGAAAGATGGTGCTAGTGGAACTGTATGGATCCTAGCAGCCAAAGGTTCTGTAAGCAACAACGGGGAAGGGTTCCCTAGTTGAAAAGCATTAGACAGACCTTAGACACTAAAATGTCATAGCCAAGAAATGGCACGCCAAGCATTCACATTGAAGTGAAAGAGGCTAAGGAGCATAGAACCACCAGTGATGGTGTGGTTCTGGATTGGAACAAGACTAAGAGGGGGGAAACTCTTACTCTTCTCTTTCCTTTTGACTGATGCATCTTAGAAACAAAGGATTGTTGAGTGCATGTCATAAATGAAAACAAATTGTGTTTCATTGCTTGAAATGAATTGTGAATGCTGAAATAGTTATTTTCTTGTGAAATGATGAACATGAATGAATTCATGTGTATGTGGGAAAGCATGAAATGTGTGGAAGTCTCATGAGTAAAACATGGACGTTCCAAGTCAATTAGGAAAATAATTGACTAATTTTATTATTGTGTTATGCTTGTCCTCACAGGAATTGCCATGATAAGTCTCACAGGAGAGACATTGAAATCCATTGTTGCAGCTGTTACTAGCCAAATGATTGCTAGTAAGAAAAGCGAGAGCCCGTTGTGCACATTGATCATGGCAGCAAGCCAAAAGCTATTTGTTTTGGCTGGAAGTCTTCCTCAGATAGTTGTCGGGACAACAAGAAAGATGGCATCCATGAAATTCCAGACTTGTAGATCAACTGGAAGGTGAATAAAGGGAAGGGATTGCTCTGGAGCAATGCCCACCTGTAGAGCCGGAAGACCAAAGCTAGCAGGAGCAGCTTGAGGAAGCCAAAAGACTTGATCCTGAAAGTTCAAAGTAAAGAGATGAAACACAGGACAGACCTGCCCCCAGTTGTGAATTCTGAGGCATGTGTAAAGTGGGTATTTATACCTAAGTGTTGGAATACCGAGGACGGTGTTATTCCAAGGGGAGGGGAATGTAATGTCCCCAGTTTGACCCCATGGCATTAAATTGTAAATGATGTAATATTGTTATAAAATCGTGGTGAGGAGCTCAAGGCCAAGGCCCCGCCATCGATTTAGTGATGCATATGGTTTACGTGCTAGCCAGGCACATTGAAATTGTAAATATGCATTTTAATAAATACCCACGACTAGCTATGCAATGCAACAAGAGATGGGGGCATGATTTTACAAGGAATTGGGAGGGAAAACATTCAAACTCTTGAGCCACTCAAGTCAAGCCAAGTGTCAATGAGAGAACCCATCAAACCCTCAACTACCCATGTTGACTTTTGTACCCAACCATTGATTTCTCCCAAGAGTTGGTTGAGGTAGTTAATGCCTTGGGAATGGAGAGGTATGGCTGTCCAAATTCGGGTATGGGCAAGCCACCCTTCATGGAAAATCGGGTTTGTCTTCTTGGGCAAGAAAAAGAGCCATGAATTGCTCCCCAAGCCATTACCCATCAACCAGTTCCTCTCCCTCACGAGTTGGGAGCTACCTGGGCGTTTTCCAGCCATGTTTTTATGGTTTTCCTTGATCCTCAGCTGGGAGAAGGGCGTTTTTGTGTTATATATCAGTGGGGAAGAAGGAGAAATCGAACGAGGGTTCAATAGAGACCGTTTTGGGCTGTTGAAGGCTGAGATATTTGGGGAAGAAATCGTTTTTCCTCCCTGTGGTTGTTTTCCCCCATCCCACAATCCGTTTTTGGTTGGGAACGTCTTTGGGAAAACCCATGGCCATCTTATTCGTAAATCCCATTGTTTAAAATGTGTATCTATGCCCAATGTTGTGCTTGCTATGTGAGAAAAGAGTATGTTGGGGTATGGGTTATGGGTATTTATTGCTTTGGCTTGAGCTTGAGTGCAAGCATCCAGGGTTCAAATATAGCTTGATAAACCCAGCTGTGGACTGGCTTGGCTCAGATGAAATGATTAATTGGCTATGTGTGAGCTTGAATGTCCCCTGTTCCTTGTAAAAATCATGCCCAGCTCGGGGGTGGCATTTGTGTTGAGAGATTGATGAACACAACTGGCCTATGGTTGGGAGGAACGTTGCGGCGACATAGCTAGTTGTTGGGACCGCATTATAGTGAGATGAGTATATTCTCTTATGTGTATTTACTTCTGCATTGTTTTAATTAATTGATGACTGATATTGATATATTGAATGCATATGAAAATATGTGTGTGGATGAATTTATTTCCGCTGTGCATATTTGTTTGATTTACATCTGCACACTTTGTTTTTAACTGTATGCATCTAATGAATGGGCTGAGTTTTATGAAAAGCCCCATAGATTGGTAGCATGTTCCTTTCCTTGCATTGGGTCCAAGGGTGGGTAGATTACAAGTACAGAATTGGGGGCAGTACCAACTCCTCCTTTCTTACCCTCATCCCAAAAGAAGTCAATCCTTCTACCTTGTCAAGATTCTGTCCAATTTCTCTTTGTAGTTCTTCCAATAAAATAATGACCAAGTTGATGGCTAATAGACTAAAAAAGGTCCTCCCTAAAACGATCTCTGACAATCAAGGTGGGTTTATGCAGAAGTGGCAAATTATTGACAACATCATTTTAGTAAAGGATGCCATTCATCCAACAAGGCAAATAAAGAGAAGGGCGTGATTATCAAAAAGGGCATGGAGAATGCTTTTGACTGGTTAAGGCACTCCTTTCTTCTCATTGTCCTTTGAAAATTCAGCTTTCACAAAAACTTTATTTCTTGCATAGAAGCTTGTATTGGTATGTTGTGGATTGCTCCTTTGATCAATGTAAAGCCCACTAAGTTTTTTAAGAGCAGCAAGGGACTAAGGCAAGGGTGCCCCCTTTCGCCCTTACTTTAAAGTTTAAGCCAACATCTAGAAAAATAAAGGGTGGCAAGAAAGGTACAGAGAATTAATATTATTAGAGGGGTAAAAGCCAATAACCATTCTCAGTTTCTTGACAATAGCCTGCTTTTGGGTGGAGAATGCACAATAGTAATTGAGCGATGCAATCATGTTCTGGACCAATTCTTTAATGCCTCAGGGGGTAAGGTGAATAATGAAAAAAGCCACATATATTGCTGGAATATAATGCAGAAAAAAGAACAGACAAGTGCACACAAACAGAGAGAGGGGAGCAGCAGGGTGTGCGGGTGGGAGGGATGAGAGAGAAAGAAATCATAATCTGAGTTTCCTACAAACAAATCTTTTCAGTGACATGATAAGTGCTATTTGTACAACAACAAAAACTAAGGACAAAATAACTAAAACACTGAAGGAATACCAATGAAGTCTATGACAACACGAAAGGCCTGAAACCCTGTCATTTGGCCTGTGACACGCTTTCTGCCTTCTTCTGTTGTTAGGTATGCTAAAATTATAGACATATTGAATCCATTCAAACAATCAGGTCCATTGATAGAATTTCTCTGTCTAGCCCAAACCTGAAAGAAATTTTCCCATAATAGTCAGACAAAAAAAGGAGATGCAGCAGTTCAACAGAAATACCCAAGGAGAACTTAACAATGGAACAGAGTCTAACCAATCTACATCACTTCATAATCAAAGTAGGATTCTTTATAATTAGCAAAAAAATCCCATGAGCTGTTATTAGATAAAACCTATAACCACTTCCATGAAGAAAAGAAATACTGGACCCTGGTTGAATGGATTGTTCAATACTTACTTTAAGTAACAATAATGCTTCCACAAAAGTTTTTGATCCAGAAAGATTCTTCTTAAGGAGTGCACTATGATCCTCAAGAAACATATCTTCCAAGATACTTGCATTGTAATAAGGTGTAGGTTGTGTCATGCCTCCTGTCAGGATATATCAGAACAGCAAAGTTCTTAAGATAACAAGTATACATTTTCGATATCTTCTATTTGCGGAAAAGAGAGGGGAGAGAAGAACCATAAATTGAAAGATTAAACAAGTAATAACATGAGACATATCCTATGCAGGCCCTTTCTGTCAAGACATAAAACTCAGTTCTAACTTCTAAAGTACCCTGCTGAAAATCTCGAACATTATTGCGACCAGGGGCCAGCTTCGAGAAGTCAAATACTCCAGATAATAGTGTTGGAATGATCCGTATTACAAAGTCATTTCCAGAGTCACTGTCCATCTCTACTGCACACGAGTACAATTTGATTAGGAACTATCAATAGCAAACAGAGTTTTTACTACAAATAACTATTAAGATTTTATCAAACATCAAAACAACCATAAATAGACTAAACAAGTAGAACTGATAACAGCCATATTCAGATCGTTGAAAAAATAATTAAGCTTTCTATTGCAAACTAATGATATAATTAAGTATTATTATAATTAAGCTTTCTATTGCAAAATAATTAAGATAATTTTAACAATATCCATACCTCTATTATATATAACACTTAATCAATCTATAATACTCAATCTTTTGATATTATTGTTATTGTGATTATGCAGAAAAAGAGTACACTGAGTAAACCTGGATGTATAATCAAAATTGGCTTTCTGGCATCATCTCGAAAAGTTGACCATTCAATGTTCTTAACAACAGAACATGAGCACAGATGCTTTTTAATCACTAACAGATACAGACACCTTTTGGCATGATAGCGATGGTTCAGAAAATCTTTTTCGTGAAAACATGCCTGCATAATGTCACAAAGAAATATGTCAAGACAATTTGATTGCAGCAAAGTGGCCTGAAACATTTATCATTGTGTGTCTTCTGATTGAAACAAATGTCTCTGTCAAGGACTGGAAAGCATGCAAAACCATAAAGCAAATACTCACCTTGGGCATTCGCACTGCAAGGTCAATATTTAGGAATGGTTTTGCTGCTGCCTTAAGTGCATAACTGCCAACAATTTGTACAGAATCCGGCTTCCGGAATTTCAAATCAACTTTATCACCAGGTGAACCTATATCTTTAATAAAAGCAGCTGCTGCTGTTGGCTTGACCTGGAATAATCAAATCATAGCCAATTAGAATGGACCTATATTTCTCAATCATAACTTGAGCTTGGTAAATTATTTTTGTTAAATATACTCGATAAAGTTTTCTAAGCGTCTGAAGATAGAATGATAAATATATAAGTTATCAGAGAATGCTTGAGAAAAATACATATTACATTTCTCATTAATCCAAAATTTGAGTTCAGGAAATTTTTAAGATGGAAATTATTTTGAGAAAATGCTATAAAGTTTAAACATTAACTGAATTTATGTTGAACAACACATGTCTTTATGTCCTAAAAATGCACAGTTGCATATCCTTTTCGACTGGATGTTTTGACCAAATCCGGAAGGCTGGTTCATTCAGTCACACGACTGTTTTCGAAAATTACCACTGTAGAGGAAGTTTTTATGGAAGAAGAGATCATGGAAGGCAATAAAAAAACTGACTCTTGGTAAAGCCTGAGATATCAAGGGCCCAAGTTTTCTACTATAGAACTTTCTGGCAAGCTGTTAATGGAAACGCCTTTTATTTACCGGAAAGCAAAAACAATACAGTGAATGGCTGGTCATACTAACCTGTTCCTCGGGAAGGCTGAGCAAGACATCCCGGATGAGTGCTACAACATCTTCCAATGGCTTAGTCTTTGAATAATCAACGCTGACTTCCTTTAAAAGCTCGGAAACTTTCAAATCTACCAATTCAGTATCCAAACCGAGAGCCATGTTGCTCTGTTCGAACAAAATATTTCAAGCTCACAACTGAATTCGAAAGTCAGAACCTGATGGGGAGAGGCCTACTTAAACTAGGGGTGCCTACAGTATGGTCTGGTTTCCACAAAACCCTTTTTAACCATGACCTAAACCTTTAACGCTTTCTATTTATATAGACGCCCTCAACTTTTAATGATGCACGTTGTTACACTCGAAATCGATAATCGAATGTAGATGACTCGGCTATCTCCAAGACTCCAATCGATTTACAAAAGAGACCTTAAATATATTTGAAAAGAGATTATTATGTATGTACACTTAATTTAGGTACTTGTATTATTAAATTTAGTTTAAAGGTTAGTTCAAGTAGTCATAGGTTTTTATATGTCAAATCTTAGTAGATTATGAGTTGTTTATTTTTTATTCTTTTCTAAGTTCGTAGGTTATGGATGGTTTCTTTTAATTTATTTATTTTTAATTTTATGTGGAGGTGTTTGTAATTTAAGTATCAACAATTAGGTGATTACTTTTTAACGGTGGCGAAGTCTTAGGGATTTTTAGGTAGATTTATAAATATATAAAAGAGGATGAACCATATGCACATCATAATGAAGAGTTTAATGATCACATACACCATTGGATATGCAACACTTGTACATTTAATAGTGTATATCTCATCCTATGTGTTATTATATGTCAAAGTGTTTTCCAATGCTTTATTTATTTTATGGGAGTTTGTTATTATCTTGAAATATTTAAATTTTTTTAGAATTGGTGCTATAAAAAAGTTAGTTTTGATCTTTTAATTCGGGGTTAATGATTTCTTTGCAATATTTTACCTTTTTCTTAGCATTTTTAACTCATCCTTTTTTAAGCCTTATGTAACTTTTAGTGTTCTTTGAAGCTGCCTCTCATTCTTCATGTTAATTAGCATGTGCTTGTACATTAAACTTTATTATTATGAAGAAAAAAGTATAACCAATGCTCCAATGAGTCTTATGTGACTTTTAGTGTTGTTTGAAGCTACCTCTCATTCTTCATGTTAATTAGCATGTGCTTGTACATTAAACTTTATTATCATGAAGAAAAAAGTATAACCAATGCTCTAATGAGTATGAGCAGTTGTTTACATTGATGACCAATGATCCCCATGCTCCAACATTATTACTTTGCACTTTGTACATATACACCTTTTAATGTTGAATATCCTTGTGAGGGGCCTTAAAAATACATAGGAGTAAATAAGTATTCCACTAAGATGTTAGTCCCTCACTTTTGTCATTTTTTCTTATGTGTTTTCTTGCATTGATCCAGCCAAGTCCATGTTTGGGCATTATTGAAGTGTTAACACAATCACTTGATTTGCCTTAGTGAATGATACTATCGGATTTGACACCCTTTCCAAATCCAAAGAATACAATCCATGCCTCATGTTCCTTTCCAAGAATATTCTTCTGGTTTTGAAACCCTGGAAGAGATGTTGCCTTTGTGATCATAACAATATTATTGTCATTGTTGCCTCTTAGTGGATGTAGAGTAGCGGCAGTTATTGAAGCTATCGATGTAGGGTCGTCTAATGTCTTTATGTGTTTTGCCCATTGATGGTCATGTTCAAATATTTCCACCAAGAAGACTTTCTGGCTTTCCCTTTGGTAGTTTGTGAATATTTTCCTTTGGACATGGGGCAACCACATGTCTATGTTCAAAACAAATACGAAATCAAAAATAAATGTTTTCATAATCCATAGTTTGTGTCCAACTTGTATTTTGTTGTCTAAAATAATTTGGTCGAGAAGGCCTTGACATAAATTGGCGTAAATACATATCTAGACATATGTATTGAAAACATTATTGCTACTTTTAAGAGTTGTGGTAATTAACCTACCTAAAGCATTACAAATGATTCTTAGAATTTAGCCACCCCAACCTTCTATGGGTGGACTAGAAAAGCAAACCCCATATTGGTACCTCTACCAATACATGTATGCTTGGATTAGAACTAGGATGCCATAGCTCTATAAAGAATGTTGCACCTTTCATAACACAAGGACACTTAATTATAATGTTCTCTATGATTTCCTCTAAAACAAAACCCAAGGTGAAGAAATTGTTTTGTGATTGGGTGGATGATCGCAATCTTTCATAAGAAGGATCTCCAAGGGCCCTATATCCATAATTTCAGTCTTTTTAATGAATAACATAGTTTGTGGAATCTACGAATCATGCTTCATGCCATTAAATGGATTTATGGATTCCACCCAGGCTTGAGTCTTTACACTAAGAAGGCTTTTCATATTTCCCTTTGGTAGTTTTTGAAGATGTTCCTTTAGAGGTGAGACAACTACATGTCCATGTTCAAAACAAGTATAACATTAAAATAAATGTTTTACGGTCCATAGGTTGTGTCCAACTTCTACCATTATTTTTTAAAACAATTAAATAAAGAAGGCCTTGACATAAGCCAACGTAGATACACATTCAAGCATATGTATTGAAAACATTAGTGTTGCTTGCATGAGCCATCATAATGAACATACCTAAAGCATTACCATTGAATATTAGAGTCTGGCTACCCCAACTTTCTAAGGGTGGACTAAGGAAGCAAACCCCATATTAATACCTTTACAAATACTTTTATGTGTATTGTATCGTAATATTAAATCTAGGATGCCATACGTTTATAAATAATTATGCAACTTCCATAGCCTAAGGCCCCTTGATTATAACTCTCTTTGCCATCATCTAAAACAACATCTAAGGTGAAGAAACCATTTCATATTGTTAGGTGGATAACTCTATGTGTCCTCATCTAAAATAAATCCAAGGTGAAGAAACCCTTTCATTATTAGGTGGATGAACATTGTGTTCCTTAAGAAGCATCCCCAAGTCACTACTATCCATAATTTGAGTCATTTGGCGAAGGACGAAGACTATGGAATCTACAAATCAATCCATGTGCCATGAAATATAGTTCATCCTCACTGATCCAATTGGACTCAAGCTTGAAGACTTATGACTTCTCCAAAAATAAGGAGGAACTTGAGGTCTTATTAAAAACTTTAGAGGAATTGCCGTCACCACTACTCCTTGGTTGTCATAATGAAAGAAGGGTTTCCTAAAAGTTATTGACTTGCCTTTATTCGCCCCTCCATAAAATTTCATGAGATTTGTCGCAAAGACAAAGCAACAAAGATGGGTTAAGTATTTATGGATGCTAAAAGAAACTAGGCCAAAACCATCTTTAAGTTGCTTGCCAGCAAAATCATATGTTGTCAAAACCAAAGAAAATCCCATCTTGACCTAAATGATATCCTTTATAGTAGCAATGATGTCGATATAATTCAACTCTAGGTTAGGAGTCTTCCATGAGAGGAATTTCACAAATATTGATACCATTTTATCTTGTAGGTGAATTAACAAACAATAAGTTAACATCAATTAATTTATGGCCTTTTAACAAGTTGAAACCTATATTCTAGAAACTCGCAAGCTAGAAAGTGCACATGGTCTCTTCTACCATGCACAACGAATGGAAATACGACACCTCTTTGTAAGCTCTACCATTCTCTTTGAACCTCTAAGCCAGGGTTTTGAACTGAAAGACAACAACTTCATTAAAAAATATCTTACAACTTTAACACTGCCTAGCAAAGGAATAAGGTGTCATTGTATAGGTTCTTAAGTCCCAATTAGAATCAAGTGAAGAAGTGCATGTCACCATTTTTCTACTATGACCCTTGCACTCTGTGATCCCACTCATTCTTAAGGATGTCTAGTACCATTAAAGAAGACTTAGCAACTATGGCATCAATGATGATAATGTTCAGGGAATAATGTGAATGATTACACAAATAATTGGTGGAAACTCAAAGTGAGATCACTTAAAGAAACCCTTGAAATGGTTGATTTATGAACTAAAAATAGGTCACTCATTAGAGACATTGATAATTAAAATGTGAAATAGAAAAATGTCAACAAAATTATCAATAATTGCAACAAAAGAAGCATGATATGAAGAAAAACTCCAACAAGGTTAAATTATAAAAAAGATAAGGAAATTCTTCGTCCATGAAAGCAAAGTCAAACTGTGCTTACCAAAGCTAAACAACTTAAGCAAAAGGAAAGATCAGTTCTAAATGATTCTAGAGAGAAATCTACTAATCCAATTGAACCAGTAATGGTGTTAGAGGTTTATTAGTTTTTCAAGTTACTTGAAAAGTGTTTACACCATTTTTAAGGGTGTTTGATGAAGGTTGGGGTACACAGTGTATGATTAGCCCCTCAATGGTTCAATATGGATTACAACATGCGAGATGGCATGTGATGGATATGCATAATTGAGATAGCTTGCTCAGTTGATGCTAGACCTCAAGATGGTGTTGGCTTGGCTTTCTTCCTTTAAAGATTGGAGACCCCTTGGTAGTTTGGTGGAGACCCTTCATTGAGTCCTAGTGGAAGAGCCACTTACTTAAGTAGCGCCCTTCAAGGGATGTATATCAATTTACATCATGGAGGAGGGATTCAAGCCCTAGTTGTCTTGTGGCATCTTGGTTACATGTTCAAAGGATTGGAGATTGTTATGGGACGCGTAGAGCTTCAACAGTGTTATTACAACAAGTAGATGATCCAATGGAATACATTGCTTGGGAGGACCGACGTATTCCATGTAGGCTTATGATGGAGTGGTGCGGACTTACTTTGCATAGCTACATCAAATTGGAGTCATTTTGCTATATGACATCATCTTGGAGGATGACATATGTACTTTAGAGTGGATGTCTCACTTGTGTTGGTCTACAAGGGCTCGTGTAAGTTGCTTGTAAGATCTTGTGCCTACTATTATTACAGGACTCCCTTACCTCTCATATAAATAAAGGAAGGAGAGAGTATTTCCATGCATATCACTTGTGTGTCCATTCTTACTCACTCTTGTGTAGAGATGTGATCTGGAAGAAAAGTGCACTTGTCCTCTCTCTATCTCTTGGAGTCTTCATGTGTACTTGGTATCTCTCTCTCTCTCTCTCTCTCAAGGTGCTAGGGCTTCTGGTATTCTTGAAGCATCTTGTAGTTCTAGAGTTATGGTTTTACCCTTGATGATTGGAAATTAGGGTTTTGTGATAAATCCCTGGAGTGGGTTGGCGAAGAAGGGAAGAGCAGGAGGACACCTTGCCTTAGAGATTGTGTTGGAGAGATTCATGCACTTGGTTCTTCTTGGTTAAGTTAGGGCTTGTTGATTTAACCTAGTTAGGGATTTTTTGATAGTTGGACTTTTGCACTATCCTTAAGAGAAGGCTACGGTATGCACTTAATCTTGAGCTTATACATGAAGTTTTTAGCTATCCATATATTGGGCCATTTTCGTATTTGATTTCCATCTATATGTTCGTTATGCTTTGTCATTTATAGTGATTTGTGTTTTGTTAATTTGACATAAGTAAAAAACAAAATTGTTAAGTGATTTAACATTAAAAGATAGAACACAAGAGTCTAGATTCATTGTTATTATATTATTGTATTTACTGTTGTTAAAGTACATCTTTAAATATGGTTATTGGCTAATAAGTTGCCCTATAAGGGGTTGAAATGTATCTCATTGTCTGATATGTTTTTCTTATTGAATTGATGTGAAGTTTAGGTTTGTTAGAAGTACATTATTGTGATATTTCCTTTGTTGTTTTATATAGTAATTTACAACAGTGCTATATGCTAAAAATAATAGGGCTAAGATCCGAGAAACCTTCTTATAAGAAGGTGAAAGTTCTCAATTGCATTGAAGTGTAATTCTGAGAGATTCCTAACATGGCATCATAGCATGTTATAGTCCAGATCACTCTTCAGTAAGAGGAAGTTTGTATTTTAGTTGGAGTTCACTTGGGGCATGTACTTGACCTGGTAAGGTTATTGGGTGTGAAACCCTATATTGCCTGGGAGATTAATTTGTGCACTTGAGATCTATATAGGATGTGTGAGGTGACTCTCGATCTTATAGAGTGTGACGGGTTTTTAGGAAGCTTCCAACTTTGTTTTATGGAAGCTCGGGATTCAAAATTTTATGGAAGAGGTCAATCTTTGTGAGCACATTGAAAAATATATTATAGATCCTGCCATTCCAACACAATTGGATGCTCATCAAAAGAAGGAATCCAAAGTGAAGAGAATAATTCTTGATTCAATGAATGATCATTCCATCCCACACATTGTTGATAAGAAGACTTGTAAGAAGATGTTTGAGGCTTCAATTAAATTATTTCATAATTATTGTTCTTCTCGACATATGCACTTATGAAACCAACTCTCAATGGTTTGTATAAGCAAGACATATACCATTGTGAGCTTTTTTACTACGACAAGTGAATTGAAGGATCAATCGGTTGCCTTTGGAACTAAAGTTGGAGATCAAGAGCTAGTATCCATAGCCATTAAAGGGCTTGCTCCTTCTTGGGTGCCTCTTGTTTCAAGGTATTTGTGCTTAGGAAAATATACTAGATTCCTGAAAGCTTTTGGTATATCTTGTGCAAGAGGAAATCAAATTGCAACCTTGTCTAAAACAACAAATAAAAGTGGATGATATTAGTCTCATTGCAAAGACGAAGAAGGATAGTAAGAAAGGATTTAAGAAGGATGGGACATATACATGAAAGAAGGACTTGAGTAAGATCACGTGCTTTCAATGTCATGAGATGGAACATTATGTAGGACAATGTCCTTTAAAGAGAAAGGGAAAAAGACATGAAATGGGTTGCAATTGAGACTATTACATGTTCGGGTACACAGGGTACTCCCAAAAGACCGAACACCAAGAGCAACCACTTCACACAAACATATCACAGATCAACACATCGATGTTTTGATGTGGTTTAAACCCTCGAGAGGGAAACACTCCACGGCCCCGGACAAATAGCTTCTACGGAGCAATTTATTATGCAAAGAAAGAAAGTTACAAATGAGCTTCTCATAATCGATCAACTTTACAATGACCCTCCATGCTCTTTAAATAGAGATCATGGACCATCGGGTGTTAAGCCACGGATCAAGGGTAGGTATGATCTAAGAGAAGTTGAGATATCGGATCACTCTATGTTGGGAACATATCATGACCATCGGATTAAGTATTTACAAATGCATACTAAGAAAACACACTTTACCTAACGGATATATTACACAAGTTGATCTTAATTAACTCCTAAGTGTCCAAATATCCTAACATCCCCCCTTAAGAACAACTTGGGATAGGATTGAAAGATTTACAAAAGTGACACTATTAGGAGAAGGAAGGAGGCATTAGAGCCTATCCCCCCTTAATGACAAATTCCTGAACTCCTAACATAGATCGAAGTTTAGAAAACTTCACTTCTGTAAGAGACTTGGTGAAGATGTCTTCAACTTGATCATCTGTAGGACAAAAGAGTACTTCAAGAACACGATCATGAACAAGATTTATGATGAAGTGCATATGAAGCTCAATGTGTTTGTTGCGTTGATGTAGGACTGGATCTTTGGCAAGCTTGATGGCACTTTGATTGTCGCACCAAAGTGGAGTAGGTTGTTGCTGCTCGAATCCAAACTCTGAAAGGATCAGTCGAAGCCATAAATCTTCCTGACTGGCATTAACTGCGGCTCAATATTCTGCCTCTGCTGAAGAAAGAGCAAGAGCTTGTTGTTTCTTACAAGCCCAAGTAATAGGTCCAGATCCCAGACTAAAAACATAACCTGCAGTAGACTTTCGATCATCAGGATCGTCGACCAAATCTGAATCAGTGAAACCAACCAACAAAGGTTTCCCCCCTATACTGTAATGAATCCCGAACTGAATTGTGCCTCGAATATATCGAAGTATTCTTTTAGCTGCTTTCCAGTGACTTTCATGAGGTGTTTGCATATAACGGGCAACACGACCAATGGCAAAGGAAAGTTCAGGACGGGAAT
Source organism: Larix kaempferi (assembly GCA_027924585.1). NCBI lineage: Eukaryota > Viridiplantae > Streptophyta > Pinopsida > Pinales > Pinaceae > Larix > Larix kaempferi. The sequence goes on from BSBM01000361.1 coordinate 21,361,402, forward strand.
GAGTCAAGTATAAGAGACTACCAACAAGCTGACGATACAAGGTGGCATCTACTTCAGGTGAAGGACAAGTGGCATAAATTTTGACTCCAGACTGGAAGGGAGAAGGAGCTGGTGTACAATCTTCCATGTGAAAGCGATGAAGAAGGTCACAAGCATACTTAGACTGAGAAAGAAAGATTCCTTCTTTGGTTTGCAGGACTTGGAGACCAAGAAAATAATGCAAATGTCCTAAGTCTGACATTTCAAAGTTTTGCTTAAGACTAGATTTCACATGGGTTATAAGCTTAGGGTCACTACCAGTAAGAATAAGGTCATCAACATATAGAACAAGTATGATGAGATGGTTTCCTACTTTCTTGGTATAGACATTGGGGTCAGAATGGCATCTAGAAAAACTAGTGTCAAGGAGAAAGCTATCCATTTTGGCATACCAAGCTCTAGGAGCTTGCTTAAGGCCATATAAGGATTTCTTAAGGCGACAGACAAGGCTAGAGTTATTCTGAACATATCCAGGAGGTTTTTCCATATAAATTTCCTCCTGTAAATCACCATGTAAGAAGGCAGACTTGACATCCATTTGATAGACTTCCCAATTATGTAAGGCTGCAAGGGAAAGAACAAGGCGGATGGAGTTCATTTTTGCGATAGGAGCAAAGGTTTCATTGTAGTCAATCCCTTCAACTTGGGAAAAACCTTTGGCAACTAACCTTTCCTTAAGTCTTTCAACACTTCCATCCGATGCATACTTAGTTCTGTAGACCCATTTACATTTGACAAGTTTTCTTCCTTTTGGAAGAGGTACAAGATCCCAAGTATCGTTCATCATTAAGGAATGATATTCTTCATCCATAGTTGCATCCCAATCTGGATTTCTTGAAGCTTCTGCAAAGGTTTCTGGATCATGATTCTCAAAAACTTGAGCCAAAAGAGAATAGGCTCGTTGAAACTGAGAATGTGTTCGACGTTGATCTCTAGGATCACTAGCAAGATCACCAGTTGCTTCACATGTTGAACGGACCCATCGAGGAAGCACTTGTGTTGGTGCAACTGGAGGAACATGAGCAAGTGGAGGTGGATTTTCATCCTCACTTTCATCATCAGAAACTGGAGTTGGGAACCTGTCAAGGAAGTTGGAAGAAGAAGAAGGCACAATCACCGAATCAAGCTCGTAGGCCAAAGATGGCACAAGCGTCAAGTTAGGCTTGCAGGCCAAGATATTTTCATCAAATTTAACATCTCTTCTAATCATTACATCATGAGAATGTGGTTGAAGAAGTCTATAACCTTTTACATCTTCAGAATATCCAACAAATATGCACTTTTCACTTTTAGGCTGCAATGCTTTCCATTTTTCATCTAGAATGTGAGCCCATGCTTCACTACCAAACACACGGAAGTGACTTACATCTGGTTTAATTTTACTCCATGCTTCTTTCAGTGTGATACCTTGTGAGGCTTTAGTGGGGGTGCGATTAACTATGTAATTTGCACAATTTATGGCTTCATCCCAAAATTGAAGACTTAGTCCCTTAGATTGGATCATACAATTAGCCATTTCTTTTAAAGTGCGGCTCTTCCATTCAGCTACAACATTTTGTTGTGGTGTATATGGAACAGTGTGTTGTTGTTGGATTCCTTGTTCAATGCAGAAAGTAGTGAACTTTTTGTTAACATATTCTCCTCCATTGTCAGATCTTAACTTAATAATTTGATGACCACATTGTTTTTCAACAAGGGCCTTGTAGGCCAAGAACATGTTAAATACTTCGCTTTTAAGTTTTAGGAAATAAACCCAAGTGCGTCTGGTGTAATCATCAATGAAAGTTAAGAAATATTTGAAACCAGAAAAGGAAGCAGATGGAAGAGGACCACACAAGTCACTATGCACAAGCTCCAAGGGAACCGAGGCGTGCCAAGAGGCACGTTTGTCAAAATTGTCCCGATGATGTTTTTCGAGTACACAATCGAAACAAACACCATCCTTGCAAGATACCATTAGAAGACCTGTCACCATATTGTCTTTACATAGTTGTTGCAATGAGCGATAATTTAAGTGACCAAATCGCTCATGCCAAAGTTTGCTCAAGTTATCACTATGAGAAACAAAAACTGAAGGAAAAGGTGATGACCCAAAGTTGTTAAATTTGTACAACCTGGTAATATCATCAACAATTTCGGTAGCTAGAACTTGTTGAGGATCTTTAAAATCCTTGATTACAACTTGGTGAGGTGTAAACGTCACAGTTTTACCTTCACCGGAATGAGTGATCTGATAGACTGATAACAAATTGCAGGAAATTCTTGGAACACATAGTACATCACTAAAATGACCATTATCTACTGGAACTGTTCCAGCTCCTACAACACTTAGATATCTATCATCACCAATAAATATTTGTTTGGTGTTACATTCATGCATAGTAGAAAAGATGGCTTGATCCTTAGCCATATGATAAGATGCTCCAGAATCAATAAGCCATTCATTTGAAGTAGAAGAAGAAGATGCATTATAAGAATAACTAGAAGCACAAAGTGCATGTCCATGAGAGGTAGATTCTGAAGGTGAATCTAGGCTGATGTGGTGCTTCTTCATTGCTGCTTCCAAGGCTGCCATCTTCTTGAAACACTTAGATTCATCATGATTATCTTTCCCGCAATAGTTGCAATGACGCTCAGTCTTCTTGCCTTTTGGCTTGGATCCTTTGTCATTTTTTAAAGAAGGAGCTGACTGAGAGGGTTTGGGACCCTTGTTTGACTTATTATTGCGAAAATTTTGTTTCTTGGGAGGCTTGAAATTTTCTTTCTGTTGGGTCAATAAGGATTTCCCAGATGTATCTGCATTGTTAATTATTCCAAGATGGATGAGCTTATCTTGCTCTCTAATCAAGGAATCACAAAATGATTCAAGACCAGGCTCTTGATAGCTAGTTGCATTCAATGATTCTTTCAAGGAGTAAAATGTAGATACAAAAACAGAATATGCAGGTCCAAGTTTGGAAAGAATATGATAAATGCATTGTTTGTCTTCCTTCTCAATCTTACATTCTTCGCATAAGAGTTTAAGAGTTTTGTACTCGGATAAATAATCTTATATGCATGAAAAATCACTTGAATTTAAATAAATCAACTCATTTTCGAGTTGGTGACCTCGAATTTCATTGTGTTTACCAAACACAGATTCCAACTTGTCCCAAGCAGCATCAGGTTCATCAATTCCAGATATGTGGAATCGCAAATCAGTAGAGATTGACATCCCAATCAATCCACGAGCTTCGTCACATCTATTTGCCCATTTTATTTTCTTGACATCATCAGTGGGTTTTGTTTCTTTCCCTGAGGTAATTCTGAAAAGTCCCCTACTTCGTAGAATATCCTCCATACGATATTTCCATAATAAATAGTTGGAACTAGTAAGTAGAATATCACAAGGGGCGGCCATACTGAAAATTAATGTCTATAAAAATAGAAACCAATATTCTGGATGCGAAGAGCTCGAAAAAATAAGCAGTTTAAAAAAAAACGGCACTGAAAACTGACTTCGTATGATGAAGTTATGCTTGATCAAAGAAAATGTTGAAGGTGTCCCCAATAGTGACATGGCAGATAGAGAATGACCAACTAAAAAAAGGGCCCCCCTCTTCCCAAGATGAACCTTTGACAATCACTTTACAAGAAAGTTGTTTTAAGTGAATCACTTTTATAAAATAAGTGATTTCACTTTTACAATGATGTTTTTTTTTGTAAATAAAAAAGCAGGACCTTCTATTCAACCGAACAACTTATACATAGTGTTACAGAAAAACTACCATCCTTGCCTGTAAAGGACAAGCAATGGGCATCAAAACCCCCAAAAGGAAACGGGGGAACCACTAACACAAGACGTAAGACACTAGACTAAATCCAAAAGAAGGGATCGGTTCATTGAGTGGACCGACCAAACCCCATTCTCCCCTTTTTCTTCCGAACATCAATCCATCCTGTGGAACTGGTAGGTGCAGCAGATTTCTCCACCACAGCCAACTGGTTTGAGGGAATTCCGTTGGTGCGACCTCTATGAACTGCATGTGCTTCCTTATCACTGTCTGAATGGTCTGATTCGTGAGGACGTTTCTGAGCCCCTAGAAGCGGAGCTATGGCCATGATAGTATCATTTGGTTCAACATGAGCAAGGGGGGAAACCCCTGACTAAGATGTGGGATTTGAGGCCTGAATTTCTGTTGCTTCTGAGTGTTTGAGAATTATCTCCTCAACTGGTTTTTTCTCAACTAGCGGGGGCTGTACTGGAGTAGAAAAAGACGAAGGTTCTGAAGAAACTTTGTGATGTTGCTTACCGTCCGTCGGGGGAGCCGATCGACTTTTGCGAGGTTTGGGGTCCTGCCACCCATTGGCCTTCTTCCGTGTCCCAAAGGACGCGGATGGGCCAGGGGAAACGGGACACGAAGTATGAAGATGCGCTATCTGCTGGCATGAGCGGCACCTGACGGCCGTATTCTCATAATCAAGCAGCTGCTCATAAGGGTCCTCCTCTATCCATTCTATGAAAATCCTATCTGGGAGCCCTTGGATGAGGTTGATTTCAACACAAATGCGTGCATAAGTGATGAAACCCTTCAACAGACGATCTTTATCAATTTTGATAAACCTTCCCAACATATTGCCAATGGTGAGTAAAAAATCAGGAGAATAAAAATGTAGAGGTAAGTTAGGGAGTCTTACCCAGATCGGAGTCCGCATGGCATTCATAGTCATAGGGTTAAAAGAGGGAAACCATCGCTGCATTGAAAGGCTAGATCTGCCCCAAAACCATGGTCATTGCTCTAGCACTCGTTGGCGATCCTCATCTTTGGCAAAGATGACAATGAAGAAGCCTTTAGAGCAGAGGAACACCTCTATATCTGGCGCCGATGTCTTGTTGATCCAATCTCTTAGCGCCGAAGCAGAAGGCCATAGACCATTGAAATGACAAATGAGGGCCTTGTGCTCGTGCATAGAAGCATAGGCAAAAACGTGGGGATCTTCAACCTCAGCCGTATGAGGTTTTATGGATTGCTCTACAATGAAAGCAGATCCTGAAAGTGCCTTTGCTCCAAGACCTGCCGCCTTAGATCCAAATGGAGCCTCAAGCCCTGTTTTAACTGCATGCTTGTAAGAATGGGGGGGAATGGGAGTAGGAGCCCTACCCCTCAGCCTAGCGACAAGCGACAGTCTTGAACTATTCATATTCCCCAAACTCTAAAGCCCAACATCATCCTCAATCTGGCGTCCATCATAGATTAGCCTTTGAAAGAAAGGCGGAATCCCTATTACCTGATAGATCTTGGTTTTAATCCTACATACTCTGTCAAGTGGATGAGCGTGCAAGCATTTGGTCGAGCCATCCAAGACCCTCACGAAAAGAGGAAAACCAGCAACACCCTTTGACTTTGCTGCGGTCAGAAGAGGATCCCTCGGCAAGCAGTCGGAAAGAAGAGAGGGCTCGGACGAAACAGGCTTCGGGGCAGGTTGATCGATCTCCTAAAAAACGAAACCAAGACCACTGTTCAGCAAACCTCTGTAGGGTTCTGAGGCTGGGAATAACACAGCGGGGGACGGCGAAGGCATCCCAGCTGCGGCTAGGCGGCCCAGAGGCCCTACGTTAGCTAGGGCTCGCGTTAGGGTTCTCGTTGGGCACCACATTCTTCCGCCGGATCACAAAATGCTATCATTCCACTTTTACAATGATGTTACTTTAAATAGTGCAGCAATAAAAAGGAACTTAAGTGACTAACTTTTTATTTTTATTTTTTATTATTTAAGTGAGATGCACTTTTACAATAAAGTAACTTGAAAATAGAAATTGCATGCACTTTTTATTTTAAAAGTATCTTCCTAAGACTTGAACTCAAGACCTATTAAGGAATAAAGCAACTTTGAACCAAGTGAGCTAGATTAAAAAGTATGTAAAATATGGAAAGCAGGAAGGGTTTTTTTTTTTTTTGCTCTTCTTGCTCAGTTTTCGTGCTTGTTTTTTTTCCTGCAAATCACACAAAAAACCAAAACAAAAAAACACTTTTCCACACTTGTGGAGTTAGATCTTGTTAGCTTGCCCGGAAAGTCTACGTTTTCTCAATCTTTCTGATTTGTCAAGATCGCACAAGGTGCACGACAAAGAGCATACGCATCCGAGAAAAACCCTTTCCCTTTCTGTTTCTGATTCGTCGAGATCGCACAAGGTGCACGGAAAAGAGCATACGCAGACAGGGAAAGCAGCAATCCGAAACAAAAAAACTCTAATAGTAAAACTGATAAAATATGAGATAATTTTTTTCTTTAAAACAAAAATAAAAAAAGCGTCACTATAACATTATACCTTCAGATCTGATGAAATACGCGTTTCTGAAGCAACCGGGAATCGTTTTCGATCAAATGAAAACTATTTCCCAATGGAAACGGTGTTCCGGATGCAATGGAACACCTCCCATAGCCTAAAAATGCACAGAAATATCAGAACCAAAAACCTTTTCAGGTTTCAGCAACAATAGTTCAAGATCTAGATCATAACCGGAAACGACTCTTCATAAAAGATCTGATAGCATGTTCGGGTACACAGGGTACTCCCAAAAGACCGAACACCAAGAGAAACCACTTCAAACAAACATATCACAGATCAACACACCGATGTTTTGATGTGGTTTAAACCCTCGAGAGGGAAACACTCCACGGCCCCGGCCAAATAGCTTCTACAAAGCAATTTATTATGTAAAGAAAGAAAGTTACAAATGAGCTTCTCATAATTGATCAACTTTCCAATGACCCTCCATGCTCTTTAAATAGAGATCATGGACCAATCGGGTGTTAAAGCACAGATCAAGGGTAGGTATGATCTCAGAGAAGTTGAGCCGTCAGATCACTCTATGTCGGGAATATATCCTGACCGTCGGATTAAATATTTACAAATGCATACTAAGAAAACACACTTTACCTAACGGATATATTACACAAGTTGATCTTAACTAAGTCCTAAGTGTCTAAATATCCTAACATTACAGAGTAGAGGAGATGACCACTTGATTTGAAAATGTTTTTTCCATGGCTTGCTTATCTTCTAATGTCGTGTCTAGTGTTGGTTGGTATGTGGATAGCATAGCTTCAAGACATGACATATGAAAAGTCCCTATTTAGCAGTATTTAAGAGCAAGAGGGAGATATGAATTTGGATCTTGGTGATGATGCCACCCACCCAGTGAATTAGTTGCCTCCATTTCATTTTAGATGCCTTCAAGACATGTTCTTAAGCTAGATGATATTATATTTATTCCAAGGTTGAGGATAAACATTCATTCATTTCTTGCATGCCAAATATACACTTGAGAGTTGCTTTTGAGGGAGAACACTCTACCATCAATATTGATTGTAGTCTAGAAAGTCTAAGGACTTTGGCTAAACGGGTGAGAGAGGGTGGCATCTACATGTTATTTTTTGATCCAATAGCACTCTTACGTTATGGCAAGATGTTGGTAGGGACTTCTAGTTCTCACGAGGCACATACATGTTGAGATGGTAGGGAGTCATGTTCAATCCAGGATGTTGTGACAACATCTTGTGATGATGATTATAGTAATACCTCTATGGCTTATAGGTTTAGAATACTAGCACAATGTGAGACTTTGGTGAGCGGGGATGTCTCTCCTATGTCGAGCGAGGAGAACATGGAGATTATTGTTTCAGAGACTCATGACCATGTAGAAGTGAGTATATTCCTAGGAGATATGCTAGTCATGTAACAATGATTTCTTCTATCTACAATACTTCTAGTTATACAGAGGAGGAGAGATGTGATGATGAGATTGACTTCACTCATGAGCCTTCTAGTTGTTCATTGGATAGGTTGGGTACCTTAATGGAGGATGATGTAGAGGCAATTTATAGAGACTCAATTTAGGAGCATATTACAAAGTACATAGCCAAGGAATATGGATATCATAAACATAGGGGGTTTCCCTTGATGTTTCTACCACTTCAAGATTCTCTCAAGATGAAGGATTTGACTTAGTACAGGTTGGTTCAATAGGCATAATGTTTGAGATGCATGAGAGGGATTATCGTGATGATGGGTTAATGATGGTAGTTCATTTGCTATTATCTTTACCACGAACTTTGTGTTCCAAGATCAAGGAAATGACTTATATGGATCTTTATCTTTGCGACTTTGGTAGATGTGGTACACTTGTCTTGATCTTGCATGGAGATATGGCTATCTTTGCAAGTTGTCCTAGACAACTTATGATGTGGTGTCCCTTAATGTTGGCCCTTGATGCTAAGAATGATGGAGGTTGGTAGTTAGATTTTGCTATAGGTTGATTTTTTTTACATTCATAGGTGGTATTTATTCATGGAAGAATCGAGATGTTGCGATAGCATGGTTGATAGTTTCCTTTCAAATACATGTTCTTTACATTTGGAGTGGTTGATTCCAAGACCATATCTAGTATTGATCTACAGACAACAAATTTATTGGAGTTGTAGAGGGAGACAATAGGTTTTGGTGTCAACACTTACCTTGTATATAGGGAATGTTATTTTTTCGATTCACTCTAAAAGTGTTTACACCATGTTTGGGGATGCTTCATGATATTCGGGGTACATGGTGTATGACTAGACCCTTGATGGTCTGAGATGGATTGTAGCATGAGAGATGGTCCATGATGGTCAAGATAACTTGTTCATTGGATGCTTGACCTTAAGATGGTGTTGGATTGGATTTCTTCCCTTGGGCATTGTATATCTCTCTGTAATTTGATGGACACCCTTCATTGAGGCCTCATGGAGGATCCACTCACTTGGAGAGCTCCCTTCAAGAGGAGTGGCGCATTTTACATCATGGAGGAGGGATTCAAGCCCTAGTTTCCATGTGGCAGATTTATTACATATTTGGAGGATTAGAGATGGCTCGAGGATGCTTGGGGCTTCGATAATGTTATTGTAGGAGGTAGTTGACCAAGTCGAGTACATTACTTTGGAGGATGAATGCAGTCCGCATAGGCTTGTGATGGATTGGTGTGTATTTTCCTTGTGTAGCTACATCACCTTGGAGTCATTATTATGTACGACGACACCTTGGATCATGACACATGTACTTTAGAGTGGATATCTCACTTGTGTTTGTCTACAAGGGATCACAGAGGTTGTTTTCAAGAGCATGTGCCCACATAGTATTGTTGGCCTCCCTTGCCTCTCATTTAAACAAAAGAAGGAGAGTGTCTTGCCATTCATATCACTTGTGTGTTCACTCTTACTCACTCCTGTGTAGAGATTTGACCTAGAAGAGGAGTGCACTTGCCATCTCTCTCTTGTAGTCTTTACTTGTACTTGGTAACTCTCTTTCTCTCGAGGCATTAGGGTTTCTTAGTCTTCTTATGTTTCTTGGAGCATCTTGGAGTTCCAATGTTAGGGTTTTACCCTTGGATATTGGAGATTAGGGTTTTGTGATAAAATACTAGGGTGCATTGGTGAAGAAGAGAACAGGAGGAGGATGTCTTGCCTTGGAGATTGTGTTGGAGATATTATTGCACTTGGTTCTTCTTGGATGACCTATAATTTGTTGATTTACACTAGCTGGGATTTTTTGGGTGGTTGCATTTTTGCACTATCCTTGATACAAGGCTATGGTATGTACTTAATCTTCAACTTATGTATGAATTTTTCAACTATCCGTATCTTATGCCATTTTCATATTTGAATTTATGGCTTTATGTTCTTTATGCATTGCTATTTATAGTCATTTATGTCTTATTGTTTTGACATATTAAAAGAGAAAATTGTTAAGTGATTTAACATATAAAGGGAGAACACAAGGGGCTATGTTGTATTTACTATCAATGAAGTACTTTTTCATATATCACTATTGGTAGATAAGTTTCCCTAAAAGGGGTTCAAACTTATCTCAATATTCGGTGTATTTTCTCCTCGAATTGCCATGAAGTCCGTGTTAGTTTTTCAGAAATTTCAATCTGATCTAAGATCTTAACTGAGAGAATAACATGTACAGCATATCTACAACATATCAATCATGGACACAATAATGCAAGCACACAAGAGACATAGAGTTTCACTGGGTAAAACCAAGAAGGTGAAAAACCCCGCAACTTCCTCAGAGATAGAAAGAGCAATGATACAACCAAAGTACAAGAGATAGTCTTCTCCTAGCAGCTGATCCTCCTCCTCACATGTGCGCCACTTTCCGAGTGATGGAAGAGTGAGTAAAATGAGATGATCAAATAGAGATCTCCCGATCTCTATTTATACTTGTCCTGTCCTTCCTAATAAACTAATGGGGCTAACTTTCCTAGCTTAGCCTAATAACCCATGGTTAACTTAATCAGGACTGACCCCACACATGGTGGTCTAATAACCCATCGGCAAGTTACGACACTTGCAACACTTGTTAATACAAATGACGACACTTCCTTATAGAGGAATAACACATCTCTATAGGAGTACAATATACATAGATGAAACACATAGGTGGAATATATTCCGAAGTTACATATACATCAACACTCCCTCTTAACTAGGAAGGTATTTCTCGACACAGATCTGCTAGCACAAGTCTTCTTCTCTGATACCACCTGTAATATACTTAACCCTAGAACTTTAGAGCAAAAATAGGAAAAACACGAGAAAAAATATATAAATCTTGCAAAAGATCTCTTGGATTAATGACATTCAAAATAGAGAACTATGTTCACTTGTCTCTTCAAGGGGTCAACCTCCAAGAGAAAAGCTCCGAATACAATAATAATTCTTGACAAAATATTACATTGCTTACTACTATATGCATAGTGCTGCAATATCCAAAACCCTAACTTCTTATGGTCGTTCTATTAATGAGGATCAACCAATTAGGGGCCTTTGTTCAATAAAGAGATCCATTTTACATTAAGTTTATATCCACCAGCTATCTAATGGGCCTTATGGCCATGTACATTGATAGAGTAAGGGGGTTAACATATGCAGTTGTTTCAAGCAGCTGAAAGAGTGATGCATGTATGTCACTTACCTTCTCCTGGTGAGATAGATTCATCTAGGTCAATACAACAATGCACGGAGCAGGGTATTTTTTAAGGATTATAAAAGTATATGTAAGTATAGTATTCTAGGCGATTATTTTGGATTAAAAAAACATATATATAGATTGGTAGGCAAATATTAAATATGAAACATACAATTTACTACCGAAACTTGTAAATTTTGGAGAATATTATGATAAAAAACTTACTTTATGTAAATATAGGTGATACTAGAGACTAAAAATGACCAAATAGCAAATTTATTTTTTGAAAAAAATGCCCCAAAAATAGCCAATTAGCGAAATTTCGCCCCTAAAAATTTCCCTGACATGTAAGACCTAGAAAACGACAACAAGCTAGAGAATTAGTCATAGAAACTACTCCCAGAGTGATAAGGTAAGGCTGATGGAGTATATCTTCATTCCATCAAAATAAATAAATTTAATTAATTCATTTGTTGACACCTTGAAAAAGGGTTTGAAGACAACCCTTAGAGAGCTTATTATGTATGGGGTGGCTTTTCAACAACTGAATTTTCTATGCTCCATAGGATTATTTGCACTATATGAAGTTTGGATTCAATATTTTCAACATATGGTTGAAGGGATGATTTATTTTATTAAAGGAACAAATAACAATTTTATATATTTGGAATTCAAAAGGAAAAACTCCCCAAGAGAGTAATTATCTATATTAAAACTATACATATGCAACTTTGAGAGCAGAGAAAAGGGCCTTTTCTTGTGCATTTTTTCTAAAATTTCTTTTAGAAAATTAATGAGGAGAATCCATTTCCAACTAGGTTGTTCATGGAAAATTGGAAATTATGTCAATATAACGTGTATAGAACTATTTGTGTGTGCTCACTACTATTAGAATCATTGTGGGATTGTTTCTAAATGTGCATACTATTCTCTAATTAATGATGCAGTCTCATTCTTTTTCCTCTCTTAACTATTAGTCTATATCTTGTATATGCATAACTAAATGATTGGTTATTCGATTATACACTATTCTCAATTAACGATCAATTATCTATATTTTTCACATTAACAAATCAATAGTTATTTGTTGAGAAAAATGGTGAGAATATGTTTGTTTTGTGTCTAATCCTTTAGGATGATAGGAATAGGAATTTCTAGAGGATAATTAATATTGCACTTAAATTAGGACCACATACTGCATTTATCATATAGTTTCATTGACATTTTGGATGTGCATCCCCTTGAATTTTCCAAATTTCATTCATAAAATTATAATGGTGGATGGACCATATGCTATATAGATTTTGCATTTAAAACATCGTGAGATCTAATTGGGCCCTTACATTGGGGAGAATCCCTTTTGATTACATAGGGAATTATACCCTATCAACAACTCCTACATCGTCTACGAGATCTCCTCTCCCTAATTTTGGAGGGCCACATGACCCCCACCCCATAGCACAAAAAACTCTACACATGCTAGAAAATATGTCCACATCACCGGTTTAGTTGGTTGTTTTCCTAGATCTACAAAATGTTATTCCATTCAAAATGCCAAAAGTGTTTGGTAATTATAATTATTATCATTTATAACAAGAATGATTATATTTGTACTAAAATAGAGTTGCGATCGAGCCTTCCATTTTATTAGCCCCACATACAACCTTTTGCCCATCCCTACTATGGATATAATACAATTATGAATTGCTTTGACACGAAGAGCTATTAGCATTGTGATATGTATTAAAGTGTAGGTTGAGGTGTTAGAGATGTGGGTATCCTTGATACCCCATTGTTTCCACTTGTCTCTATCCCAAATGTTCATTTAAACTTGGTTTAGATATATCTCATGGTAGGTGGCATAGAACTAACACCCCCCCCCAAATTTTCATAATTAGCTCTTCTCCACGATCATTGCAAAATTCACCCATTGGTCTACATTAGTATTTTTTTTTTCTTAGGACCTAAAAGTATGATATTGATTCAATTTTTTTTCCTTCCTAAACCAACCTAAGAAGAAGAGTATACTATGGAGTTGAATTGTGGAGCATTTGACTAATTACTATTGTGGAATCATCTATTACTGCTATTTTCTTGACCCTATCTCTTTGGTAATCAATAGATCTTGGATTAAGGCTAGGATCTATGCTTGATTGTTAGTCGACCCACCTAAATCCTAAGCCGAAACAATATTTTTATTTCATTTAGGATCCTATATGGTCCCCCCCACACCTTCCAACCACAAAAGTGCATAGTAATTTTTTATTTATTTTGTAACTAGGGGAATTGGCAATGGAGACCATGCTCGTACTTAGGTGACACAGGGTCACTTCTAGTCTACTAACACTATATCCCTAGGCATACCAAGTACACCTCATGCACAAAAGATAAGGATAATCAAGGTTTGAACCCATGGAGTCGCAAGGAGTGCCTTAATAGTGCACCCTATCACCAACTGGTCTAGACCCCTAGGGCTTCAAATTTTGAAGGACATGGGGATGGGATTTGATCCACTTATGTGTGCATGGGAAAAAATATAATTTAATACAATCTCTGTGGGTGCAACCACACATTCGATCACTACCTCAAAGTGAACCCATGGCTTCAAGCTAGGCCCTCACGAGAACTGAACCTTGCCCATTGGTTAAAAACTCCTCTCTCTTCTCCAATGGATCCAACCCATTTGTGATAAGTGCATAGTAATTATTAATGTCTTAATTATTTCACGTTACGTGATATAAACATAGTTTTTTATATTGACTTTATATTAATGATAATGTGGTTTGACAGGAAATGATATGTTCCCAAAGCACTTCAATGAGAAGGCGATGGATATTTTAATTGGGCCTACCATTTGTACATGCTTTAGTAGGAAACCAACTAATTTGAAGAATGAACTTATGAATGACTTAGTTGGCCACTTTGGTAAAGATACATTCAATAAAAATAAAGTACTCTATTTTATCAGTACTTATTTGAAATATGTGAGGGACACATATAGGGTTAGTTTGCAAGATAGCCCCATATATGTGTGTCCTTTAGTGATTCTCGAGAGTAGGTGGAGGAATCTATTGGAGGATCTAAAGGAGAAGGAAATGAGAAAAAAAGGAAATATGCTACTAGGTGGAGGAAGATATATAATATATTTAATTGATTACATTGAATTTTTGTCTGTTCTACACAAAAAATGTGATTTTTGACATGGTTGAGACTTTTGGTAAACTAAAAGGTACCTCAAGTACCACCAAGGTGAGACCAGAGAAACACAACCAACACAAATTTGTCCAAGGTGGTTACCTTAAGGTGAAAGTCAAAATTGTAAATACGAAATAGTTAAAACATTTCATTACTATGATCACTAAACTTTTATTTAATTGCATCTGATAACCAAATTCATGATGTTATGCAATATTGGGGTAATGGTACAAATGCCTGGCCACCCAAGAAGAAGTCATGCTTGCATTCAAGCTCATTTTTAAATTCGTGATTGAATGCCGAGAAAGTATGGTGGCGCAATCACAAACTTCCATGTTGAATGTCATAGTAAATAAAATTGCTCCATTTTTAATTTTTTTTCCAAGGAATAATATCACCAAAAACCCTAAGAGTACTTCCCCATGATCCATTGATGGTAAATGGAGTAAATCATTAGCCTTGATTACAGATCCTAACCTCGATGGGATCCATAGAGTTGAACCCATAATCTCCCTAACTTTGGTGGGAGAGATATCACATCTAGCTCATGACTGCTTGACCTAAACATCGGGGCTAAATCAATTTTCAATGTTATAATTGAATAAAACCCATTCACATTTGATTAATTGCATATAAATTGATGGATTCATTTGTTTTATGTAGGAGAACATTGATAATAATGAGGTCAACAATGGAGAGTAGCCCAATGACAATATTATGAGTGTAAAATCAAATGTATGGCAATTATCATTATTTAGTTGTATTTGGTATACTTATATTTTTTTCTTGTTTCACGGGCAAAGCCTATAAATGAGGGTGTGGTAGGCAAGACAAAAATATTTCCACCCAAACCATCATTGTTTGTGTCTACTAGCTTAGCATGAAAATCATAATTATATTTTAATTGAACTATTAAATGGAAGTTTAAACATTAATGATTTACAATTGATTTGTAAATAATTGCTAACCATATCACTTTAACCCTTTTTTTGTATTTGGTGTTTCTTTACCTTAGGATGCACCTATATGTGATATAATAAATGTATTGTGTTCAAGTATGCAACAAAAATCTACAAGGGAAGGGGAGCCACCAAATGAAGACCCATGGGAAATGAACATGCCACTTAGGAGTTTAATTTCTTTTAGTATGCCATGTAGGAAGTGATTGTATATAGTAGGATACACTAGGTGGATGACACCATATTTTAATGATCAATTTTATTAATATGAAATATTTTTTATTATGATTTTTGTGTTGGTAATTTTTATGCATCAATCTTATGTGTTCTATAATATTATGTGAGTTTCAATTATTTTTCAGTATATAGATTGGGTATGGGGAATTGAGAGTGATGTAGGGGGGGTAGATGAGCTTCCACCTTCACATGGCTAGCCTTGTTCAATAGAGAATAAATTGTTTTCAAAATGAAGATAATCTCATTTAGATGTTTCCATTTATCATTTTATAATCTCTTACATGGTTTTTTTAATGTAATTATTAGTCAATCATATAATATTGTATTCTATTGTAATTTCTTGCAGGCCTTTGCAATGGAAAGGAAACTATTTGGTCAATGCCGAATTCCCCATATTATTGCAAACGCAAATCTCTATTCATACAAAATGTGAAACAACCCTGTATAGGGCCAAAGTTATGATATAAGTCTTTGTAAATTTATCAATATCATCAACATTCTCTATATTGATTGTACTTTTATGCCTTCTTCCTTGATTTATATGCGTTAGGTTTCATATTGTCATTTATAGTTAGTAATTGTTGTTTTAGCCATCTTTTGACTCATGCACCTATACATTTCACCATCATACTTCTTGTTTGTAGAACATTTTGTAGTCCTAAAGATTTTACATCCCCATATGGTACTTATTAAAATATGGAGGGTGGGGTAGGGTATGTAAACATATGTATACTTTAGTAGTCAGATCCTTATGTGAAGGGCATCCTCTTAAGTAGGGAGGAAATGACGAGCCCTTATGTTAGTACTCAACATCCTTGTAAATATATAAATGTTTTTGAATTTCTATCTTTGTCTTGTAGTACACACACGAGGATAGTATTTTTTCTTTTGCATGTCCATATGGACTCTCAAATCCCATTCCAAGGGTTTGTAACTTCCATTGTGCTTTTTTTTGTGTTTTATGAATTCTTAATTTCTAGGAATAATTAGCTTAGTTTCATCCAAGGCAATATGCATACATATGCTTGTCTCTCAACCATGAGATTGTTGGGTCCAGGAAATGCCCCTTTTTGGCCATCCTTATTTCATCATCTTGCTCTAATTACATCCTATTTCTACAAGCCATATATATGCCTTCCCTCCAGATAAACCAATAATATCGACAGGTATAATTCATTATTTCTTTATTCATTTTATGCCTAAGATTGTTATAGTTCAGGATCCTAGCCTTTGAATTATGCTAACTTGTGTGGTTTCATTTAGTCAAAGCTCAAAGCACAAGTGTATTAGCTACCATGCCTTGAAAGCAATCATACGTGGTGCTAGCTGTTACTCTTTTAGCTCAATTCCTTAGGTTTTCAAGGGACAGCGCATCTCTCCATGCGAGCTATAACAGGTAGCTGTAACAGATTGTTGTAACAGAGTGTAGCTATGACAGACAAGTTGCCTTCCAAATTGCCAATCCGTTGATCTATGGCTTGCCAGCATAACATCATCTTTTATGATTAAATAGCCTCATTCAATGCGGCTGTAACAGTTAGTTGTGACTCAACAGCATGTCGATCATAGATCTTCATTGCTGCATGGGATTAGTGGATCACGAACTACATTTTGTATGTATAAATATGGGAAGGCTTCCTATGCCTGGGGTTGGTTAATAATCAATTGTTGTACGGGTTGTAATAGAGATTGAGACTGTGAATTTCCATATTTTAATGAAGAGCAGAGTTACTTCCATTCATGTGTCTTAATTCGTGGTGATTCACGGTGTCTCTATCAAAAGGCTAGGGCCCGCCTTCTCACAGAGATTGTCGATTTAGTTAGATAGTTAGATTTATTCATTTCCTGTTGTGTGTTGTGGAATTGCATTAGGTGTATTTCTGATAGCTGCAACAGTGAGTTTATGATTAAATTCTTTATTAGTAGTTTATCTCCTACATATGAATAGCTGTAACTGCGTGGTGTGACGGTCGACTGTGTTTGATTATGCATGTGTGTTCAATAGCTGTGACAGCCGAGCTCAGTTTCAATTCCCTTCAGTCATTTATGCTTTCTAGGATTTCCCTTGATTATTAGTTAGAGTTCAAGCTTATGTTTTAATTTTGGTTGCTGTTGTATCGTAAACTGGATTCATAGATTAGATAGATTATGGTTGAGTTGCAGTAGTCACTAGATGAATCATTTTGGTAAATATTGAATACTGTAGTTTGATAATTATAGGATTTAACTTCTTGCAAAAGTAATTTAGTTTATTTTCATTCTTATATCATTAAACTACTGGGTTGATTTCTGTAGGAAGATAGTTGCATTTTGAATTCCTAGATGTATGAATTAGATTAGTTTTCTTTATGGAATGAGTTTGGCTGAACAGATAGGTAGGATTGTTATCTCCATTTACTTAATCAACTACTGAAATTGTTTATGCATAGATAGTGCTTATTGCCATTGAAATAAAAAGACCTCCCTGGGTTTGACAATTTATATTGAGCATCCTGTGTGTTAGTTTTAATTAATTGACATATAGGGTGACCAACATTTTGGCGCCATTGCCGAGGATGGTAATAGATAGACATAATTAGTAGTTGGTTTTATTTGATTTCATTTTAGTTCAATCATTCATAGCATGCATGAATACAAGAAAAACAAATCGGGAACCCCCTTTGAATACTAACATTGCAGGTGGAAGAGGTCGAGGTCGTAATACAGGTCCAGGAATACACACATACATTGATGAAATAATTATTAAGGCTGATTCTTCCACTACACCACCATGGACATCTATAGGCAGGAGAGATTTTGTTCCTCCCAATCTTGAGAATTCAGCATCAACAGTGGAGAATACAACGGGACCTTCAACACTATTGCAGAAAATAAACCTCCTGAAGATAAGGGAAGCGCTGTGGGTGTACCAGATAGAGAGGAGATCTATCATATCAACGGAACCAGAGTTACTAAAGAAGTGTTTTTGGAGACTCGCCAAGTAGCAGAGGAAGAGAGGAGGTGAGAAGAAGAGAGGAGAAGAGAAGAAGAAGCAAAAGCAGAGGAAGAACGCATAAAGGAAGCTATTGAATTTTAGACTAGAACCATGGTTGGTAGAGAACAGGAAGGAGAGAACGAACATAGGGAGAACCGAGAAGAAGAAGTGGAAGATAATCAACCTAGTAATACTGTGGCTACATTAGAATTCCCTATCCTCCAGACAACTGGAGCAACTCCCATGAAAAATATCTCACCATCAGTTCTCCCGAATTTTCATGGTAAGTCTTTTGAGGGTACTGATGAGTTTCTTTTTGAGTTTGATATCCTCTGTCGTAGTTATGATTACACCTCTAGTTCTCAGAAGCTGAAACTATTCCCAGCCACCTTGAAAGGAAATGTTATGCGTTGGTTCATGAGTCTAGGCCGTGAGACCATTACTACTTGAAACCAATCTAAAAACACCTTCCTTTCTAAATATCAAGAATATTGTAGAACTAGGGATAGAAAGGAGGAGTTGTTTAAAATGGTTCAGAAGGATGAAGAAAGCTTGGAAGACTTTGTGGAAAGATTGTTGTACAATTTACAAAGATCTGGTCACGTTGAGATTGGAAATGATGTACTCAAGATCATTTTACTACGAGGAATTAGAGGAGACTGCCTTGATATGTTGAATTTGCTGGGAAAAGGGGACATATCGAAGGAACCTTTCGAGAAGATTGTTGAATTATGTCGAAGGTACTCAAGGGGATCCTCTAGAACCAACAAACGAGACAAAGATCAAGACCAGGATGTCTTCACTAGGACTCAGAAGTTAGCTAGTGGAGGGGCCACTCAAGCAGAAATAGGCAACTTACTGGAGAATTTTAAAACAGACATAATGAGTTCCATTTCCTCAGAGTTAGATGTCATGAGAGCAAAGCAGAGACAAGTAGTAGAAGACCTTACACTTGATGTATTCTGTCCTAAATGTAGGAAAAAGCACCCATTGAAAGAATGCCCGCTGAACAAAGCAGAGATATGTAGGATATGCGAACTGGAGCATGATACTAAGGAATGTCCTTCATTACCTAAGGTCAAAGCAATTATACAGGCATCCATTCCAGATGTGGAGTAGGATTACTTCATTGCACAGAAGAAACCATGGCAGCGTCGCAATCAAGGTATGAATCAAGACCCATCATTTTTTCTGAATAATATGAATGGTATGAACAATATGAATAATATGAATACAAAATTCCCTTCACATTATTCTGGTAACCGTTGGCATCCATCTCATAACCAAATGCAAAATCCTAATTTTTGGACACCATGGTCACAACAGTTAAAACAATCAAGCTCCTTGGAATTCCAACTGGAGAAATTCTTACCGAGGAAATAACTTTCCCCATCACCAGACTAAGTATCAACAGTATTATCCTCCACAGTATCAGCATTAGTAGTATCAGCAACCACAACTCCCATTTCAAAACAATGCCGCACCTGTCAATGCACCACTTCGACCACAGCTGCTTGCGCAACCTAACCCGAACCCAAACAATAAAACAGTCCATCAATTTGAGACTGCCAACATGCCTACGTATTCCATCACCCAAATTCCCTGCAATGATATACGATTAAGATCAGGGAGGGTAGTGGAACCTATAATCACTGAGGATGTTTCATCCCCAGTGATTGAAACTGGAGTGAATCAACACTATGAGAATATGGTCAATTCAGCAAGCCCCATCATTGAGGATGCTGATACTCCTACCGAAATAGTAGCTGAAACTCAGGAGCTAACACACGATGAATCAAGGCCTACACAGTTGATAAGAGAACCGCCATACCCTGAACGATTGGCCTTGCACAAAACAGTGGAATAGCCTCGATTCGATCTCTTAGGAGAATTGAAAATTTGGTATGTCAAAATTCCACTGTTACAAGCCCTCCATGACGTTCCCATTTACACCAAGACTGTTAGAGATTTGTGTATCAATAAACCAAGAAGAAAGCCTATGGATCCTCCCACTGTCCATGTATTGGGAAAACTTTCTGAATTGATAATGGGAAAGACTCTTGTGGCGAAATACGATGACCCTGGAAACCCTATTGTTACAGTTCACATAGGAAACACACAAATCCCCAACGTCTTGGTAGACTTACGCGCGGCTATTAACATTATGACCATAGAAACTATGAAGAAACTTGGACTCACTAACCTTCAGCTAACCCCTACTATTTTGGAACTTGCTGACAGCTCAACAATCAAGCCTGAGGGGATCCTATATGACCTCATGATCACAGTTGACTTGTGGGAATACCCTGTAGATTTATTGGTGTTACAACCGAAATCCCAGTTGGGGGGACACCCACTGATCCTGCGAAGACTGTGGTTGGCCACAGTAGATGCATGTATCAACTGTCGGTCAGGATCTATGACCATTTCAGATGGGATTGAGATCAAGAGCCTAACCTTGTACCCTCCAGCTCGACCAAGCACAAAAGATGAAACTCCATTGTGGGCAGATTTGGAGGAGGAAGAAGGTGTGCAGCCGTTATTAACAATAGGGAGAGCCTTAACATTTAAAGATGAAACAGAGGATGATGCCATTAATAGTTTCATTAGTGAGTCCATGGCAGTCAATAAAAATGTCTATCAAATCTTGGACAGTACTTTAACTACAACAGAAAAATAAAATCTTATAGAAGAAACTCTAGTCAGTGATGCCAATATAATTCTAGTACTCAAAAATTCGAAGAGTGTTCCAGTTGAAATCAGGTCAGGGAAAACATTGAATATCAATCCAAATCTTGCGCCTAGCGAGATGGAACAGCTAGTCACTCTGCTGAAACAACGTAGGGGAGCTTTCGCTTGGGAGTACATAAACATGAAAGGGATTCCTTCCAATCTGTGCATCCATCACATTTATATTAAGAGCGAATCCAGGCCTGTGTTTCAACCACAACGAAGGATGAAATCGAACCTAAGAGACATAGTGAAAGAGGAGATCCAAAAAACTTTTGGAAGCAGGATTTATATACCCGACTTTAGATAGTGAGTGGGTTTCTCCACTCATGATTGTGCCAAAGAAGAAGGGGAAATGGAGGGTCTGCATAGATTACAGAGAATTGAACAAAGCAACGTAGAAGGACCACTTCCCCTTACCTTTCATCGATCAGGTCCTTGATACCTTGTCTTGGAAAAAGTATTTTTCCTTTTTGGATGGCTTTAGTGGCTACAACCAAATCCAGATTGCTCCAGAAGACTAGGACAAAACCACTTTCACCTGTCCCTGGGGAAATTTTGCATACTGAGTACTTCCTTTTGGGTTATGCAACGCACCAGCCACATTCCAGAGAGCAGTGATTGGAATCTTTTCAGAAATGGTGAATGATTGCATTGAGATTTTTATGGATGACTTTACTCCATATGGTGATAGTTACAAAGAAGCACTGAAAAATTTAGAAAAGTTCTTGAAACGCTGTGAACAAAGCCAACTCTCTTTAAGCACTGAAAAGTGCCATATGATGATGAGTGAGGACATAGTGTTGGGGCAATTCATCTCTTATGAGGCTATCCAGGTAGATCCATCCAAAATCAAGGTAATTGAAAATATACCAACTCCTGGAACACAGAAGGATGTACGTAGCTTCTTGGGGCATGCTGGCTATTACATAAGGTTCATAGAATTTTTTTCCAAACTAGCTTCTCCTTTGTTCACTCTGTTGATGAAGGATGCACAATTTGTCTGGAATGATGCATGCCAAACATCGTTTATTGAGCTAAAAATAAGGCTATCTACAGCACCCATCTTACGAGGGCCCAACTGGGCTCTGCCTTTTCATATTTCTTCAGATGCTTCAGACACTTCCATTGGAGCAGTTTTGGTACAGCAGGAAGGTAATGCTCCTTATGCAATTTATTACATTAGTAAGAACTTATCTCCTGATGAACTAAGCTATACTGTCATAGAAAAGGAATTCCTTGCCATTGTTTATGCCATCAACAAATTTAGACATTATATTACTGGATATTCTACTTTTGTGCACACTGATCATTCCGCTATCAAATATTTAATGAATAAACCAATCACGAATGCTAGAGTTACTAGATGGTTGTTATTGTTATAGGAATTTGATATCACAATTATTGATAGACCAGGGAAGGAAAATGTTGTTGCATATTTTTTTATCTCGACTTACTAACAGTGGTGACAAATTACCAGTCGAAGATTCCTTCCTTGATGAACATTTGTTTGCAGTATCAGCTCATTCCCCATGGTATGCAGATATTGCTAACTTTTTGGCTGCAGGTGAGCTCCCAGTACATCTGTTGAAGAGAGAAAAAAGAAAGATCATACAACAGAGTGCTAGGTACTGCTGGATTGATGGCCATCTTTTCTACACAAGGCTTGATTTAGAGATCAGAAGATGTGTTAGAGAAGATGAGATCTTTAGCATTCTTAAAGATTTCCATGATGAACCCTATGGGGGACATTTTGCTGACAAAAGGATAGGTCATAAAGTTTTGAGAATGGGCTATTTCTGGCCCACATTGTTCAGGGATGCAAAGAAGTATGTTCAGGCATGTGATAGCTTCCAAAGGATGGGCCAACCCAACAGATTGGATGAAATGCCTTTGCAACCACAGCTCGTGGTTGAACCATTTGATAGATGGGCTCTAGATTTTGTAGGGCCCATCAACCCTCCCTCAAAACAGAAAGTTCACGTCTTGGTTTGTACATATTACATGACCAAATGGGTAGAAGTTGTAGCTTTGGTTAAGGCTAATGATCAAGCTGTGATTGATTTCCTATATGAAGAAATTTTCACTCGGTTTGGAGTACCCAAGGAAATCATCACAGATGGTGGACCGCAGTTTGTGTCTCACAAGCTGGAAGCACTGTTACAGAAATTTCATATTCAGCACAAAGTAACCTCGCCATATCATCCACAGGCCAATGGCCAAGTGGAGAGTTCAAACAAGGTTATTGAGACTATTTTGACAAAAACAGTGAAAAGCCGTCGCAAAGATTGGGCTAAGAGACTTCCAGAGGCATTGTGGGCCTATCGCACTACATGGCGTAACACCACTGGTTTTCCCCATATGAGTTAGTGTATGGTAATAATGTTGTTTTCCCAATTGAATTTGAAATCAGGACTTTGAAAACAGCTGTAGAAGCAAATCTGGATTTATCAGAAGCACGGAGGAACCGATTGAATCAACTTCATGAATTGCATGAAAAGCGCACAGTAGTAGTAAATCATACAACTTTAATCCAACAGCAGCGCTCTAAGTGGCATAACAGATTCATAAAGAAGAAAGTCTTCCAAGAAGGAGACTGGGCTCTGTTATATGATTCATGGTTTAAGAGGGATTTCAAAGGAAAGTTGCGCACTCGTTGGTTGGGACCTTATCAAATAGATCGTGTATTTGACAATGGAACAGTTCGGTTGATCACCATTGATGAAAACAAGACACCATTATTCGCAAATGGTCATCGGCTGCGACTGAATCACAAACCGATCTCAAGGGATGCTTTCGTTTCACAGGTTGTAGCAGATCCATATTATCAGTTAACGCCAAGGCAGGGAGTTTTCTCAACCCCTTTGAATTTTTAGGACTGCAATATCCACATCATTTGTACATAAATAATTTTTTTTTCATTCTGTATTTTATCTATTTTTCATTTTTGCACTTGATCAGTTTGTTTTGAAGATTTCTGGGCAGGGATTAATTGGAGGAACAACAGTCGTGACTGGGCCATATGATTGCAGGCACCTTACATTGTTTCCTGATTTAATAAATCTCTTTGAAGAAGATGGATGATTCGTTAGTTTTTCAGTAGCCAGCTGAAAGTCTGCCTGTTAGTCATTTTTTTTGCACAGCTGCGACTCCTTACCTTGCTCGTTCTTCCTATTTCCGCAGTTGTAACTCCGTCATTTTTCCATTCATTTCATTTTTTCCAGCAGCTGTGACTCCACCATTTTTGCCTATCCCGCTAGCCTAGCAGCTGCGACTCCGCTATTTCCATTTCATTTTCGCTCTTTTCCAGCAGCTGTGACTCCGCCATTTTTTCCTATCATGCTAGTCTAGCAGCTGCGACTCCGCTATTTCCATTTCATTTTCTCTTTTTTCCAGCAGTTGCGACTCCGCTATTCTTGCCTATTCCGCTAGTCTAGCAGCTGCGACTCCGCTATTTCCATTTCATTTTCGCTATTTGCCAGCAGCTGTGACTCCGCTATTCTTGCTTATTCCTCTAAGTCTAGCAGCTGCGACTCCGCTATTTCCACTTCATTTTCACTATTTTCCAGCAGCTGCGACTCCGCTATTCTTCATTCATTTTTCTTTTTCTCCGTACAACTGCGACTCCACTAGTTGTCCTTTTTCCGAATTAATGCCAGTAATAATGACTCAATTTGGCGTCAATTTGAATGCTTGCTCCATGGATCCAATCACAGTCCGCCAACAAGACATCATTAGGTGTTTCAGGCATCTGTCAGTTGAATGGTGACGGCCAAATCACCTCGGCACATGTGCACTTATGCTCATTTTATTGGGAGGTGGGCTATAATGATAACTCACAGTTGAATGCATAACGCAAAAGGTATGGATTTGGACTTTTACATGATTAAGCGTGAAATTGAATATAGTAATAATGATTATGCACTGTCTTTTAGTCCCTGTCAGCAAGGCCGTACCATTTAACCACCAGGACACCTCAATTAAGCCAACTTTCCATAACTGTCTCATTTTACCGGGATTTCATACCTGTGTCGACTTTCCGAAAATACCCTATTTTAAACTCCAACGATTCCTTGCATGTTCATACGCTGCAACCTCCACGTTTGGACTGTTACTTGTTGTATTCATCACCTGGATTTTGAAGAAGGCTGGTATGGGAAACCCAATCCGACATGAACCCGTGAATACGGAAGCCTTGTGCGCTAATGCAGAAGTGCTTAACATTTTCATAACAGCAGGTTGGATGGAATATTTTGAATGGTTGAATGGTTTCCACACAGAAACCGCATTACAATTCGTCCTCAACCTGACTGATACTCACTCTGAGGTCAGGGGACTGCGCGTGGATGTTACAAAAGAAATCATAGCAGAGTTTACTGGCTTACCCCGGGTTGTAAAGAAGCTATTTGGACGGAAGGCACATATTGTAAGAGAATTTCTAGCAGTCGGGGAGAATGTTCGTCCAAAGCATCGTGGGTTAGAATTAACATCATTACCACAACCCTGGAATCAGGTGGCAGCCTTTGTGAAGAAATATATTTCTTGTGAAGGAAGGTACCAAACTATTTCTTTCTCTGAACTTCCTTTATTGTCTCACTTACGCCATGGTATTTTAGTAAATATGCCATTCTATCTTTTTAAAGCCCTGCAAACCATGGCTGGATATGCAAAAACAACCCAACACCCAGTTTCCTCCCTTACCAATCATGGCCTAGTTAAATTGTTAGTCTTAAGGGCCCTTGCAAATCACAATTTAACCTGGGAGCAATTTCTTGCAGGGGTTTGGCCATATAGAGGACCTGTATTAGAAGTGGGGGGTATTGGAGAAGGTGAAGAGGACCGACATTCCTCAAATCTAGTTGGGGGGGAGGTTGGAGCATCAGGAAACTAGAAGGAGGACAAAGATGAGGTAAATATGGGGGATGCTGCAACAGCAACAAAACCTGTTATTGAAGAAATGGTGATGGAATTCATGGCATAGGAGGAAGTGATAGTAGAAGATGCAACTGCAAAAGCTGAAACTAGAGCAGCTGTTAAAGCTGTGACAGCAGAGGCTGCAACTGCAGAAGTAGAAATTTAGGCAGAAGCAGGAGGAGAAGGAAATGTGGAAGTTTTTGATGTTGTGTCCTCTCCTGAGATAAGGGGGACCATTATTGAGGAGGAGAAGACTAAAGAAAAGACCCCTTTGTCAAAGAGACGAAGAAAGCCAAGGGACAAGGGTCAGACATCCACTATAGCAAAGAAAAGAAAAACCAGAACTGTCATAGCATCAGTAGCATCATGCAGTGGAGGCCGGCCAAAGGAAATGTTGAAGAAAAGGAGGACTCGATTAATGGCAGCAGTAAAGACAGCAGGTGCAATTGGGGTTAATAGTGAAGTATCCTCAGCAGAGACAGCAGGTGCAATTGGGATTAATAGTGAAGTACCCTCAGCAGAGACAGCAGGAACAGTCAGATCAAATATTGAGTTACATATGGCAGAAATAACACCTATAATAGAGGTAGATATAGAAATTCCCATTCTGAACCTCAAGTCATCTGCTGTTACAGAGGAACCTCCCATAGAAGAACCTCAAGTTGAAAACCTCCTGTTTGAAAATGAATTATTAAAGGAGGAAGTGCAGACATTGCGAAATGAGTTGGAAAGATTGAAGGGAGCAGTTGGAAAACAAGCAGAGAGGAATTTGAACATATTGCTAGATGCTGCAAATTTATTAGAAAATTCATCTCTTGCATTAGAAAATGAGGAGCAAGGAGAGATTGTTTTCCCAGAGTGTGGAGACATATTCTTTGCAGCAGGACACAGAGTTATGGTGTTGGGATTTGTATCACAAAAGCATGCACAGATAGAACAAGAGGAAGAAAAAACACCAGAAATAGAATTGATGGGGGGGAAATGCGCCAAAAATTGAAGTGATTCCTTATTCAAATATAGGAGATGAAACAGTGCAGTCCCAGGCATCAGGGGATACTGAACTTCTTCAGGACCAGTCTCATCAATCAGAGGGATTTGATATAACCCAGAAACAATCTCAGTGGTTCGAAGAAATTGAAGGATAGGGGGTTGTTACACAAGAACTAACACCCTTGGAAATATATAGTGAGGCTGCAACTCAGACAACAATATTTGACATCAAGGATCAAGAAGAGAACACTGTTACACAAGAACCAGTGTTTTCAAAATCATTTGTTGAAGCTGCAACACAAACTGAGATGGCTGAGATTGAAATGGAAAGAAAGGATGTTGTCACACCAGAACCAACAGTCCTAAGAATATTTGTTGAGACTGTAACACAAACTGAGATGGCTGAGGTTGAGATGGAAAGAAAGGATGTTGTTACACAAGAACCAGCATCCCCAAAATCAATTGCTGAGACTGCATTACAGGCACAGACCACTGCAACACCAATGAAGGATGAAACTGTTACACTGTCAAAGCAAAATGAGGAAGTCAGTACATCGGGGGACAAGGTAGGAATACAGCCTTCTCAAGAAGTCATTTATCTAGACTCTGACGATGAAAGGGATGTGGAGAGCAGAAGAATTCAAAGGTTAGAGAAAAAGATTCTCTGGCTAAATCTCGAGTTGGATAAATGGCATAAATATATTGGTCAGTACATGATAGGTATGATTTCTCTCCAAGAACACAGAAATGTCATTAGGGAGTTGAGAGAAAAGTGGGTTGAGTTATTCTTCCAGAAACTCCGGTGGGAGAAACTTCAAGAAAAATTGGAAGGATTGAATAAACTTAAGTCCATGCAACAAGAAAAAGACAAAATGTATACTCTTTCCCTAGAATTATTGAGTTGCAGGGCTCCATCCCCCTCTTACCCTGTCTTTCTCCACGAGTAGACAACTTTATTTCAATTAAGGGATCTGAAAGAAGGGAGATCATTGATTTAGCAACAGCTACCCAGTTTTTAGAAACTTTCCTGAAAAGTGATTTTGAGGATCAACATTTGTTATGTGAATTGTATTTA
This sequence comes from Larix kaempferi, assembly GCA_027924585.1. NCBI lineage: Eukaryota > Viridiplantae > Streptophyta > Pinopsida > Pinales > Pinaceae > Larix > Larix kaempferi. The sequence continues at coordinate 21,389,508 of BSBM01000361.1, forward strand.
GATGATTGGGCTTGTTATATTGACTCTCCATCCAATCCCTTGCCTTGTTTAGGGGATGTTCAGTTGAGGGCACTTGCCTCTTTTGTCATCAACCATGTAAAATGGCGAGATGCTTTCCAAACTATCCTCAAGAATGAGGAGAATACTACTCTCTGGATTAGGGGTGAACCTCAGGATCCAAAATGACTCATAGCAAATCATGCTGGATCTCTCAGGGTTCCTGCAATTTCCCAATACTTTGAAATTTTGCGAGATAAAATCCTCACTACCTGTGTCCCGATGATTCTTAATATGTAGCAGAGTGCTATGGAAGGTAGTGAATACAGATGGCTATATTCTTCTTCATCTCTAAAGGAAGGGGACCCATACTGCTTTGAGAATTTCAGGCAAGCCTTGACAAGGGTTCCTAGATATGTGCAGTGCATGGAAAATTGTGGACCTTGGTGGATTGGATTAAGATTCAGATTCCCTCTTATATGGCTGCCCGTGAGTCCTTACAGGAACAACTATGCTTTGAATGAAGAAGAAGAGAAACTGTGTTGGGAGAAATGGACAGCCTGCTATGGGTTTGTGCCTCAAGGAGAAACACCAGAATTTGCCTACAATCTCACAAATCTTCACAGATTCAACTCATACTCGGATTCAGACTAGTGTAGGTTTTTGCATGGGGACATGCAATCGAATAGTTGGGGGGAGATGTTGGGTCCAGGAAATGCCCCTTTTTGGCCATCCTTATTTCATCATTTTGCCCTAATTACATCCTATTTCTACAAAGCCATATATATGCCTTCCCTCTAGATCAACCAATAATATCGACAGGTATAATTCATTATTTCTTTATTCATTTTATGCCTAAGATTGTTATAGTTCAGGATCCTAGCCTTTAAATTCTGCTAACTTGTGTGGTTTAATTTAGTCAAAGCTCAAAGCATAGGTGTATCAGCTACCATGCCTTGAAAGCAATCATACGTGGTGCCAACTGTTACTCTTTTAGCCCAATTCATCAGGTTTTCAAGGGACAACGCATCTCTCCACGCGAGCTGTAATAGGTAGCTGTAACAGATTGCTGTAACATAGTGTAGCTGCAACAGACAGGTCGCCTTCCAGATTGCTAATCCGTTGATCTATGGCTCGCCAACATAACAACATATTTTATGATTAAACAACCTCATTCAATGCAGTTGTAACAGTTAGCTGTGACTCAGCAGCATGTCGATCATAGATCTTCATTGCTGCACGGGATTAGTGGATCACGAACTACATTTTGTATGTATAAATATGGGAAGGCTTCCTATGCCTGGCGTTGGTTAATCATCAATTGTTGTACGGGTTGTAACAAAGATTGAGACTGTGAATTTCCATCTTTTAATGAAGAGCAGAGTTACTTCCATTCCTGTGTCTTAATTCGTGGTGATTCACGGCATCTCTGTCAAAAGGCCAGGGCCTGCCTTCTCACAGAGATTGTCGATTTAGTTAGATAGTTAGATTTATTCATTTCCTGTTGTGTGTTGTGGAATTGCATTAGGTGTATTTCTGATAGCTGCAACAGTGAGTTTATGATTGCATTCTTTATTAGTAGTTTATCTCCTGCATATGAATAGTTGTAATTGCATGGTGTGACAGTCGACTATGTTTGATTATGCATGTGTGTTCAATAGTTGTGACAGCCAAGCTCAGTTCCAATTCCCTTCAACCATTTATGCTTTCTAGGATTTCCCTTGATTATCAGCTAGAGTTCAAGCTTATGTTTTAATTTTGGTTGTTGTTGTATCTTAAATTTGATTCATAGATTAGATAGATTATGGTTGAGTTGCAGTAGTCACTAGATGAATCATTTTGATAAAGATTGAATACTGTAGTTTGGTAATTATAGGATTTAACTTCTTGCAAAAGTAATCTAGTTTATTTTCATTCTTAGATCATTAAACTACTAGGTTGATTTCTGTAGGAAGATAGTTACATTTTGAATTTCTAGATGTATGAATTAGATTAGTTTTCTTTATGGAATGAGTTTGGTTGAACAGATAGGTAGGATTGTTATCTCCATTTACTTAATCAACTACTGAAATTGTTTATGCATAGATAGTGCTTATTTCCATTGAAATAAAAAGACCTCCTTGGGTTTGACAATTTATATTGAGCATCCTGTGTGTTAGTTTTAATTAATTGACATATAGGGTGACCAACATAGATGTCCTTTCTATGTAAATGCCACCCCTTCTCATTGTACCTTTAACTTTGTAGTTGGGGATGCTAAGTTCATTTCTTTTGGAGAAATCCCTTAGAATATTCTCATATAAGATTTTATTTTACATTGCATATTCTCACTTAAGATTTTATAGGAAAAAGGAGTGATGTTTTAATAATGTGGATTTTGTATTGAACCCTTTAGTTTAGTTGTTTTTATTAAGAATCCATATTTTATAGATAAATGGTTCTAAGTGTTATCTCTCATCAATTCACAATTAATTTTCTAGGTTATTAGTAATGTGTTATCTCTTCTCACACTTGTCTTTCATGTTACTAGTCATGTGTTATCTCTACTCACACTTGTCTTATTAGGTCACTAGTGAGTAGGGTTGGAATTTGAAAATGCATCCACTTGTTAAATTGACATTTTTCATTATTTGCTTAAATATACTTAAGCACATTCCTTAACATTGATTATATGCATGTTGAGTTTTCGGATATATTTGACAATTAGAATCCTCGATGACAAGCAATTTGGCCATCAAATTGCATCTCTACTAGTAATAAATATTGTACGGATCGTACTTTGCTCCAAGATTATTAAATTCAATCAAAGTGTATTAAATATTCTTTTGAATGCTGCAAGTAGATAGGAAAGGAAGTGAGTTAATAAGTTGAAAAACGCAACCTTTCCAGTGAGTTTATTTGTTTTGAAAGAAGTAAAGTTTCGCCTTGATCCACTCATTTTTTCAAAATTCAATGAGCTTGCTCATCTTAAAATAGTCCAAAACCCTTGATCCCAATGTTACAAATTTGATACGAATTTTGGTGGAAGTTATAGATCCACCTGATTGATGGGTGTTTTGATCATAAAACTTTATCCTTTGGCATTTTATCCCATTTTAACAAACCCTAGACCATTGGAATTTAAAAAAAATGAATAGATCAGGGTGGAACTTTACCTAGTCAAAAAAGAAACGGACTTATTGGAAAAGTTGGATTTGTTCGATTATTAACTCACTCCATTCGAAGGAACATATCATACATAGTAAAGTTCCTATGGCAAGTGTAGATTTTTTTTTATAGTGGAGTTATAGAGTGTGGACCATTGGCATTGTTTTTCAAGATTTTATCTTGGGGGTAATTCTCCTAGTTTCAATACACTTATCACATTAAACGTAAGTCACCTGACACGAGGACATGGGACATGGAGGACACGAAAATACGAGTGTTCGACACGGACACGGTGACCCCGTAATTAAGACACGGAGGACACATTTTATATACATATATTTTAAAAAATATATATATATTCAATTTAAAAATATAGACATATAGATCCAAATTTTTTTAGAAACTAGAAAGTAGAACATTTACAAATATTCAATAGAAATTAGAATCAATACACAATGCACACTAATCATTAATGATATTGATTACACTACACATTTGTCATTCACAAATCACAATGAGACACATAGATGCATTGAAATTTGATAGGCATTGGGAAATAGCTCAAATGTCGGAACCATATATCTCATTAAGTCATCAAAATCAAAATGTATTACATAGATGTCGAAATGCCACTGGGCATGGAAAATTCCAAATAGACTAATAGTAAATACAAAAAGGGGTTGATCAAGATGGAAGAATCTCATATGTCAATGACTCAATAGTCCTCCTCCATGCCTGAATCAACAAACTCATCACTGCCATGATCCTCCTCCTCCTCCTCCTCCTCTCCACGCATCTGACGATCTGCATCTGTTGGTGTGGAGGATGACCCCTCCATATGATCACCATCATCAAAAGTGACTGGCTCTAGCACTGGATCATTAAGATCCATGTTGGCTAATGCCAACTTAGTACTGCTGTCCAAACCCATATCATCAGGAAAGACATCCCACATCTTTGTCTTTCGCTTCACCCACTCATCCCTCTTCCTGTAAATAAGACGAAGGTTGGAGTGCACATACACCATCGTCTATGCCCTGGACTGTTGAAGCCTTCTCTTCTTCAAATTGTACAAGTTCCCATATGTGCTCCAATTCCTCTCACAACAAGAGGATGAAGTAACTTGAGAGATGACCCTCAAGGATATCTTCTGTAGAACAGGGCATGTTGCCCCATGATTTTCCCACCAAACATAGGGTTTCTTAACTCCCATGTCTCTAAGCACCTCATATCCTCCAAATCTCCCAGTGCCAGTGGAAAACTCTACAAATACCTCCTCCACCTCCTCAAGTAGGTCTCTATCCTGAAGTGGCCATCTAAATGTTGTCTTCCTCCCCTGTGATATCTCTCCATCCATGTGAGGAGGGACTCTGCATGAGGGCCCCGACCCACCATTGAGCCAATCCTGACCGTAGAACTTAGGGTTCAATGAGTGGGCCAAGCAAGCAAAGGTGTGCAATTCTTATCCCTCCCGGAGATAAGAATGTCCTATATGGTGGACAATAAGTTCTCTGCCGATGTCTCATACTCAACACACTCATTATCCATAACAATGGTCCTGATGGACTCAATCATGGAATCCCACCCCTCATAAACATCTGCTAGGATGGGTTGGTCTGTGTCTGCAAACCGGAACAAATAAATGATTGGCTCCATGATCTTAATACTAATATCTACCCTATCCCACCAACCATCATCTAACACAGTGTCCTTCACCTTTTGTGAAGCAATATGATCTGTCTTTCTCCAAAAAGACCAAAACTCTGAAATCACCATGGACCCAAGAGAAGTTTTGACCTCTCTCAACCTCTTGAGCATGATGAATGATGAAGCAAACCGAGTATCTGCAACCTTCAACAATGAAATATGTGTGTACTCTTTGTAGATTGTGAGGGCATTGGTGTGGTTTTGTACAAAGTTAAGGATATGGCATACAACCTCAATAAGTTTTCCAATCCATGTCACATCTAAAGCAATAGAGTTCAAAGCTAAATTCAAAGAATGGACAATGCAAGGTGTCCAAAATGCCTATAATATTGTAATGTCCCTTGTTAGGATTTTTATCAAAATGGCAATTTTTCACTTTTTTCCCTAGTTAGACCTTTGACTAGTTTTGATCTCTAGGTCCCAAATTTGCCCCAAATGATCCCAAATCTTCTGAGAAGGTATATGAATGATATTAGAACATAAATATGTGTTTCAAGGTTGCCTTTGGACCTTTAAAATACTTCTGTAAATCCTCTTTCAATTCTGGTCAATGTAGACAACTTTACTAGTGATTTCCCTTTGACTAGTATTGGTCTCTAGGTCTCAAATTGACTCCAAATCCCTTCAAATCTTCAAGGAAGGTGTATGAATGATATTAGTACTTGAATATGATGTTTAGGGATGACATATGGCCACCAAAAGACCTCTGCAAACTCTCTTAAGATTCTGGACCAAGTATGCAATTTTATTAGTAATTTGGGGTTCAAATCCCTCTGAGGTAAGTACTGAAAATGGCTTCCCAAATGCCTCCAAACCCACTCAAATTTATGAACAGAGGTATGTAATGTGTTAATTATGTTATTAAGGTCTCATATGCACCATTAATGGTTTATTACAACTGTTCTCACCCTCTCCCATTCAACTGCAAAAATCCTCAATTCGACCCTTGGGGAAATGGCACTATTTCACCTCCCAATACAACTAAACTGAGTAAAAATGCTTCAAATGCTCAAGTACAGTACATGAAACTTGTAGAAGATATCCATGGCAGTATATTGATCACAAATATATCATAGAATCATCGATTCATTCGAAATCATCAGCATTACATTGATTCACAACAAGGTAGTGGGGAAATGACACTGTTCTTTCATTAAAATTGAGATTTATACATTTCTACTTGGAATTTCGACCTGAAACTTTATAGAGATGAAGAAAAGAGTATTTAATTCATATTACAAAATAAATGGGGCATTAGAAGCTCCCCCAAAGAGTACAATAGCTCACCAAAAACGCCCTCCCTCAAGGATCAAGAATATGCTATAAAAAACGGAAATGGTTGAAGGAGTGAGCTGCAATAGAAGAAACCATGAGCTGCCCTGTAGATTACACCTGCAAATAAAGACTCCATTAAAGCTCCAAATGAAAGTTCTGAATGGCCTTTCCAATTACCAACTTGGATGGGAATCTTTCACCCTTGAAATTGGCTAAGGCAAGAAACTAGTCATCCACTAGCTCTCCCTCTTCACAAATGCAATTACAAATTCTACAAATGATCAAAATCCATTCTCATACTTCATTTCTACATTTTATAACCAACATTAGCCTTCTAAGGGTCGAAATCCTCTCAATAGATTCAATAGATTTCCATTTAGGAAATATTCCACATTTGCCACTTGTCTCCTAGTTCCAACCTTCCATCTTCTCCCAAATTCGATTTTGAGTTTCTTTGGCTTCTCCAACTCCCAAATTCGCCTTCCTTGAGCCTATTTTTGGGGCTGACATGTCATAGTGGTCAGATGTCAGAGGTCAGGTCTGCAATTTGTCATAGTTGTCATAGATGCTCCATCATTGGTGTCATAGGGGCTAGGGAATCTAGTCCAAGTGTCCACAAACTTCCACTTTGACTCTTTATCTTCCATGGAGGTTACCAATCCTTCCCAATTCGACCTAAGATGCTCAATGAAATGTGTTATGAGTTACCAACTCACCCAAGAGTGTTCACATTCCCATTAATTCGAATTTGCAAAAGAGAGATACCATGTATTATGAAAAATCAAGCTAGTGTGGGTCCCACATCCTCCATATGTCTCCAAAACCATTTGTCACCTAGGATTTCTCTTGAATTTCTTTATTCACTCTATTTATTAAATACTTGAACCCTTATAATGTCTAAACATCATTTATTATCCCCATTATTCCAAATCCCAAGGCTTCCACCCCAAACCTAGGAAACTAGTAATTTTCCTCCTTGGCAATTATTTGACCTTTAGCATCAATTTGACAAACTCTAATGAATAGAGCCAATGTGATTAGGAAATTGTGACCCAATACCAAATTTGGGACATGACAAATCCTCCCTTCCCAATATTGCTTGTCCTCAAGCAATTTTAAACGTGGGTGTTGAAGAACCTGCTTTTTGTATAATTATTTGAAGTTGCCATTGAATTGCCCAACCTTGAGTCTTTGAGTTTCCATGAATATTTTAGAGAGGAACCACCATGCTTGCTGCTGCACTACTCTGATTAAAATCACTTTATTAAGTGGGGAATCCATCTCCCATACTGCTTGCTTGCCCAAAAAATATGAAACCAATGAGATAAAAATTATTCCGGGGTCCCATTGCTTGTATTGCACCCCACTAATTAAGAGTACTCTCCAACCCACACCATTAGTTAAGAGGATTCCTAGATCCCATTTTCTTGTATGCATCCTTCCAAACATCACGAGTACCAAATATATATCATCAAAGTACATAACAACATAATGAAAATGTACATCAAGGATATGTTTCATCAAAGAGTCATGAAAGTGCTTATACCTACAAGCAAGTAGACCACCATTTTCCAAGTGCATACAAGCTTCAAGTGACCAATCAAATCTGCTCCAATGACATATGTGAGGATCCCATGTCCTATAATGCTGCTCCAAAAGGATTTGATATGCATCAAAATATTCAGCCATGTATTCTTTCATCCAAGAAGTGAATGAAGAATCTCCACTAAAATCTGAACCAAATAATGAGCAGAAAAAAACAAGGAGACTTCAAATGACTCAAAGAAGTCTCACCCATACATCCCTGAATGTGATCATCATAAAGATATAACAAAGTATGTGGCTTCCAAAAAAAATTTTCTCCAATCATAAATCTATTCACCCAAGTGTTGGATGAAGTTCCTCCAACATCAAATGAATCAAGTGTTGAGCAAGAAAAACCATGAATCTTCAAGTGACTCAAATGCATATCATAGGTGCATCCATGTAGATGTGCATCATCATAAAGTAACAAAGTATGCTGCTGCAAATGTGAATAAGAATGTTATCCAACCATATCATCATAAAAATTAAATCTAGGAGTTCCATACTCCTCATGTGGCACCATCAAAAAGAACCCTTTCACCCATACTTCATTGAGACTAATGTTGTAAAACATGGAATTGTAGGATGTAGGAGAATGAACCAAATCACCCAAATGATCAAAAAGTGCAGAAGTTTCATCATGGGAATGATCCATGTGGGTAGTATCATGCAACTCCTTCAAAAGTGGGAAACCTTTGTCATAGATTGGTTTCCATGTAGAGGAATCATGCTTTTCTTTAAAAATTGCATAAGCTTCATCAAGAGACAATTCAAGTTCCTCTTCCACCACATCAAGTGTTTGGATCTCTTCAAGTTCATCTTCAAACACATTAAGCACATTCAAATTTTCACATTTCTCATGATTCACCATGTCATGAGAATCCTCCAAACAATCTACCATTTGACAATCTGAAACATAGGAGGAAAAACAAGTGTCTTGCAACTTTTCAAGAAGTTGCTCATTTTGAATTGTGAGCTTATGAATATCCTCATTATTCTTCAAGTATGCATCATGTAACAATTCATTAAGCTCAAACAAATGGTTTCTATCAAAAATCAAAGACATGAAATTACCTTTGATGTGGCACATTGCTCTTTGAATCTTCTCCATGTCTTCAAGGAAGGATGTTTCCTCCAATGAAGTAGCTCTCCAACAAGAATTTGACACCAATGCTTGAGTGTCATGGAGAATGCTGAGGGACTCTTGGATCTTATTTTCATTCATCTTTAAGGACCCTTCAAGAAAATGAGGCTCTTGTAAATGAACCTCCTCATCTTCTTCAATTTTTCTTGGACCAACTTCATGAAGCTCAAGTGGTGATGGGGAAGTTGATCTTGGTTCTTCTTCAACTGCTACAAGGTATTCATTATCATGCTTAATGAAACTTTTACTTGTAGAAAGACTTTCAAAAGTGATCTCTATGTCACCAACATAGAGGTGTGAGCACCCATCAGTAGGTACTCCTTCATAGTTTAAGCATCCATCAGTAGATGCTCTTTGGTTCATGTCTAAGCTAGAAGGTGTCTCGAAATGATCTTCCATATTTTCAATAGAATCTTCTTCATGCTCTTGTGATGTCTCTTCCTTTTGCTCCTTAAAGCAAGCTGATACATTTTTCCCCTTGTTTTCCTTGGGATCAATATATTTGGAATCTCTTCTTGAATAAATCTCAAAATCTCTCCTCAAGGAGGATATCATTTCATGCACACATATATGATACTCGCTCCAAGGGTTTTTACAAGAAGGGCATAAACCTTTCTTCACTAACTCCACATCTTCATTTTTGGGCCTATTTTCAAAAACATGTTCAACATAGTACTCAAAAGACATGGCATTTTGTGTATTTCTGCTAAAAGCAAGATATTCTTGATATTTTTGATATTGTTGGGGCAAGGTTTTATATTTTGCTCTCCATCTTTGGAACTCACTCATAGAATTATCCTTGGTTGGTGTGACACACTCATATTCATCAGATTTAAAGTCATAAGAATAATCTTCATTTCTCTTGAAATTGTAAGAAGTGTTGCATGATGGCACCTCTTCCTCATACCATTCACATTCTACTTCATATTGCTCATAAGCATCTGCATATTCCTCATAAGAATTGTACTCATAGGATTCATCATAATAGTAAGACATTGCTTCCAATTATTCTTGAATGTATGTACCTAATACATAGGTGCAAGGACCATGCTCTGATACCACTGTAATGTCCCTTGTTAGGATTTTTATCAAAATGGCAATTTTTCACTTTTTTCCCTAGTTAGACCTTTGACTAGTTTTGATCTCTAGGTCCCAAATTTGCCCCAAATGATCCCAAATCTTCTGAGAAGGTATATGAATGATATTAGAACATAAATATGTGTTTCAAGGATGCCTTTGGACCTTTAAAATACTTCTGCAAATCCTCTTTCAATTCTGGTCAATGTAGGCAACTTTACTAGTGATTTCCCTTTGACTAGTATTGGTCTCTAGGTCTCAAATTGACTCCAAATCCCTTCAAATCTTCAAGGAAGGTGTATGAATGATATTAGTACTTGAATATGATGTTTAGGGATGACATATGGCCACCAAAAGACCTCTGCAAACTCTCTTAAGATTCTGGACCAAGTATGCAATTTTACTAGTAATTTGGGGTTCAAATCCCCCTGAGGTAAGTACTGAAAATGGCTTCCCAAATGCCTCCAAACCCACTCAAATTTATGAAAAGAGGTATGTAATGTGTTAAGTATGTTATTAAGGTCTCATATGCACCATTAATGGTTTATTACAACTGTTCTCACCCTCTCCCATTCAACTGCAAAAATCCCCAATTCGACCCTTGGGGAAATGACACTATTTCACCTCCCAATACAACTAAACTGAGTAAAAATGCTTCAAATGCTCAAGTACAGTACATGAAACTTGTAGAAGACATCCATGGCAGTATATTGATCACAAATATATCAGAGAATCATCCATTCATTCGAAATCATCAGCATTACATTGATTCACAACAAGGTAGTGGGGAAATGACACTGTTCTTTCATTAAAATTGAGATTTATACATTTCTACTTGGAATTTCGACCTGAAACTTTCTGGAGATGAAGAAAAAAGTATTTAATTCATATTACAAAAGAAATGGGGCATTAGAAGCTCCCCCAAAGAGTACAATAGCTCACCAAAAACGCCCTCCCTCAAGGATCAAGAATATGCTATCAAAAACGGAAATGGTTGAAGGAGTGAGCTGCAATAGAAGAAACCATGAGCTGCCCTGTAGCTTACACCTGAAAATAAAGACTCCATTAAAGCTCCAAATGAAAGGTCTGAATGGCCTTTCCAATTACCAACTTGGATGGGAATCTTTCGCCCTCGAAATTGGCTAAGGCAAGAAACTAGTCATCCACTAGCTCTCCCTCTTCACAAATGCAATTACAAATTCTACAAATGATCAAAGGCCATTCTCATACTTCATTTCTACATTTTATAACCAACATTAGCCTTCTAAGGGTCGAAATCCTCTCAATAGATTCAATAGATTTCCATTTAGGAAATATTCCACATTTGCCACTTGTCTCCTAGTTCCAACCTTCCATCTTCTCCCAAATTCGATTTTGAGTCTCTTTGGCTTCTCCAATTCCCAAATTCGCCTTCCTTGAGCCTATTTTTGGGGCTGACATGTCATAGTGGTCAGATATCAGAGGTCAGGTCTGCAATTTGTCATAGTTGTCATAGATGCTCCATCATTGGTGTCATAGGGGCTAGGGAATCTAGCCCAAGTGTCCACAAACTTCCACTTTGACTCTTTATCTTCCATGGGGGTTACCAATCCTTCCCAATTCGACCTAAGATGCTCAATGACATGTGTTATGAATTACCAACTCACCCAAGAGTGTTCACATTCCCATTAATTCGAATTTGCAAAAGAGAGGGACCATGTATTATGAAAAATCAAGCTAGTGTGGGTCCCACATCCTCCATATGTCTCCAAAACCATTTGTCACCTAGGATTTCTCTTGAATTTCTTTATTCACTCTATTTATTAAATACTTGAACCCTTCTAATGTATAAACATCATTTATTATCCCCATTATTCCAAATCCCAAGGCTTCCACCCCAAACCTAGGAAACTAGTAATTTTCCTCTTTGGCAATTATTTGACCTTTAGCATCAATTTGACAAACTCTAATGAATAGGGCCAATGTGATTAGGCCATTGTGACCCAATACCAAATTTGGGACATGACAAATATCAATAAAAGAAAGTATACATGAGTCTAGACTCTGGACTCTACAAGACTACAACTGACAACTCAAAATTTCAAATAAATGAGTAAATTAACAATGCAATTATGCAAGATGTCCAAAATGAAAATACCTGTGGATATTTAGCTTCCACAAGGATGCCAGTAGCCTTGAAAATAGGTGCATTGTCTGTGATGATTTTTACACAAGAATCAACACCTACGTCTTCAATGACTTTGATGAACAAATCACCCATATATTGTGCATCCTTGTATTTTCCAAGGGCATCCACCGCTTTCAAGAACATCGGTCCATTTGGGGAAGACACCATGAAATTGATGAGTGGATGACGTGATGCATCCTTCCATCCATCCGAAACAATACTAACACCACATGTGGGCCATTTTGATCTAATTGGCTCAATAATCTTATCCACCTCCTTCCTTTCCTTGACCAACAATGTGTTTCTAAGATTCTTTGAACCGGGAGGCACATAACTAGTTGGAGCTCATTCCATTAGAGTTCGAAACATCTCAATGAATAATGGTGACCATGCAACATTGAATGGAATGAAGTTGAGGTAGAAATAGAATGCAATGGAAAGGTCCACCTCTTCTCACACCTCTTGTTGGAAAATCCTATCCATTGGACCACTTGAAGTTGGCCTCTTTCTTGTTGGATAAGCATCAACCTCACTCCTAGTGCTAGAGGGTTTCCTCAATAATGGAAGAGGACCCTTATTCTGTTGTGTCTTGCTTGTTGCTGCCACCTTCCCTAACCCAACATGGTCCTCTCTTTCCTTCTCCCTCATTTGGTTAATACTCACCGCTTTACATGAAGAAATCCTACAAGGGAGGGCCAACAAATGGCCCTTAACCCGGTAATATGTGCTCTTGAACGCATGCTTGCAGAAATTGAAAGTCCAACACACATTGCCTCCCCCACCAAGCTTTGCTCCAACGCCTTCTTTCCTTGTCACATACTTCCACAAAGGGTATTTAATCTCTTGTGCTTGTTGTCTTGCCAAACCATGGTTAAAATGAGCATGAGCTTCACTAGAAGAAGTTGGAGCACTAATAGGAGCAAAAGAGGATATGATTGGAGGAGGAAGAGGACAAGAGGGATTAAATGGGTCATTTCTCCCTTTCCTTTGCCCTTTAGCTACTGCCCTAGCTGATTGAGACATTTTTCTTCTTCCTTGATGGTGAGCTTGAATCCTCTAAGAAAATATTCCCTCAAATCAACTTGGAATCCCTTGAAAATGCTTCCAAACTCCCTTCACTTGCAAAAAAAACCAACACTTAGCTATCCCTAGCTCTCCCTAACTCTCCCTTCAAGTCGCAAATGGCAAAAAAAAAAGGGTTTAAAAGACCCGACTCGCGGGTTCCCTTTTTCTGTGCGGTCGTGTCCTGGAATCGGGACACGATGTGTGCAGAGGCAGGACACGACCTCAACACGTGTCTGACACGTGTTGAGGTTGTGTCCATGCCCGACACGTCCCCACGGGACACTTCACCCTAATCCGATGTGTCTGGTGACTTAGCGTTAAACAATTTGTGCTACTTGAAGGCATGGGTTGAGTTGTGTAAATTTTGTCTCTTTGAATGTGCTCATTCCTTCTATTCTAAAAGTATTGATTGAAGAAACACCCTCAATTCAAGAATGATGTTGATAACTTGTATGATGTATTTGTAGTTATTTGAAGCCTATCCTATAAGGGTGATATTAATAGCTACAAATCTGATTATAAAGTGCTAGAAAACCTTGGACAGGTTGTTGACATCTGTTAAAAATTATGAACATTTACAAGATGTTGACCATTTTTATGTTTTACGATAATTGTCAGTTGGATACGAAATTGTTAGGACACCTCCTACCACTAACACATCCACCTTAGCACAAAAATAAGTCAATAAGGTTAAACATTGTTTATCGATTGAATTCGAAATGTTCAATGGTGAGTTCATAGCAACCAAATACAATCATTGATATGTTCAATATTACATTTTGCACACCTTTATTTTGGGAACAAAGTTTGTTGCATACACATAAATGGAAGGTTTAGACACTTTCCAAAATGCATAGACCTCTTGATAGGTGGAAAAAGTAAATTCTCACTTGTATTACCATGTAATTTGATTGTTTCAAGGGGGACTATTCCAAACTTAATATGGTCAACTAATTAGAACCAGAGTATGTTGATCGTTTCCAACATAAAACCTTCTCAACACACAATGAACTTTACTATATACACATCATCTAATCCTAGCATTATGCCCAACTCTCTATCATTGATAGATGTTGCATACCTTAGATTCCCTATTGCTAGCACATTGGCCTCAACACATAAATAAGTAGTAAACATGGTAACATCATTTGTAGAGTGAATTTAGAATGTTCATTGACAAGTCTACAACCAAATACAAGCATCAACATGATCAACATACTGTTTTGCACACCTTTATTGTTGGAGACAAAGTTTGGTTGCATACACATATGGACAAGTTTAGTGGATTTGCAAACAAGATATACTCCTCCATTACAACCCTTATATAATCACTAAAAACGTTGGGATAAATGTATTAATTAAAATAGATATACCACCCTAGTTGGGATTTAATCTTGTCTTTGACATAGACTTATAGCAACCTTATAGTGCATATTTATTGAAGCAATCCACAATGTAACATGAATCACTAATTGCTATGGATGTGAATTTTGACTCACCACCAAGAAACAACTATGTTTTTGATGAGAAGGTCAAGCAATCTTACATCAAGACTACAATACCATTATTAACATTATCAAAACAATGCTATTTCCAACACTAGCTAAGTGTTTTCCATAAACCAAGTAAAAAATGAATCCTCACTTCTACTTATGATGTTATGGAAATTAATGGTATAATAGGGACCATTGCAAATACCTAGTATAGTGTTGACTGTATTTCTCCAATAGTTTTTTAAGTGATCACTAGGTTGTTGTTTTATAGGTACTAGTTAAGTCCTCTCAAACCATGGAAATGTTTAAAATCATTGATCAATAGCTTAATCCCTATTGCTTCAAAACTAGTTTAATGAAATGGATACCTAAATCCATAATGAAATATTTTTGAGCTTATCCCAATGGCATCTTAGCTTACTAGGATGACTAGGATATTTAGCTTGACATTGAGACATGGAAAGGGGAATAAATTAAACATTTTGAATATTTTGAAATGTGTGTTTCCTAGATCCACCTCATCACCATGGTCAAACTCTAGAATGTTAGGTACTAGGGGTGTGCCTTGTGAAGTCCTTGTCCCTGTACTTTTTTTCCCAATGACAATTATCATCGAACTTTTGATGCTTGCAAGCGTTGGGATTGTGAAGTCATATCAACAAGATAACGGTTCATTATCATCGAACTTCTGATGCTTGCAAGCGTTGGGATTGTGGAGTCATATCAACAAGATAATGAGAACCGTTGAAAACTTGATACAACTATTTTTGCCACAAAAACAAATACATTATTTTTGCCACAAAAACAAATACATTACTCCTTCGTCAAACATCTCATTAGTCTTTCGACAATAGTTTTATTTTAAAGAAAAAAATCCCTGCCACGTGGTAGTAATCATAGTCACAATTGTGACTAATAATCATTGAACTTGTGACTCATGGGCATTGCACTAATGACAACTTCCCTTCTCGATACAAATACTTCAAGAATCCAAAAACGTTGTTTCATTGGTATTCTAACGAGCATTGATTTTTTTCAAAGAAAGCAAAGCCACACCAAACCATGTTTGTGTCTACTAGCCTAGCATGAAAATCATAATTATATTTTAATTGAACTATTAAATGGAAGTTTCAACATTAATGGTTTACAATTGATTTGTCAATAATCGCTAACCATATCACTTTAACCCTTTTTTTTTAGTTGGTGTTTCTTTACCTTAGGATGCACCTGTATGTGATATAATAAATGTATTGTGTTCAAGTATGCAACCAAAATCAACAAGGGAAGGGAATCCACCAAATGAAGACCCATGGGAAATGAGCATGCCACTTAGGAGTTTAATTTCTTTTAGCATGCCATGTAGGAAGTGATTGTATATAGTAGGATCCACTAAGTGGATGACACCATATTTTAATGAACAATTTTATTAATATGAAATAGTTTTTATTATGATTTTTGTGTTGCTAATTTTTATGCATCAATTTTATATGTTCTATAATATTATGTGAGTTTCAATTATTTTTCAGTATATAGATTGAGTATGGGGAATTGAGAGTGATGTGGGGGTAGATGAGATTCCAGCTTCACGTGGCTAGCCTTATTCAATAGAGAATAAATTGTTCTCAAATTGAAAAGAATCTCATTTAGGTGTTTCCATTTATCATTTTATAATCACTTACATGTTTTTTTTAATGTAATTATTAATCAATCATATAATCTTATATTCTATTGTAATTACTTGTAGGCCTTTGCAATGGAAAGGAAACTATTTAGTCAGTGCCAAATTCCCCATACTGTTGCAAACATAAATCTCTATTCATGCAAAATGTGAAACAACCTTGTATAGGGCCAAAGTTATGATACAAGTCTTTGTAAATTTATCAATATCATCAACATTCTCTATATTGATTGTACTTTTATGCCTTCTTCCATGATTTATATGCATTAGGTTTCATATTGTCATTTATAGTTAGTAATTGTTGTTTTAGCCATCTTTTGAATCATGCACCTATACATTTGACCATCATACTTCTCATTTATAGAACATTTTGTAGTTCTAAAGATTTTACATCCCCATATGGTACTTGTTCAAATATGGAGGGTGGGGTAGGGTATGTACACATATGTATACTTTAGTAGTAAGATCCTTAGGTGAAGGGAATCCTCTTAAGTAGGGAGGAAATGATGAGCCCCTATGTTAGTACTCACCATCCTTGTAAATATAGAAATGTTTTTGAATTTCTATCTTTCTCTTGTAGTAAACACACGAGGATAGTATTTTTCTTTTGCGTGTCCATGTGGACTTGCAAATCCCATTCCAAGGGTTTGTAACTTCCATTGTGTTTTGTGTTTTTTGTTTTGAGTTTTATGAATTGTTAATTTCTAAGAATAATTAGCTTAGTTTCATCCAAGACAATAGGCCTACATACACTTGTCCCTCAACCATGATATGTCCTTTCTATGTAAATGTCATCCCTTCTCATTGTACTCTTAACATTGTAGTTGGGGATGCTAAGTTCATTTCTTTTGGAGAAATCCCTTAGAATATTCTTATATAAGATTTTATTTTACATTGCATATTCTCACTTAAGATTTTATAGGAAAAAGGAGTGATGTTTTAATAATGTGGATTTTTTATTGAACACTTTAGTTTAGTTTTTTTATTAAGAATCCATATTTTATAGATAAATGGTTCTAAGTGTTATCTTTCATCAATTCACAATTGATTTTCTAGGTTATTAGTAATGTGTTATCTCTTCTCACACTTGTCTTTCATGTTACTAGTCGTGTGTTATCTCTACTCACACTTGTCTTGTTAGGTCACGAGTGAGTAGGGTTGGAATTTGAAAATGCATCCACTTGTTAAATTGCCATTTTTCATTATTTGCTTAAATATACTTAAGCATATTCCTTAACATTGATTACATGCATGTTGAGTTTTCGGCTATATTTGACAATTAGAATCCTTGATGACAAGCAATTTGGCCATCAAATTGCATCTCTACTAGTAATAAATATTGTACGGATAGTACTTTGCTCCAAGATTATTGAATTCAATCAAAGTGTATTAAATATTCTTTTGAATGCTACAAGAAGATAGGAAAGGAAGTGAGTTAATAAGTTGAAAAACTCAATCTTCCCGGTGAGTTTATTTGTTTTGAAAAAAAGTAAAGTTTCACCTTGATCCACTCATTTTTTCAAAATTCAATGAGCTTGGTCATCTTAAAATAGGCCAAAACCCTTGATCCCAATGTTACAAATTTGATAGGAATTTTGTTGGAAGTTATAACTCCACCTAATTGATGGGTATTTTGATCATAAAAATTTATCCTTGGGTGTTTTATTCCATTTTAACAAAACCTAGACCATTGGAATTTCAAAAAAATGAATGGATCATGGTGGAACTTTACCTAGTAAAAAAAGAAACGAACTTATTGGAAAAGTTGGGTTTGTTTGATTATTAACTCACTCCATTCAAAGGAACATATCATACAAAGTAAAGTTCATTTGGTTAGTGTAGAGTTTTTTTTTAAAGTGGAGTTATAGAATGTGGACCATTGGCATTGCTTTTCAAGATTTTATCTTGGGGGTAATTCTCCTAGTTTCAATACACTTATCACATTAAACAATTTGTGCTACTTGAAGGAATGGGTTGACTTATGTAAATTTGGTCTCTTTGAATGTGCTCATTCCTTCCCTTCTAAAAGTAATGATTGAAGAAATACCCTCAATTCAAGAATGATGTTGATAACTTGTATGATGTATTTGGAGTTATTTGAAGCCTATCCTATAAGGGTGATATTGATAGCTACAAATTTGATTATAAAGTGCTAGAAAACCTTGGACAGGTTGTTGGCATCTGTTAAAAATTATGGACATTTACAAGATGTTGACCTTTTTTTATGTTGTATGGTAATTGTCGGTTGGATAAGAAATTGTTAGGACACCTCCTACCACTAACACATCTAACTTAGCACAAAAATAAGTTAATAAGGTTAAACATCGTTTATTGATTGAATTCAAAATGTTCAATGGTGAGTTCATAGCAACCAAATACAAGCATTGATATGTTCAATATTACATTTTGCACACCTTTATTTTGGGAACAAAGTTTGTTGCATACACATAAATGGAAGGCTCAGACACTTTCCAAAAATAATAGACCTCTTGACAGGTGCAAAAAGTAAATTCTCACTTGTATTACCATGTAATGTGATTGTTTCAATGGGAACTATTGCAAACTTAATATGGTCAACTAATTAGAATTAGAATATGTTTATCCTTTCCAGCATAACACCTTCTCAACACACAATGAATTTTACTATATACACGCCATTTAATCCTAGCATTATGCCCAACTCTCTATCATTGATAGATGTTGCATATCTTAGATTCCCTATTGCTAGCACATTGGCCTCAACACATAAATAAGTAGTAAACAAGGTAACATCATTTGTAGAGTGAATTTAGAGTGGGCATTGACAAGTCTACAACCAAATACAAGCATCAACATGATCAACATCTTGTTTTGCACACCTTTAGTGTTGGAGACAAAGTTTGGTTGCATACACATATGTACAATAGTGGATTTTCAAACAAAATATACTCCTCCATTACATCCCTCATACAATCACTAAAAAAGTTGGCATAAATGTATTAATTAAAATAGATATACCACCCTAGTTGGGATTTAATCTTATCTTTGACATAGACTTATAGCAACCTTATAGTGCATATTTATTGAAGCAATCCACAATGTAACATGAACCACTAATTGCTATGGATGTGAATTTTGACTCACCACCAAGAAACAACTAGGTTTTTTATGAGAAGGTCAAGCAATCTTACATCAAGGCTACAATACCATTATTAACATTATCAAAACAATGTTATTTCCAACACTAGCTAAGTGGTTTTCCATAAACAAGTAAAAAATGAATCCTCACTTCTACTTATGATGTTATAGAGATTAATGGTATAATAGGGACCATTGCAAATACCTAGTATAGTGATGATCGTATTTCTCCAATCACTAGGTTGTTGTTTTATGGGTACTAGTTAAGCCCTCTCAAACCATGGAAATGTTTAAAATCATTGATCAATAGCTTAATCCCTACTGCTTCAAAACTAGTTTAATGAAAAGGATACCTAAATCCATAATGGAATATTTTGTAGCTTATCCCAATGGCATAAAACTAGTTTAATGAAAAGGATACCTAAATCCATAATGGAATATTTTGTAGCTTATCCCAATGGCATCTGAGCTGACTAGGATATTTAGCTTGACATTGAAACATGAAAATCTACAGGAGGCAATAAATTAAACATTTTGAATATTTTGAAATGTTTGTTTCCCTGATCCACCTCATCACCATGGTCAAACTCTAGAATGTCAGGTACTAGGAGTGTGCCCTGTGAAGTCCTTCTACCTATACTTTTTTATCCAATGACAATTATCATCTGACTTCCGATGCTTGTAGGCGTTGGGATTGTGAAGTCATATGAACAAGATAACGAGAACCGTTGAAAACATGATACAACTATTGTCGCCACAACAACAAATACATTACTCCTTCAAACATTTCATTAGTCTTTCGACAAGAGTTTTCTTTCAAAAAAACAATGCCTGCCACGTGGTATATTGGAATATGGATAGTTACATAAAGTACGTATGGCATGGAATTCATAACATATCATTGGTTTGTATAGTTTTTTGAATAATTAGGTCTTAAATTCATGAAATATATTAACTTTCCACCACGTCCATTGATGACCACAATTGTTTCAGTGTTGAGAGGACAAACAAGTGGTTGAGGCGAAGAATATCATTGTAAATGGGAAAGCTTTGACTTCAGCCTTTGGTAGAAATCTATGCAATATATTTCCTTCATGTGCAAAAGAGATATTTCAAATATTTCATCAAATTTACAAAAATACAATACTATAGGTCTCTATTCATAAACAAAATACAAGACATGAATCATGATTTGGCTAACTTTTATGTTTATGGTGAAGGTTATACTCTCGAAGAATTTTTAGTCAAACATTGAACCCACAATCTTTCACATTTGAAGCCAAATCAAGGAATTTTCTTGAACATGTCTTCTACAATCTTAATTGAGTAAAAACATGTAAGATAATACCCATCTTTAAGTGACAATGTGTTATATCTTCTCAAGAAAAAGAGTAATATATAATGAGTTGTTTTTGTCAAACTTGAAGATTATGAAATTTCTCCTTCTATTAGAGGAGTTTTAAAAAGTCATAGGAAAGGGGATTCATAAAAGGAAAGGAGGGGCCCCTATTTTAAATCCCTTCACAAAACCTCATATAACAAGTTAAATTTACACAATTCAAGGAGGGGCCTTATTTTAAATCCCTTCACAAAACCTCATGTAACAAGTTAGATTTACACAATTCAAGTGAATTATTTATTTTTGATGTGAGTTTTGTAGTGTGCATATAAAATTTTCAAAAGTAGGAAAACTACAATAGGTCAAAAATAGTGTCATTAGACTAAACTTAAGGTATATATGAACAAGAAATACTAAGAATATTACCAATTCTTTTAAAATAATTTTTTAACCATTTATCGAAGATCATTTGGGATTTAATTTAAGACATTTGGGATTAATTTAAGAAAATCTCAGGTTGGATTAAAGGTTTTGAGAACAAACACTATATATAATTGGAGAACAAACACTATATATAACTTGTTGAATTGCTTGGATTTGCATCATTGCAATACTTACAAGAGCTTTCAACATATTTGTTATGCATGGATGTGCATTTTTCATTCATGGTATGAAAAAAGACCAAAATTTTACTAAGGTATCCCTTAAACTTAATTGATAAAAATGAAATCTTTTTTATGGTAAGTAAAAAATAATGATCTACTTTCATCTCACGTTGTGGGCACTCATCCTCCTTCCATGTGGATGAGGTCAAACCAAGGCACCTAAGCTAGTTGAAGTTGCATATTAAGGACCATTGCAAGAGCACATGAGTTTCCTGAAATGTCATAATGGTCAAGATAGTCCAGGTATGGATTCATTAGTTACAGTTTGATCCATTGATCTTATAGAACCATATCCTTTTACTTGTGTATAGGTCAAAGGAAGGAATTTCAAATTCAATTGAAAGCGAGTTGACCTATAAAGAGTAAATGAATGACCCTTAAAATCCAAGTCTAGCAATAACGTTAGTTGCATCTATTGATCCATAATAAGTTGTATATATCTCCTTAGGAACAACTTGAACATAACAATATAAGCAGTGGAATCACCCCCACCTATAAAATATTAAATACAATCATCAAAGAAAGCATATGATACATGACCAACAACTAAGCGATTGTTATCTATATAGGTTGATTAAGTACACAAAGGACTTATCATATAGGCAAAGAACTCGCCCTACATGGTATCACCATATATATGTATGCTCAACTTGGAAGAGTATTTGTAGAAGTAATAAGCAAACAAATACTGAACACCCATTAGAGAACCACAATTATCATCAGTCCACCATCATTGGATGGATAAAGAAACCCAATATTAGCAAATATATTGTAACAAGTGTCATCCCAAAAAGTTGTACTCCAACTCCTACAAGCCCTATGTAACCTCCAAAACAATCACTTAATAAATACATCAAAAAAAGTATATAATTTGTGATTTATTTCTCAATCTATAAAACCTAAAATCCCATCCTTCTAAATAATAAATCATCCAAATTAAATCCATTACTAAAAGCATATTTATTATGAAGCAAATATTAGAGGAAATCTCACCGAAAGAATATACATACAGAAAAAGACAATACCTTGAAAAAAAGAATTCAAAATGCAAGATGGAAAATTCAACTCCCCAAAACATAATCACAAGTCTCTCAAATGTAAGGAATAGGGTAATATTCACATCCATTATATGCTCCTTCGTGCCAATTTGGCAACAACGTGCCTTGCCTTTGATATTAACTACTAGTGTGTATGTACAAGGAAAATCCTAAAAAGTATCCACCTAAGATGATATAGTATAGAAAATATATGTATATATTTATTTTATTTTGAATATCAACTCATGATTTCTTAAAAATATCTTAATCACTGAACAAGATAGAATTTTTTAGTAGTTGTGACATGTCTTCCCTAATTCATGATTTTGTTGGAAATAAAATTTTGGAATGTCAAAGTCTATCAAATTGCATATGTCTCTTAATAGATCATTATCTCTCAACAAGCTATAACTTTCTTTCTCCAAATTAAATTTTGGGGCCACTTCTGTCACAACCCCAAAGCTTCAATGTTGCAGGTTTTCCCAAACTTCGGCAATCACGCGGAACCATCCAAATTTTGTCCCAAGGACTTGGTCACCCTAAATTACTTTTTAGTGGACTACGCATCTTCACTCATAGTATTTCCATACCTTCTGTCGATGAGCTATCCGTTTCTTGAGCCAACCATGCCCTACAACCTTTTCAACCTACACTTGGATGATTATTATGTGTGATCTTACTTGGCCATTTAGTATTTAAACAAGGGATCAAACCACAACATGAGGTATCGAGAGGGTGCCCAAACCGGGAAATCGAAAAATATTTATTAAGTGAACAAGTTACAATGGGTGTTCCGTAAAATGGCCAAAAACTTAGATACAAAGGGGGTGTGGCCTTCAACCTGCTACCCAAAATACAACAAGCAACACTCCTAGTTTGCTTGATGTTGCCTCTGTCTCTCCCGAAGATTGTTGTCGTGACATGTCTCACTTGGGCACTATACCTCAACACCATATACAATAGAGTACTTTACCCCTAGGCTTATCTCTTTGGTGGATCACATCTTGCTTGATCCCTCCTTGGATAATCCTTCTTCATCCCTTCTTGGATTCTCCTTCTTGATCCCACTTGGATGATCTTTCATTATTGGATTGGATTGGATTCCTTATCCTCAAGTGCATACATCTAATATATATGTCATAAGTGGGTTCTCAAGGAAGAGACGCGTCATTTTGGAAGCTCCAATAAATCTGGATGATCTCTTGACTGTTGGCCAAGAGGCCCATCCGTAACTCTACTAAACCGATTTTCAGCACTTGGGTGCTTCTCCCAATTCCCTTCTTGGGTGCTCCACTCTACCAACTATTATTATCATTCCTTGACATGTGCTCGAGCCCCTTTTTCCACAATCTTGAGCGTCATGTTGATGGTGTCCACTTGTGCCCAATGTAGTGTACAATCTTTTTGCCCCTAATTGGAGTGTCTTACCACCACGCCTTAGGCAAATGGAACTAATGGAATCTATTCTACTTTGTTGCTTGTCTAAACCTTCTCTACCGAATACTTTTGTTGATTGTTTAAGCCCCTTGTCGATGTTGCACTTGTCGAGTCATAAAATCCTCTTGGTCACATGACTCACTGCCAAAAGCTCCATTCCCATGCCTGATCCGTCACTTCCCACGGTTTCGTTGCATGATATTGGAAGTGCCCAACTGCGCTAATCCACCCCTTGGTCATGTTGGGTGTGCTAGTTCCCCATGGACCCAAGATACCAATGGATGAGTTGGTGCAAGGTTATTGCTTGTTGAAAGGAAAGGGAATTACATCCTCCCCCACTCAACTTCATTTCCATCCTCGGCAATGTTGCGAGAACTCCTATCATCCTCACATGCCTGCACCCGTCCATAGTCACTTCTAACCATTCCATGTTGTCTCTTATCCAATACTTGAGCAATTGTTCTTTACAAACAACTTTGCCTAATTCTACACTCAATTTCTCTAGTATGTAAAAAGTTGGGGTTGTCGCTTTCTGTTGTGATCACAATCTGCTACCATTACCACTATATTACACTAATGTGGCAACTCAACCTTCGCTAGAAGGTTTCCCTCATGCCAAAATTGGTATCTTCCCTTCTATATTTCGATCAACCTGCACAACTTTTTCTTAGCTAAGGCAAAGTTACTTGATTTCCTTTTCCCACTACTGTACTTGATTAAAATTTCCAACGCACCTTTCAAAGGTGCCAAGGGCTCCAGTGCCCACTCCTAGGTAGTGAAGCAGCCTCATGCTATCAACCACGAACATAGTTTGGAAAGTGGTGATCAACACCATTGCCAAACCAAGTGTATGTCTTGTGCTTTGTGCCCAAATATCTAAAAACCTTCTCTCTTTCCAATGGTCTGCAACCCAATAACTCCAATCGGGTGGTAGTTAGTTGGCATTCATAAATCCCCATCACATACCAGAAAAAATCCACAATGGTTGTAGAGTCGTTGTAGGGGAATTCTTCCTCCTTCGTTTCCACACATGACCGTGAGTCTTGACTAGTTTATACAATGTGTGAAGGTGCCTTCTCCACCTTCACAACTATGTTAGGGATGTCTTCTTCTACTACAGCCTCCACGGTGTGCAAATGTTCCTCTTCCCTCTTCGTAACTTGCTATTCTTGTTGTAGCTTTCTAAACCCTTTGTTAGGTGGTTGATCCTCCTCAACATCCTTAACAACTGTAATGATGTCCTCGTCTTGTGATCAAGGGTGTTGTTGGGTAGATGATTGTCCATGTTGTTATGACTCAACACTTGAAGTCCCTTTGCAAGTGTCTTTGCCACCGATATCCACAAGCACCTCTCCAATGTCATGCTTTTGGTCATCCAAAGAACCTGATGGATCACTATTCTCTAAGGATAAATATACCAAGGCTCCTAAGTTTTTTCCGGTTAGGTATATAGTAACATGTGCATTTGCGACTACTATGCCCGAACTTTGATTCTCCTCTTGTTGTGTGATGACACTATACAAGTTGTTGCATTCACTGATTTCCTTGACCAATCGAATGGAAAACATCATGGGAATCATACCCATCTTCCTACTAGTCATCGGCATGGTGTGATTCCTATCTTTGTATAAGAACATCAAGTAGCTCACATGGGGCAATGGAACGACTTTGGCAAGCTTGAGGAAATCCTACCCCAGGATGACTTTGTGATCATCCATCGAAACCACCATCAATTCCAAAGTACCAAACCAGTTCCCAACCTTCAATAGTGTTGAATGAACTACCCTTACTATTGGATTCACGAGTGAGTTCACTCCCTTGAACATGTCCAAGCTTGGATCAAGCTTACAATGAAGTATTGTTGCAGATCGTTCATTCACAAAATTATGCATCACACCAAAGTCAATCAAAGTTTCTACCTTCAGTCCAATAATACTCACAGGTACAAAAATGAGGTCATTTGGATTTTCATCTTGCAATGTATCCCAACAACTTGCAGCAAACTTTCCAAGACCCGTTTTCAAGGCACCTAGAACCTGCATCAACTTCTTCGAAGTCTCTTCCACTTGAGTGCTCCCAATTTTTTTGACTTCGCAACCAGTGTCGGTTGTGCTTCTTCTAAGCACTTCTCCAACCCTAGCTTCAAAGGAAAATATCTAGAAAAGTGGTTCTCAAAACAAATAAATCATGCAATAAGCTTACCCTTAGTTTTCAATTGCATTGTTGCTACAAATTTGGTCTTATGTCTGTTGAATGATTCCAATTTCCTTGTCAAAGCTTGCACTTTCTCAGACAAGAATTCGACATTCACACTATTCTTCTCTAGTTCCCTCATGTTCGCAAGGCCCAACTTGAGAGTCTCCTAGTACCGACACTCTTGTTTCCCCAATGCATTTTCTATCTTGGTCTTCCATGTCTATTTGGATTCATCCATGCTAAACTATACGATGGTTCAACCTCCCCGAGTGTTTCCGCCTAGATCCGCATGTGAACGTCAGAAAATATCAACTCACTAAGAGTGGCCTTGGGGGAAAGTCCACGAGTTGGGTTCCATTATCACCATGACATTCAACTCCTTTCATTTAGGCCAACTCCTAAACAAAATACAAGGGAGGTAGACCTTATAAAAATCTAGGATGGTCACCTTGGAAAAGGTGACTTAGGAGTTAATAAAGCTAGGAAAACAACTAACAATATAACTTGCATGTAATTCAAAGCTTCCACATGTATGAAATAAAGACCAATGCCTTAATATTGGGAAAAAAGGATACAACTATAGAACATGCAATACTCGCAAGTTACACTAATATATTACTTTACCATTAGAAAAAATAAGTGTTATCTAACTACTAGAAAGAGAAAGAAAAATCCACTTGTGAACTAGTCGAAGCGAGGATTGACTTTGCTTGTTAAATGGAGGTGCACTGAATTGTGAACCTGCTTGGTGTAGGGATTGGTTGTTTGTTACAATTTGATTGTTAAGGGGATTTTCTGATATATGCGAGGTACGTGGAAATGAGTCCAGATATCAAGTGTGGTACTACACAGGAAGGGGACAAAATATGAGTCACGGGGGTATGCCCATCACTGGAACCAATCCAGGGTATAGTCTTATGGGTCCCCACGGTAACTACCTAGTAGATTTCCTTCACTGTAGAATATGACCACAAGTGACAAAATCTATGTTGTTTATAGATGTCGGAATTACATCTTTAGGGGGGTTGATTTTGGGTTTAATTAATGTGGAATTAATTAGAATGCTTTTGGGATTGATTGTTAGATGAAATTAATTGAATAATTTACAATATATGTATGAGTGATTGAATCATGATATATTAGCATGCAATTAATTTCTTTTCCAACTAAAATCAAATGTGATCTAATTACTACTTAAAGTAAATTAGAAAAAACTATGCTAAGCTAAGAAAAAGGAAGAGAAAAATCATGCACGAAAAATGACACATAGGGGGGGTCGAGAGGATTTGACACCAAAACCATATCTGATGTGTTACAATGGGCTATGCATCCCTTATAAATTCCTATTGTTGGTCCTTATGGCCATCAATCAGGCTTACAATTTTTTAAAGTGGAAGAAAGAAAAAGGTGAGGTAAGTGATTTTTTTAGTAGGCACCATGGGAGTTTGAAAGATGTTCGATCATGGCTTCCTCTTGGATCGTTTTCCTGTTATCCAAAAGCTACAATAATATGTTAGAAAAAAGCGAGTAAATTTCTCTAAATTTATATAAATGATATCTCTCAAATGGGGGGTTCAATTGGCAATAAAAGGTTAGACAAAACAAACAATGAAAGAGGGATAAATCTGCAATTATAAATGGATGTAAGTGATGTTTCCACATTGTCCAAGAACTACTCGGATGATTGACGGTGAGATATATTGCTTAGATATATCATAAATAATGCTTCCCACTCATAAAGTAAATATTCATTTGAGTTCTAGATGATTAACTTTCATGTATATGAACCTAGAAATAAGAAATAAACTAGATCAAGCTTATGATTTGAACTTTAGAGCTACTAGATCTATATGCATATGAATTTAGATCTTACGATATAAGTTTTAGTCCATGATCTTCATATGCATGTGAAAAATAAAATGGAAAATTTTAGTTTTTCGTAGAAACGGAAATTGCTAGAGGAGAAGAAGTAGAATGCCCCTTTCCGAATCGACAATGGATCTATTATGAAGTAGTCAAGAGGGGTTTTGCTCCCATGAAGAGGTCACCAAGAGAGGGAGTTTGAAGCTATGAAACACCACATGTTTGATGAGTTAGAAAGAATGAAGTATAATTTCAAGGAGAAAGATGGATCCCTCCTTTTCTGCTTTTCTAGGTGTATCCTACAACAAAAAAGATTAGCTATGCACAATCCAAAGAAAGGTAAGGTGCACAAATAATCTCCTTCAAAGTTAAAAAATCAATAAAAATAAACCAACATAAATTAACCATAACATTCATCCAATTTGGAAATAATGCGCTTCCTATGGCCCAACAAAAACAAAGAAATCACAATGCAAAAGCTGCAATATTACCTCTAACATGTGCACTTGAGAAGTATAACAATCCACACAATAAATACCATATACTAGACCTCCAAAGCCTTTATTTTATTATCAAAGAAAGATTACATCAATTCCTCAAGCAACCCACAAAAATGAGAGAGGGGGAACCTCTGTTAAATAGGAAAAGAGGAAGAGGGGGGCGAATTTCATGAGGTGGAGTGAATTAGAGTGTCATATGACACCTCATGAAGTTAAATAGATCTTAAGGGCTCCTCTTGAGCTACCTAGGAGACAAGGATGGGAAAAATAGGGATTGATTGAGATAAAATCCACTCAAAGTTGACACCTCACTCAAGGGGGGCGAATTAGGGAATATTCCCTTTTACCAACCTCCTAAAATCACTCAATTTTGTCTCCAATGTGCAAAAATCATAGGATTTTGTCTATAGGGGGTGAATTACCTTGATTTTATGATTTTTTAGGGTCCAAAAAGGGGTGCATGAAGAGTGTTAAGGTTTCAAACACCCCCCTTTACCATATACTACCACATTAGGACATATTCAACCCTCCAAGGGGCCTAAAAGATCGTAACTTTTCTTAAAAAACATGGTAAATGACTCAAATTTTGACATCAGACTCTAACGACTTAGACACCAGCCTAAGGCACTTGTATTATAACATACTTTGGCTTTGGAGGTGTGAGTGAAAAAAACAAGATAAGATTTGATCACTAGAATCTAAGTGCATCTAGGTGAAATAAAACTCCAAAGGTTCCATAATATGAGTGACTCACTCAGGCTAGCCCTTTTACACATGTAATGGATGTCAAAATTTTACAAACAACCTCCTTTGACCATGACAAAGGAATTTTAAAGTATAACTCGGTAGAAGACTACCTAATATGGATGGGGGACTGGAATGTCCCTCGCTAGCTAATCATGTATTTTGTCTAGTGAACACCTTGTGCATACTGGGTGGTAACAACTAGCTCCTACTTGGGGATGTGTGTTTGATCTTTGGAAAGTGGACGAGAATCCAGAATATCAAATCTGTAACTTGTAAAAACATTTCAATCTCGATAAGAAAACCTTGTGAAGCATATGTTTATATAAAATCCATCCAAATGAAATACCAGTTACATTATTAAGAAATGAAACTAACTAACAAATGAAACTGTCATTCCTAAGTACTGAAATGAAGTAACTGAAAAGAAATGTTGTAAGTAAATGCTCATTCTAAGGGGCTTATTTATCCTACTCTAAGCATTATATGAAGCAAAATTTTATGTGAAATCATAAATCCAATGTAGCCACCTTTACATTTTATCAATGTTAAATATTTTTCCCTTGTGATTGGTTATCGGCCAAAACAAGGACACATTTATTAACATGGATGACAAGAGGATTCCTAGGATTTTTCTAAAATCTAGTCTAAATCATCAGCAGCTCAAGCGAGGTTATTACAAAGATGTCAACTCTTGGCTAAATCATTGGGGCATCAAGGAAGAGGTCACTTTGCAAAATATCGATAACATAAAATATATTAATACATCTTAACGATCAACAATATCTTTATGTTTTAACTAGAGAAAAGAACAAAATCAGCATTGCTAAAATAAGAACAAACTCTCATGAACTTCATAGTGAAGTTGTGTGTTGGACAATTCCTAAAAGGCCTTGGGTAGATAGAATTTGTCATCTTTGTGAGATTAAGAATTTGAGGATGAAAAACACTTCCTCTTAGATTATCTTGTGTACTCCCACATGTTTCACAATATTTGTTACAATAATGACCTCCATAACCTTATAACTCAACAAAACTATAGTGACTTAGAAATACTTCTCTTCAAGCTTTTCAAGCATAGAAAAAAAATTCTAAGCAATCCAAGTAAATTTCTTAACTTTTTCTTAAGGTCTAATAAACCAAAGTTGGTCTCAATGGAAATTAATAACCATCACCATCATTGTTATAATTTTTTTTATTGTTGGAATCTAATCTGTCAGAGTTAGGTGGAGATGAAGAGTTATCTTGGAAGTCCAAGAAACATATTAGGAATATGAACACAAGAGACACATAATTGTATTTATATGTACATTCCTAATGAGATTATGTGTGCTTTGATTCCTAATTCTTCTTTCCTTTGTTTGGTTTCTGATTATTTTCCCTATGGGGTATCCAGCAGTGGTATCAGAGCTGGGATCTGCCATAACTCCTATCTTGTTGTATGCCATTACCTACCATCATTATCTGCACTCCTTCCTACTAAGACAAGGAATGTCATTCAGCCTTCCATCTACTCCTCTGTCCTTCCTACTAAGACAAGGAATGTCATTCAGCCTTCCATCTACTCCTCTGTACTGCACCTCTTCCCACTTCATGGCATATTCTTTGTGTTAGATGTTTCATCTTCAGACCTATATTTCAAACATGCGTATTGAGTTTTGTCTATTGTGGTGCCTATAGATCTTGGTGTCGGTGGTTAGTATGCTGAATACTGTTGCTGCGTGTGGTGAGACTAGAGACGATTGAAGACTACTATTGAGGTCAAGATTCCTAGTATCTTAGATTAATATATTTGTTGGGTTCCCTTTTTATGGTTCATGTTATTGCTCGTGAATGCGTTGGTGAGAATTCCATGTGGGTTGTGTGAAATCCTCCATAGTTGCCTGCGTATTTCATTTTTTAAAAAGGGTTGTCACCGTTTTCATGACCGAATCTCTGCAACGCGGGCTATATCCTTCAGTTTCGCCTCAGTGTGCAGCTTAGTCTTCCAAGTGCAAATATGCATGGCCAACTATGATTGGATTCGATGTAGTATCTACACAAAGCGAGACGTTGAATCTTCAAGCTCCTGGCGCTAGACACACGTCCTTAGGGTGGACATACATGTTATATATTTCGATTGTTTTTTGGATGAGAAAAATAGATATTGCAAGCGGTGTCTCCCTCACGAAATCTCTGCGAACCCTAATCCATTCCTTCTTTTGAAGTGAACCCTATCGTGAACTGAAGAGCGTGAACCCTGGATTCTCTAGCTCGCTCTCCATTCTATGCATTGGAGCTATTTGTTGAACCATTGAAACTATTGTGTATCATTTTTTGAAGATGAGAATGGTTTGCAGTGGCCATTTTTCCGAGTATTGACAAATCATGAAGAAGTTTGGTGAAATTGCTGCAAATACTTTGGTGAAGAATGTGTGAACCCTAAGTGCTACATTGAACACATATTAAAGAGCTGTGTTTTCCTTGAACAGTTTTGATGGAGTGAAGTTGTTTGATGGATCGGTTGTTGCATGTTTCCTAGGAGATAAGCGTGTTAGCGCCCTGTACCTACGTGTTGGTGTGCAACTACCTCCACGACAGAAGTCAAACCTACATTCTTAGAGTCTACGTGCGTACAAAACGAAACTAATCTCTCTTTGCTCGCATAAAGGCCCTCTTCAATAGATGAACGCTAGTCTATC
Organism: Larix kaempferi; assembly: GCA_027924585.1. NCBI lineage: Eukaryota > Viridiplantae > Streptophyta > Pinopsida > Pinales > Pinaceae > Larix > Larix kaempferi. The sequence goes on from BSBM01000361.1 coordinate 21,421,421, forward strand.
CAATCAATTGAGAGCTGCAACGAAGGATCGACCATCAAGTGAAAGTCCTCCATGATGCTCTCGATAGTGGTTCTTCCTTTGGATACTCTTTTGGTGCTCCACTAGAGAGTATCATTTGTACAAGGATATAAACTATGCATTGACTAGACCCACACGTTGCATGACCTGCTCATTGCATGAATAGAGATTATATTATAGAGATTAGACCATCTTGTACACCATTACAGAGATTGTGGATTGATTACCAATCAGCTTTTTGCGGTAGAATGCACTGTAAAGTTGAAGACTAGAAACCGTTGTTGAAATTGCATTGCAGCAAGAAATTGTAATCCAGTAAACTATGTTGAAGAACACTTTCAAGTGTGTGTTTTTGTGGCCTTTGCACCACACCATAGCATCATCAGTCTTCAAAGAACCCACAACATTCAAGTCCAAAGGCTTGTTTGTGACAACAGAGGTAAATCATTCTTTTTTTAAGAAAATTCAGCTTCACATTCCACTGTGTAACTTGCAAACTGCAATTTTTGCACTTGCAGTTATTTTTTGTGGGTTGTTGTAATAGGGTGCGTTCTCAGTTGTACCCGACACCCTTCATTTTTTGAGTTTGAGTTTATTGATTTTTTGTTAAAGGGAGGAATTGCAAGAAGCCCTCGGATTGTTGATTTGTAATTTGGACCTACTTACACAAGGAGGCCACAATCAGTCCTCATAATGTCTCAAATTGAAGAAATGTTAGAGTTACTGAAAACTCTAATTGTAGGGATCCTTAACCCATAAATTGAATCACAACAAAGATACAGAACGCTTAAAATTCAGAAATAACCAAAATACATTCACCATAAGAATAACACCAAGATATAGAAAAACCCTTAAGGTAGGGTAACACCATCAAATACTCCTTAAGGAAGGAATCACTTTGAAATCCATGCTTGTACAATGATAATATTCAACATGACTGATACAATGATACTCATCTCTATTTATATTTTCTCATTCAAGTATGCTTAGGGGTCAATGCTTTATTATTATATTATTTCTTCTAACTAACCCCTAACCACCAAGTGGACCATATTCCATTATTAATGGCTACAATACAATAATTACCCTCATTGGGTACACATTACGTGGTTTCTTCCCTTTTGGGTACCCATTACATCATTTATTCCCCTTAGGTACCTCCCTACATACCCCATATTATTCCCCCTAGGTATATAACACTAATACTTATTGTTGTTGACGATTAAATCACAATCAACAAAGCAACTTTTCAAACTATTCTAACTCAATTGCAGGATTTGATATTTAAAGTGGACATTCTTCAGCATGACGATATGCATCAAAGGAATCAACATTATGAACTAGTTCTTGTTCAAAAAAACTATCTTTTTGGATGTGAAAATTATTCCTATCAGTTATTTGCGCAAAACCAAGTTAGTGAAATGATGACAGAAGATGAAGCCCCTCATGATCATGTTCAACATAATCTTTCCAATCCCATCATCAGACCTTGGGAAGAACTTAGGATATGATAAGGAAGTGAATTTTCATATTCCAGATTATTGCAAACCAATCTAGTTTCAGTGTTCTGTATTTCTTCAAGATGAATCCTCTTCACCTATTCTAGGTAAACAGTTGTGCTAACATTGTAGGAAAATTGGACACATGGAAGAGAAATGCATTTATCTTCATCCTTGTCAACATTGCGAGAAGCATAACCATTCTTCATATAGATGTTCGACACTAAAGAAAACTGCAAGATTGAAGATTCAATATGAGTGGATCGCTTCTTGGAAATGGTCGACAACAATGAAGAATATATATCATTCATATTGTAAAGCCTAGTCTCGAGTTCTATCACAACTTGCAGCAGAAAAATTTCTTACTTCTCATCCTGTACCTAACAGGGGCACATCATGAATCGATAGTCGATCTTCAAGTTTCAAAGCCCTATCAATCTGACAACAAGAATCCACAACCTTTTTCACTTCCGGAACAAGCAAGCCTGAGCCACAGCCAAATTCGGATGCCAGATTCATATTTGTATCCAGAAGACATAAGATAGCCATGCTCCAAAGCATTCATTAGATCGTGGTATTCCATGTCTACTTTTGACACTCATAACCACCATGATATTTTAGATACTCCTCACTTTGTTTTTGACAGGGGGTATGATGGAATGTTAGAAACAAGCGAGCAAGAACAAGTGATTCGAAACAAGATCCAAGCCAAAACCAATGTCAGATCCATAGCTAGAACCTTATGCCAATTGCTAGAGCCTCGAGCCAGAGCCACCTAGCCAGAGTCTAAGCCATGTTCCACTAAGCATAGATTTGATTTGTGGTTAGTGTAAAACCACCCATTTAATAGAAAACATCAACCTCATGTTACTTATGCTATACATTAGTTTGTGGTGGTCCTTAAACTACCATTTTCCAAAGAGAATAGCTGAGTGAGAACGAGAGTTAGCCGCCAAATTTCAAAGGGAACCACTGAGCGAGAACCAGAGTTATCACCAAGTTCCAGATTTTGTGGTCATCCTAAAACCACCCATTTAGAAGAATACTTTAACTTTTGCAAGCCTTTGATTCAAAGAGCACTTCCAGTGATTTGCAGCTTGTATTTCAGCTCTACTTGGACTCCTATACACCCCTTTTCGAATTAAGGGAGGATTGTTGGAACCTAATCCATTAGAGTTAGGTGGAGATGAAGAGTCATCTCGGAAGTCCAAGAGACATCTTGGGAATACAAACCCAAGAGTCACATCATTGTATTTATATGCACATTCTTAATGAAATTATGTGTGCTTTGATTCCTAATTCTTTTTGTGTTTGTTTGGTTTCTGATTATTTTCCTACAAGGTATCCAACATTTATTTTAATAAATACTTCTTATAATTACAAGGCCATATTTACAATCATACCCACTCAGGGATTTGAACTCGAGTCTCCACATTAATACATGTATGATCACCTTGTTTCTTGCTGATAGGCCACATTCTAGCGGGTATCATCATTATAATTTTAAAATATATTTATACTAAATCCAACTTCATATGTTAATTATTTCTATAATTTAGTTATTAATATGCAGCAGGCCTTAAAATAATTCAAGTTCAAATCCTAACAACTCCAAAACCTTTATAGATCGAAATTTTATCTCCCAAAATTAATTTCCTTTATTAAAAATATATATAATTTAGAAATTGATTTAAAAACCCAACTCATTATCTACCACAATATGAGCTTGGATGTTCCATAGTGTTTAAACATGGCGTTGAGCCTTCTAGAAATCATTGTGTGGAAAATTAGAGATGATCGACATGTTTCAAGTGGAGCCTTCACTCATCATCGAGATCTATCTGAAGCTATAGTAAAAAGAGAAGAGGATGGCTAATTAAATAAAGTTTGGAGAGAGAGATATAGTCATTAGGAAATTGGTGACTAATAAAATATAGTAGTAAGAGATTAAGATTAATTAAAATATAATAGATTGAAAATAATAATAAAATGAAGCTAAAAGTAAAAATGAAAAAAAAATAATAATAATGAAAATGAAATTCAAATTCAAATTATTTAATCATAAAATAATGGAAAATTTTAAATATAAGTTTTAGGGATTTTAAGAAGTTGGTTCTTTATTAGATAATTATAAGAAGAGAAAGAAAGTAACAAATATTATTCTTATTTTTGTTTATTAATAAGATAGATAATAATGATAATAATAATAATAATAAATGTTAAAGAGATAATCAGAACTTCAAAGGAATTTATAACATTAAATTAATTAAATAATTAAAAGGGTTAGGAAAGGTATAGTGAGAAAGGTAAAAAGAATTAAAAAGAGAGAGAAACTGAAAATTAAATAAATGATAATAGTAATTTTGAGGCATATTTATTATAGAAACCTAAAGTGGGGGAGTTGGTAATAGTAAATTATTGATAGAGGGAGAATGGATTGACCATAGTTGAAGTGAGATCATTTAGAAATCACATAAATTGATAATTAGAAATTCAATAGATTATTAGGTATAAGATATCAAAAAAATATAAATGCAATAGAAAGCTGAGATAATTTAGAAATCACTTAGAAATTTAATAGATTAGTAGGTATAAGATATCCAAAAAATATAAATGTAATAGAAAGTTGAGATAATTTAGAAAATCGCAAAAATTAATAATCAGAAATTTAATAGATTATTTGGTATAAGATATATAAAAAATATAAATGTAATAGAAAGTTAAAAAAGAGCTTAGGATAAAGGGAAGAAAATCAATAATGAGATAGATAAAATAAATGAAAGCTATTAACTTAAAGGTAAAAATATATAAGAAATTTATAAAAGATTCTAATAAATTGGTGAAGGTAATAAGAGAAATTGGGATAAGTGGGGTCGAAAAAAATGGATTTAGTGATTGAGATAATGGATAAGGGATTTCTAAGATTGGTTTAGTTTATAGCTATCTTCATGATTGAAGTTATTAGGATGTTTTTCAATTTCTAGAGCTTCTCTAATCAACCAAGAAGAGTATTGAGCAATAGAGGCGAGAATTTTTGTTTGTTCAAAACAGATTTTATGTTTAGTGTGGAAAGAATGTTTTGATGCAGTAGATTTATTAAGACGATTGTGATTGGTATCTACAATGTGCTCCTTGAGATGGGTGTGGATGGATCTAACGATTTTTCCAATGTGGGTTTTCTCATAAGGATAGGGAATTTGGTAGACACCTTGGGATAGAAATGGATTGGATTTATCTTTAACACTTCTAAATAATTGCTTATGGGTCTTATAGAGCTTAAATATAGTTTAGATATTCTTTTTAATTAAGACTATAGAGATGTGATCAATGATTCCATGTATGTAAGGGAAGGAGGAGACGGAATATTGGACAAGGGAAGAGAGTTTGTAGGGTCAATGTTTTGGATGAAGAACGTGATGGAAGGTTTTGTTAATAAGGCGTTGAGGGTAGTCATTAGCCATGAGGGATTTGGTAAGGTGCGATATTTATTGGGCTAGGTGTTGGGGGTCAGAGATGTGAACTTCTCTAGTGGTCATAGTTTTGAGGACAACGGATTTTTGAGAAGGATGGTGGTGGGATTGTGCATGATTTTGATCAAATATATTATCCACTTCTCAAATATATCCCTCCTCATAAACAATGCATCATGTTATCCTTCCTTGACAATGTGAAACTATACCTAATTGTGATCTTGTTCAGGGATCTACTATCCATTCACATTCAACATTTTTCATATTTCTTCAAGATTATCAAGGTTGGAACTACACATGGACTCATACTCTCTTTAATTAGAAATTTATGTAACAATTTGGATACCTACTTTTTTATCTCCATGCTTTCAAGTAGGTTCCATTCTCGTCCTATGTGAAACTTAATTAGAAAAAATCACACATTATATCTATGCTATCTCATGCATGCACAATATTTATCTTCAATAATAATCTTATATATCCATCATCATCTTGAACAAAATCTACAAACTCCTCCAACAAATTCTTCACTTCTTTAGCAACTTCATTCTCCATGGAAATTTCTACTTCATCTTCACACTTTCATCTCACGCCCAACTAATTTCCTTATTTTCATAATCGTGCACCATTCCAACTTTGTCTCCTTGGTTGTGCTTATAGACTATTTGATTTTCACTATCCATAGTTCACGCTACTCATCATCCTTCAAGCTAACATTATCTCCCCAGTAACAAGTTCCAAGCATCCATGGCAATCACATCACATAATATTTCATCCCTATACTTACCCACGTGAAAAGAGGCTTCATTTCCCGATAAAACGTTGTTTAGGGCCTCAAAACAGCTCCGGAAGTTTAGGGCCCGAAAAACTACTAAAAATAGTAAATTAACAAAATTGTCAGAAGACTGTTTTGAGCCAGTTGGAAGAGGTGGGTCGCCACTGATATCCACCTGGATCAATCCTCCCTCCTTAGGAAGCAATGGTCTCCATTGCATTAAATCCCTTATCATATGTCGAACTGTGTGTTGAGTTGAGCTCCTGGTGCGGCATTTGCTGAAGTGAAAAGGTTGTCTTTCTTTGAAATCTTCAGAGGGTTGTAATTGTTGTTGTTGGATGCGCTGGAGTTGTTCAACAGTTTTGGTTGTTGTGGTATCCTTGGTCTGCACTGGTGTGGATGGTTTCTTTTTGGAGGAGCACCTTGAATGCGTGGCCTTGCACTGTAGAGGTACTCGAATAGGCGATGCTGCACTGAGTTTATGTTTCTGCTAAGTAGTGGGATAATGTGCATAGGTTGTGGATGTCTCTGCGATCTGATGTTCTCCTTTAGTGAAAATTGCGAATAGGGAAAATTTCCCAGTGTGGGAGATTATCTTCCTGCCCTGCTTGGTTGGGGTAGGTGAAACTGTCTCCGAAACGGTTGCTCGTTGAATTTGTATCTGTCGTCGTTGACATGCATCGAAGGATTTGGGCGAAATTATCCATCATCTCGTTCCTCTGTCGTGCAAGGGCTTCCTCGAGCAACAACTTGATAGGATCTCCTACTCCGCCATCTTTGTTTTCATCCGCCATGGGAGGTCGTTTGGGACGACGAGAGTGATCTTCCCCAAGTGAAACTAGTTCGAGACCCAACTCTCTATATCCTGACCTCGTCAGGGACATGCACCGAGAAACAATCAAAGAGCAGATTGCTCTGATACCACTGATTTGGATTTATGTGAGAACGAAACAAAAGATAGCATATACAGAATCATATATACAGATATATTGCAAAGAACACAGTGATACAGTAAACACATATCCTATTAAATAGCAGAAATAGAACAAACTGTAAAATACAATAGCTAGAATGGTGGTAGTTATCTCTTAGAAGAGATGTGGCTGCTATGCTCATTCGTGCCCAGATCATTACAAAAGGAGGCCGAAAGGGCCTATTTATCATAAGCATGAGGGAAAGAATCCCAAAATCCAAAACCCTAACCCCAGAAGATGAAAAGCCAACAGTTTTGTGGACCCCGTTTTGGGTAGTTTGATGTACCAACTTCCCAAGGGCGTAACTTTGGCATACGATCTCCATTTGGGGCGGACGATAGATCGTTGGATAGATCTATCCGAGGACCTTGCTGAAGACACAAATGGATACATTATCTTAGTAAGATTCCCCCCGCCATTTAGGCCCTCAAAATGGCTTCGGAATTTTAGGACCCGAAAAACTACTAAAAATAGTAAATTAACAAAATTGCTAGAAGATTGTTTTGAGTGAGTTGGAAGAGGTGGGTCACCACCGATATCCACCTGGATCAATCCTCCCTCCTTAGGAAGCAATGGTCTCCACTGCGTCAAATCCCTTATCATATGTCGAACTGTGTGTTGAGTTGAGCTCCTGGTGCGGCGTTTGCTGAAGCAAAAAGGTTGCCTTTCTTTGAAATCTTGAGAGGGTTGTAATTGTTGTTGTTGGATGCGATGGAGCTGTTTAACAGTTTTGGTTGCTGTGGTGTCCTTGGTATGCACTGGTGTGGATGGTTTCTTTTTGGAGAAGCACCTTGAATGCGTGGCCTTGCATTGCAGAGGTACTCAAATAGGCGATGTTGCACTGAATTTATGTTTCTGCTGAGTAGAGGGATAATGTGCAGAGGTTGTGGATGTCTCTGCGATCTGATGTTCTCCTTTAGTGAAAATTGAGAATAGGGAAAATTTCCCAGTGTGGGAGATTATCTTCCTATCCTGCTTGGTTGGGGTAGGTGAAACTGTCTCTGGTATCAAATAGAGTTGTCCTCCCAACGTGACAATGACACTGCGAGGTCGTGATTCATATATAGCATGATGCTTCCACATATATGGTTGTCCTGAAAGAACATCACATACTTCAAGTGGGGCCACATCACACAATACCTCATCTTTGAATGGGTTGATGCCATATGGTAAGTGACATTGGTGACTGACGCGGATCCCTCGTCCTTGGCTTAGCCATCCAATGGTGTATGGTTGTGGGTGTGTTGTTATTGGTAGCTCCAATTTCTTGATGATTTTGCTGAGATCAGGTTCTTTTGGCTGTCGCTGTCCACAACAAAGTGTAGGGGAATTCCCTTCACACACATTTGTGAATGGAAAAGGCGCTCCTCTGCCTTCGACTCTTTAGGTTCCTCTGGTTGAATCTGCGTGGTGGCAACAACGGCACTAGGTTTTGCATCAATGATTTGATTCCCTTTTTGCGCGGCTGTGAAATTAGGTTCTGAGTCAAAATCGGAACTGGGATCTAAGTCTGAAGCTTTGATCTCAGCCACCAATGACTATTTTGAGCGACATTCATCAGTGTTGTGCCAGGGGATTTTGTGGAACTCGCACCACTTCCTGGTGTCCTTCTTTTAATTTCCATTACCCTTCTTCGCTTGTGGTTGGGACTCGTTTTCCTTTCCCTGTCCTGTGTTCTGCGAGCCAAAGTTTCCCTTGCCCTGCTTCAGCGCAGGTCCGAAGTCGCGCTTGTTCTTTTGCTGAAATTTCTGCTCAATTTTTATAGCATACCGATAGGAAAATCCAAGTGGAGAGATGTCCAGGAAATCCATCTCTTTTCGTATGTACCGGTACTAGGTGTCACTCGAAGTCCTTGATACCCAGCTTTGTGCGCAAGGTACGAAAGTTGTTGGTGTACTTCAACACCGTTTGGTCCCTCTCTTGACGCAGAATGGTCCATTTTGTGTACTGGTCATCATAGTTTCCCACAGCGTAATAATGTTCCTTGAAGGCATATATAAAAGAGGCCCAAGTGGAAACGTAATCAAACAATCCAGACTCGTCTGATGAGTTTTGCTCACAATAAGTTTCCCACCAATTTTTGACATGGGGGACAGCCTTGAGGAGCGCAAAGATGATCTTTTCCCTGTCAGAAAAATTGTGGACAGAGAAATACCCTTCTAGTAGATTCACCCATTTATCTAGGGCATCAGCATCGATCTGGCCTTCAAATAAAGGCATATAAAAATTAACTTGTACCTTGAAGGGAGTCGCATCTCCGAAACGGCTGCTCGTTGAAGGTGTATCTGTCGTCGTCGGCATGCGTCGAAGGATTTGGGCGAAATTATCCATCATCTCGTTCCTCTGTCGTGCAAGGGCTTCCTCGAGCAACAACTTGATAGGATATCCTGCTCTGTCGTCTCTCTTTTCATCTGCCATGGGAGGTCATTTGGGACGGTGAGAGTGATCTTCCCCAAGTGAAACTAGTTCGAGACCCAACTCTCTATATCCTGACCTCGTCGGGGACATGCACCGAGAAACAATCAAAGAGCAGATTGCTATGATACTACTGATATGGATTTATGTGGGAACAAAATAAAAGATAGCATATACAGAATCATATACAGAGATATATTGCAAAGAATACAGTGATACAGTAAACACATATCCTATTAAATAGTGGAAATAGAACAGACTGTAAAATACAATAACTAGAATGGTGGTAGCTATCTCTGAGAAGAGATGTGGCCGCTATGCTCATTTGTGCCCAGATCATTACAAAAGGAGGCCGAAAGGGCCTATTTATCATAAGCATGAGGGAAAGAATCCCAAAATCCAAAACCCTAACCCCAGAAGATGAAAAGCCAACAGTTTTGTGGACCTTATTTTGGGTAGTTTGGTGTACCAACTTCCCGGGGGCGTAACTTTGGCATACGATCTCCATTTGGGGCACACGATAGATCGTTGGAAAGATCTATCCGAGGACTACGATGGAAAATGCGAATGGATACATTCGCCAAGTAAGATTCCCTAAAAAAACATCATTTAGGGCCTCAAAGCAGCTCTGGAAGTTTAGGACCCAAAAAACTGCTAAAAATAGTAAATTAACAAAATTGCCAGAAGACTGTTTTGAGCCAGTTGGAAGAGGTGGGTCGCCACCGATATCCACCTGGATCATTTGTGCACAGTCCCATTACATAACTTGTGCATATATTCGATCTATGGAAATGTAAGGTGAATGGATACAAATCCTAATGTAGAGATTGATATGCAGAAAATCCATGGATAAAAACGATACACATTCCATTATGTGGATCTGTACGGCGATCGACATGAGTAAGACTCTGTCAGGCCATTCATATAGAAAATAACTTACTGCAATTTAATCTTAATATATATATATATACCACATGTATGCTAATTGCATACAAACATAAGCAGTCATCCATAATTTAATCAAGAAACATACAAAGAAATGGCATAAGAAACCGGGGGTCAATCCTCTTTGTTGAGAGGTCACCCTCCTACTCCAAAGACGAAAATATAATTTATGCAAAACCATGCAGAAAAAAGGAAAACAAGGGATCGAGCTCGTGTTGAGCCGTCCTTTCCCATCTGTAGAGTACTCACACCAAACAGAGAGTGCCCCCTTCTTACTGCAAGAACCCCCTTCTTAACTAGAAGTTCAGCTTGCTTTGGAGAGTTCGCCTGAACGTGGCAGCAAGGGATTCCACGTGGAGGTCGAACTCCTAGGAAAAACCTTCACGAGTCGTGTGTGTTAAATTCTACAATGATTCCAAGAGGAGCACGTCATGTTGTCGTAAAGTTTGCAATAAGTATACAATATGATCAAAAGCTTGTCTATCGGATTTTTTTATAGAAATTTATTGGTTTATCTTTTTAATAAACTATATTACTCTGCTATGGAGTATCACACTATAAGTATCTCTATGTATACTTATGTGACTTTCTTCTTGTACTATCATTTTAATGTATTGTATTTATAACTAATACTACTTAATCAAGGTGATGGCATCTATGTATACATATGTATATATTACTTTAGTAAATGCTAATCCCTTCAATTTATCGAAGGAATGTAACATTTAACCTCCAAGGTTATTTTACCTTAATCCAATTCTCATAATAATTTAACTATCATAATAACTCTAATATTCGTCACTATACATATTTATATTTGCATATATAAATATATATTAAACAACCATATAGAAACATATTTACAAAATAATAAGGGGAAGGAAAAGAGGGATATTACATCCTCCTCTCCTTAAGAACAACATCGTCCTCGGTGTTCACGTTTTTCCGCAGTTTGGACAAATTTCGTCCCTTTGTCTCTTTCTCCATACTTCATCCTGGTCAGTTTTATTCATCATAATATACGAATCTCTTGATCAAAACAAGTTCACTTTCTACATACATTTATGTATCAACCTCAAGGTATTACAACCTCTTACTGTGAGTAGCCCATTTTCACTTGCAACATTTGCTATCATCATAAAATATATGCATGTCTTATTCATGATCAATACTTTAGTATTCCTCATACATCAAGGTTTGTATTTTTCAAATCATCATTTTCTCACTGAGTAAACACATTCATCATGCCATTTTATCTTAATCAAAGATATACTCAAACCTACACTTACAGTGTGATCTTCTGGAGTACCTCCGAAATTTCAATTGTTGGTGTCTTCTGCTTCTCTCAAACTGTTTTTATTACTATAAGACACGTAGTATTCATAACATGCATGATTTACCCAACAAAGGACGATACCCATCATCGGATTTCCATATCTCTTAGGCGTATCTCCTACCAGTGTTATTTAGGGTTTTCATCAAGAAACACATCAAGTGTTAGTAATCAACACATTAAGTGCTAACAATACACCAAGTGCTACAACAAATCAAGTGATGGACTTATAACAAAGAATTTTTTTAGACTTGCTTCCAGCATCAAGCAATCTAATATCCTTTTCTCAACACCACACAACATCCTGTGCTTGCTTGGTGTTATAATGTTTGCCTAGGTCTTGTGCCATCGAATTCAAATTTTCAATCATCAATTCGATCATTTTCAAAGCAGATCTTGCTGTTTTATTTTACTTAAAGAAACAAAGTACCATTTGTTCTTTTCCTTGCTGCTAATTATACATTTTCTTCATAGTGATTGACCTCTTTTTCAAGGCATATCATATTATCACCTCATCAATCCATGATGAAATTACTTAAGAATAAATCATTTTATTGAATGTTCTTTTGGTTCACATACCACTGCACACTAGCAATTATATTGTGCATATACCTCTCGCTTGACTATCTTGTCAGCAAAACCTTTTTACTATATAAAAGGTTTAACAATAATCAAATCAATTGATATGTCGTATACGACATTTACCTCGTCAACACCATACTCCATCCAAGGAGTCTTACCATTCTCCGATTAGGTTGCTTGTTAGTAATCACTACTCTTTCTTTGAATGGGTCGTTTGCATTATTCCATCCCTAGCACATAACAGGAGAATAATCATCTTAGTCATCCTTAAAAACCAATCATGGTTGCATTCATCAACTTCTAGTTTGTAGACTATTTAATGCTGAACTATGTCTTATAACCCTCATATTATTTACTTTTGCATTTACAAACACTGCATAAAGATTCTTGATCTTATGTATGTAAACATTGAAATAAATTTACAAACGTAAGCCATTTTCTTTCCTCAGAATTTTGTTTCAGATGATAGTTAACTTTATCCAAGCCTCTTATTACCTGTACTCTAAAGACATTAGCGATGATATCTAACATTACTCGTTAGTAATGATGACCTATATTAAATATCATCTACTAACAAAATGTAAAATCCTTTAAATTTTTTAGCATGGTGCAAAACAAACTTCTGTATACTACAGTGATCAATAAGATAAAAATATATCTATGGTGGTTGTTACACAACATTCGCTAATATCTCAAGATCATCGATCGTGAAGAAATTAATGCAATATAGTCCATCCTCTTAACTTTAACTATCATAATGGGATGCATTACGACTCAATACATCAGTTTTCGTTATCCATAAGGATACATGATTTCCTAAGGTGTTAATCACCTTTAAGTATTGAATGAACATAATCATGGAAGGACATATATTCGGAAACTTTAACCAAACAAAATCAGCACATATTTATAACCTATGTAAACATGGTACCCTATGATCAATGCTATCATAATGTAAATGGATAATCACTGGAATGTCAACTTTATAGACAACACATAGAAATAACATTCTTCATATGATGACTCGTGGACATTATGATCACTTAACCTTAAATCTTAGCTTTCACCATTTCCAACACAATTTCTATTTTAGTTATACAACTTTTCTTTGTACACACTAACCTCATGTAAGTAACAACAAATTGTCTAGATATATACTTGCATACCTTTATAAAGATAACCATATACATTTATAAGGGTGACCACACATTCATATGATGCTCATATGCCAAGGCACAAGTTTGCTTGTATTAACACATCTTAGTATTACACTCAATATCAAATGAGATCAATATACCAAAATGAAATAGATTATCAAGGTATCCATGCATATAACGTATACCCCTATCACATAAAAGTATAACTTTTATAACAACCAATTCATAGTATCCCAACATCCTTAGTAAAGATCAGTGGAATAAGAAATATATATAAAGTGAAATCATACATTTTCATCCTATGCATCCTATTATCTAGTTTAAATTATATATATATATATATATAAGTAATCATAACCATTATCCTTTTGTTGAACTTACAAGCAAGGGTACAAGCGTGCTCCAATGCCACACATTAGTATTATAATCACTTGTCTTATCAAGGACTCTCTTCCCTCTTACGTCTTACGAGTCTAGTCCTAAACTCAACTTTGTTACTTTACAAAAAGGTAACTACTTTTACTTCCTTTGTTATCTAATCAATTGAACATGTTAGATTCCTAATGTTTATAAATGAGTAACTTCCAATAATTATATTCTGCAAAATATTGTCCATTCATTATAGATATTCTACTCATCCTTTTTAACATATCTTAGTTTATATAGAATCTAGACACCTTAGTTTAACAAGGTTGCACTTCTTTGTGGAATATCCTTTGCACCTGAATTCCATTTGCTAGTTTTAAAACATAATGCTTAAGCAAATGGAACTTACTTATGTGCAACTTAAAGATGGCTTGTCGGTTACCTCTTGTCGAACCTTGGAAATGAAATTTTTCCGTTGCGTCTGATAGGTGGAGCCCCTTTGCTAGTTCAACCAACTTATGTCCACTTCCTCAAGCTGAGCCCAAATAAGTCCGAGTGTTTGTAACCTATGCTCTGATACCATAATGTAACATACCCCAAATCCAAGTTAGTATTTTAGTGAATTATTTATTTTATATTTTTTAAGATTTCACAATAATTACTTAACTCCACAAACTTCATACATATAATCTATAAGATATGGCCGTCACATGAACATCATGATCTACTAAAGAATTATCTTTTACGAAAGAATCATTGACAAGTTATATGGCTTGTACATAAACAATAAAACCATCATAATTATACACATGAGAAAGACAAGATAAACGTGGTTCACCCAAACCCATGGGCTATGTCCACCAAGAAGAGTCACATATTTTCTATTACTCAAATGTAGAGTTACATCCTGCAACAATTGTTCCAATATTTACTTTCTCAAGCCGCTCCCATAGAACGCACTTTCCAAAACAAACATAAGTACGTAAACTTATACTATACCCCATACTAGAATAATTATGCAAGGGTCGATTTAACGATCTAGATCTCCTTCGATACAAGGATCATTCTATAAACACTTTCATTTAGAACTTCCCTCATTTACTTATATCATAAAGGACTAAGACCCGTCTTTTAAGACTTACTCCCATCCTTATAAGGTGATGGAGCTTTTCTTCCAATAAAGGTACTCATTAGTATATATTTCATTCAATAATTGCACTAAGGGTTTCACCTACTTTTTCACTTATGCCTAATACGAAACTTATTTAAATTTCAAAAGCATAAATGAAATAAAGCTAGGGACATTGCCCTAGAGTATTTGTCCCAACATAGATCTTAAAAGGATCCAACATGCAATACATAATCAACCAACAGAGGTAATCTAGGCCAGAAGATCCAGCAGGAACTACGCCTTCATCCAGCACCACATATATATGCTATCAGAAATGCAATTATACAGGGGTGTATTCCCAAGTCCCTGTGCAATCTTCAATGGCGTTCAACATTCAATATATGATATATATAAGTAAAATATATAAAAATAGAAATGCAATGTACAGGGATGTATCCCCAAATCCCTACGCAATTCAACATTCAATGTATGACGTATATATCTAAAGTATATAAAATAGAAATGCAATGTATAGGGATGTATCCCCAAAGCCCTGCACAGTTCAACATTCAAAATATGACATATATAACTAAATATATATGAATCATAGATGCAATGTATAGGGATGTATCCCCAAATCCCTGTGCAATTCAGCATCCAATAGATGACATACATAACTAAAATATATGAATTAGAAATGCAATGTACAGGGATGTATCCCCAAAGCCCTGCACAGTTCAACATTCAAAATATGACATATATAACTAAAATATATGAATTAGAAATGCAATGTACAGGGATGTATCCCCAAAGCCCTGTGCAATTCAGCGTTCAATATATGACATACATAAATAAAATATATGAATTAGAAATGCAATGTACAGAGATGTATCCCCGAAGCCCTGCGCAGTTCAGCATTCGAAATATGACATATATAACTAAAATATATGAATCAGAGATGCAATGTACATGGATGTATCCCCAAATCCCTGCGCAGTTCAACATTCAAAATATGACATATATAACTAAAATATATGAATCAAAGATGCAATGTATACAGATGTATCCCCAAATCCCTACGCAATTTAGCATTCAAGAATTGAAGCTAGACGCAAGGGCCTATATTCTTGGAAATCAGGCTCTTGGCCATCCTTTTCCCAATATTCTACGCAAATCAATAATGATATAGATAGAAGCTACGCTAACAAACAGAGATCGGCTTCTATTGGAGCCATCATATCCCAATCTAATCAATAAGAATACAGAACATCCTATGTACAAAATATAACACAATTTATGGGATCGGCTCGTTCCTCAGAGTTGAGCCGCCCCTAAATATGAAAATTATACAACTTCAATACATGATTTGTGCACAGTCCCATTACATAACTTGTGCAGATATTCGATCTATGGAAATGTAAGGTGAATGGATACAAACCATAATGCAGAGATCGATCTGCAGAAAATCCATGGAGAAAAACGATACAAATTCCATTAAGCGGATCTGTACAACGATCGACATGAGTAAGACTTTGTCAGGCCATTCATATAGAAAATAGCTTACTGTAGTTTAATCTTAATATATATATATACCACATGCATGGTAATTGCATACAAACATAAGCAGTCATCCGTAATTTAATCAAGAAACATACAAAGAAATGGCATAAGAAACCGAGGGTCAATCCTCTCTATTGAGAGGTCACCTTCCTACTCCAAAGACTAAAATATAATTTATGAAAAACCATGCAAAAAAAAGGAAAACAAGGGCTCGAGCTTGTGCTAAGCCATCCTTTCCCATCTGTATTGTATTCACACCAAACAAAGTGTGCCCCCCTCTTACTGCAAGAACCCCCTTCTTAACTAGAAGTTTTGCTTGCTTTGGAGAGTCCGCCTGAACGTGGTAGCAAGGGATTCCACATGGAGGTCAAACTCCTAGGAAAAACCTTCGCGAATCGTGTGTGTTGGTGCCAAGAGGAGCACGCCGTGTTGGTGTCGTAAAGTTTGTAATAAGTATACAATATGATCAAAAGCTTGTCTATCGGATTTTTTTATAGAAATTTACTGGTTAATCTTTTTAATAAACTATATTACTCTGCTATGGAGTATCACACTATAAGTATCTGTATGTATACATATGTGACTTTCTTTTTGTACTATCATTTTAATGTATTGTATTTATAACTAATACTGCTTAATTAAAGTGATGGCATCTATGTATACATATGTATATATTACTTTAGTAAATGCCAATCCCTTCATTTTATCAAAGGAATATAACCTTTAACTTGCAAGGTTATTTTACCTTAATCCAATTCTCATAATAATTTAATTATCATAATAACTATAATATTGGTCACTATACATATTTATATTTGCATATATACATATATATTAAACAACCATATATAAACATATTTACAAAATAATAAGTGGAAGGAAAAGAGGGATATTAGGCTTCGCTTCCATATTGCTTAACACTAAAAATAACTTTGATTGATAGAATTGTGTTTTTAATATATTTAAAAAAATAAAATTTTAAAAACATATTTACATTAACAATCTAAAACTAGTCCATGGGGTAGAGCAATTGGTAATGAATAATTAAGATGAAAAATTGTAAATAGAAGATCACAAGTTCAAATCCATAAACATACTTAAAAAATAATAATAATAATAACCTAAAACGTAAACGAACAATTTACAATAATATGTTGATTATATATATTCATCCACTTTAATTTAATGTAAAATATTACCACTTCCACTATGATTAGACGAACATATTATTTAACACTAAAAATTAACTTTGATTCATAAAATTATGATTTTAATATATTTAAAAATTAAATTTTTAAAAACATATTTTTTAAATTGTACTTTAAAAACCTATCTATGTTAACTTATATTGTAATTTCGATTGATTAAAAAATCAAATTAACAAAGCATTCCACTCCTCATTTTAACCATCAAAATTGTGATGTTAATTCATTTTAAAATTGTTTCTTGAAGCGTGCTTTAGGAATGGCAATAAAAAAATAATAAGTTCGACTATTATATAGCCATAAATTCATTCACACCCACAACATTGTTGAAGCAACCAAACAATGCAGTTCTCAAACAATTTTGTGCAGCACCGGATTCAAACCTAAATGCTAAAACTAATTGGAAGGGTTTGGTATTATAATGCAAGGCACATGAACATGCATCCGGCAATCCCTGTACCTCCCCACATTGATTATGAATATCTCGTCAAGAGTCTGCTCATATTAAACGTCATGTTTATTCCACACAGAGAAAAGAATGCGTGACAGCGACTCGCTATAAAACGCCATGCTCACTGCTCTAGGTAATCTTCTATCTTTATTTTATCTTCTCAAACACTGCTGACTCTCAAATTCTGGACTGGAAAAATCACTTTATCTGGACTGCAGGATTCTACAATCCATTTTGAAATGCTTGTTATTGTCTTCTGAAATGCAGATGCTGTGCAGCTGAATTCCTTCTTGTGCTTCTGGACTAAAGATCTGAAAGCTTGAATATCTCATTCTTGTGGTTATTTTTGCACCAAGGATATATCGTCCTCAAGATTTTGGGGTTGAAGGATTTGAGGATGGGGAGGCTTCCTTGCTGTGACAAGAACAACGTGAATAAAGGGCCATGGACTGCAGAAGAGGATGCCAAGCTGCTGGAATGCATTGCTAGGCACGGCACTGGAAACTGGACATCTCTTCCAACTAAAGCCGGTGGGAACTATGCCATGACTTTCAAGTTTTTTGTTGTTGTTTTCTTCTACTTATGGCGTTAATCTATTTTTATCTGTGAATCATAAGCTGCATAATCACAATTTCTTTCACTCGCTTCTACAAACTGAATTTGAATGAGAGATTATCCCTAAACTGAAGGATCTATAAAACATTACAATTTTTGTTTTCATATTTTCATCTATGATTTCATTTTATTTCAAAGATGTTTCAGTGGTATTTTTAAACATTCTCATTCTTACGGTCTATGTGTTTTTCGATCAACTGAACAAGCTAAGAACTGTTCAAATTTTACTTCACTGCATCAATTTGTCCTCAATTTTGTCCTTATTTATAAAATAGATGTTAACGTTCTTTAACTGGTTATATTTTTTCAATTTCCCCTTTTCAAATTTATTTAATACCATCACAGTTCGAACCGTTGTCTCAAATGACAGTCTGACAATCTTCAATGAAGCACTCAAAGAGTTTCCGCTTCTTGATCTTTTCTCTCTCTTCAAAATTAAAAGATTGGAGTTTAAATGAATCTGATTCAATTTCCCCTTTTCAAAATTATTTAATACCATCACAGTTCGAACCGTTGTCTCAAATTACAGTCTGACAATCTTCAATGAAGCACTCAAAGAGTTTCCGCTTCTTGATCTTTTCTCCCTCTTCAAAATTAAAAGATTGGAGTTTAAATGAATCTGGTATTTGTATTGTATTCTCAGGATATGGTTCCTTATGGTGCCCTAAATTTCTGAAACTGCATACATTGCATGAATGTTGATGTCAGGGTAAAAGATAATTATATCTGCTATTCTTTTGGATATTTACAGGGCTGAAGAGATGCGGAAAGAGTTGCAGACTGCGCTGGACGAATTATCTTCGACCCGATCTGAAGCACGACCATTTTACAAGCCAAGAAGAGCAGCTCATCGTGAACCTCCATGCAGCCATCGGAAGCAGGTTTGTGTCAGAGAAAACGGTTTCGCATATTGCAGTCAATTTTCATGTGAATCCGCGAGATTCAAGGTTGTTAGCATTCTCTTACGTCATTTACCGTGCAATGCATAACGAATTGCGCGTAAGCCCCGACACAGGACGAAGATTCCCCCCTTCCCATTAGCCAAAAGAACCGCCGTATGTCGATATGACGATGTCGGTCGTAGATCAGATTAACCTGCACCATCGTTTTTCATCAGAAATCAACGAATAATTTCAACAGATTTTTGTACGCCCCTTGTCCTTTTACATGTTCAGAATTCCAGGTCTGCAGTGGACAGTCCCTTGAAATTATAGCGAAGTGTGTAGTTTATACCAGCACATAGTCCAGGATTCCAGAGTCATGTACTTCAAAGGTTTTCATTTCTTTCATTGCTATTAATAAAGGCGAAGAAACAAAGACAATGATTGCAATGCCAATGCCAATGCCAAAGAAGTGATTCTGCTTAAGGCCCTGTTACCTGTAGCTTCTTCCTGACACCTGTCCCTCTGTTTAAGAAGAAAACTATAAATAACATTTATAGCTTACATTATTTTAAGAATGAAAACCGTTGTCAGAAATTATCTCCAATGTTTTCGGGACTTGTCAAATAAAAAGTATGGGTTTAAATTTATTAGTGTAGAATGTAAATAGAGTGGGTGTAGAGTTTATGGGTTTAAATTTATTAGTGTAGAATGTAAGTAAAGTCTTTATTTATTTATAAAAGGTGGTATTAGGTAAACAGTTCAGGATTAAATTTGATAGGTTTAGAGGTGGAGAATCTTTGTGTAAGAGATATTTTTAATACACTTTCAAATGTAAATAGAGTGGGTGTAGAGTTTATGTGTGTATATGAAATTACTTAAATAGAGTGAAGGTAAAGTCTTTATTTATTTATAAAAGGTGGTATTAGGTAAAGTCTTTATTTATTTATAAAAGGTGGTATTAGGTAAACAGTTCAGGATTAAATTTGATAGGTTTAGAGGTAGAGAATCTTTGTGTAAGAGATACTGTTTAAGTTTTAAGAATGGGTTACTTATTAAGAAGCTCAATTTATATAGGACAAACCAAATTGTTTTTAATGAACTTTAATAAGATATTTGTATATTGTTTCTTTGAAGCATTTTTATCATAGTTAAAATTATTTTTACTCAAATTTATTTTGTGAGATATATTATTTCTCCCAACTACAAGTGCTAGATTTATTTGACTTTTTATATCAGATTTTTAATAGAGACATAATGAATATAACATTAATTACTCTTCATCAGGAAACTTGACAGTTTGGTCAAAATGATGTCTAGTTAGATAGTCAGCTCCCTTTATTAATGATAAAAAATTACTTCAGACCTCCTAACAATTGCTCCTATTGATTATCATGCACATTCATATTCTTTGAAATCAAGCTTTCTAATTTGTGCTTGATTGAGGTATCTTCCACCTAGGTTTGATTATAAGCTCACATATTCTTCTCCCTATCTTGCATATGCTCCTATTTTTGTTGATTTTTAAGTTTTTTCAAACATTGTTTAAAGTTAGAATTTTGGACAGAGCTTCTTTTACACAAATTCAATGTTTATTTGCTCTTTTTTATAATCTGCACTAAAAGTTTTGTCAATTTGGAAATTGATTTCAAGTGCAAATTTCATAAATAATGTGATAACATCTTCTAGTTGTCATTCTAACATCTCACAATTTCAGTATCATGCTTTGTGAACTCTCTTTTTATTAATTTGGAAGTTGGTTTTAAGTGGAAGTTCTAAAATTAATGAAATATTATTCTCTCATTTTGATATTAGCATAGCTCACAATTTCAGTATCTTGTTTTGTGAACTTCCTTTAACCTATTAAAATTTTGTTATGATTATTCTATGTATTATACTTTAGATTATATAAATGCATAATTTTAGATTTAGATTTGTTTTTATATTAATAGGCCTTATTTTCTTATTTTTCTGGATATATACTTTACATTTCTGAATATACACTTTACGAGAAAAGATCTTCATCTATAATTAAATTAGATGTAGTTATTGTTGCTTTAGAAATTGATTTAATGTAAAGTCCAAAATTAACTTGCTCACATTCTCTCATTTTGATACTAACATTGCTCACGATTTAGTTTCTTGTTTTATGATTTCAAAATTCATTCTATTTTTTATCTATATTATATTCCAAATTATATCAATACATAATTTTATATTAAAATTTTATTTTATAATAATATTACTTTTCTTCTTATTTTCATGGAAATATTTAAAATAAAATATCTAAGACAACTAACTAAATTAAATTATAACTAACAAACAACTAAATTAAATGGATAATAATCCATACTGTATTCCTTACTTCAGATTAGGATAAAATTCCACATTTTTTGGGGAAATGTACTAAATTTCCACTTTAAAACTTCACCAGCGAGATTCAACAAGTGGAAAATAATTCTTTTAATGACAAGGATCCCATCTCTTAAGCATATGGTATTTCCAGCATAAGTGGGTCTGCTAAATTGTTCGCGGCCATTTTGAATAAACGTACATTTTCCAAAGTTATCAGTATCACACCCATTTACTATGTTACATTAGCTGAAGAGATATAATCCATATAATATTGGTTTTTCTTCTTAAAAGAGTGATTAATATATAATTAATTGCAGAATGATTCATCACACATGTAGGACGCCCTGCTAATTTCAACTTGTTATTGTTATTTATTTACTGTTCGCTGTCCATGAACTTGGGGTACGTAATAATGGCTTGTATTGTATTCATGCAGGTGGTCTTTGATCGCTGCACAGCTGCCGGGACGAACTGACAACGATGTGAAAAACCACTGGAATACTCGCCTGAGAAAGAAGCTCTGCGGGATGGGCATCGACCCCGTAACACATAGGCCCATATCACAGATTCTAGCGGAGTACGCAGGCAACGTGGGGCTATCAGGGGGCAGCGAGGACCAGATAGCCAAGGCCAGGATCAGCTGCCTCAGCAAGGACTTACGTACTGCGCACGCTCCAATTAATTATGGCACCAGCAATCCTCACCAGCAGCAAGATCAAGATCAATACCAACACCGATATACTCTTCGGCCTGATCCCCTGAAAAACCCCCGTCATGATGCTCACGGTGATCTTACTGATATGAATTCACAGAACAATTTTTGGGATCTTCTCGCTCAGCTGCATGAGATTAAAACTGTGGCCTCTGCATCCACTCAGCCAGAAAAAAACCCAATGAGCAATCCCTTAAATTCACTTGAATCCGAATCCATATCTATGGCTGGAGAGAACAGTGGCGATCATCTGCACATTGCCAACAATAATTCACAGTTCACCTGGCGAGAATTCCTCTCGGAGCCTGACGACTTGGTTATACCTCGGTCTCCTCTTGAACAGTTGTGGGATTTCACAGCTGAAATTTCTTCTCCAGCCATGGGCTCATCGACATATCATTCATGCCAATTACCATCTCAATCTCAACTGCAGATGCCTCAGAATGCAGAGAATGCGATTATAGGAACCGCATTGACCCAAGAAAATTACACTATAAACTCGCAAATGCAAGCGAGTCCTAGCTACAGTGCTGACAGCTGCAGTAGCAGAAACAACATAGTGGGGTCTGCAACTTCAGAATTCTCCTCCTCGTTTGATACTCTTCTACTCAATTCTGAAGGTTCTTTGTTTTGGGAATTCCCAGACCTAGAAAACTTATCTTGAGGCTTCACTTGTTTTGTGAATTCCCAGCCCAAGAAAAACTTATCATGAGGTTTCACTTGCTTCTCTGTTCTATATTTGGCCAGAGTAGGATCGAAACTCATGGGACTTGTGGCTTTAGGGATTTTCAGGTGCAGAGTTCACAGAGGAATGCACTGAGAATTGAACCAGGGTCAATTGTGATAAACTCCAACAGAATTTAGGAGTACTTATTAGGATGTGTATGAACAATGCAATGTATAGAGAAAACCAAAATGTGTTTGTTATTTTGATTATAAATCCATATCTACATAATTAGCTCTTGAATTTAATTATAAATTGCATGGTGCTTCAAATACCAAAATGCACACAGTTGCATATTGTAAATATTTATATATTGTTAATGGAAGATAATGAAAAAAATATAAAGGGTTCTTCGGAAACAATAAGATGCTCTTGAATTTAATTATAAATTGCATGTTTCTTTAAAATGCAAGCATGTATATGGTAAGTTTTTTATATATGGTTAATGGAAGATAATGAAAAATAAATAAAATAGAAAGGAAGTTTAATAAATGTTTATAAAATTTGTTAGTAGTTTCAAAACATTCATATATAATTTGTAATTTGTAAAAATAATTACATTTTATTTAAAAACAATTTGATATAGCATATTAAATTTAAATTTGTTAAACAATCATTAAAATATTTAATAATGATAAACTTGTAGTGATAAATCAATGGAATATGTAAATAGAACAAACAACATATTCTTATAAATTGCGTGGCGCTTTAAAATGCAAGCGTGTATATTGTAAGTTTTATATCTTGTTAATGGAAGATAATGAAAAATAAATAAAAGATAAGGGAAGTTTAATAGATGTTTATAAAATTTGTTAGTAGTTTCAAGACATTCATATATAATTTATAATTTGTAAAGATAATTACATTTTATTTAAACACAATTTAATATAGCATAAATCCATTTTAAATTTAAATCTGTTAAACAATCATTAAAATATTTAATAATGATAAACTTGTAGTGATAAATCAATAGAATATGTAAATAGAACAAACAACATATTTCATATTTTCCTTAATATATTAGGAGCAAAAATTACAATAACTCCATGGATCATAGATCTGAATGACAATTTGAAGTAATTGCATATTTAATTTGAGTATGATATAAAAATCAAAAAACAATTTGAATAAAGGAAATATGTAACTTAAGTTAGTTTTTGAAACATGAAATTTCCAGTATTGGGAGGGATATTATATGATTATGTAAAAGTTTATTATTTAAATTATAGTATTTTATCTTTTCTACCAATTATATGTTTTTTTATGCTTTTTTTTAAGTTAAATTATATATATATATTAGAAAATTTTAGAAATATAAAGTTAATTTACAATCAAATATAATATTTGTATAGTTCTTTTTAGATATATTTACAAGTGTTCATATAATATTTGAGGACATTAATATAATCAATGTGTTATTAATCAATATGTGGAGTTTGGTTTCTAGTAGCAAAGATAATTTTTAAGGATTTAAATATTATATCTACTTATAGTATTCTAAGTGATTATTTAGATTAGAAAAAGTCATACATATATGTTAATTTTATCTTTGAACTTAAATTTTGATTAACTACTTTCAATAAAATTCCCATACACATAATTAACTTTCATATCTGATTTTATAAGCAGTAATTTACATAAGCTCATTTAACTTGTCTAACATGTGCAAAGGAACTTGAAACCAATCACACACAATTAAACACAATGATTTACCCTGGAAATCCCTATGGGGAAAACCAGCAAACTAGGGCTTTCTTCAATCTCGAGCCATAGAGAATTATGGAATCTTTTGCAATGAGACATTTATATAAGAAGAGAAACCTAGTGGGACAAGCCCAAGATCTGCAAAAGCTACAACTACTACTCTAAGGAATGCACCCCTTGCTTTACTATGTCTAAAATGTCTGATGGACTTCCTCTACCAACCTATGGAAGAAGTAACTGCCTCTCTCTATCTAAATGAGTGTACCTTCTGCCTCTACTATCCTCCAAGAGTAGAAGTGCGCCCTTAGCTTGCTCTGAAGAAGAACGGTGCCTTTGTCTTAGAAGTGCGCCCCCTCAGTCTATGAAGTGCACCCCTCTCTCTGTCTCAGTCAATCTCTGATGAGACCTCATTATGTCATCCTCAATCACTGATGAAAGACCCCTCTCTTTTGTCAGCCCTCCTAACTTCCAGAAGTGTGCCCTCTCTCTCAGAAGTGTGCCTCTCTATCTCAAAAGTGCGCCCCCTCTCTCTAACTCCTCAATCTCTGAAGATTTTTCAAGTGTGTCCTTCACCTTTTCCCCCCGCCTCCTTTTTATAAGCTTCAATGCCTTATTAGGGTTCCAAATCCCTAATTTCCTTTGCATGCAAAATCACACTTCCGCATTAGAAAATTCCTCACATGCAAAAGGTAAAAGTCTCAAAAATCTCGGCATGCTTCCACCATTGAATCCATGCAACTTGGTAAAGTGTTTCTCACACAATACATCAATTCCAACTCTATTAATGTCCTTTCATGATAGGCATAATCACATGAAGGACATCCTGACATACAAATATCAACACTCCCTCTTAGCGAGGGAGGTCCTTTTGACAAGTCCACCACCAAAATCCCTCTCCAAACACATCACATTATCTGTTGTAGATGCTCCCTCTGACTCTGAAGCTCGCTCTGTTATTGATCCTGAAGACTTGTGACTTCCTATGGTGCTTCGAGATATTTCATCTCGCTCCTGAGCACTATCTAGCTGTGTCATCTCGAACCAGCGTATCTTACTACTAGTACTAGAATGAACTTCCCACTCTTCTCCTTGAACTGAGGATTGACTACATGGTACCACTTCGATCCTTGGATCATCTCGCTCTCCATCTGTCTCAGAATTAGAACGTATTACACACCCATATCCTCCATGCATAGGTTGTCCACGCACTATGTCCATCCAATCACCTAGCAATACTGCTTCAATCAGATCTACAAATCTCATCCCTGTCGCCATGACCTCCTCAACTCATCTCTGTGTTGGTGAGAAAACTAACCCTCTCTTTCACATATCTGGTCTCTGCTATCTCAGATCTGGTGTTTATCTCACAGAATTGGACTCTGCTCTCACATATCTGATGTGATCTCTCACAGATCTCATAGATATGCCACAGATCTAGACTCTGCTCTCACAGATATGAACTCTGCTCTCACAAATTTGATAGATCACTATGCACTATCTGCAATATCACTATGTAAACCCTTGATTTCTTTCAGAGACAAGGCTCTAATACCATGTTAATTTTATCTCTAAACTTAAACTATGATTTAAAATTCCTAGATGCATACACAGAATTAACTTTCAAATCTGATTTTATAAGCAGCAATACATAAGATCATTTAACTTGTCTAACATGCGCAGCGGAGCTGGAAACCAATCACACACAATTTAACACAATGATTTACCCTGGAAACCCCTATGGGGAAAACTAGCAAACTGGGGCTTTCTTAAATCTCGAGCTAGAGAGAATTATGGAATGTTTTACAATCAAAAATTTATACAAGAAGAGAAACCTAGTGGGACAAGCCCAAGATCTACAACAGCTGCAACTACTACTCTAAGGAATGCACCCTCTGCTCTGCTATGTCTGAAATGTCTGATGTACTTCCTCTGCCAATATATGGAAGAAGTAACTATCTCTCTCTCTCTCTGAAGGAGTGGCGCCCTCTGCCTCTACTATCATCCAACAGTAGAAGTGTGCCCTTAGCCTGCTCTACTCTGAAGAAGAATGCACCTCTGTCTCGGAAGTGCGCTCTCTGCCTGGAAGTGAGCCCCCTCAGTATCTAAAGTGCGCCCCTCTCACTGTATCGGTCAATCTCTAATGAGACCTCATTGTGTCCTCCTCAATCACTGTCAGAAGACCCTTCTCTTCTCTCATCCCTCCTGGCTTCCAGAAGTGCGCCCTCTCTCTCAGAAGTGTGCCCCCACGTCAAGAAGTGTGCCTCTCTATCTCAGAAGTATGCCCCCTCTCTCTGACTCCTCAATCTCTGAATATCTGTCAAGTGTGTCCTTTACCTTTTCCCTCTGCCTCCTTTTTATAAGCTCCAGTGCCTGATTAGGGTTCCAAATCCCTAATTTCCTTTGCATGCAAAATCACACTTCCGCATTAAAAAAAATCTTGCATGAAAAAGGTAAAAGTCTCGAAAATCTTTGCATGCTTCCGCCACTAAAGCCATGCAACCTGGTAAAGTGTTTCTCACACAATACATCAATGCCAACTCTGTTAATGTCCTTTTGTGCTAGGCATAATCACATGAAGGACATCCCGAGATACAAATCTCAACAATATAGATATGTAAGTAAATATTCAATAAAAAAAATCATATAATATACTATTAAAACTAGTAAGTTTTGGTGAATTTTATCAGTTTAATCATATGTTATGTAAAAAATGTGCAACTTTTAAACCAAATCAAAAAATTATGCCCTTAAAAAATACCATGCCTAGTAGCACAACATGTTATTTTCTTTTTAAATAATTGAGGCAATAAAATGTTATAGAGCTAGCCCTAGCCTCTACAACATTTTCCTACTTTGGTGTGCCTTCATTTCCCTCCCAAAGACAGATCTAGGAGAGGGGGTTTCCCCCTCTAGCCAAGGAAGTGGTCACTTCCTAAGCACTCATCACTTTGTTGGGAAAATATGTAGCCAATCCCCAATCCTCTCTTCTGTCAAGAAGCTTGAAGAAATTGTTGAATTTAAGCTCCATGTTATCTCCAAATCCCTCGCTTTTGTTGAGAGGGGCCTTGTCGACCAATTCACAAGTCCATGACCATCTCCAAAATCTACGAATATTTGGGTGCATAAAAATCGGATGTCGATGATCCAAGGTAAACTCTCAAAGTTTTTTTGTGGTCGGGGTTTCTACATTCCCCTTCAAGCTAGAGGAAGATTAAGACATTATCTTAATAAATGAACCTCAATTTATAGGTGCAAGGGAAATGTATCTCAACAAATGATGCCCATACTTTGACCTTGAGATTGAGGTGCCCTCTGGAGTCTCAATCTGGGTGAGATTACCACATCTCCCTCATCAATGTTGGAATGATTGGAAATTCCTTGGGGAAATATATCAACAAATCTGAGATGAAATCGGGAATGTTTTCTTGTGCTTGAATCTATGTAAAGGTATATTTGGAAAAAATCCTCCTTGAATCAATCAAGATATGTCTAGACAACTAGAGTCACATACAAAATCTTGACTATGAGCAACTATCTTTCAAAATCAATATTTGGAAAGAATATAGACAATTTGCAAAGGATTGCAAGAAAGCATCACTAATAGTCAACCCAATGTTAAACTATAGAGCAAGCAAGCAATATGGCAGAAAAGGCATGAGCCATTCTCAAAATTGATCTTCATAACAATTATGGTATTATATAGTACATGGATCATAGTCATTTATAGATCTACATCTCATTGACAAGTCATCAGTGGATAGGTGTGACAACTCATAAACTGATAATAATTACAGCTAACATGATAGGTGATCTAGGACTTTTTGATTGCATAGGGACTCATAGTCTAACATTCCCCCCTCAATCACAAGTCTGAATAATTATACCAGTGAAGTAACAAGAACCAGTGCCATCTTCAATCTGAAACTTATGAAGTGAGCTTCTATGAAGATATGCCTGGAAAACCGCCAATCTAGATGTTGAAATTTGAATGAGTGCTAAAATTTTGGAAGTGAACAACGAGCATGTATAAACATTCCTTTTTTGCTAGAAGAAGTTGGTGTCTTTAGTTGATTTGGTGAACAAATAGGATCACCATTATGCTATCAATGAATTCCCAAATGATGATTTGATTATTTGAAGAGAAGCTCAGATTCCATGCCGAACTCCCCTGATTTGATTTGTAGATTTGTTGTTGACCAATTGTTTGATTGAATTATCGATTGGTAGGACTTTGAATCTTGAAGCCTTAATATCATCAATGATATTTCTCTATGTCAAGTACAAGGTGAGAAGAATATGGAATGGATCCAACCATTTGCTTTTGGATTCTTCTACAATAGTTTAATTTTGATACCATGTATCTGGTGGTTTTAATTGACCACTAACCATGTTCACTTCACCAATTTGGTGGTTTTGGTTGACCACTAACCATTTTCACCCAAGCTTGTTTATTCAATGTATTAACTCCTAAGTGTCTAAATATCCTAACAAAACTTTCCACAAACTTTGCATCCCCACTTACTATTATCATCTTCCTCTATTATGGAATATAGACCATGTAGCCCTTTGAAGTCTTACTATAACCTACAAACAAATCCTTCATGTTGGAGGGCTCCAACTTGGTCCTCTTCTCTATTGGTAAATGGATATAACATGGACATCCAAAGATGCAGAAATCATTCACCTCTAACTTCACACTAGTGAATGCCTCCTTTAGTGTCATGTTCTCCAAGCTGATCTTGTGAGGACACAAGTTTTGGATAGAGACCGTTATGTGACATGCTTCTGCCCAAAGAAATATTGGAAAGACTCGGTCATGAATCATGGCCTTAGTATCCCCTATGATGGATTGATTCTTCTGCTCTGCAACCCCTTCTTGTTGTGGGTTGTATGGAATAGTTAGTTCCCTCTCAATTTTTGCCTCCTTGCAGAAACCCTCAAACTTCTTGGAGGTATACTCACCCATTTGATCTTCTTTCCTGACTAATTCTTGACTAAAGCTTTAAACTCCTAAAACCTACTAAATACCTCATCCCTGAACCTACTAAATACCTCATCCCTGCTCTTTAATAAGTGGATCTCTATCTTGTGAGAGAAATCACTAATAAAGGAAACACAATGCTACCTAATATTGATGCCACTGAGATTGGTCCATAGACATCTGAATGCATCGGGTTTAGAATGTCCTTAGACCTATGCTCATTGCTTGGGAAAGCATCCTTTCCATGCTTACCAACTATGCACCCTTTTCATACTCCCTACTACTCCATGTTCAACTCACGAAGACATGTGACTATCTCCTCTAGAATAGGCAATGCTTTAAGATGTAGATGCCCTGTCCTCTTGTGCCACAACTCACACAAGTTATCACTATTATGAACTAGGGCTCAATAAGTTCACCTTGCAACTTGTATAGATTGTCTTCCCTAACCCCTCTCATTTATGTTACTTCTGGGCCAGATACCTTCGATTTGATAAGGACATGTGGGGTCTTGAACTCTACTACATAACCCTTACCTTCCATAACCAAAATTGAAATCAAGTTATTCTTGAAACCTAAAACAAACAAAACATCATAAAATTCTAAAGAGTTTCATGGCTAGAGTAGGAAAGAAATAGTACCAACTCCCACTACTAGGTACTGGGCATCATCACCAAGCTCTACATGAACCCCATAGTTGTGCTCTTTTATACTGCTAAAACACCATCGTGTTGATGTCATATGGTGAGATGCCCCACTATCCACATACCAAGCATCCCTCAAAATCATGCTGGTAAAAAGACAAAATACCATTTAAAAATATTTCTCGAATTTGGTAGAAAACTTGTTCATCTGAGTTTCTACAGATGTTGGTAGCAAACTTGTTCATCTGAGTTTCTACAGATGTTTCCACTTGCTTTTTTTGTTGCTTCCCTTTTCCCTTCATCTTGTCTAGATACAATGATGCATAAAGGCCATGCTTATGACAAAAAGGAGGATTTGATATTTCTCAAGTCCTTCCATGGTTGTGAGGTTGACTCCTCATTCTTTCCCTTGTCTTTGTTGGGTTATTTACCTCTTCCCTTCTTCGTTTGTCCAAATAGGGCTAGGTCATCGTCACCGCCCATCTTGTTGGGCTTTGACTCCATTCGAGTCTCCTCTTGGATATAGTCATCCCACAATCTCTAAAAGGAAGGAAGATGCTCACAAGTACAAATTCCCTAGACAAATGTTTCCCATGAAGTTGAAAATACATTCCGTGCCATGATCACTAGCTATGAGTCTTCAATATTCACCTCAACTACTGCAAGTTGATCACAAATTTGCATAACCATTAGGTAACTGGTAACTAAGTTTGATATGGACATCTCTATGGATCTAAGTTTGTTTCACAATATCATCTTCATGTTTACATTCTCATTTTGGTGAAGGCTAACCTTGGCATCAAACATTCCCTTTGTCATTTTCTTCTCAAATATGTGAGAAATCGGATGATCCTTTATAGTATCTAACATCATTCGCTTTCCATTCACTCCTTTATTCTTGTGAGATTCCACCTACTGCGAATCTATAGGTGGAGTCACAACTGTGAAAATCCTCACAGCAGATCTAAGAGCTGATGTATAGCTCACAAGAAAGATTAAGCAGGAAAATAGAAGAAGAGTGGACAATGCAATGTAAAAGAGCAGCATAATTATGATACAGTAGAACTTAGATAGAAGCAAAATAGCATCACACAAATTCATTAATCATAATATGAACAATAAATAATACAATGGAGAGGATTCGAATGCCAAGGTGGCAATTCGAATTAGTCTGCATGAACTCATCATCATATCAGTAGAGTGTCATCAATGCACAAGTAACCATCAACCATGTGTCAAACTGAGTCTGATTGAATGTAGTAGGTGTAACTGATGCATGGAGCACTAATGTAGTGAAGGAGAATCCAAGGAGGGCGCATGAGGAGCTAACTTCAGTCAGAATAGTCAACCAAGTCTCTCTGGCGGTCCATCGGAGTGTTTTTGTGAGTTAACTAGTCAATCTGTCATCAAATCAAGGAGAGATCCACAAATCAAGCAACTAACTGAGTGTGTCACTGGTGGTAGGTGAGAGAGGGCGCACTTCACATGTGGTAGGTGAAAAGAGGGCACATCACTGAATAGGAGGGATGGAACTGAGTGGAAACAGGCTCCCAGGGCTAGTAAACTAAGCACTAGGTGCTGGGAGACACCATACTGATGACTAGAATGCATGGAAAAAATGCATGCATGACTGAATGCAATGTTGGTAGGACTAGGATGGAGTATAGGAATATCCTAACACCCCCCCTTAATCCATCATGGGCCCTGGTAACTAAGACCAAAGGTCACCCAATACAATGAATAATAAAGAACAGTCCATGAAACAAGGAAATGGGGAAAAACCTCATGGGAAAAATACCCCCCCCTCAAAAGAGACTATAAGGCACAACAAAAAATAAATGCTCCAAACTCAAGCATGTGTGATGCTTGGTCATATGTCTGGAGGTATATTCTTCTTGGGAAGAAGTGGTTCATGCTCCAAAAACATGTGCTTGTGTTCTCCTTCAGTGGATGCAAGCGAATATGGACACATGTGCTTGTACTTTCTCTTCAAACTGAATGTGATGAGAACAAATCCAAAGGTATGAGGATGATCCTAGAACCTGTGATTCGAATCAGCTGAGGTAGGATCAAATCCATGAATGTGTAGATAGTCTTTTTCTATCTCCTTTGAACCATCATAGGTGAGATCATGCCCAAAAGAACCATCGCATGATAGTGGTTGCTTGGATTTCAAATCAGCTCCAAGACTTGATAAATGGTTTCTTGAGATCTCCTTTAAACCAGAAGGGGTGAGATCAAAACCAAATAAACCATGATATGCATGAGAAATTATCCCAAGCGAATGGTAATGCCCTACATCTTCAATGAACTTCTGAGAGCATGTACAAATGATCATATAGTAGTACATAAGAAGTAAGTGATCAAGGAGAGCGAATGCATCACCTCCAATTGTTAATTTAACCTCCGAAACATTCAATAGATCATCATTATGCAAACCAACAGACTCTTGTGCAAGAGAGGATTTAAGAACCTCTTCAGTTTCTAGAGTGTGAGCTGGCTCAGAATTCAAAATAGAGGACATTGAGAACATGAGTGTTGAATCTACAATTTCTTCTTCTTTTTGGACAACTTCATTATGAGATATGTTTGATACTGAATCATGATCAGAGAGACCATCAAGAAGGGCGAATGCATCACTGGGCTTGCTCTCAAAATAGTTTGCACCAATCCCTTCATTCTGTTTTCCAAATCTTTCATTCAGATGGGCCCATATCTCTTTTGGAGATTCAACAGAATCATGGAAGTGGGATAACATACAACGGGACATAGCAGTCAACATTGCTCCATAGGCTCTGTCACCTTCATTTAACCAATCATTCTCCTCTTCAGAGGATTCAAACTCTCTTTCAAGACAATAATCAAAAAGACCATGTCTCTTATAAATGCTATCATCTTTGGTTTCCACTCATCATAGTTGAATGGAGAGAGAGGAGGAATTCCTTCCAGATTCATGGAAGTTGTTGCAGAAGACCTGCAAAAACAATAGAGAATATCTGCAACTGCTGCTGCACTCAAAATCTTGGTAATAACCTGCAAAAAAAAACTCTCAGGAATGGAGATAGACTATACTATCAACATGCTCTAATACCATGTGAAAATCCTCGTGCAACAGATCTAAGAGCTGATGTATACCTCACAAGAAAGATTAAGCGAAAAAATAGAAGAAGAGTGGACAATGCAGTTTAAAAGAGCAGCATAATTATGATACTGTAGAACTCAGATAGAAGCAAAATAACATCACACTAATTCATTAATCATAATATGAACAATAAATAATACAATGGAGAGGATTCGAATGCCAAGGTGGAAATTCGAATTAGTCTGCATGAACTCATCATCATATTAGTAGAGTGTCATCAATGCACAAGTAACCATCAACCATGTGTCAAACTGAGTCTAACTGAATGTAGTAGGTGTAACTGATGCATGGAGCACTAATGTAGTGAAGGAGAATCCAAGGAGGGCGCATGAGGAGCTAACTGCAGTCAGAATAGTCAACCAAGTCTCTTTGGAGGTCCATCGGAGTGTTTCAGTGAGTTAACTAGTCAATCTGTCCTCAAATCAAGGAGAGATCCACAAATCAAGCAACTAACTGAGTGTGTCACTAGTGGTAGGTGAGAGAGGGCGCACTTCACATGTGGTAGGTGAAAAGAGGGCGCATCACTGACTAGGAGGGATGGAACTGAGTGGAAACAGGCTCTCGGGGCTAGTAAACTAAGCACTAGGTGCTAGGAGACACCATACTGATGACTGGGATGCATGCAATTGCATGCGTGCATGCATGACTGAATGCAATGCTGGTAGGACTAGGATGGAGTATAGTAATATCCTAACAACAACATCTTTGATGTTATCCTAGAAATCATTCTCTTCCAATAAGAATATTACCCTGACTTTCCAAGGCAAGAGATTTGAGGCACCTTCCAATCTATCCTCAAATTTGACGCTAGTTGATGCCATCTCTAAGATCTAATACACAAACTCCCAAATCTGAACAAGAATTGTTCTGTGTGCTTAGTCCTTCAAACAAAAACATGGAAAGCCTCTAAATGTTGGTCCTTGTTTCCAGTAGTGATATGTTGTCATAAACCCTTGAGAATCTCAACTAGAGTGTGGCATCAATACCATGTTAAGATTTTCTAACCCTCGATGTTTGTTGTCCTTGTGTTATTGAATCAAACCAATCAAATACTAAATATATTTAAACACAAAAAAAATATTTCTAAACATAGCATCAATCACACTATAGTTAGAAAAGTAAACAATGGGGGGAAACATAAACAAAATACACACATATACAAATTATTTCTCCTTATAATCAATTTCTCATTCATTTGCTCAAAACCTACAAGGAAACCTCCTTAGTCTACTAAACAAGCAATTGTACAATCAACAAAATCACCCTTAAATAAAAGTGTATGACCTGCACTTAAAATAAAACAACTACATCATAGATGCGACCTATGTATGGCATGCTCCTCTTGTTGGTCAATTCAACAAATCTACTCTTCTCCATCATGTTGCACTCTGGGTTTTCTCCTCCTTGCTTGCTCTATTCAAATAAGGTTGATCTCTCTATCTTATCCATCTTTATACTTTTCCAAAACCCTAATCTCTTCAATCCTAGCTACCACTTATCTCAATCTTCATATGTACGACTAAGATTAAATGTTGATCTAAGTCATTAATGCATTAAATACATTTCATGTAGACCCCTGAGACTAAGTCGAGTTCCAAACATTGGACTTTCACTTTTTAGAGTGAAATTACAAAATAAAAATATTTCCCACTTTTCCTAAGTGGTCACTTTACAAATAATTAGATGAAATGAAATAATAGGAAACCAAGCCTAAGACACAACTTGAATTTGTTCAAAAGGTCCTTCCCCTAAACTGGTCCACCAAGTGCCATCCAGATTCTCCCACTCTCCTTTGTGGATCCCACTATGCCATCTCATCCTCTACATCATCCTCAAAATGCCTCGAACCATTTCCTACACGTTCATACTGAAATATGTGCAATAAGTTCATGTCTGAGCTACATTTCTCAACATTGGTACACTAATCAAATAGCTTGCAGGTGAGAACGTTTGAAAGTTTGCCTATAGACAATATAAAAAGACAATGAATAAATATTGTCTTTAATGGCCAATCAAGATGCTTCCCTCGTATTGATGGAGTTCACGGTTTTGGAAATAAGCTTTTGGGATTTGTGGCTTCATTTAGAAAGCTTTTGTCGAGATATGGATGGAGGATAAACTCGTCCACAAAAACCTCAAGCATCGCACTAGACTCATGGTTGTATGGTCACTCTTCACTCCATATAATCAAGAAACTAGAAAGTATTTGTTTTTTTATAACATGGAAATCTGCGAACAGATTGGCCTGATTTAGACATGTGATGATTTTCTCCCAGCGTAACTCAATCACAAATCCATCTTCTTCTAAATAAGGCATAACCAAGAGTGATATCCTTCCTTCTCCATTTGAATGAAGAGACATCTTCAAGAGATTGGACAACACATGTAATTGGAGGATACCGAGCGTGGGCTTGCCCAATACCTTGCCATTCATTTCACATGCAAGAAGAACACTGGCTTTAGAACTTCCCCATGTAGCAACAATACTGAGGGTTTGTACGGTCCCATGTTACCTGGTAGTGGGTGAAGTTTATGTCATGGTTCTATGCCCTTTAGAAGAATTATCCCACATGGACTACAAAAGTGACCAGACTTCTCTTTATATACAAGACCTTTTGGTATTTATTTTGACACGGTGTGCACCATAAAAGGACTTGTTCTCCTCTCAATTGGCACCACTATCGAATTTGAATGTTTTGTTGGATGACTATGCATATCTAAGCTATACATACAAAAAAAAATTTGTTCAAACTATATGCTTTATAATCTTAGGTTAGTGGAGCCCCAGTTATCTAGTGATCAAATCCCAAACATAGTTTGCAGCAGTGTAATCAAAACTGATAGTTTGACCACTTTACAAGTTTGAGCGGTCTAAACCGTTGCACAAAACCTAAAATGGTCAATTCCATACGAAACCAATCTCCCTGCTCAAAATCAACCAGTTCCATATCGAACCGGCCTCCCTAATCAAAACCGGTCGATTTCGTATGGAACCAGTCAATTTCGTACAAGCCATACAAGTGTGATTTTTTTCAAATTATTTTTTTTTTCTTTAAAAGGCCAAAAAATTAAGTGAAGGGGGGCTAACCCTAGGCACCTAGAGGGTGATACTAACGAAGGTAAACCCTAGACCTAGACATCATTGGCAATATTAAATGGTAAAAATAAATTCTTGAAGTACATTCTCCTTATGTTTAATTTTCTATCCCTTTACTTAAATTGTTAACATTACCATTAATTGTTTCAGGATGTTTGAGAGTGATTCCAACATTATCGGACTTCAAATGCAGAAAGTAGAATTTTTCATCCCGTTCAAAATTCAACATGCTTAACAGGGTTTAGAATTTATGGGTTGCAATGTTTCCACTAGATTCTATCAAGTATGAGGGTATGGGATTGCCATTTAATCAAGCACATCAACCCCTCTATGTACCTTGATGTTGGTGGTGGTGATTGTTCGGATTGATGTTGGTGGCCTCAAAACTAATTTTTGAAGAATTCCTAGTTTATAGCCTATTTATTAATAGATTGTGGTTCAAATATGGATTGCACTTGGTGCTATTTTGGTTGTATGCACTCTTGCTATATACATGAGAAACTTCGCATATTTGTGTATAATGGTTTGAATTCTAATGGATGCACACACACACACACATATTTCAAATTTTAAATATTTTATGTATGTAGCACCCAATAAAAAAACCAGAAGAATAGCAAATCAAACAATTTGAAAGGAAACCTGCAAAACAAATTTTGAAAAATATATAAAACAATAACTGGGGATCACAGAGGGGAACCCTACTTACCTGGATATTGGTAGCTCTTCGGTCTGCAACTGGAGGTGGGGAAACGACTCTCCACCCAACCAACCCCCGGCTAATGGCTGAGGCGCCCGAGCCCCCAACAATTAACCCTATCTCGGTGCTTGATTCCTTTCTTTCCTCTTACTATCAGCCTCCTCCTCCTCCTCCAAGCTCTCAGCCCAAAATCCCCCCAAAAAGATCCCCTTTCTCTTCCTCTCTCCCTCTTTTTATTTCCTCCCCCTTCCCTTTTTCCTTAATTTTTTATTTAATTTCTATTATAATGTAATTTCTATTATAATGTAATTTTTTATTTAATTTCTATTAAATATTCCATTTAGTCATGTATGGGGGTTATTACAATGTATAATTTCGTCGACCAGTTTTGTGGTCCAAGTTTTTTTCCCGGTTTTTATCTGGTTCCGATCCGGTTCCAGTTCCCGAGGTCTACCGGTTCAATGACCGGTCTGATTGTGATAATTATGGTTTTCAAAACCTTTTTTGGTTTCATAATTGAATTCTGCTACTCCTCGAGTCTTTAAATACTAGCCTCCACAAAGAGAAAAGTAGTATGTGAGAAGAGAGGTATGTTAAGAGCCAAAAGCTAGTTTTACTTACTGCTTTCATTTCTATTCAGTATTTGTTTTCCAGGACTTAACAACTATGTTGATAGCAAGTTGTTCTTCAGGGGTATAATGCATGTCAGGATTTGAACTTTCCTTTTATTTTCAGTTATACATTGAATTTGTTGCAGTTTTTTTAGGTAGTTAGTTGTTTGGGTTTCCACTAAGCACTAATTGGAAAACAATTTGCAAAGTCAATGCAGTGTTAAGAGCATGTTTCTCAAATCCCTTGAAGTCCAAAGTTATTGTTCCTAGTTTTGCTTTCTTTGCCATCCTTGGCATGTTCTTGCATTGACCTTGAAAACATTGAAACATGTTTTGGAAATTTCGAATCTAGTCTTTCACATGAGGCTAAAAGAGGCATAGAATGTGGCATGTAAAACATGTTCAAAAACTGATATTAATCATACCTTTCCCGATCCTCGTTTTTTGTATTCAATGGAAAATTCCAGTCCAACATTTCACAGGAGGTTGGAAGAAGCATGTTATGCCATATAGAATGTATCATGTAAAAGCTTTTTTAAAGCACTAATTTTCATCATACCTTTCCTGGTTCTCATTTCTTGTATTCATTCATTAAGATTTCATTCATTTTTGCTCTTTTTCTTTTTTTTTTCTTTTCTGGAAAATTGTTTTTGGTTTCCACATAGTGAGTAAAAAAACAAATAGTTTTATACTTCTTATTATACCTTCATTTTCTCCATAAATTTTCATATTAGTTATGTATGTAATTCATTGTTTCTACTAAGTTTTGTTTTATATTTTTGTGTTATTGTAGTTAGGCTTCAAAGATAACATTCAAGCAACTAAAAAAAAAATTAAAACAAATCATCACAAGCAACATTTTCAAGTTTTTATTATGTTCCTTTGTTTCACATAGCATAAGATAATAATAAAAAAAAGCATGCAAATGTTGAATTTTAACATAGCAGTATAATTTCCATCTCTATCAACTTTTAATTTCATAAATCATTTCATTCCACAATTATAGCATCATTCATTTGCAGCGAAAAATAAACAAGAATCACTGAAAGATAAACATGCACAAGAGACATAAATATTTTACCCTGGGAAACCTGAACTCGAGAGAAAACCCAGCAAATTTTTCTCAGAAGAAAAATCAATCCAATACAAGAACAATACCAATCATGAAGATTAAGCCCTAGCACAAGAATATTCTCTCCTTCCACAAGAAACCCTAGCGGGGGTAGATATATTCCAAGAGAATAAGAGAATAAGAGAAAACCCCATAATTACTTCATGTGACTTTTACTAATCCTCCTTGAGAAGTGTGCACCACTTCACAGAAGAATATGTGTTGTGAGAATGTGTCAAACGAAGTGTGAGAACACTTATATTTATCTTCTTTAGTTGACTAGAAGTTTCCAATTAGGTTGGCTTGTACTTTTATTTTATTCTTTATTTATCTTTTATTTATCTTTCAAGCTGACTTGTCATTTTGTCTTCTAGGGTCAATTTACCCCTTTTACTAGGACAATTGTGCTCTTCCTTGCCTTCCACTTTCTTTGGGACTTCTTCAATGGATTGTCTCGACTCCTTGGTTATTTCTTCATCATAGAAAATTTCTCCTCATTGATATCTCCTCAAATGTGATCAAATTCTTTTTAGTAGAGCTCTAATGTTGATTTGATCATACTCTAATAAGTCTCGAACACTTCTTAGATCCAATTGTCAAATTCAACATTAGATTAGACTTTGTCTAATATACAAGGAGATAAGATCTCTCTATAACATAGACAATTCATCTCACTCTACAAGAATAGATCACTCCAGCTAAGGAGCACTCCCACATGGAGTACGCAATGTGATCTCTATCCCCCTACAGTGCAATCCACGTGATTGAACAAGGCTAAGAATCCCAGCCACAAACAAGGGCTATGACAAAGCCATTCTCTTTGGGTCGCAAACCCATCCAAGAGAATGATATGCAAAATGGTTGCTCGAAGTTGGAACCATGGAGAACATCAACACTCCCTCTCAGCAAGGGATACATTCTGCACCAAGTCTCTAACTTGGGGAGAATGTCCATCATATGCATCTTGAGTCTATTAAGACTATGCCTGGGTCATTCGTCATGGAATGAGTCATTCTCCATCACCATGGATTCCCATGGAGAACGTCTACCTAATGCTACTCATCTGCATTGCGTCTGCATTTGTATGGTACCTATACTGCATTAGCGTATGTACCAGAACTGTACTGCAACTGCAACTAAACTTGTACTCTTGTACTGCAATTGCATCTGGAAAATCATCATGATGTATAGGCCATTCATCTCTCATATGAATTTATGTCTCTCATCATTACAGTTTCACACATCCATCAATGCTTCCTCTCACTCATAGAGGCGTTCTCCATCACACCAAGCTTGTCCCTAAAGTATACAAACTTTTCCTTGGATAGAGGCTTCGTGATAACATCGGCTATCTACTCATCCGTCGATATGTACTGGAGCTTCATTGCTCCCTTCTACACCACGTCTCGGATGAAGTACTATTTGATCTTCAAATCAAATAGCCCTGTGATATTGGTTGTAATTCACTCTTCTTCTTTTGTATTGAGTACCACAGAAGCATGCTCCCTCTGTCCACTGCTCTCTTCCTAGTCAAAATCTGTATATCTTTGTAGCTTCACTTTATCACTTAAGATCTCATCAATTGTACGAGGAAGGTACCTCAACACATGCTTTTCCACAACCCAATGGAAGAGTCTCGGCTCAACCATAACTGGCTCAGGGTATTTACTGCAAAGAAAATATCTCATCAAGAATCTGATCAACTGTCTATACATCATCAAATCTGAATCTGAAGCAAAATCACTTAGTTTATGCAGATCTGCACATTATGGGATCCATCGCATCTGAATCTGAAGTGGAATCACTCGGCTTATCCAAATCTGTCATCATAGGTATAGTCATGGACTGGAAGTCCATCATCCCGAATCTCTTAGGGTCTCAACTATATACTCCCTCTGCCTCGGGAATATCTCATCATACCTACAATCCCAATAATATCGGACTCAGAGGCCAACTTCCTCTTCCACTCATTTATGAGCCACTCTGCTCATATAAGGAATATATCATACAATATACAATACCAAGATCATTGGATCATCATCAACAACCTTGTTGTAAAGGTTGGAATCCACATCACTCTTGGTGAAGTCCAAGCTCATAAAATATATGTCGATCCTGGCATACCAAGCTCTAGGGGCCTGCTCCAGTCTGTACAGGATCTTCTTTTATCAACAAGCTATGTTGCATCTACTCCTTCTATGTGTGGGACCATATTGTTTTTCTGTACCTTAGTATCATGCTCAGGATCATGGAAGATCGTTTGCCCCTATGTATCAATTTGTGTCACCTCCCATCAAGTGGGTCTACTAAGGAAAGCCTCCTGCTTACTCAAGAACATTGAATACTATCCATGACTCCCTTTGATTCTGCAACCTGGTTTCCCTTTATGATCCATCTCTAATGCTAATATGAACTGCATGCTAGATCTTATAGATCTACTTGGAGGTCACTATCACACATGATGGACTAATGTTCTTCCATCATCGCTTCCTGTTGATTTGTTGCCCGATCACTACATCATCTCTTGGCATATCCTCTTGTTATGTTGGCTCTATTGTCTCATCCCAATAGAACAATGATTACTATACCTAGAGGGATACTCATCCTTTGGAATCTTCTGATTATCAAACTTCATATGAAACCTTCTAGATTTCCTGAAGGCTACCATCTTTGTCCTCTTCTTTCTTGGCACATGGGTGTATGCGGGAAAACCAAGTATCCACTCTTGCGAGTGCTTCTTCGAGAGTCTTGTCATCTAATACCTGGTGAGGACACTTGAACTAAGCATAACTATCGTATTGGTCACATCACAGATCTTCGTCTCCACAATATTTATAATGGTCCTATACATGACATAAATATCCACAAGGGTTAACCAATACTAATTTAAACAATCATGTGATTCATCAATAAAGATAACAATTTAATTTGAGCAAATAAAACTTATCACATAAAGTATAAAATACTTATCTTTGTTTGTTTTGTTGGCTCTCCCTCTTGATCTCTACCTCCTTGCATAAATCATAGGAGTTTATGGGAGGGAGCTCTTCTTCATCATCTGATCTGACAGCCTTTATCTTCTTCTAGCCTTCTGAAACTTGTTCAAGTCTTCATCATGGGTCTTCATGGAGTAGATCACCAATGACAGTCACATAGTATAAGGCATCATCCAAGGATGATACTGTAACTGATGCACATGCATCTAGAATGTATCAGAAGAAATACTCCTTCTGGAGATCATCTGCAATTTCCTCAATTTTATCTTCTTTTGTCTTCTTTGATGGAGCTTCATCAACACTGGTTGTTGATGCATGTTGCCTTTCCTTCCTTTTCCCTTGAGTACACTTGTTAGCATAATGACCAAATTTCTGACAAGTGTAACACTTTATTTTTGAAAGGTCCTTCTTACTTTGAGCTAGGGTTGATCCTTCACTTGAATTTTTCTTCTTTTCGAACTTTCTTCTTCGTCCTCTTCCCTTTCTTGCATGAGTTGCAAGAGATTGATTTTATTCTCTTGAGATTTATGTGAGCTATTCTTTGATAATACTATGGCCTCTTCTTGAACACAATCAGTCCACAATCGATCAAACCTGGGCAATTCTTCTCTTCCACAACCACTCTGAATAAATGATTCCCATGTGGAAGGAAATCCATTAAGGGTCATCATAACAAGTTATGCATCTTTAATAATGTATCCAATGGATTTAAGTTGATCTCTCAACTGTGAGACCTTCATGAAGTAACTAACAACATAATCTGAATTTGACATATTTATGCAATGGAGTTGATTTCTCAAGGCTAGTCTTTTGTTGGTGGTTTTGCTTTCAAACAATCCTACTAAGGCATCATACAATGCTTTAGAAGTCTTCAACTCAAAGATATGAAGAATCAAGTGGTCTTTTACAGAGTCTACCAAGATCCTCTTTGCCTTCACTTCATTCTTCTTGTATTTGGATTTCTCTCCATCATATTTTGGTTCTAAGATATCCTTCTTTACATGATATTGGATCTCATTTTCTTCTGAAATGAAAAGTATTCTTTCCTTCCAGGATCTAAAATTTGAAGCACCATCCATCATGTTTTCCACTCTAAGACTGGACACCATTTTGAATTTATGATCTAGAAACCCTAGCAGGAACTAGGTCAAAACTGAAGTCGGGAAAAACTGAAATTTGCCTCCACAAATAGATGTGTCCTTGTAGGGCGAATTCCAAATCACCATTTTTCAGTCTAATTTGTGGCTAGAAAAGCTCAAAACTGCAAGCCCTAGTTTCTCGGTTCCAGCATAAACTAGGTCAAAATTGAAATTTGTCAAATGCAAAAACTGACTCCACAAGTAGATGCGCCCTCCTAGGGAGAGCTCCAAAATGCTAAAAGATCAAACTCAATCTATGGTCAGAAATGGTACAAAATGGAAGCCCTAATTTCTTGATTCCGGTAGAAATTAGGTCAAAACTGAACTTCGTGAAACTGAGATTTTCTTCCATAGATAGGTGTACCCTCCTAGGGTGAGTTCCACAATGCTCCTTTCAAATCCAAACTATGGTGGGAAGTGTCCAAACTTGGAAGCCCTCATTTCTAGACTAGGGAAAAACCAATCTCTGGAAATGGCTTCTATTCAATTTCATAAATCATTTCATTCCACAATTATAGC
This sequence comes from Larix kaempferi, assembly GCA_027924585.1. Taxonomy (NCBI): domain Eukaryota; kingdom Viridiplantae; phylum Streptophyta; class Pinopsida; order Pinales; family Pinaceae; genus Larix; species Larix kaempferi. Next base: position 21,465,213 of record BSBM01000361.1, read on the forward strand.
ATCATTCATTTGCAACGAAAAATAAACAAGAATCACTGAAAGATAACCATGAAAAAGAGACACAAAGATTTTATCGTGGGAAACCCGAACTCGGGAGAAAACCCAGCAAACTTTTCTCACAGGAAAAATCAATCCAATATAAGAACAATACCAATCATGAAGATTAACCCCTAGCACAAAAATGTGCTCTCCTTCCACAAGAAACCCTAGCGAGGGTAGATATCTTCCAAGAGAATAAGAGAATAAGAGAAAACCCCAAAATTACTTCATGTGACTTTTGTTAATCCTCCTTGATAAGTGTGCACCACTTGAGAGAAGAAGATGTGTTGTGAGAATGTGTCAAATGAAGTGTGAGAACACTTCTATTTATATTCTTCGGTTGACTAGAAGTTTCCAATTAGGTCGGCTTGTACTTTTATTTTATTCTGTATTTATCTTTTACTTATCTTTCAAGCCGACTTGTCATTTTGTCTTCTAGGGTCAATTTATCCCTTTTACTCGACCAATTGTGCTCTTCTTTGCCTTCCACTTTCTATGGGACTTCTTCAATGGATTGTCTTAACTCCTTGGTCATTTCTTCATCATGGAAAAGTTTTCCTCGTTGATATCTCCTCACATGCGGTCAAATTATTTTTATTAGAGCTCTAATGTTGATTTGAACATACTCTAAGAAGTCTCAGACACTTCTTAGAGCCAATTGTCAAATTCAACATTAGAATAGACTTTGTCTAATATACAAGGAGATAAGATCTCCTTGTAACATAGACAAGTCATCTCACTCTACAAGAATATATCACTCTGGCTAAGGAGCACTCCCACATGGAGTATGTAATGTGACTTTAGCCCCCTATAGTCCAATCCACATGATTAAACGAGGATAAGCATCCAAGCCACAAACAAGGGCTACAATGGGGCCATTCTCTCTGGGTAACGAACCTATCCAAGAGAATGATCTGCAGAATGTTTTCCCGATGCTAGAACCATGGAGAACATCAACAGCAAGAATATCAGTGTCATACAACACCTTTGCTTTATTCAATTTGCCACATTAGTTCACTCATATCTCACATAAAGCACAAGGATTCACAAAGAATCTTTATGTTTCATTTTGCAACTTTAGGGTTCTTCTTCTCTATTATTTCAAATGCAACCTTAGGGTTCTAGTTCTTTATTGTTTCATATAGAAATAAACAAAGGCAGGGAGGCAATCATTATATTTGGTTCCAACGTATTTTTGCTTTACATAAAACAAAAATTGAATTCAAGGTTGAAGCACAATTCATTTTGGGGGGTCGACATATTTATCACATTTCACGCAATAAAAAATTGCATAATTGAATCAATTCACCTTCATGCCTATAAGGTCTAGCATTGTTTTTAAAATTGCATAATTGAATCAATTCACCTTCATGCCTATAAGGCCTAGCATTTTTTTTATTCTTGTGTCACTCTGCAATCAAATTAAAGGTTGAAGGGGTTTGGATTTTCTATTAATCCATCATCAATATATGGAAACAATGTTGTTCGCAATTTGAACACCAAAGCAATTTAATATTGCTTAAATGCTGCTATTCTATAGGGGCTTAGCTTTTATATTAAGCCATCATCAATATATTGACCAATGTTGCTTGCGATTTCAACTCCAATGCAATTTAGTACTGCTTACATCAAATTTGCACAATTAATATGATTATTAGCAAAGAAAAGAACTCCTTACTTCATTCTCTCATTAATGCAAGTTCATAATGCAATGAACTATATTCAAAGTACGCAATATGTAAGGGGTAGGTGCATAGATATATGTTTAGTGTCACATTAAAAGCACAAATTATGCATGGCATAATTCAAACACATAGAACATTTGATTTGCAAACATATCAATTGGTTCCTATCTTTTTTAGTTGGCATGATGGAATTTATCAACGTAGGGTAAGGTGATCAAATCATCTGTCATTATAACAAACTTGCATTTATTTGAGTTTGCATTTGATTAGCTTAGATTGGCTAGCAAGTTCATGTTCACAAAGAGAATGCGCTGAGGAATTAATACATACAAGGGTACTACATCAAATCATTCATATTTGACGTAATTTTTAATACACATTCATGCACTATGCTTAATGTATGATTCTCCCACACACAGAGATTCTCAAAATGTGTGATTATTCTGTTGAAAATTTACCTACGAAGTGTTAGTTCACCTAATGGTGCCTTGGGGTGGACAAGGACACTTTAATTGGTGACCCCTAGTCATGTTTTAATTATTGAAGTGAGATGCACTTTATAATTTTAAAGTGACTTCATTAAAAGTTAAATTCATGGTTATCCTAAGTTCATATTTAATAAAGGTCAAGTGAGTGATTAATTAAAAGGGGGGGTGCTCCATGACTTTATTAAATGACATGAGGTACACTAAATGTCATTTATTAATTATTAAATGAGCATTTAATGAGAACCCCACATCTAATCTAATATGGGCCATTAGATTGAAAGACGAAGTTGGCATGAACAAAAAGGGGCTAGGGCAAGGCAAACTCATCATTATTCACTTTTCAAGATAGAAATTTTGGAGGATGAGCAACAGAGAAAGCTAGGTTTTGAGAGAAGTCGACCTAGGGAGAAGAAGAAAAACTTTGGCACAAATTCCAAGAATCCGTACAGCAGCAAGTTGACACAGATTTCGAGGAAGGCTGGCACATATGTCGAGGAAGACTACTGGTCATTTATTGCAGTCCGTACAGATCTATTTTTGGCACAGAAATCGAGGTGGTCGTACAACATTAATTGCTAGTCATACAGCACAGAAATCGAGGAAGGATTTCTGATCAGTTTGGCACATTTCCCGAGGCATCCGTACAACATTTATGACTGGTTCGTACAGCACAGAAATCGACGAAGAATTATGGGTGTGATTTTCGAGGTTTTCTGCAGCATTAAGTGTTCACACGTGAGAGTCGTACACAGTCAGAAAAGTATAGTAATTTATGTTGTCTTGGGCACGCTTTTCGAGATGAAAAATTGAAAAATAAGTATTGTTGTTTCATTTTTGTAATTTGCAGAAGAAATAAAAATCTCTCTCTCAGAAACAGGTTTTCCCTTTGGGGTTTTATCCTGAACCGATTGGTCAAAAATTCTTGTGTTAAAATTTATGTGGTTGGCTGATTTAAATTTCTAAGTTCGAATTTGTTGGCTGAAAATTAAATTTTCTGAGTTTTTTGAAAAAGAAAAAGAATCTCATGTGTTTCAGCTTAGTCATTTTTATGTTAAAAATGTGCATACTGGGGTTTGGGCATTAAACTATGCAGAAAAACTATCAAGCTTCAAACTGGGTTGGGGTTCACAAAAAAAAAATTCATGGTATCAGAGCAGAGTTAAAGATCAAAAATTCAAAATTCAAAAAACAGGGGTTTGTGAAAAAAAAATCAGATTTGAAGAAAACAGAGGTTTTGAGAAAAATTTCAGATTTGAAGAAAGTTAGGGCTTTGAGAAAAATTTCCAGATTTCAAAAAAAGTTCTTGAACATGTTGCTTGTGTAGTACAGGTTGTAGCCATGGTATTTGGGCTTAGAGTATAAGACAGGTTGGATGGGGCTACAAATTTTAACCCATGGAAGGCTAGAATTATGATGATACTGGAAGAAAATGAGCTATGGGATATAGTGAATAGTACAACAGCAAATCCTGTGACAGTACCTACCGATGCTACTGATAAAGCAGCTTTCATGAAGAGAGATGTAAAGGAAAGGAGGGTTATACTTGATTTCGTGAAGGATCATGTAATCCCCCACATATAAGCAAAGACACATGCTTTTCAGATGTGGACATATTTGGCCAACATTTACCAGAGTTCAAATGAGAATAGGAAAATGGTGTTAAGGGAGAAGTTGAAGAATGTACACATGAGTAAAGGGGAAGGCATGGCTTCCTATCTTACCAGGGTTACACAGGTGAGGGATGAGCTTGCAGTTGTAGGAGAGGTTATGCAAGGCACTGAGATGGTGCGCACCACCTTAAATGGCGTGACTCAGCAGTGGAGTGTGTTTGTACAGACTATTATTGGTTGAGAGAACATGCCTACATGGGATCGTCTTTGGGATGATCTCACACAGGAGGAGACACGTAGAGGATACTTACAGGGCAATTCATCACATCATAGGAATGATGAGGAGGATGTAGCATTCGCAGAGAAAGGTAAGAAGAAGAAGAAGTTCAAGAAGGGTCCCAAGGGTGGGGCCAAGCAGTATACAGGTGAACAAAAGAAAGACTTGAGTAAAGTCAAGTGTTTCGCATGTCAGACGTTTGGACACTATGCTGGACAGTGCCCAAACAAGAAGAAGAAAGGACAGCAGACAGCAACAGCAGCAGATGTTGATGATTTTGCTTCTCGTTTTGAGGGAGAGTTTTCTCTCTGTGTTGGGTGTATAGAGAGGATATCTTTCACCAGCAGTGATATGGAGGGAGACATGGATGATCAGGATCAGTGTTCCTTATTGGTTGGCCACTCTTTGAGTGCTTCTGCTACTACTTCTACATGGTATATTGATAGTGGGGCTTCGAGCCACATGGCAGGTACTCGTGATATGTTTTCCGAGTTGACCGAGACTGGCTTGAGTCTCGAGGTAGTATTGGGTGATGATACTGTTGTGAGAGCAGTTGGGTGTGGGACTGTCATGTTTGAGAGGGAGTCGATGCAGCCTATGTCGTCGAGGGATGTCTTGTATGTCCTTGGGTTGAAGAAGAACCTTGTTTCAGTTTCTGCCATTGATGACAGGGGATTTGGAGTATATGTCCTAGGTGGGAAAGTGTATGTGTTTCCCATAGTAGCAGGACCATCTACTTCATGTGCCATTGGAGTTAGATGTGGGAAACTGTACAAGCTTCTCTTCCAACCTCATCATGCATTAGCCCATGGGAGCAGTAGTACTGAGATGTGTGAGTTGTGGCACAAGAGGATGAGCCACCTTCATCATTCATCTTTGAGATTATTGAGGGAGATGTCTACAGGATTGCCTCAGTTCAGCACAGAGCAGGGTGGTGTGTGCAGAGGGTGTGCTTTGGGAAAGTACACCAAGACTGCTTTTCCGAGCAGTGACACGAGATCAGGTGGCATACTAGACTTGATTCATTCAGACTTGTGTGGACCTATGTCCTCTGCATAGTTGACAAGATTTGAGTACTATATCAGCTTCATTGATGACCACTCCAGAAAGACCTGGATCTACTTTCTGAGAAGTAAACAATATCAGGAAGTCTTGCAGAGGTTCCAAGAGTTTAAAGCTCTTGTGGAGAACCAAACAGGGAGGATCCAAGCACTTAGGTCAGACAATCGGGGTGAGTATACCTCCAAGGAGTTTGATGAGTTTTGCAAACAGGAGGGCATCAAGAGGCAGTTGATAGTTCCATACACTCCACAGCAGAATGGAGTTGCGGAAAGGAAGAACAAAGCCATAGTGGGAGCAGCTAGAGCCATGTTGCATGATCAGAGTCTTCCTTTATTTCTATGGGCAGAGGCCTGTAGCACTGTTGTTTATGTTCAGAATAGGATTCCACACCGAGCATTGGGGTGTAAAACTCCTGAGGAGATGTTCACCGGGAAGAAACCTGAGATAGGTCACTTCCGCATATTTGGATGCCTTACATACTCTCATGTCCCTTCTGAGAAGATGACAAAGTTAGAGCCTACAGCGGAGAAAGGAATCTTTGTTGGATATGACGAGACTTCGAAGGATTTTCGCATATACCTTCCTACACAGAGGAAAGTTGTGGTGAGGAGGGAGGTCAGATTTGAGGAGAAAGCCTTCAGGAAGTCTTATGATTCAAAGGTGGAGGAGCAGCAGATTGTGTCTCCACAGGTGACAAGTTCACAGAGTCAAAGTATAGGGTCACAGGTTTCAAGAGTGACTGGATCACAGGTTACAAGTACATCAGTTTCAGGGACTCAATCTACAGGGACTTCTGGTACAAGGACAGGTTCACAAGTCACAGGTTCACAGGTTTCACCTTCATCTGATTCGGGCGGTACAGGTTCAGGATCACCAGGTACAGGATCTCAGGCCACAAGTACTTCTTCAGGTAGACAGTTGTCTGATGAGGAGGTTATGGAGGAGCGCCTACAAGAGGAAGCTACTTCCAAGAAACGTAAGCGAAGTTGGCTTAAGGATCTTGTGAAGGAAGCAGAGCAGTCTGTGGGACCGCCCAAGAGGGAGGTCAGGGAGAGCAAAGCACCAGAGAGATTTTCCAGTTATATGGCGATGGTGACTACCTTGTGTGATTCTGAGCCTACTACATTTGAGGAGGCTACCCCACACCAGGTATGGAGAGATGCCATGATGGAAGAGTACAAATCCATCATGAAGAATGGAGTGTGGGAGGTTGTTCCAAGACCAGAGGGGAAGTCAGTGGTGACTTCCACGTGGCTCTATAAAATCAAGCGTGTTGCAGATGCCAGCATTGACAAGTACAAAGCTCAGTTTGTTGCACGAGGGTTCTCACAGGTAGAGGGAGTTGACTACTATGAGACCTTTGCACCGGTTGCTAGATTTTCTTCAATCAGAGCAGTGATCTCCATTGTGGCAGAGATGGGTTGGAGGATTCATCAAGTGGATGTGAAACCGCTTTTGTGAAACGGTTTTCTACATGAGGAGGTATATCTAGAGCAGCCTCAAGGCTTTGAGATTCATGGGAGAGATTCACATGTTTGCGGGCTGAAAAAGGCCTTGTATGGTCTGAAGCAAGCCCCTCGGGCTTGGTATTCCAGGATGGACACTTACTTGTTATCGATTGGGTTTCAGAAGAGTGAGGCGGATCCCAACCTATACTACATTGTGGTTGGTGGTGTTCCGCCCATTCTTCTGCTATATGTTGATGACTTGTTCGTTACAGGAGGAGAGCACATGATTGAAGCATGCAAGAAAGATCTTGCTTCAAAGTTTGAGATGACTGACCTTGGACTAATGCATTACTATTTGGGGATGGAGATATGGCAGGAGGATGGACATGTTTTCCTAAGTCAAGGAAAATATGTTGCAAATATTCTGAGGAGATTTCGGATGGAGGATTGCAGGCCCATGTCTACACCCATGATCACCAACTGGACGAAGCTTCATGCTTCTGAGGAAGAGTTGGTGGATCCTACTGTATATCGTCAGTTGATCGATCCATTGATGTATTTGGTCAACACTAGACCAGATATGAGTTTTGCATTTAACACTCTCAGTCAGTTCATGGTGGAGCCTAGGAGAGTGCATTGGATAGTTGCAAAACATGTATTGAAATACCTTGCAGGTACAGTAGATTTTGGTATGGACTACAGGAGATCTGATGGAGTGGGACTAGTTGGCTTTACAGATTCAGATTGGGCAGGTAGTGTTTCGGACCGGAAGAGCACTTTCAGTTGTTGTTTCAGTTTGGGCTCAGCAGTTGTGTTTTGGTTCAGTCAGAAACAAAATTCCGTAGCATTGAGTTCTGCACAGGCTGAGTATATGGCTGCCAGTCAGACCAGTTATGAAGCCTTGTGGCTTCGCAAGTTGATGGTTGATTTATTTGGTCAGAAGATAGGACCCACAATGATACATTGTGATAATCAGAGTTGCATCAGGCTCTCTGAGAATCTGGAATTTCATGACAGGTCCAAACACATTGAGATCAGATATCACTTCATCAGGGATTATGTTCAGAGAGGAGCAGTACAGTTGCAGTACATTTCTACTGATAAGCAGGTGTTTGACATTCTCACGAAGTCTTTGGGTAGAGGGAAGCATGTCTATTTCAGAGACAAGTTGGGAGTGGTGAAGAACACCTTCATCGGTAAGAGGGAGCGTTGAAAATTTATCTAGGAAGTGTTAGTTCACCCAGTGGTGCCTTGGGGTGGACAAGGACACTTTAATTGGTGACCCCTAGTCATGGGCGTGTGATAACTGGCACTCAAATCGCCCCCTGTCGGCGATGGAAAATTTTCCAGCGAGGCACAGTTCCACCCCTTCTCGTTATTTTTTTGGAATTTCGACGACCTGGGTCGTCTTAAAATGGGCCAAAACCCCTAGGGGCATATTTCCATGCCATAGTTCCGTAGTAAATGGGGTGTAGCTACGATTCTGCCAGTTTTTATAACCGGATCTAGGGAACAAATCACCGGAAAAGCGAGGCAATTTGAGTGCCAGTTATCCCACGCCCTAGTCATGTTTTAATTATTGAAGTGAGATGCACTTTATAATTTTAAAGTCACTTCATTAAAAGTTAAATTCATGGTTATACTAAATTCATATTTAATAAAGGTCAAGTGAGTGATTAATTAAAAGGGGGTGGTTCATACTTTACTAAATGACATGAGGTGCACTAAATGTCATTTATTAATTATTAAATGAGCATTTAATGAGAACCCACATCTAATCTAATCTGGGCCATTAGATTGAAAGAGGAAGTTGCCATGAACAAAAAGGGGCTAGGGCAAGGCAAACTCATCATTATTCACTTTTCAAGAGAGAAATTTTGGAGAGGAGCAAAAGAGAAAGCTAGGTTTTGGGATAAATCGACCTAGGGAGAAGAAGAAAAACTTTGGCACAAATTCCAAGAATCCGTACAGCAGCAAGTTGGCACAAATTTCGAGGAAGACTGTTGGTCATTTATTGCAGTCCGTACAAATCTGTTTTTGGCACAAAAATTGAGGTGGTTGTATAGCATTAATTGTTGGTCGTACAACACAGAAATCAAGGACGGATTTCTGATCGGTTTGGCACATTTCCCGAGACATCCATACAACATTTATGACTGGTCCGTACAGCACAGAAATCGAGAGAATTCTGGGCGTGATTTTTGAGGTTTTCTGCAGCATTAATTGTTCACACGTGTGAGCCATACACTGTAAAAAAAGTACAGAAATTCCTACTGTGTCTTGGGCACATTTTTCAAGATGAAAAACTGAAGATAATTACTGTCGTTTCATTTTTGTAATTTGCTGAAGAAATAAAAATCTCTCTCTCAGAAACAGGTTTTCCCTTTGGGGTTTTATCCTGGACCGATTGGTCAAAAATTCCCGTGTTAAAATTTATGTGGTTGGCTGATTTAAATTTATGAGTTTGAATTTGTTGGCTGAAAATTAAATTTCCTGAGTTGTTTTGAAAAAGAAAAAGAATCTCATGTGTTTTAGCTTAGTCATTTTTATGTTAAAAATGTGCATACTGGGGTTTGGGCATTAAACTATGCAGAGAAGCTATCAAGCTTGAAACCGAGTTGGGGTTCACAAAAAAAACTTGCATATCCATTGTTGACTTGAGCTATACCAAGTCAACAATGGATATGCCTATCTTATACCAAGGTCTACAAATACCCCAAGTGATCATGTCCACCTCCCTCTTATCTAGCCTCATAGAGTAGTTTTAGATGTGGGTTATGTGAGTACCATTTGAGCAATCAACAATTTCATTATTGGATCTGAAGTTTTCCCATATCACTTACGGAGCTATGGATTCAAAGATCTTATTTTAAGGTTTCATCCTTATAAAAGGGTTGCACTTCTTTTCTAGGGTTCCTTGAGTATATGCAAGGAATTTTACCCTCTTTAGAAGATCCATGCTTTCCTTCCTAAGGTTTTCCCCTCTCTTCAAAACCTAACATTATCTTATTGTCCATTCTTTCCAATAATATCTGTAGAGGTATTTTTTGCTAAAGATTGTCCTACTCTAAATACAAAAACAATACATTGCAAGATTTCTTGGAAGTGTTAGTACTATTTCCTCCTTTGATCTATACAAGGGATTCTTTGAAGGCTTTTTGGAGTCGTTTTCTTTGTTGAACCTAATGAGCTCAAAATGGCTATTTGTCGTATTCAACGAGGCTACTTATATTTGGGTAGATATGATACAAAAGAATTATATATGCAATTGTTGTCATACAAAGAGTTGTTTTCAAGTCTTGGTTGGCTTGTCTTCAAGGCACTGAAGAACTTGCAAGAGTAATAGTTTGTGACAAACATTTTCTATATGATATTGTTGACATGGTTTGTAGTACACATTTAGTCGTGAACTCCACATATGGGTTTGATTTATTGTGCCAAACCCTTGCTCAAGGGTGACTTCATCAATTTTTCATTTATATTTTTTTGGATCAAGCGAATGGGCCCATATTCAATAAATTGTCGATATTATCTCAAAATACATACACAATCCACTAGGATCACTTCCACTGCCTCTTCCTAAAGATTCTTCTACAAATTATTCTCACCCTATTGTAGTGGCTCTTTCTCTACTACAATTTGATGCACCTCCTTTTATTGGTATACCTTCTACGAAGATTTCTTCTACATTGTTGATGGACTTGATGGATTCTCCTTACAATGTGCATATGGCAATGCAGTTTGCTTATGGACCTCATTTGTTCCAAGATGTGATGATCTCATTATTGACCCCACCACATTTGGAGACATTATTTATGTTCTAGGAGATGGTGGTTTTCTATTGGATGCTCTGTTTTATTGTGAGACACGGCATGCCTCTCAGTTATTGGAGTTGAACATTTTTGGGCCTATGACCAGTTGTTCTCGTGGGAGAGTTAAGTTATTTCTCACCTTCTTTGATACAACATCTGATCACAAGTCCGTGTGATATATCCCCCACTATTTTTATAGATAACTCTTAGCATATTGTCGTAGTCTAAACGGTCTACGAATTGGATTTTTTTCCAACCGCTCAAAAACACAAGGGAAACCAACATTGTTTGCCCAAAGTCCAACAATAATCATTTGGATTTATTTAATTGGAAATATCAATCATTAATGTTACAAAATCTAGTTGTAATAGGGGTATTCAAGGATGGCATTTCTACATCAAAAACAATGATTTCAACAATCTAAAATTGCAACTTTCAACGAAGATTTTATGGTCGGATTCTGATGATGGCAATCTGGAAAAGGTCAAAATCATAGAACATTTAGCCTTCTTCTATTTCAACAAATATCTTCCTTCCACATTTTGACCTTGGTCTTTGTTGGATGTACTATTTTCAATTGCATGAGCCACTCTTTATACCTTCAATGGATTAGCATATTATAGTGGATCTTTATCTTTATGATGTTGGCTTACTCTAGATGCTCTACACTTGGCTACTTCCAACAATCCATCTCACCAATATCGACTTCATGATACTTCTACCAGAGACCGCATTCACCAAGTTATGGCAATGAGTTGGTGTAGGTGATATGTAATTCAAGGGGGATGATGTGGCCCCTTGCTCAATGTTAAGGGGGGGAGTAAATCTTGTGTTGTAATGATTCTATGTGTAGCCCCATGTTCAGCTCAAGGGCACGCAAGAGTTGGAATCAATGATGTAATTTTCATGTGGCCATGACCATATCATATTGTCATGAATGCATTTGGCTAGGCATTAATTATGGCCAAGGTCATCATTTATTGTAATATTAGGTTATGGTTAAGGCCAACCTAGTCAACCTTGATAGGAAGCCTTAATAACCCTCTTGGGGAGTGTATCATACTTATATGGGTTCATAAGCCCTCTTAGGAGGATGCCCTATCTCAGTTGTGTATACATACACAGCTCAAACCTCATTTGTAAATCATATTTTTTTATCATTTAGATAAGGCTCTCTATTACAAGTGTTTTAAGCATGCAGGCACTACATCGTTAGCATTCTCTGGTGGTTGGTATATTTTCTCTTTTATGTGCATTTTGTACATCTCACGTGTAGTGCACTCGTGGTTGTGCATCTCTCTCTCTTTAGCACACTTTTGGTTTATCCCTATCGCACATCTTTGGTGTTGTTTTTTTCTCTTTTTATTATAGGTTTTGGGTTTGTATTTTTGGTTCCATTCAATCCCTCTATGTTTGTGATCTCAACACAAAACATTCATCACTGAATACGCAAAGCACTCACAATATCAATTGCCCACCAAAAGAGTGCTATTCATCAACAAAATTATATGTCAAGTACATGGTCCATAATCAAAACAATATCATCTCCAAGAAAGCCCAAGGGACATTATCCCAACACTGTTCAAGCCTCTTTCAATCCCATTGATAGGAGATCGATACTAACCATGTTAATATAACCAACATCAATCATCATTACAATGAGTGATCTAAGTATGAATTAGAGAAGAATATTGATAAATGAATGAAGTGGAAACATACAAAGAAAGTATCCAAGAATATCTCCAACTCAAAGTCGAAACCTTAAAAGTTGCTAAATTAATTCTAAATGAGCACCTTGATTTAGGTGGTTCGATCCTCATCCAAGCATAGAAAAGTCAATGCAATCAACATGTTCAACACCTTTGTCTAGGAAAAACTAGAACCTCCAAGTGGTGTGCCCTCCCACCTATGATAGAAAGGGTGAAAAAGGAAAATAATCTCCTAGAAAAGCATTGCATTGTGTGGTGCACCCTTTTCTTACCTATAGTAGAAAGGGTGAAAGAGGAAAATAATCTCCTAGAAAAGCATTGCATTGTTGCACGAAAATCCGAGGGTGCTCTTGTCAACTGCAAATAAATAAGGGATCTACCAAGAATAACTGTTGGCATGCTAATAATTATCTCCTCGACTTGGACACACAAGTTACGTTGGAAATAAAAGCCAAGAGCATTGGAATATGTGTCATGAATCTTCTCTCAGGAGGGTGCACTAATTTCCCAAGAAATAGCATTGAATGTGAACTAGATTATGCTCAAGTGGGGGCCCTCTACCTACCAAGAATGAATTGAGTGCATGACAATTAAGATGAATAGTGGAGCGCTTTCCCCTAGGTCAAAATAAATCATACCTACCGAAACTTAAACCTCCAAAAAAGCACTCTTTGTGTCCTCACATGCAATGCCCTATTTTTCTTATAATAGAAGTCAAACCAAATAAGTCAAAGTCAAAGATAAGACTACTAAGTGGAGTGTTTCCCTTTTGTCAAAAATAAACTACAATTATTGTTAATACATGAGTGGGTCGCCCTCTTCCAGGCTACAAGGTGGAACCTAGAAAAAAGATGGTGAAAGCACAATAGATAAGATTCCTTGAGTCAAAAATTCCTCAAGCAAACAACCCACTAATTTATGTACAATTTATTCAACCTGCTGCAATATTTAGACATGACAAAAACCTTAATTTTGAAATAATTTTGTACTTTGACTAAACTATTTCATACTTTCACTAAACTACTTTATATTTCTAGGTTTTCTTCTCTATCACCACACAAACCCATCCACATATAGCACTTCTAAAAATAACAAGTCTAAAAATAGACTTTCCCCAACCATTACCAAAAGACAAACACATGCTCTCATCCAAAGGGTATCCAAAACGCCAATCCCTTTCCCAAATTAGTAAGTTTTTAAAAATTGAAACTTTTCAAAAATAGCAACTTCAAAGATAGTAGAATACCCTTTACGACAACAACCATAGGTACTCAAAACTATGACCAATTGCTAGAAATAGTAAGCTTCTAAAAATAGAAAATCTCAAAATCATAAGAACCCGTTTTGAAGCAGTCACCTCACATGCATGTTCCAAGTGTTGCATTTAACATGAATATACAGGAAACCTACTAAAAATAGAACTAATGTCTGAAGTGAAGCATTAAATATGGTGTCCCCAAACATCGATGTGAAGAAGTCAGAAAATATAAACATGATCTTGAAATTTTGGGACCAATACATGTACTCGGAATGTGTTGGATCATTCACATTGAACAACATGACTATTAACATTGACCATGCATGGGCAAGTTCAATGTTAATAGGTACTTCGCTCCAATAAGGCCTTGCAAGGTCCTTTCATTAAAGGTCAATCCTTGGAATCTAACATTCTTCTGTTAGTAGGCTCAAGTTGTGGGAGAAAAGAGCATCAAAAGGAAGCAAGTGGATATTAAAATGCTTAATCGATAGTTAGTTCCCTAATGAATTTGATTGTTGCAGAGGAAATCCATCTCTAACAATGTGCGTGGGATCATGGAGAAGCTTCTTCCATGGAAGTGGAAATGTATCTTGAAATTGAGCTCCTTACAATGTACATATTACCGTTGCTTGTTGGACTATTTATGGTGAGTATTTGCAGGCCTACGAATAATATAAATTGCCTATAGATATCTTTCTATGGTTTCTATACAATTATAATTTACCCTCTTTTTTATTATTTCAAAATCAAATAACTAGTTTTTTTACTTGCATTTTTAACTTGTCGCTTTGATCTGGTTATGACTTCAATACCTTCTCTCTTTATGTGCCAATTTTTTCCCTCGAATCATTTTGTTCTTCATAATTCACGCTGCTATTATTTTTTGCCTTCATTCTGACTCTTGGCATTGGCATCAAGATCAACCTTCTTGAAATGCCTTCTTGTCTCACGTGCATTTGGCATTTGCACATCAACCATCTGGTATTGACTCTACTCTCTCTCATGATTTCATCTGAAGTTTGCTTCTTGGATTCGACGTGATGAACATTCTTTTTTTTCTGCTGCCACAGTTTTCCTTATGGGCAAAACCATTTCCCTAATGTTTTGAACTTACATATATTTACAGAACAAAGAAAATAACAATAATAATCTTGCACTTAAAATTAAAAAATATCTTGCTTTGTGCCTCACATTCCTTCGTGAAAAGCATCTTGTAATTCCAGATTTGACCTTCATAATATATTTTTCATTATACATACCTGAGAATCGGTATCTCTGATAACATGTAGGCAAATAGGTTGCTAAGATATTGACGAGAGAAAATAAAAGAAATATTTTATTAATAATGTTGCATTGTTACACCTCTTACACACTATGAGTCACATAGTTGACATATTAATAACACCCATGGTTAGGTAGTTTAACCACCTAACCTCAAACCTCAATAATTATCATTACATTTGTCACATAACATATGACATGGCAAAGTATCAATAGCTCCTAAACAACACTTATGAGTGTAACCATTCTAAGTTACAACATACACCAAGAATATTATTGGTAATGATCATGTTGCAAATCTACGTATTGCGAAAATTATGTAGAGCAACATTTCAATTGTGAACACTTGGCTAGACTCTAAACCAATGCATGTCTCAAGGTGAATAGGCAAGTGCTGTATAGATGGACCACCACAACTAGGCACATGATTTAAACTACTTCAAAAAATATAAAGTACATTTAAAGTATAATTCCATCAACATGCCATGTAATGCAAAACCTCAATGTTTTTCTCTTCAGAAGTACTATTTTACATAGTCCAACGAGACCTCTTGTTACAAAGAATGCTACATTTTTTACCATGATGGCATGCAATAAAAATAAAAAATTGGTGATTTTCAAAGACTCGGGAAACAAAAAGCAAGCTTCAATCCATAGTTCTGCACTTTTATTTTACACAGTTGGGCAAGCTCCATCACTACAAAGAAAACTGAAAATGTTCATTTAATGACATACCATAAACAATGGCATACTATTATTGGCGCTTCTTATATACAACTTTGGGACTCTCCTGCGTTCTTTTGTCACTGAACCACTGCACAATGGCCTTTCGTGGCAAATTTGTGAGGTGTATGATATTATCTACCATGGCATCCTGTGTAATCAAATCAAAATTCTGCATTATCTATATTTATTGAAATTGGCTTTTTGAAAAATGAAAATACTTTGACATATTTCCTAATCGAAGTTCATACTAGATTGGAGCAAAGGTGACAATAATTTGAAATATTCTTTAAAAAAAAGGTATGTGAAGATTCCCTAGCAGATTAAAATGTCTTTTCCAGTAATTATTTTGTCAGATTTTCCAGATAATAAAAATGAAAACAAAGTCCAAGATACTAAGTTCACAAAGACTGAAAGGACTTCAGCCTCTGCATTTTCTGACTGTCATATGGCTTCAGAAGGTTTTGAGCTGCCCTGGAGAGTAACCCTCACTGTTAGGCCTCTGTCGTAAAGACTTTTATTTCCAACATTTCATGTATATAGTATATAGATGAATTGTGACTAATTTGGGTATTTATTATTTTAAAGACTAAAATATCTGGATATAAAAACCCTCACCCAAAATTTCCTTCACAAACCATAGGTGTCAACAATAGGGGATGTACATGGCCTGCATTTCAATCTGTAACATTGGGAAACCTTAAACTGTTCTTTCTGTGTATAACTTAATTCGACCTACCTTGCTGTATTCTTCATAGTGACGTTTGTACTCTATTTCATCATGACAGATTAATCCATGGTCGTGGATAACAGTGATACCACAATAAAACCATGAGCATATTGCCCTAGGCGTACCTTTTGGTTCTTCTTGATAAAATACTTGAAATTGTAAGTGCAGCATTAACCTCTACTCTCTTTAGTGACCAGATACAGGCTATACTTCGCCAACCCTTACATTTTTACTGGAATATACTTTATCTATGCTGAACCAACCACTGGGAATCAAACACACTGGGGCTTGACCACCACACACTGTTGCCAGGATCCACTTGGGGCTGCCTATCCATCGATTTTTGAATACCATGGCTCCTGCTAAGCCCAACTACCGTCAAACCCAGCATGCGTATTGAGAAGATCACTTTCACGGTCACCTTCCTTCTTTTGTCAGCCAGATCACCCCTATGTATGGGGTTTACAACAGTTCGATAGAGACTAGTTGTCCCATGTAACTAGCAATAGAGTACCTTCTAGTAGTCAACAGTGACTTTCCAAGTCAAGGAAAGCGAGGACTTTTAATGCCTCCTCTCCAATGACATGCATGTGATAGTTGTACACCAGTGCTTGTGACAGCAGTTGGGGCCAAATGTATATCTTAGGCAACTTTGATGGAATAGATGCCCCCACTCACGACCTCTTAACCAAAGGATGATTTATGCAGTGTGGTGAGACCCTCTGCCCCATGGAAGATCTCAAGTAGATCAGTTGTCACTTGCTCGTCTTGACCAGAAGGATCTAGTAAAAAAAGGAAACTGATGAAAACCATTGTGGTGAAGTGTCCCAGTCCTAACGGGAGTTGTATAGTATGATTTTGCTGAGATTATAGCTAATCTTAACTTCAGGCCATGTGTCAACCCTCTATTTGAGGTATTAGTTGCTTTATTGAGCCTACATATGGATAAATAACCCATCTTATTGTGCTCATCTGACCTAGTCACCTACTTGCAGCTAGTGCCTTAAACCCTAAAGAAGGTTATGTTGAAGTTTGTAGCTCAGACTAACATTTCCACATGGGTTTGTGTCTAACCTGTGGAAATCGGTATTAATACCTCTCAGAATTTTAGAAATTCACTTTATTAAGTTAATTATTAAAGTGAATGTCATTTTAGAATTAATTGAGGTTAATTTTATAAAATGCCTAAGTTTTTTACATTAGTGATTTAAGTTAATTAAGTGAATCTTAGTCATTGATCTCAAGCGAGGGAGAGATCTAATCTCAACCACTGATCACTTAGGAGGTTAGGGTTTTGGTTCATCTCAAGATTATAAAAGGAAACCAGGGTGAGAATGTTAAATTTTACTTATTCCGGGCCTAGATAAAATATTTCCTGGTGATTTTCCGTGTTGAAAATCACTGCTGGAATATTTTAACAGAATTAAATAGTGGAAGCGATTTCAATGTTAACAGATCTACTCAATTAAATAACAAACACAAAATTTCTGCCCTTGAAATCAGCTTTTCATTCAATAATTTACAAGCTTACAAGGGCTCCCTTACTGAGAAAATGACCCTAAGAATATACAACAGCAAACTTGGCAAAATGCCCTCCTCCAACCTGCAGAACCTCTCAACAAACCCACCTGCCTACTGCTGTGTCGTACGACCTATACGGCGCTGCTGTATGGCCCAAGTTGAAGCAACACCCTGAGGTGCTTTCTTCTGATCTACCGCACTTCCTGCCCAATTTGAGTCTAAATAACCCTACAGCTCCACTCCATCACCTCCAAGATACCTCAATCCACACTCTATTGTGCCCCTCAAATATCTAAGCACATGCTTCGTTGCTACCCAATGCACCTGCCTCGGCTCCACCATGAACCGACTCAAGGTGTTCACAATAAAACATAAATTTGGCCTAGTGTTGACCAAATACATCAACGATCCAATCAGCTATCTATATACTTTGGGATCCACCGACTCTTTATCTGAAGAATCAATCTTCTTCAGGTTGGATACCATAGGTGTACCCATTGGTCTACAATCCTCCATCCTAAATCTCTTCAAGATCTCCACTATGTACTTTTCCTGACCAAGGAAGATCTCACCGGATCTCTATCATAACTCTAACCCCAAGAAATAATACATCAAGCCGATGTCCTTCATCTCAAACTCTATGGCTAAATCTGCCTTGCACCCAACTATAAGCTCCTCTGCACCTATGAGAAATAAATCATCCCATAGCCTCTCCCAGGTGGGGAGTTTCTCCCGAGCACATTCCTTTTACGAATGGTTCCTGAGGCTTGGTGAATCCATTCAATGCCACACTAACAAGATCCGCATCAACTACTTTCTCCCCAATGGCTACAAGTTGATTATGTATCTAAGTGATCTTCATGAGATGGCTGGTAACATTGTTAGATCTCGTCATCCAGACATCTCTAAGCTTGTTTCTCAAGATCATCTTCCTATTCATGTTGTCACTTTGGAACAAATCCACTAGAGCTTTATACATTGCATGGATCATTGTCTTCTCTGCTACATGAGGAATTAGGTGACCCTTCACAACATCTAGGATCACTCTCTAGGCTTTGATATCCTTCTTCTCATGAGTTACCAATTGTGCCAGATCTATTGGTGAAGCCACTACTTTCTCCACAATGTCCCAAAGTTCATGTTCCTTCAAAAGCAATGTAGCCCTCACTTTCCATGATAGGAAGTTAGATGCCCCATCTAACCTATCTTCAAACCTAACATTGGTTGCTACCATAACTAAATCTGCACAAAATAATTGTCGCGTGCTTATTCCTTCAAGCACCTACCAAGATCTACTACTGTATATTTCATATCTGCTTCCCTTTCAAAATGTGAGCTCTAATACCATGTTAAATTTTACTTATTCCAAGCCTAGAAAAAATATTTCCTAGTGATTTCCCTTGCTGAAAAACACTTTTACAGCTCACTTAATAAATTATACTGTTGGAATATTTTTACAGAATTAAATAGTGGAAGCGATTTCAATGGAAAATAGGTCTACTCAGTAAAATAACAAACACAAAATTTCTACCCTTCCAAACAGCTTTTCATTCAATAATTTTCAAGCTTACAAAGGCTCCCTTACTGGGAAAATGGTCCTAAGAATATACAACAGCAAACCTGGCAAAATGCCCTTCTCCAACCTACAAAACTGCTCAACAAACCCAGCTGCATGTTGATATGCCATACAACCTGTACAGTGTTGTTGTACGGCCCGTACAAACGCGTCTCTCTACAGATCTGCCAATACAATGCGCCCTACGCACTACGTGCCCGCAGCTCTATTTGCACAGCCACAACCTACAAACGGCTCACCCACATCTCTATCCATACAACTCCTACGAATCAGTCGGCTTTCGTATAAACTGTACGGACGACAATTTGCTTTGACCTTTGCCTCACTGGTACGGTCCCCTATAAGATTTCTCTACCTGTTGCAATCTCTCTCTTGACCAAATCTAAAAAATAGAAAGTCCTCTCCAACTCAACGCTTGAGTTTCACTCTCTTGTGATTGTGTGTCTTCTCCTCTCACCTTGTCTTCCTTTTATACTATTGGGATGAACAAAAACCCTAACTCCAATGGTTGAGATCATATCTCAATCACTTGAGATCAATGGTTGAGATCATATCTCAATCACTTGAGATCAATGGTTGAGATTCATTAACTTAAATCACTAATGCCAAAAATCTAGGCATTTCTTCAAATTAACCCCAATTAATCTAAAAAGACATTCACTTTAATAGTTGGCTTTAATAAATTGAATTCTCAAAGTTCCTGAGAGGTATTAATGACGACTTCCATAAGTAAGACATAAACTTATGGAAATACCTATGTGAGCTACAAACATCAACAGATAGGAGAAGACACACAACACACTAGACGTTAAATTTAGCATAAAATTCACAACAAGAGCATAATAAGGATCACTGAAAGAAACACAATCACAAGATAGACACAGATTTATCCTGGGAAACCCTCATGGAGTAGAAAACCCAACAAAGCTTTCCTCAATATAGATGACCAACAAATACAAAGATGTAAACCCCAAACAAGAGCTCCTTCTCCTCCTTCGCAGATCTCTCTCTCTCCCATGCGCAATTCACAAATGAATGAATGAGTGAGTGAGTGTGATAAATGAAGAACACACATCCTCTATTTATACTTTACTTCACTTGACTTTTAACCCTAACTGGGCCGACTTCTCCTAGGAGAGTCTAATAACCCCTAAACACTTAACTCAGGGCCGACCCCACTAGGGAAGTCTAATAACCCTAGTTACAACATCCCAACGGAGGAATAAACATCTCCGAATATATAATAATGTCCCGACGGAGGAATGAAACATCTCCGAATAAAGTACAAATAGAATATTCTTAGAAGTTACAATATTTCAACACTCCCCCTTAACGAGAAGGATATTCTAACAACATCTGCAGGAGCAAGGAGTCATCAACATCATACATGATACATCTATAAATCATTGGAAGCTTTCTTCAATCATCATCAGTTACTGGAACATCAACATCGTCAGTACTGAGTCTTCATCTTCTGCAGCACTCGATCAGCTACAGCAGCATCATCATCTGGATCTTTCGATCAACAGCATCATCTGGATCTCTCGATCAACAACATCATCATCTGGATCTTCCGATCAACAGCATCATCTGGATCTCTCGATAAACAGCCTCATCGTCTGGATCTCCCGATCAACAACATCAACATCTGGATCTTCCGATCAACAGCCTCATCGTCTGGATCTCTTGATCCACAGCATCAAAATATGCAACACACATGATCCTTCCTTTCGGAATTACGGGATCATGGACAGTCCTTCCCTTCGGAATTATGGGACCCTAGTCCAACAACTTTGGTGATCCTTCATTTCGGAATTACGAGATCATGGACAATCCTTTCTTTCGGAATTACGGGATTCTAGTCCATCAACTCTAGTGATCCTTCCTTTCGGAATTACGGGATCATGGACAGTCCTTCCTTTCGGAATTACGGGACTCTAGTCCATCAACATTGGTGGTGCTCAGACAATCCTTCCTTTCGGAATTACGGGACCTAGTCTTTACGTAGCTACCACACTTGGACGATCCTTCCTTCGGAATTACGGGATCCTTGTCCACTACTTACATCTTAGACAATCCTTCCTTTAGGAATTATGGGATTCTAGTCTAAGGATCAATATTTAAGACTATCCTTCCTTTCAGAATTATGGGATCAATGTCTAGGGATGATCAATCCCACCACAATCCAAGGATCAGCATTTAAGACTATCCTTCCTATCGGAATTACAGGATCATTGTCTAAGGATGATCAATCCTGATCCAATTACGGGATGATCAATCCCTATCAATTTAAGACACCATAACATGTCTAGGGACGATGCAATCCAGATCTATTTACAGGATAATCAATCGTTATCACTTTAGGACATAAGTCCAGGGACGATGCAATCTAGATCTATTTACAGGATGATCAATCCTTATCACTTTAGGACATAAGTCCAAGGACGATGCAATCCCACTAGTCCTCTTAGACAAAGTCTAAGTACCACTTCATCGACCTCATCGTCGGTACAGGTATCCACATCTTCGACCTCATCGTCGGAACAGGTAACCTCATCATCGATACAGGTATTCTCATCATCGATACAAGTATCCACATTATCAATACAGGTATCCTCATCATTGACCTTATTGTCCGTATAGGCAACCTCATCATCGATACAGGTATCCACATCAATACCAGTATCCAAATATCATCATTGACCACATCACTCCCCCTTTCGAGGAGAGTCCTTCTGAACTACACCAAGCTTGTCTCGGAAATACTCAAACTTTACTCGAGACAGAGGTTTGGTCAATACATCAGCAAGTTGCTCATCAGTGCTCACATACTCGAGCTTTATAGCTCCTTTCTGCACCATATCCCGTATATAGAAATATCGGATCTTTATGTGCTTTGACTTATCATGGAACACTGGATTTTCTGTCATCTTGATACAACTCTGGTTGTCACACAAGATCACAGTGGGATCCATCTCTAAGTCAAATAGTCCTAATAACAACTTCTGAAGCCATATGGCTTCACAACTAGCAGAGCAAGATGTTATATATTCCGCTTCAGCTGTGCTCAGAGCCATACTGGACTGCTTCCTGCTAAACCACGAGATCATAGCAGATCCCAGACAATAACATCCACCCGATGTGCTCTTTCTGTCTAAGACACTTCCAGCCCAATCTACATCTGTATAACCATACAATCTGAAATCATTATCTCCAAGATAATATACACCAAAGTCTATCGTACCTTTTAGGTACCTCATCACATGCTTTGCAGCTATCAAGTGAACACGTCTAGGCTCAACTAGATACTGACTCAGGGTGTTCACAGCAAAGCATATATCTGGCCTGGTATTCATTAGATACATCAGCGACCCAATAATCTGTCTGTACTGAGTCATATCCACTAATTCTGACGATTCATCAACCAACAACTTCAAGTTGGTATCCATGGGAGTGGCCATGGCTTTACATTCCAACATATCAAATCTTTTCAAGATTTCCACAACATACTTTCCCTGGTTGAGAAAGATTCCTTCTGGGCCTTGCCATACTTTCAAACCTAGGAAGTAATGCATCAATCCGAGATCTTTCATCTCAAATTCTGTAGCTAGCTTCTTCTTGCTTTCCATGATCTGTTTCTCATTTCCTGTCAGAAATAGATCATCCACATACAGTAATAGTATGACAGGTTCATCATCCATAACCTTAAGGTAAAGGTTAGGATCAGCTTTACTTTTGGTAAAGCCCAAGCTTGTCAAGAAGCTATCAATTCTTCCGTACCAAGCTCTAGGTGCTTGTTTCAACCCGTACAAAGCTTTCTTCAACTTACATACGTGAGTTCTTCTATCTTCAACCTTTTTGTCCGCCAGATTGCACACCAGCAGCGGAAATCTTTCGAAAGCTGTCTCTTCACTACAAGTGAGAGAGGTGTGGCCTTGGGGGCAAGCAATGAGCCAGGTACTGTCACCTGAATCCCAGCTCCTCCATTTAGGCAAACTCCTAACGAAGCCAAGGGGGGTAGTCCCTACAAAGAGTTGTCTATGGCTCAATGTTTTAAGTGTTAAAAATGTATGGTGATGCGGATTGGTGTTGTTTAGGATTTTTTAGTGATGAAAGACACACGATTTACTTTTAAATAAAACACAAGATAAGATACAATCCACGTTGCGAAACAGTATATAAAGACTTGAGATAATTAAGAAGCATCCACAGATAAAAAATTAAATGATAAAAGGACCAGTGCCTTATCAAATGGGTAACGGAGTCAAAATAATTGCATTATAGTGCTGGGGGATGCTGAAAAATAAGTCTTGATAGTAACTGTTCGTGAGATCGTTGTGCAAATTATCTTGGTAAATTTCAAAGTTTTAATGGTCTTGATTATTAGGATAAAACCAAGGATATTCAAGAGAAGGTCCGGAAAAGACAGTATCAAGTGCCTCCGTTCAAGGACATGTCGGGCCACCCAGTGCTCTAGCCAGGTCGCGCAATGCTAACCAGCAAACTAGAGGCTGAACATGGAATTCCGGCGCCCCCACTAGGAGATTACCCACTGAACTTATCTTATCGCTCAACTCCGGATTGGTTGGTTATGGGGGTGAAAGTTTTATTAGTTATCACTTATGAATTTAACAAGTCTTCCACCTTTCTGAGTACTAGCCCAACCGTTTCCGGTTGGCAGAGCATACGGGTGTTGGACGATCAACCAAAAGTAAATTTATTAGGGGGAAAATGTGGGTTAAAATATTTTATTATTTAGAGCACTTGTTCAACTCTCCGACAGAGAGCGCTCTTGACTTGATCTTATCACCACAGTTCAAGAGACTTCCTAATTTAAAAATGCCTAATGCAGGGGAAGATGCAAGTCTACAATGCTCTCCGATAGAGAGTGCTCTTGACTTGGATTTGGCCAAGTTCAAGAGACTTTGTTCGTTTTAAGAAACAAGTAGCAGTTGTGATAACAATCGACTTTGTAATACATAAATCATGTGAAAGCTCAAATAGATGTGAAATATTGCTAACATGCTACTTGCAAAATAAAATGAAACTTTACTTAGTGTTCTACCAAATAAATTTATTCTAAAAGTGGGATCAACCTCCGAACAAGGTCAACCACTAGAACCGTCAGTCTTGGAAACCTTCCAGCTAGCTGGATGTCCACAAGAAGCTGATTGGAGAACGAGAAGCTACCACAAAGTTATGTGGCCTTTGGGATACAATCCCAAAGTTAGCTTACTCTAGTCAAGACTTGGAAGAGAAATTAATCTAAGTACGAAAATGAAGACTAATCTATGAACTTGAAAAAGATGAGATCTAAACTAAGCATGCACAACACTCTTCCCCAAATGGGGAAGAAACCCAAAAAAGTGAAGGCCTCCTCCACTTGAATTTTTATTAACTTGATTACAAATGCCTTGGGTTTGAAACCCTTGAAGGACTTTTGAGAGATAGATAATACTTGGAAAAATAATGAAGAAACAAGTCTTTGCTTGCTTTTACAAAGGATAAGTACGTCAAGTTTTGATCATTCTCATGGTTTCTTCACTTTGTTTCTTTTGCTTAGATCTTACTTCTTCAAAGCTCTTTCAAGTTTCCTCCTTTCAAAGCATCTACACAAGTCTTAGAAATTCTCAACCAAGGCACCCATTAATCATTAGAACAAGACAAAATCTTGAAGCTATTTAGACTAGAGTCTACAAAAGACTTCAAAAATTTAGTTTATGAAATTTTTTATTTCAAAAATGCATAAAAGAAAAAACGGACCAACGAACAACATATGCTCAAAAATTGATGGGAAAGAGATCTAAATCATAAAAATTTTGAAGTATTTTCTATGAAAAACTTCTATCTTTCAAAATGGAAACAAGAGTTTGAACCAATGCAAGCTATACTAACACATGAAAGAGATCTAAAATGCTATAATGCTAACCTTTTCAATGCATGAGATTGTAAACTAGATGCAAAAAATCAAGATCTAACCGACACCTTCTTAAACTAGCCTTTAACAAAACCAAACTTAACAATCGTTTTTTGTGTTTTGGGATAGTTTTAGGGCTCTAAAGGAGGTGGACGAAAGGGAAACTTTGAAGACAAAAGAAGGGGAACGAAAAGAAGATAGTATGGCTAAGGAGAGGAGGGACGAGAGCTAGGGAGAAAAGAGAAGTGAAGGAGAGGAAGACTAGAAGGAGTGGAAGGGAGAAAGGAAGGGAGACGAGAGGGAGATGAAGAGAGCAAAGGGAGGATGGAGGAGGCAAAACGAAAGGAGAAGAGGCCAAAAAAGAGGTAAGACGAGAGGAAGGTGGGCTAGCAATTCAAGGGCAAAAGACTCAAGGAGAAGAAGAGAAGGCTTGAAGAAAGAGCCTTTTAGGACCAAGGTAACCAGTTTGAAATTTTGAAAAATGGATGGATTCTTTATGAAACTTCTCAAGCTCAACCTTGAAGCACGAATCGATCTTTTGAAGACCCCTGAAATGCACAAAAGTTAGCAAAATGATGGCAAAGGGGAGGAAGAAGCAACCAAGCTCAAGATCCCACTTTGCACTTAGGAGATCTGCAAAACCAAGCGATTTCAACAACGATTTGATCAAGTCTAGTATGATTAACCAAAAAAGGCAAGAAGAGCATAAGTATAACAAATTACTATTTACTACTTCTAGATCTTAATTAACCAAGCATAAATGAATAAGTTGAACCCAAATATTCATTCCATGGACATAAAAAGGACTTCTAAGCTAGAATGATCAAACAATTATATATGAAATAGCATTAATAAAACAATATCACCTCATTGAAGCTTTAACAATTTCTCATGGACCAATGTGCACATCAATAGACCTCCAAAGTCGATTTATTTCCAATAGCAAAAAGCTAGAACACGATTACAAATTGGCAAAGTAAGTTTGCCCAAAAGATCCATGAGATAATAACCCAAATGGGCCTCTCTTTATAGCAAAACCAAATACTAAAACCCTAATTCGAATTGGTGATGAAGAGAGCCAAAAACTCCATCAAAAACCAATCAAATCCATGTCAACACCAACCAAATCGAGCTTGGAGTCTTAACTCATCTTTAAACATGAGTTTGGAGCCCATAATTTGAGGAAGGAGCCCCACATGCATTGATTTCAAAATCCAACAACCCATTAATCAATTGCCAA
Source organism: Larix kaempferi (assembly GCA_027924585.1). Classification (NCBI taxonomy): domain Eukaryota; kingdom Viridiplantae; phylum Streptophyta; class Pinopsida; order Pinales; family Pinaceae; genus Larix; species Larix kaempferi. Next base: position 21,491,589 of record BSBM01000361.1, read on the forward strand.
ATCACAAAAACGAATTTGCATGAAGGTGGGCGAATTTCTCAACTGTAGATCACTCCCAGTGCTCCGAAACTGATCTGAATCAGGTGGGTGAAGATTCCAATCATCATAAATGCTTTTTGCAATGTCATTTTGACTTTTACTTTATTCAATTTGGCCTTTTTTGGAGAGATTTAAATTATCTCCAATTTATTATTTTTTGAATATTTTAATTAATATTTCTCATTTTTTGGTTTTTTGAGAAAATATTAATTATGAGGCCAAATAATTGTCTGAAACCTAGGGTTAGCTGGTCCGGGAATCATGAATGATTTTTGGCTTCAGTCTGGAGCCTTCAATCACTGAAATCGGATCCCGGATGACTGACATATTACAAATTGAAATTTCTCTATTTAAACTATAGAGAAATTTATTAAAAATTAAAAAATAATTAAAAACCCAAATTCGATGGACCCGGTAAAAAAATTTCGAAATTTTTTCTGAAGGTCCTAGAGACTTGGGACATGACCAAAACCTATTCTAATAGTGTCTAGTAGGCTTATATACATTAGTTGGACTCTAATAACCCCCCATGGCCAAAATTTTCAAAATCGGGCATTCCAGCTTTGGAGGAGCGGGAGAAAACCTCATCGATTATAGCTCGGCTATAAGCAAAGTATAATTGACAAGGGAAAAAACTCCCTGGAATACCTTAGTTGCTTAATCAAGTCATGGGGAACCGAGACACTCAGATCCTACTAGCACACTTTATTACAAACCCCCTTGGGGCCATGGTCATGTCGACTCAAAAATAAAACTGGCTAACTGCTGCATTCTGAAACCCAGATACTCTGGAAGTGAACACTGATGTGTTCCAACACTGGCGGCTCAATAAGGTTTCAACTATATGTACAAAATAGGTGATAACAAACCTCAAATCCTTGTGGTTGTTCTATGTACACTTCTTCCTCAATCACACCATTCAGGAAGGTTGTCTTCACATCCATCTGGTGTAATCTCCACTTCATCATGGATGCAAGTGCCATGATGGTTCTGATGGAAGTGTACCTTGCAACTGGTGCAAATGTTTCTTCATAGTCAATTCCCTCTTTCTGAGAGAATCCTCTGGCCACAAACCTTGCCTTATACTTTTCAATGCTACCATCCGTAGCATGCTTTATCTTGTATATCCACTTGGAGGATACCACACTTTTGTCTTTTGGTTTGGGAACTACATCCCAAACATCATTCTTCATTATTGACTGGTATTCCTTCGTCATTGCTTCTACACACTCTTTCTTATGTATTGCTTCTTCATAACTGGTAGGTTCTTGATCTACAAGATCACACATCAAAGCCACATAGCTGGAAAATGGCTTTGGTTTCTTGCTTGCTCTAGTGGAGCCTTTTGGAGCTCCATATCTTTTTGCTTCTTGTATAACTTCTCTTGCCCATGCTGGCTTTCTCTTCCGTGATATGTTCATAGGTGGGGGTTCTTGAGGTTCTATCATATCATGGTCTTCTGGTGTTTCTTCTTCAGGGAAGGAAACTACTTTTGTATTTCTAGGAGGTATATCTTCTTCATATACTTCTTCAGACTGGCTCTTTCTAGATCTTTTGAGAGCAGCTTCTTCATCAAATGTTACATCTCTACTAATTTCCATGTGATGGAATCCTGGGATGTATATTCTGAATGCTTTGGATGCTTCACAATACCCAACAAATATTCCCTTCTTTCCGGAAGGGTCCAGCTTAGTTCTCTTCTCTTTTGGTATGTGGACATATACGGGGCACCCAAATATCTTGAGGTGGCTTACCTCAGGCTTCTTCCCTATGAACACTTCTTATGGAGTTTTGAATAGTTGAGTCATTGTCACTTGTTCTATGGAACAAGTCTCGTCATTCTTCATTTGTAGGTGATCGTTGTACGATACTTCCTACAAGTCAAATTCAATAGTATGGTTAGAAACACGTCATAGTTTCCAAATAAATGCATAAAAACATAAGTCATACTATCTTAGCCAATGCTATAACAGTCATCCATATCGCACATTCATATGGTAACTTTCTAGAAGCCTTCCATCTCTACCAAGACATTATTAACAGTGTGCACTACTCCCAATATGTCAGCAAAGAGGTTTCACTCTAGATAAGTAGCAATGGAATGTTGTATAGCACCATAGGCTACTTACCCATCACATGCATAACACTGCAAATATCCTAATACATATGTATACAACTGGATACTATCATTTAAACAAAAATGACAATTCAAATACTTATCTTTGTTTGTTTGGTAGGATCTCCTTTTGATCCTAGTCTTTTGATCATCATCAGGGTTTCTGAACCAATCTTGTATGTTGCTTCTCCTATTCTCCTAGAGAGCTTTGTGAGGGGACTCCTGTTATTCTAAACTGGAGAGAGTCTTCTTCTGTCCTGTCATGTGCTTTGAAGCACCACTGTCACAGGACATATTCTTTGATTTCTTCCTTTGCTTGCTTCCTGGGAGGTTCTTCATCCTCTTCTTCTTCACTATCATCTTCTGCTAGATGTGCTTGATGTCTTCTGTGGTGGAAACCCTTCTTCTTCTTTGAAAGACAATCCTTAGCAATGTGTCCTATTTTGTGACAATTGAAACATTGGAATGAAGAGTAATTTCTTTCTGGAATGGTTCTTCTTTGTGGAGGTTGAGACTCCTTGTGGCTTTCCTTCTTGAAGTTGGATTGACTCCTCCTTTTGGTATGGGTGGCTAATGCTTGATTATTTTCTTTGAGTAGAGCCTCTCTATTGGCTACTCTAGCCTCTTCTTGAATGCAATCCTCCCATACAATATCAAACTTCATGCTTTCCTTTCTGGCACACATGGTCTGGATTAATGAATCCCAAGGTCTAGTGAGACCATTGAGAGCAGTCATGACTAGTTCATCTTCATCAAGGTTGTCTCCAATGGCTTCTAGTTGTTCCTTGAACTGGGAGACCCTTGTGAAGTAATCTTGAATAGATTCTCCTTGATTCATCTTAGTGTTCTTCAATTGAACTCTCAGGTTCATCTTCCTATTGATGTTCCTCCCTTCATACATTCTGGCTAGGGCATTATACATTTCCTTCGGGGTCTTCTTGGATGACACTTGGGGAATCAAGTGGTCTTTGATATAATCAGCAATGATTCTCTTTTCCCTAATTATATCCTTCTTGTACTTCTCTTTAGCTTCATCTTCCGTTGGTTCTGCAACTTCATCTTTGATATATTGGGCAAGATCATTCTCTTCAAGAATGAGACCAATCCTATATTTCTATGCCCAGAAATTCTCTATACCCTCTAGCTTGTCCTCAAGCTTAGTGCTTGGGGCCATCTTATCCAGGGGGTCACCAAAAATTGAAAATTCTTAAAATGAAAAACTGACCTTACCAGGAGATGTGCTTGACTAAGTTGAGTTGATTGGTGTACTTGATTTCTGAAAACTTCAACTTTTCACCCTTCAAGCTTGACCAGTGAAATTCGGATCTGCAACAGAGTTTCTGGTTTACTGGTTCACTGGTGCGCAGCTTTTCTGGTTCACTGGTGCACAGGTTTGCAACTTTTCTGGTTCACTGGTGCACAGGTTCGTAGTTTTTTTGGTTTATTGGTTTTCTGGTTTTCTAGTCCAGAAGCCAAACTAGGGTTTGACTTTCCCGGAGATCTACCCACTCAAAAAGTTCGATCTAGGGCTCAAAATTTCGCTTTTAAGGAGGAGCATCCAGCCATGCAATCAAATTCCAAAAATTCCAACTTTTGCAGAAACCCTAATTTTCACCGGAGGAGGAGAGAGGTATTTTCACCTTGTGAAAGATGTCCTATTCAAGCTAGCTCTGATACCATGTTAAATTTAGCATAAAATTCACAACAAGAGCATAATAAGGATCACTGAAAGAAACACAATCACAAGATAGACATATATTTATCCTGGGAAACCCTCATGGGATAGAAAACCCAGCAAAGCTTTCCTCAATATAGATGACCAACAAATACAAAGATGTAAACCCCAAACAAGAGCTCCTTCTCCTCCTTCGCAGATCTCTCTCTCTCCTATGCGCAATTCACAAGTGACTAAATGAGTGAGTGAGAGTGATAAATGAGGAACACACATCCTCTATTTATACTTTACTTCACTTCACTTTTAACCCTAACTGGGCCTGTTACGATGGTATTAGTACCAACGTACCTGCAGAGGTGCCCCAGGGACAGGGTGTCTTTTTTCTGACTAGGAAGGGTGTTTAGCCAGCTCATTGTGAGGTAGGGGCATGGCCAGACCCTTTGGCTTCCCTTCTGGAAGTAAGTACTATGGCTTAATGGCATTGCTGACTCCCTCATGAAAGGGTTTGAAACTCTGAGGTTGGTGTCCGGGTCTTCCAGGGGTGGGTCAATGGGTCGCATGCCCCCCACCTTATTTCAACACTCCAGCGGCAGTTGTTCCAACACTGAGACTCATTCTTATCTTCCGGAGCACATCCAGCACCCTCCTAGTCCTCTAGTTTAGCAGCGCCCTCCCTCTGGGCCCTCCTTCAGAGGATGACGTCATCCTCCTGGCAGACTGTTTGATTGCTAAAAGGGGGGGGCGTTGAGGGTGTTCATCACTGTTGGGGTTAGTTGGGGCATGACGAGCCCCCCCTGTATAGTCTGGCTTTTCGTTTCATCAAATTTGGCCTTGTTTAGCCATTTTTGCTCAAGTAGGGGTCAAATCTGGGAAAACACCTAATTTACCCATTACTTTGATTATTTTTATATTATTTTAATTCTAATTTTAAGTTGACATTTTTCATGTTAAATTTACCCTACTTTATGTAAAAATGAGTGTGAAATCATATAAATTAGATCTCCTCACTTCATATTTAGACATCAACTTTGGGATAAGATCATTATGTCTGCTATTTGCCCTAACTAGGGCTCTTTGAAGGAAGGCTCTCCTTGATGAAGGATATTTGGCAAGTTTGAAGCATTTCTTGGAAGTTTTTTCTTTTGTTCATGCCATTGCTAAGGTGAAGCTAGAGTTGTTTGCTTAACACATGCACTTGGAGGTATCTATACTTTTTTGTTTGATGTCTCTATGTCAAATGTATGAAAGTGATGCTTGTTAGGGTTGAATGGAAGCCATTATTGCTTCATTTTGTCTTGATTTGCATTTTATTTTTGTCATTGGTCACCCTAGCATCCAAGCTTGAGTTTTAGGTCTTCAAGTCTTGCTAAGACTAGGCTTCCTTAATGAATCTTAGAGATTATTGAGATTAGCCCTAGTTGACAAACTTGCCAAGTACCATCTCAAGGAGAGTATCTCATCTCATTGATGCCCTAGGGTTAGGTAGGTAGCTTTCTTTTGATGCCCTAGTTGTTCATCTATCATTTAAACCCAAATTTCTGAGTTTTACATTATAAATATTATGTTAGCTAGGTCTGTTTTTATTTATGTATAGAAAAAGCCCTAAAAATACAAAAAAAAAATAGGAAAATAATAAATAATAATTTTTTCGAAATTCCAGGCCTCCCTAAAATTTCGCCCTGCCCTCTTTATCAATAAAAACACTAAAACGAAATTCCAAAGGCCCTAAAACTCCAAAAACAGTAAAAAAATCAGAAACCCTAAAAATTTGCAAAAAAATTCAAATCCTAGAAATCATTGCAATTTCTTCAAATCTAATCCCTCAACTAAATTCGCCTTGGTAGGTTTGTCCATCAAATTTCAAAGACGTCCTGATTAGCACAGCTTTGATGCTTAAACCAACATAATGTAATTTTCTGCAGTCTGTCAATACAAATTAGGGCTGACCTGATTTGCAAATCTGAATGGTTAGGTAATTTTGCTTTGATTGAGAGGTTATCTTCATCTCTAGGGCGAAGTTTTCTGTGGTCTTTAGACCCATTTTCACGCACTGATCCTTATTCTGTCATACTGCAGACTGTTTAGTAAATTTATAGCAGATTTTATATTACTGGTTTGACTGGTGTAACATATTTGACTAGCATATAGACTCGTCCTTTTTCTTATTCAAACCATCTCAAGGTTCAATCTACTGACTGTAAAAGTGTTTCATACTGTTGGTGATTACCGCTGCTAAATGACAAAGGCTGATTGACTACAGCGACCCAGGATTACAGTTCATTATTTCTTGAAGATACATTATAATTATGCTATTTGATTGATACTACTTATAACAAGTGCAAGCAAATGACTGGGCTAACATCTGATTATCCACTTGAATGCTGGGCTTTACATGAGATTTGTAGTAGTGGAAAGTTTGCTACAGAATTGACTGACATATAGAACCATTCCTAAGGCTGATATTTACTGTGCTCTGCTGCTAATTCTAATTCTGTTTGACACATCATTGCCTTGTAATATTAAATGCTTACACATACAAATCTGAAGGTTATATGTTGGTGAATTAAATTGACATTAGTTTGATGTAGTTGATGCTGATCATTGATGATTGGTGTTTATTGCATGATATTTGACATTAACATACACACATTTGCTAGCCTATTGGTGAACTCAATTATCGAAGGCCTGACATAATTGCTACATCTGATTGGTTAATTTGAATGGTAATTTGTTTGTATTTTTTGGTTAAGTTTTATCATCAGAAGTACTCATTTTCTATGCGTTATCAAGGTGATTTCTGTGCAGTAATAAGCCAAATTTCATATCTGTTTTCACTAGTTTATGTTTGGGTTTAAGTTGTTGGTTGAAATTATCTTCTTCCGTGCTCCTTCAAGGGCTGATTTACTGTGCAACGTTACCATAGATTTTACAGACAGTGGACTGATATTGGCATTGATTTTGATCTGGATATATTCCAATAACTATTGTCATTAGCTATTTTGGGTTGATGATATCTACTTACACCCGTTGAATGATATCACTTACATTATTGTTCTTGTTTATTTAATTAGTTTGATAGTCAAGTTGTATCCATCATTGGTTCCCTATTTTGACTGCAAACTAATTAGACCTTTCTACATTTATATCATAAGCGTGTTACCCTTGATGAATGGTATTTCTTGCATATATGATTAATGAATGATATTGAAACTACAACTGAAGGCATATTTGGTTAATGGTTAAGGTTTATTGGCAATATAGTCTTTTGATCCAATATTGATTGATATATATGTGATTACTTTCCTACATTGCATGTCGGGTTAATGGTTGACTTGCAATACAGTCTTTTGATCCAGTATTGGTTACTCTTACATGTGTACATGTTTTAAATTTAAACATTTTGTTGAATGCATTTGACTCCATTTAGGCATTGGTCTAACTATAAGATTGCATAGAACATAGCTTGTTGGTTGTCTTAGTGTCTCACAGAATTCTTAAAGGATACTTTTCCTTGGAGGTTTCGACTTCCGAAGAAGTTAGGACGGTGACCGAGGTGACATTGGGTCACTATTCTTAGTTTTGCTTACTGGGAATTAGCCCTGCTAATTGGCCCAGTAACGGGGCCAACTTCTCCTAGGAGAGTCTAATAACCCCTAAACACTTAACTCAGGGCCGACCCCACTAGGGAAGTCTAATAACCCTAGTTACAACATCCCGACGGAGGAATAAACATCTCCGGATATATAATAATGTCCCAACGGAGGAATGAAACATCTCCGGATAAAGTACAAATAGAATATTCTTAGAAGTTACAATATTTCAACACTAGGAGAACTTAGTGAGTGTAGAAGATTCCAGAAAGGGTGAAGAAGGACTTTCATCTAGAGAACAGATTTGGTGGATAGAAGATTGCAGCAGTAAGAGAATCTTTCCAAAAGGTCAAGTTACCACCCAGTCTGCACAAGGTGTTAACTATACAGAAGACATCATCAGCTAGCCAAGGACCTTCCAATCCCCCATCCATAGTAGGGGGTCTTCTGCCCAGTTGTACTTTGCACTTCCTTTGTCATGGTCAAAGGAAGTTGTTTGTAAAATTTTGACATCCATTAAATATGTAAAAAGGCTAGCCTGAGTGAGTCACTCGTATTATGGCAACTTTGGAATGTTTTTTTCACCTAGATGAACCTAGATCCTAGTGATCAAAGTTTATCCTGTTTTTTTCACTCACACCTCCAAAGCCACAGTATGTTATAATACAAGTGCCTCAGGCTGGTGTGTAAGTCCTTAGAGTCTGATGTCAAAATTTGAGTCATTTACCATGTTTCTAGCATAAGTTATGACCTCTTAGGTCCCTTGGGGGATTGAATATTTCCTAATGTGGTAGTATATGGTCAAGGGGGGTGTTAGACACCTTAATACACTTCATACACCCCTTTTTGGACCCTCGAAAATCATAAAATCAAGCTAATTCGCCCCCTCTACACAAAATCCCATGATTTTTGCATGTTGGAGACAAAATTGAGTGATTTTAGGAGGTTGGTAAAAGGGAATATTCCCTAATTCACCCCCCTTGAGTGAGGTGTCAATTTTGATTGGAATTGACCTCAATCAATCCCTATTTGTCCCCTTCTTGTCTCCTAGGTAGCTCATGAGGAACCCTTAAGCTCTAGTTAACTTCATGAGGTGTCAAATTACACTCTACTTAACTCCATGAGGTGTCATATGACACTCTAATTAACTCCACCTCATGAAATTCGCCCCCCTCTTCCTCTTTTGTTATTTAAGAGGCCTCCTCTCCTCTTATTGTTGTTGGTTGCTTGAGGAATTGATATAATCTTGCTTTGATAATAAAAGAAAGGCTTGGAGGTCTAGTGTATGGTCTTTATTGTGTGGATTGTTATGCTTCTCAAGTGCACATGTTAGAGGTAATATTGTAGCTTTTGCATTGTGATTTCTTTGTTTTTGTTGGGCCATAAGAAGGGCATTACTGCCACAATGGATGAATGTTATGGTTAGTTTATGTTGTTGTACTTTCACTGCTATTTTACTTTGAAGGAGATTATTTGTGCACCTTACCTTTGTTTGGATTGTGCAAAGCTAATATTTTTTGTTGTAGGATACACCCAAGAAAGCAGGAAAGGAGGCATCCATCTTTCCCCTTGCAATTCTACTTCATTTTTTCTAACTCATCAAGCAAGTGGTGGTTCATAGCTTCAACCTCCCTCTCTTGGTGACCTCTTCATGAGAACAAAACCCCTCTTGACTACTTCACAATAGCTCCATTGCCCATCCAGAAAGGGGCATTCTACTTCTTCTCCTCTAGCAATTTCCCTTTCTACAAAAAACTAAATTTCTCCATTTTATTTTTCACATGCATATACATCTAGTAGCTCTAAAGTTCAAATCATAACCTAGATCTAGTTTATTTCTTGTTTCTAGTTGCATATATATGAAAGTCAATCATCTAGCACTCAGAGACATACTTTATGAGTGAGCAGCATTAATTCTGATATATTTGAGCATTTTAGCTCTCGCTGCCCACTGTCCGAACAGTCCTTGGCCAGCATGGAAACATCACTTACATCCACTTAGAATTGCAGCTTTAACCCTCTTTCATTGTTTGTTTTGTCTAACCTTTTATTGGCAAAATAAGCCTCCCTTCGAGAGAGATCAAAGAGCTCATTTTAGAGCAATTTCCTTGCTTTTTTCTAACATTTTCTTGCAGGATTTGGACAGCAGGAAAACAGTCCAAGATGAAGCCAGGACTGGCCACCATTCAACCCCCCAAGGTGCCTACTAAACAAATCACTTACCTCACCTTTTTCTCCCTTCCACTTTCTAACTTTTGTAAGCCTGATTGTTGGCCATAAGGACCAACAATTGGCATTTCTAAGGGCTGCATAGCCCATTGGAACACATCTGGTAGGGTGGTGGTGTCAAATCACCCCACCCCCTCTCCATGTCATTTTCATGCATGATTTTTCTTTTCTTTTCACTTAGCTTAGCATAGTTTCTAATAATTTGCTTAAGTAGTAATTAGATCACATTTGGTTTCAGTTCGAAAAGAAATTAATTGCATACTAATATCTCATGATTCAATCACTCTTGCATATTGTAAACTACACAATTAAATCCATCTAATAATCAATCCTAAAATACTTTCTAATTAATTCCACATTAATTAAACCCAAAATCAACCCTCCCTAAAGATGTAATTCCAGTGTCTATAAACACCATATATTTGTCACTTGTTGGCAAATTCTACAGTGAAGGGAATCTACCGTGGGGACCTGTCAGACTACACCCTCAATTGGTGTCAGTGTTGGACATACCCCCGCGACTCTGATTTAGTCCCCTTCTCGTGTAGTACCACACTCGATATCCAGACTTGTTTCCACATGCCTAGAGTAAACCCCCCTTTTCCCCTTAACAATTCACTTGTAACAAACATTTGATCCCTACACCAAGCAGGTTCATAATTCGACGCACCTCCATTTAACAAGCAAAGTCAATCCTCGCTTCAACGAGTTCACAATTTAACTTTGCTATCACTTCCTAGTAATTAGCTAACACTTATTTTTTCTACTGGTAAAGTAATCTATTGGTGTAGCTTGCGAGTATTGCATGTTCTATAGTTGTATCATTTTTCCCAATGGATAAGGCACTGGCCTTTATGTCATACATGTGGAACCTTTGAATTATTTTCCAAGTTATATTGTTAGGTTGTTTTCCTAGTTTTATTAACTCCGAAGTCACCTTTTCCAAGGTGACCATCCTAGATTTTTATAGGGTCTACCTCCCTTGGCTTTTGTTTAGGAGTTGGCCTAAGGCCCTAAACATAAGGAGTTGAGTGTTGTGGTGACAGTGGCACCCAACTCGTCGACTTGCCCCCAAGGCTGCTCTCGGTGTGTTGAGATTTTTCTCACGTTAACGTGCAGATCTAGGCGGCAACTGGTCGTACCAGCAGGGAGGAGGCCTCATCACTAGCAGCAGAGGTCATACAAGCCATTCGTAATGCCAACAGAGTTGTATAGGGTTGTACAGGCCAGTCGTACCGCCAACAAGGTCGTAAGACAATCGTACAAGCCACAGCAACCCGTCGTACAGCAAGACGCAGACAGTACAGACATATCTGCCAGCCATGGGGCAATCTGTATAGTCCGTACGAATCGTACAGCAGAGTCGTATAGAGGCCGTACAAGCCATACATGTGCAGCAGGTGCAAGGGGGTTTTCAGGGGCATATTTGCAGGAAGATTTTTCTCAATGGGGCAGATTTGCCAAGTTTGTTGTTGTTGTATTTCTTCAGCCATTTTTCCAGTCAAGGAACCCTTGTATGCTTGGATATTATCTTAATGAAAAAAAGATTTGAGGTGCAGAAATTTGTGCATGGGTTTTAATGAGTAGATTTGTTTCCATTGTCTTGCTTCTGCTATTAAATTTATGTTAATAAATCTCAATATAAATTATTCAATGAGCTGCAATTTAATTTTCCACAAGGAAAATCACTAGGAATTTGTTTATCTAGAGTTGGGATTAGTAAAATTTAACATCGTATCAAAGCATTCACTTTGCACACGGCAGTTATTTTTTATCAGATCTAGAAATGGAAACAACCAATCTCAGATTTGAAGATAGGTTAGATGTGTTAGATTATGACAACTGAGGAAGGTCTTCTGCATGCATGTGTCCTTGCATGCGGAAGATCCAAGTTTGGAAACCAATTGAAATTAATCAATTTGTGAAAATTGATTAAAATTGATTTTATTTATTACTGGAATATTTTTTATTTAAAAAAATATTAAAGTGAAAAATAATAAAGATAATGGCTGATTTAATCTTAGCCATTGATCTCACCGGAGAATCACATCCGTAGATTCATAGTGAGATTAGGTTTTTCGCTTAGCCAATAATTATAAAAGGTAAGTCAATTGGTGGAGAGGACACACATTCATTCTGACAGAGATTGAGAGAAAAGTTTGAGGAGAGAATTTGCAGAGAAGACGGAGAGGCTGAAAGTCAGCAAGATTGATCTAGTACCCAGGCAGAAGTGATTCAGCAGAAACGCAGAGGACAGAGAGAAGACAGCAGAGGCAGACCAAGTTTGTGGAGGCCGTACAGACTGCACAGCAAGCAGTCCGTACTGTCCGTACGGATCCGTACAGCAGGCCGTACAGGCCGTACTTTCATACAGCAGCAGGTCGTACAGTGCCTTGGGGACCGTGCCATCATTCAGGCTCTTCTGTGGTTTTTTGCTGTGGTCTGTTTTTGCCAGGTTGGGCATAAAAATCAACTTTCTGTTATTGTATTAGCTTCATATTTTCTCAATAAAATTTATTCTCAGACTGTTGCACCGGTTTTCCCAAGTTGGGTTTTTTCGGGGGTTTATACCCAAAAGATATTGTGTTATTTCTATTGGTGTGATTGATTGATCTCTCAGTTATTTTATTCCGCTGCAATTTTTTGTTCATGAAGTGAAGAAACCCTTGGGTGGTTATTTGGTTGCAATTTTAATTGGCATGCATTTAGCCCTAACTGGGTTTTAAGGAAAATTTACATGATATCAGAGCTCTTCTGAGCAGACTGAGAGATAGCAGCAGGGTACTTGGATAGATCACTGAATATCTATCTAAGGAGGTTACGGGTACTATTTCACTATGGTCGTACAGTTGAGAGTTGAGGATACACTCCAGGGGGCACAAAACTTTCCTACTTGGAAAGAGAGGATTACTAGGATCCTTGATGTCAGTGATGCTTAAGAGCACATTGATGATAAAAAGGTTGCTCCCACAGATCCGGATGAGTTAGCAAAATGGAAGAAGATTGATTCCAGGGCAATGTTAATCATTCTAGATGGGGTGAAGGACCACATAGTCCCTCACCTGTCTGGGAAGAAGTCCACAGTAGAAATGTGGAAGGCTTTGGAGAGTCTCTACCAAAGCAAGAACGAGAACTGGAAGATGGTGCTGCAGGAGAGATTGCGCAGTACCAGGATGGCCAAGGGTGCAGGAGTGGTGCCTTATCTAACAAGGCTCACATAGATTAGGGATGAGCTTGGAGCAGTGGGCTCTAAGACCGAGGATGAGGAGCTTGTTCGTATAGCACTCAATGGTTTCTCTAAGCCATGGGACGTCTTTGTTAAAGGCGTGGTGGCTAGGGAGAAGCTCCCTAACTGGCAGAGATTGTGGGATGACTTTGCACAGGAAGATACCCGGATGGGTCAAGGTTCAGCTTCATCCAGCGGTACAGTACAAATCGTGGATGAAGAGGCTCTAGCCCTAACAAGCAAGGGTAAGGGGAAAGCAAAGAAGAAGAAAGGTGGCAAGAAGAACTTGGACATGGCAAAAATCAAGTGCTTCATTTGTCACAAGCATGGACACTTTGCTTCCCAGTGCCCAGAGAAAAAAAAGAAGAACAACAACACACAGATGGCAGGATCAGCACAGGCGAATGATTTCAGCACTAGTTTTGAGGAGGACTATTGTTTGGTAGCTTGCATGGCAAGTTCTGTCAGCAGCAGTATCTGGTATGTTGATAGTGGTGCATCTTGTCACATGACAGGACAGAGAGGGTTCTTCAAGAGCTTGCATGAGGGTGGAGTGAATCTCCATATTGAGTTAGGAGATGATGCGCGCTATTAGGCACAGGGTGTTCGCACTGTATCGTTTCAGAGAGAGTCTGGGAAGCCTATCAGCTTTGCTGATGTGTTATATGTTCCAGGGATGACCAAGAATCTCATATCAGTATCCACACTAGAAGACAAGGGTTTTCTAGTGACTTTCCGTGACAGGAAAGTATATATCAGACCAAGTGGGTCAGATCAGAGATTGGACAAAGTGATTGGGGTTCAGAGCGGGAAGGTTTACAGACTACAGTTTGAGCCTGCAAAGGCTCTGGTCAGCAGCTGTAGTAGTGATTGTGAGTTGTGGCATAGGAGGATGACACACTTACACCATGGTGCACTGAGGCATCTGAGACAGGCAGTCATTGGAGTTCCTTCAGTTCAGGAGGACAAGCACAACCACTACAAAGGATGTGCGTTGGGGAAGAACATCAGGAAGCCTTTCCCACATAGTGAGCACAAGTCTGAGAGAGTCTTGGACGTGGTGCATTCGGACGTATGCGGACCGATGAGTGTTAGTTCTTTCAGTGGTTACAGTTATTGCGGCACATTCATTGATGACTATTCCAGGAAAACCTGGATCTATTTTCTGAAGGCCAAGTCAGAGGTCTTTGATCGGTTCCGAGAGTTCAAGACTCTCGTGGAGAACCAAACAGGGAAGAAGATCCGGATATTGAGGACAGACAACGGTGGTGAGTACACCGGCAGAGAGTTTGTGGAGTACTGTGCATCAGAGGGGATCAAGAAGGAACACACTGTTCCTCACACCCCACAGCAGAATGGGGTAGCAGAGAGGAAGAACAGGACACTGGTGAGTGCAGCCAAGGCCATGATATTTGATCAGGGATTACCACTATTCCTATGGGCTGAGGCATTTCAGACTGCAGTATATGTCCAGAACAAGTGTCCCCACACTGCATTGGGGAGGAAGACACCTGAGGAGGTATTTACAGGTACCAGACCAAACGTGAGTTATTTGCGTATATTTGGGAGTATCTGCTATTGTCACATTCATGCTGACACTAGGAAGAAGCTGGATCCTTCTGGTGAGAAGGGGCTTCTAGTTGGGTATAGTGAAACTTCCAAGGCTTATAGAGTATATATCCCAGCTCGCAAGAGGATCATTGTGAGCAGGGATGTCCAGTTTGACGAGGACAGAGCCTTGAGAAGATCTATGGACTTACCAGCACAAGAGCAGCCAGCTGATGACTCAGAGGGAGTCAAGTTGGAGGAGTCACAGGTACAGGTACAAACACAGAGCACAGGCTCTGATAGTCAGAGGGAGTCAGGTGGACAGGATCCTCCCATCTTGGATGGGAAGGATGAGCAGCAGCAGCAGGAGGATTTCCAGCAGCCGCAGGAGGCAGACACTAGGCCACGGCCTAAGTGGTATAGGGCCACTGTTCAAGATTCCAGCTAGGTGAGTCTTCCATAGAGAACTTTCAAACGGAGCGTACCACCAGATAGACTAAGTTATATGGCACTGATGACAGAGTTGATTGACTCTGAACCTTCTAGTTTCGAGGAGGCTGCACAACATGAGGTGTGGCAAGAGGCCATGGTTGAGGAGTATGACTCAATCATGAAGAATCAGGTATGGGAGGTTGTTCAGAGGCCACAGGATAAGAAGGTGGTGGGTTCTAGATGGATCTACAAGATAAAGCATGTAGTCGACGAAAGTGTGGAGAAGTACAAGGCACACTTCGTGGCGAAGGGGTATTCGCAGAAGGCAGGTATTGATTAGGAGGAAACCTTCGCCCCTGTCGCTAGGTATTCTTCTATTCGGACTATCCTATCATTGGCAGCAGAGATGGGTTGGCGCGTTCATCAGATGGACGTGAAGACAGCCTTCCTCAATGGAGTGATTGAGGAAGAGGTTTATATTGAGCAACCAGAGGGGTTCGAGACAGAGAGTAGAGAGTCGCATGTATGCAGGTTGCACAGAGCTCTTTATGGGCTCAAGCAGGCACCTCGAGCATGGTACTCGAGGATTGACAGCTATCTACAAGAGATGGGATTCCAGCGGAGTGAGGCAGACCATAACCTGTACTTCTTGGCAGGTGAGGTACATCTCATACTGGTTCTATATGTGGATGATCTCTTTCTTACAGGAGATGAGGAGCTGGCCAGGGACTGCAAGTCCAATCTTGCAGTAGAGTTTGAGATGAAAGAGCTTGGGTTGATGCATTACTTTTTGGGTTTGGAGGTTTGGCAGAGAGATGGATGCTTCTTCATTGGACAGGGGAAGTATGCAATTGAGATCTTGAAGAGATTCAGGATGGAGGACTGCAAGTCTATAGCTATACCTCTAGTTTCCAACTGGAGGAAGATTGATGCATTAGGATCAAAGGAGTTTGATCCTACTCTGTATAGGCAGCTTATCGGGTCGCTTATGTATCTGGTCAACACTCGACCAGACATCAGCTTTGCAGTCAACTCCTTGAGTCAGTTCATGGTGAACCCTCGAAGAGTACATTGGACAGCTGCGAAGCATATACTTCGCTACATCAGAGGTACAGTGGAGTATGGATTGGTTTATGAGCACAGTGGGAGTCTTCAATTGGCAGGGTTTACAGATGCTGACTGGGCAGGATGTGTAGAGGATCGAAAGAGCACTTCAGGTTGCTGCTTCAGCATTGGGTCAGGAGTAGTCTCTTGGTTCAGCAGGAAGCAGAAGTCAATTGCATTGAGCTCAGCTGAGGTTGAGTACATGGCATCCAGCATGGCTGCATGTGAGGGGATGTGGCTAAGGAAGTTGCTCTCAGGATTGTTCGAGAGTGAGATAGAGACTACTATAGTTCACTGTGATAATCAGAGTGGTATCAACCTTTCTGAGAATCCAGTGTTCCATGACAGGAGCAAGCACATTGACATCCGGTATCACTTCCTCAAAGATTGTGTTCAGAGAGGAACCATTCGGTTGGAGTACATTCAGACAGATGAGCAGGTGGCAGACATATTCACCAAGGCACTTTGCAAACTCAAGTTTGTAAAGTTCAGAGACAAGTTGGGGTTGTTACCAAATCCCTTCCTTGTTGAGAGGGAGTGTTAGATTATGACAACTGAGGAAGGTCTTCTGCATGCATTTGTCCTTGCATGCGGAAGATCCAAGTTTGGAAACCAATTGAAATTAATCAATTTGTGAAAATTGATTAAAATTGATTTTATATATTATTGGAATATTTTTTATTTAAAAAAATATTAAAGTGAAAAATAATAAAGATAATGGTTGATTTAATCTTAGCCATTGATCTCACCGGAGAATCACATCCGTAGATTCATAGTGAGATTAGGTTTTTCGCTTAGCCAATAATTATAAAAGGTAAGTCAATTGGTGGAGAGGACACACATTCATTCCGACAGAGATTGAGAGAAAAGTTTGAGGAGAGAATTTGCAGAGAAGACGAAGAGGCTGAAAGTCAGCAAGATTGATCTAGTACCCAGGCAGAAGTGATTCAACAGAAACGCAGAGGACAGAGAGAAGACAGCAGAGGCAGACTAAGTTTGTGGAGGCCGTACAGACTGCACAGCAGGCAGTCCATATCGTCCGTACAGATCCGTACAGCAGGCCATACGGATTCAGTACAGGTCGTACTTCCGTACAGCAACAGGCCGTACAGTGCCTTGGGGATCGTGCCATCATTCAGGCTCTTCTGTGGTTTTTTGTTGTGGTCTGTTTTTCCCAGGTTGGGCATAAAAATCAACTTTCTGTCATTGTATTAGCTTCATATTTTCTCAATAAAATTTATTCTCGGACTGCTGCACCGGTTTTCCCAAGTTGGGTTTTTTTCCGGGGGTTTATACCCAAAAGATATTGTGTTATTTCTATTGGTGTGATTGATTGATCTCTCAGTTATTTTATTCCGCTGCAATTTTTTGTTCATGAAGTGAAGAAACCCTTGGGTGGTTATTTGGTTGCAATTTTAATTGGCATGCATTTATCCCTAGCTGGGTTTTAAGGAAAATTTACAAGATGGGGCATCAAACTTCCCATCTTGGAAAGCAAGGGTTACTTTTCTTTTGAAGGAACGTGACCTTTGGGAGATCGTGGAAAAAGTTATTCCTGCACCGACAGATCCAAGTCAATTAACAGCTCATGAGAAGGACATAAAATCTCAGAGTGATCTTAGACGCTGTAAAGGATCACCTAATTCCTCATGTAGCAAAGAAAACATTGGCCAAAGAAATGTACAAGGCTTTGTTGCCGCCTAATACACACCTGGGGGGGGCGCGGCAAGAAACCTTCAAGCCGCTTGGTGTGTCCTTGGGGGCAAGTGAGAGTCAAGTGCTGTCACCTGATTACTCGACTCCTCCGTCTAGGCTTACTCCTAGCGAAGCCAAGGGGGGTGGTCCCTATGAAAAATAAACTAAGGCTTTTAAAAGATAAAAGTCTATTCTAGGAGTTAAAAGATAATGAGATGATAAAATATAACAACTAAGCATTGCTTGAAAATTGAATCAATTAATTAATGTGTATTGTAATATTTTTCTGAGTTTAATAAAGAAGGCTTTGGAGGCTAGTCTGGTGATTGTCTTTGGTTGGATCTTCATGATTGTACATCTGAGGTATACTGTATTATGTTTCATAGCTAGTATTGTTGGGATTATATGTCTTTAAAGGGAAGCTATCTTCTTTAAGATCTGTAAGTAATACTTTATAGTTTGCTTATTAATGTTGATAATATTAGGAGGCTAAGAGTAATGTAATTTCTTGTTTGAATTCATTACATCGCTGCTTTCTTTTAATTATCTACACATATGCTCTTATCCCCTTGCTAGTTATTTGCAGCTGTTTACAGGTAGCCTAAGCTGGAGAAGTCCACGAACATGTTAGATCGTGCCTTCATTCAGTAAATACGAACCAAGTCTCGATCCTACTGGTGCATCAGGGAGCTTGACTCCATTGCCTTTTCTTCAAAACGCTCCACCCCCATGGGTTCACTTTTCTAGATCCTTTTTTTTATTCTATCTCGGTTACTATCCTATTTAAATCTAAATCTTGCTTGAAAGTTCATTTGATTAATAGATCTAAGCAAGTAGCAATCTAAAGAGTCTAATAGCTTCATTTTTATTCAGTTCTAGGTTGCTAGCTAGCTAAGTTAGAAATTTTTGCAATTTTTTGTAGCAACGTCAAAGATACTTTTTAAGTGTTTCTTGGCATTTTTAAGACTAATTTAGTTCGCTGGTTTTTTTTGTCTTTTAGCAGGTCTGAACTTTTTAAAGCTCAAAGTCTGAGATTCGGAGGTGTCCGTAGCCATCCAGGGAGCTGGTTTTACCTCCCTTACATCATCCTAACATTTGTAAACTGTATTGGTGCCTAGTTAAAGGACCAACAGTGTTTCTTGAGCTTCATGTGTAAATCATACAAAATAAAAATAGCATAGCAGGCAATTCCAGCACCTGACCCCAATCCCCCCAGGGGGGATTTGCACATTTTCAGTTTTTTTTGCACTTTTTCTAATTTTTCGTTTTAGATTAGTTTCTTCTGAGCAGTAGTAATTAAATAACTCACTCAAGCACACAACATCCTCCAAGGACCCGCTTATCTTTTTTTATACGCTTTTGTGTTTTATTCAGTTATTATTTTGTTCTTGAAATTTAATCCTAAAATTAACCCCCCTTGCTTTATGCTTGGGGTTTAGTGTAGATTAATCATCCACTCACACATATTTAATAAAACGAACAACGCCCCAAACCCGGAGTATGCTCTTGACTACTGCAGCTTAGTCGGAACAGTTGGCTCAATCAAAAACGGGTGCAAGGTACTTAGTGTTAATAGGACAATCCATTAGAATCCAATCCTAAGAACTCGGGAGGTTGCATGGACTGAATCCACAGAGTCAGCAGGTTCTTAAGCGGGTTCATCCTCGCCTGGTTGGACACTTGGTAAGGTTGCTAGAGCACTCAGTTCGAAGGTTAGATTTCTTTTGAGCCAAACCAAGAATTAACCCACTCCTTAATTACTCATTTAATAATCATAAAATAAACCAACTGAGACACTGCAATACTTTCACTGAGACTACACAAGCAACCCTACACAACAGCAATTACAAGCATTTTTACATTCTCGGCACTGGTCTTTAATTTTCTATGTTTAAGTTTCAATCACAAATGTCGTGAATGCTTATCTATCTTGTGTTGGGTTAATCAATTGATTTAATTTGCAAGCAGTGGTTAGTTGTTAACTTTTCATCTCATCATCTTTTTAACTCCTAGAATAGACTTTTATCTTTTGTTGTAGATTAAAAGCCTTAGTTTAATTTTCATAGGGACCACCCCCCTTGGCTTTGCTAGGAGTAAGCCTAGACGGAGGAGTCGAGTAATCAGGTGACAGCACTTGACTCTCACTTGCCCCCAAGGACACACCGAGCGGCTTGAAGGTTTCCTGCCGCATCCCCCCCAGGTGTGTATTAGGCGGCAACAGGCTCTAACAAATTTGTTCTAGAGTGACAACATGCACAGGAAGATGATCTTGAGAAATAAGCTCAGAGATGTTTGGATGACTAGATCTAACAATGTTACCAGCTATCTCATGAAGATCACTTAGATACGTGATCAACTTGCAGCCATTGGAGAGAAAGTGTTGGATGCAAGGCTTGTCAACGTGGCATTGAATGAATTCACCAATGCCTTGGGAACCATTTGTAAAGGAATCTACGCTCGGGAGAAATTTCCAAATTGGGAGAGGCTTTGGGATGATTGTATTCAGGAAGAAACTCGGGGAGAAGTCCAGCGCCAACAAGCAAGGAGGTAGTAATGAGAACTTGGCCCTTGTTAGCAAGACAAGAAAGGGCAAAGGAAAGGTTCCCAGTAAGAAGGGTAACAGTGAATAGGCAACCTCACAGCTAGAAAAGAAGGACTTGAGTAAAATCAAGTGTTTCGTGTGCCACAAGAATGGGCATTATTCATCTTAGTGTCCAGAGAAGAAGAAAGGTAAAGGAAAGACGCAACAGCTAGCAACATCTGCAGAGACTCAATTGAGTGAGTTTGCTACAAAGTTCAAGAGTGACTTCTCACTAGTTTCTAGACTTTCCACCAACACAGTTGCTAGGAGCGCATGGTACATATATGATGGAAGCACGAGAGCTATTTAGCAGTCTGACGAAGATGGACTCAGAAATCCATGTGGAGCTTGGTGATGATGCCAAGTATGCAGTCAAGGAGAGGGAACAGTTTCGTTCCAGCTTGAGTTAGGAGATTCGTTTGATGCCCAGGATGTGCTATATGTACTAGAACTAAAGAAGAACTTGCTCTCAATCTCAGTAATGGAGGACAAGGATTTTGTCGTTATCTTTCGGAAAGGGCAAGTACTCATACGTCCAAAGGGAGCTAGCCTTGACCAATGTTATAGGAACCAGATCGATCATCGAACCGGCGGAGCCCAAAAAATATTCATATTTTGTAAAAAAACATATATATTCATGTGCATACATATGAATCCAAACCATTAATACACAAATATGCAAAGTTTCTCATATATATAGCAAGTATGGGTGCAAATAACCAGAATAGCACCTAGTTCAATACATCTCTGAGGTTCCGAACCAAAGTACATCAACAAAGAGGCTCTAAATGGCCCCTACAATACAAAAAGATATTTGAAACCATAGTACTAATGAATAACCATAAATTGATCATATGGCACTAGCCTACTAGCTACTAGAGTCTGCTACTCCTCATCATCATCATCCTCATCTCCATCCTCATCCTCTTCATCCTCTACAAGAGTGGCATTCTGAGCCCCACTTGATTCCCCTGGCCCTGAGGGTGGAACCTTTGGAAGTGGGTTCAAATCCAACCAAGAAAGGTCTTCATTATCAAATACCAGTTCTTGAGTCTCCACAACCCACTCTAATGTTGGATCAAAGTCATCCAAGGTTATGTTGCTTGATGTTGGAGTCCTGTTCAACAACTGGTTACGCCTCAACCTAAGATTGTACTGGACATAGACCATATCATTCAACCGTTTGTGTTCCAGATGGTTTCGTTTCTTGGTGTGTATATGCTCAAATACACTCCAATTGTGTTCACATCCAGAAGCACTGCATGGCTAGCTCAATATTCGAACTGCAAACTTTTGCAAATCAAGGCAGTGCCCACCAAATTTTCCCCACCAATAGACTGCAATAAGAGTTGAATGCAAACAAGTTTCAGCAAATGGCTTTGGAAATTTAACTCATCCTTTACAATGGATAATATAATTTGAAAATTTTGAAAATTCTTACCTGGTGGATCCTTGGATCTGCCTCGTATGGCCATACGCATGTTCGATTTTGTACAACTTCGGAAGATATTATTCATTATATTTTATTGTACCTTCATTGTACTTGTTTGTACCTCCTGGAGGAGATGAACTTTATGTAAACACATGAAAGAATCAATGTAAGCCTTGGGGTGCAAAAGAAACAAATAAAATTATTAAATTTAAATTATTTATCGCCCCCAGGTGAAGTCGGCCCAGTTAGGGAATTTTCCAGTGTTGCACTTGTATAAATAGGAGGCTAGTGCACCTCATTATCTCATTCACTCACTTAGCAAGTGTGCATCACTTAGAGGAGGCTAATTTCGTATCACTTGAAGGAGGAAGCTTATTTGGGGCATCTACTTGTGAAAGATACTTTCACATTCTTTCTCTTTCTTTATGTGTACTCTGATCTCGGAATTATCATCTCTCTACGAAGGTTGCTGGGTTTTCTCCCATTTGGGTTTCCCAGGTCAAACTCTGTGTTGTTGTTTTGTGCTTTGTCTTGCTTCTAGTGATCTTGGTAATGCATTTATGTTTTATGCTATGAATGTATGAAATTTAACATGGTATCAGAGCCATTCTAGAAGAAGCCATTGCCGAAGCATTGTCGGAACCCTGTCGGAACTAGGGTTTCATCTTGTGAAGCCTCCAACCATCATTTTGGAGAAAAGAAGCTATAGGAATTTCGTTTTTGTCAAGGCGCATCTATTGGTGAAAATGGAATTCAATTCCGAGAATTTCTATTTTTTACCTAACTCTATGGCTGCAGCAGAATTAGGGTTTCAGTTTTAACACATCTCTCTCCACAGATTTGGACCAGCCCACCCTCTATTCAACTCTCCTTGGCAAGGCAAATTTATCTGTGGGTTCAGTTTTTCAAATTATTAACCTTCGTTTTTTACCTAGCTCCCGCTAGGGTTTCTGAACCAGATCTACAATCAAGATGATTGGGATGAAGGTTGAAGATCGTTTGGAAGGAGCCTCAAACTTCATCTCCTGGAAGTCAAGGGTTCTTCTACTCCTAGAAGAAAATGATCTCTTGCTATATGTAAATGAGAAGGTTCCTGAACCAGAAGCCGAAGAAGATAAATCCCGATGGAGGAAGAATGATGCTAAAGCAAGAAGGATTCTTGTGGATTCAGTGAGAGACCATTTGGTTCCTCAAATCTCAGGAAAGAAGAATGCTAGGAAAATGTTCAAGACCATTATGAAGTTGTTTGAACACACTAGCCTAAATGTATCCATGACTTTGAGAAACCAGCTCTCAAATATGAAAATAGCAAAGTCAGAATCCATTGCCTCATACTTCATGAGGATCATAGAACTCCGAGACAAGCTCAGCACCAGTGGAGATCCTATTAGCAATAAGGAGCTTGTCCTACACACTTTAAATGGTCTTCCACCATCAAGGGAGTCCTTTATCCAAAGCATAAGTGGTAGATCCAAACTACCAAATTTTGACAAGCTTTGGGCAGATTGCTCTCAGGAGGAGACTAGGATTGCAGCACGTCAAAGACTCCATGGCACCCAACCTGAAGAGACTCAAGCATTTGTTTCCCATGCCAAGAAAGGTAAGGGAAAAGGAAAGAAGTTCCATAAACACCAGCACCAAGAAAGATGATCAAGTCCCCACCAAGAACAAAAGAAGAAGAAGGATGTATCTCAAGTTCAATGCTATAGGTGCAGAAAGTATGGACATTACACCAGTAGCTGTTGAAATCAAATCAAAAGGAAGCATGAAGCATCCACTGCTGATGTAGAAGAAGATCATCATCACAAGAAGCAAAAGAATGAAGATCACACAGAATTTCTATTCATATCAGCACTATCAGGTACTATTCCTACCACTAGTGACACTTGGCTCATAGATAGTGGTGCATCTAGACACATGACAGGTTATAGAGAGAATCTTTCAAAATTAATTGAGAAAGATTCACATCTTCGTGTTGTACTTGGAGATTATGCAAATTACACTGTGAAGGGGTCTGGAGCCACCACCCTTCAATTGGAATCAAATGAAACATTACGCCTAAGTGATGTACTCTATGTACCTGGTATGAAAAGAAATCGTGTCTCCATCTCAGCATTGGAGGACAAGGGATATAAAGTAGCTTTCTCAGAAGGGAAAGTACTTGCTTGGCACAAGAACTCAAGCATGAGCACAGCCAAAGTTATTGGCATAAGAGAAGAGAGCTTGTATAGACTAAACACTTCTCCAGTCCAAGCCCTAATACATAATCCTGCAAGTATGGGCGTGTTATGGCATAGAAGGTTAGCTCATCTGAACTATCGAGCTCTCCCAGTTCTGAAGAATATTGTGACAGGTTTGCTAGGGCTCCAGGTAGACCATGATGGAACTTGTAGAGGATGTGCACTTGGCAAGAATGCCAAGAAGTCCTTTCCAGACAGCGAGAGTAGATCCAAAGGGATTTTGGATCTAGTACACTCTGACTTGTGCGGGCCCATGACAGTTGTGTCATTAGGTGGTTATCATTACTATATCACCTTTATTGATGATTACTCACGGAAGACTTGGATTTACTTTCTCAAGTCAAAAGAATCTGAGGAAGTGCTCAGCAAGTTCAAAGAGTTTAAAGCACAAGTTTAGAATCTGTCAGGAAAGAGGATCAAGATTTTGAGATCCGATAATGATGGAGAATATACCTCTACAGAATTTAATGATTTCTGCAAGGAAGCAGGAATTAAGAGGGAGCTCACAGTTCCCTACAACCCACAACAAAATGGGGTTGCAGAAAGAAAGAATCGTACAATTGTGGAGGCAGCCAAAGCTATGATACATGACCAGAGTCTTATAATGTTCTTGTGGGCAGAAGCATCCAGAACCGCTGTATATGTACAAAATAGATGTCCACATAAGATATTGAAGAACATGACTCCGGAAGAAGCGTTCACGGGTGTGAAACCAAAAGTAGGCCATCTCCGGATTTTTGGTTGTCCAGTCTACATACATGTGCCCAAAGAGAAAAGATCTAAGTTAGAACCTTCAGGCAAGAAGGGTACCTTTGTGGGATACAGTGAGTCTTCAAAGGCTTACAGAATTTACATTCCAGGATCCACACAGATTGAAGTCAGTAGGGATGTGACCTTTGAAGAAGAAATGGCTGCTAGGAAAGGCAGAGGATCAGATATGGAGATCGATGATGAAGAAATGCTAGAACCTAAGGAGATGAGATCATCTCCCCCTCCAGTTCAGAGGGAGATAGCAGAAAAGGATGAACCTATCAATCCCATAGATCCAATTGATATCCCCAGAAATGTTGCAAGTCGGAAAAGACCTAGATGGGCACAACAGACACTGCAGGATGCAAAGGGGCATGAAGCTCCACATGGCGCTTTCAGAGAAAGCAAAAGACCTCAGAGGTTCTCTAGTTATGTGGCACTGATGAGCAACATTATTGATTCAGAACCCACTACTTACAAAGAAGCATCCAAACATAAAGTTTGGAAGGATGCCATGATGGAAGAATATCAATCCATCATGAAGAATGATGTGTGGGAAGTTGTGCCGAGACCTAAGGAGAAGTCAGTAGTGACTTCTAAATGGCTATATAAGATCAAGCATGGAGCAAATGGCAGTGTTGAGAAATACAAGG
The DNA here is from genome assembly GCA_027924585.1 of Larix kaempferi. Lineage (NCBI taxonomy): Eukaryota > Viridiplantae > Streptophyta > Pinopsida > Pinales > Pinaceae > Larix > Larix kaempferi. Next base: position 21,516,899 of record BSBM01000361.1, read on the forward strand.
CCAAATTTGTAGCCAGAGGATTCTCTTAGAAAGAGGGAGTCAATTATGATGAGACTTTTGCTCCTGTGGCCCGATATACTTCCATCAGATCCATTATCGCGATTGCTTCAGCTATGGGATGGAAGTTGCATCAGATGGATGTGAAGACTGAAAAAGGCATTGTATGGCCTCAAGCAAGCACCCCGTGCTTGGTATGGACGAATAGACGGATTCCTGCTGAGCTTGGGATTTTCCAAAAGTGATGCAGACCCCAACCTTTACTACAAGGTTGTAGATGATGAGCCACTGATTTTGGTATTATATGTTGATGACTTATTTCTCACAGGAAATGAGAAACTCATTGTATGGTGTAAGAAGAATCTCGCCTCTGAGTTTGAAATGAAAGATCTTGGATTGATGCATTACTTCTTGGGATTAGAAGTATGGCAGAGGCAGAAAGAGATTTTCCTAGGACAAGGAAAATACAGCATTGATATATTGAAGAGATTCGGAATGTTGGACTGCAAGTCCATGGCTACTCCGATGGATGTGAATTGGAAGAAGTTGAGAGATTTTGCTTCAGATTCTGATTTGTTTGATCCCACCATTTATCGCCAGTTGATTGGGTCATTGATGTATCTGACCAACACCAGACCAGATATATGTTTTGTTGTGAATGCCCTTAGTCAGTTCATGTGCGAATCGAGGCAGATTCACTGGATTGCTACAAAACATGTGCTCAGATACTTACGTGGCACTTTGGGATACGGATTGAAGCATGCTTCAGATGGTGACCTGATATTGCAGGGGTTTACAAACTCAAATTGGACCGGATGTGTTGCAGATCGGAAGAGTACTTCTAGATGTTGCTTCAGTTTGGGTTCTGCAGTTATTGCCTAGTGCAGCAGGAAGTAGAACTCGGTAGCACTCAGTACTGCAGAGGCCGAGTACATGGCTGCTAGCACAGCAACTCGAGAAGCAATTTGGCTTCGTAAACTCCTGGCAGGATTGTTCGGCCAGATTCCAGAGCCGACCATGATTCACTGTGATAACCAGAGCTGTGTGCAGATGTCAGTGAATCTTGTATTTCACGACAGGTCGAAGCATATCGAGATTCGATATCACTTCATTCGTGATATGGTGCAGAAAGGTGCGGTCAAGTTACAGTACGTGCCGACAGACGACTAGACTGCAGATGTTCTCAACAAGGCTCTTCCCAGGGTGAAGTTCGAATACTTTCGCGGAAGACTTGGAATCGAAGAGAACGTATCCCTCCTTGAGAGGGAAAGATGACATTGAGATGCTTGCCCTGCTTTGCCCAGGTGCCTCTGCAGTCCAGTTACTCAGCCAGATATGGTTGAAATCCCATAGGCAGATGAGTAGGACAGTCAGCAGATGGTCGGGCTCACCCAGGTACCTTCTGCAGTCCAGTTACTCAGCCAGATATGGGCATAGCCAGCTGCATGCAAAGGACGATGGAGTTGTTTGTTCCATCTGTCATCAATGATATTCCAAATAGGAAAATACTTCTGCCTTTTATCACCATATGTTTCCTTTATTGCTTCTTTGGCCTGATCCATGGCCTCATAAATAAAACCCATAGTGGGTTTATCACCATCTACATCCGCAACACTCTCACAAGAGGCTCACTGAATAAAACTCTCTTCTGCCTTTTTCCAAAATGTTTTTCAAACACTTTGTCAGCTATATCTTTCCCTTCAGCCCTTTTACTCCATTGACATTCATTCCACTCATCACAAGAAAACATCTTCCCCAAGTTGGCTTTTTGATCAACAAGGGATTGCAACAAAAGAAAGTTTGTTGCAAATCATGTAATAGTTGATCTAACTAGCTCTTTACCCCCAGTGTTCTTCTTCATAAGACTCAAAACCCATGAGTGGTTGTAGATGTACCTGGTTATTGATTTTGCCTGCTCCACACACTTCTTCACCCACTCAATTTTGCCAATATCCTCTAGCATGAGGTCCAAACAATGGGCTGCACATGGCATCCACCAAATGGTGGGGTGTTTTTCCTCTAACATCCTTCCCGCTGCAACATAGTTCGAGGCATTGTCAGTGATGATTTGTACAACATTCTCTGGCCCCACCTCCATAACTACTCCATCCAAAAGATGAGATAATAATCGTGAATCCTTCACCTGATCAAAGGCATCCAAAGATTTAAGAAACATGGTTCCTTTTGGGCAAGCAATCAGGAAATTGATAATGGTGCGGGATTTTCCATCACTCCATCCATCAAACATTATTGTGCACCCTATTCTACTCCGGGACTGCTTGAACTCCTTCAGATATTCATCTATTCTTTGAAGTTCATTTCGTAAAAGGGCCCCTCTGATATCATGAAAACTAGGGCCTTTGAAGCCCAGACCACATGAAGTTATAGCATCTATCATATGTTGATAATAAGAAGAATTAGTTGCATTGAAGGGTATGTCTGCATCATACCACCATCTAGCTATGCATTCCCATGCGGCCTCCTTCTCCATCTTCTTCCATTTAGCATCAATGGTGGGCTGAGCACCAGGGGTAGTGCGGGGCACAAAGAAAGAGTTAAGCACTCTACTGCTGGTCGGGGCCTTACGTGGCCTCTTCAAGTTCAAATTGGATGCTCTAGGTCACCTCTCCCCCTAACAGGAAAACTGGAGGATTCTTCAAAAGTAGTCATATGACCTTGATGGGTTTCATGATCATCACCCTCAGGCTCGTAGTCACTCTCATCCTCAAATGGCATTGAACTTCTCCCTATGTCTTTTTGAAGCTTCTTTGCCTTGGCTTTTTCTTCTTGGTAGGCTTCAATACTACTTAGCATCTCTGCTCTAAGATCATCGGAGACTTTCCTACAAGGTTTAACATTGCCTCTAGCACCGGCTAAGTGTTGTTTTATCCTATGGATACCCCCCACAGCTATTTTCTTCCCACAATAATTGCATATTTTTTCCCACTATCATCCAATTGGCAATGAATCCATGCCGGACCCCTCTTCTCTTTTGGAGCCATGGCAAACAAAAGCTGGAAATAAAACCCTAGAATTTATTAATAACTTATTAACTAAGAAAAAAACAAATTTAAAGAGAAAAGTGTTGCCAACTAAGTTGTACTTGGTTGGATTATCAAGCGAGCGGGCAGAGTGGAACATGATACATGTTCATTTTTGGTGATTTGATATCCAGCTGGCCTTTTAAAGGCCCCCGTTTTTAATTTTTTTTCCACATGTCCATGGCCCTGCGGGGTTTGTAATAAAAACGTACTAGCATGGGGTTTTGTAAAAGACTTGGTTCCCTAGGACTTTTTGGCTAAGTCAGGTATTCCAAGGAGTTTTTTCACCTATCTATTATGTCTTGCATTAGTGCATAGCATAATTAATTGGTTTTTCTCCTGCTCCTCCAAAGTTGGAATGCCTGGGGAGGCTGACGGGCCTTAGGGGATTATTGGAGTCTATGGGTCAATGTATATGAACATGCTAGGCGTTAATTTTGAGTCATATGGACATGTGCTAAGTCCCCCTAGGTTGTTTTTAATTTTCAGCAAGTTTTAATTTTTCCGTAAATTGGGCCATTTTTTTTAATGGTTCAATTAAAAAATTTGTAATTGGCCTATAAGGGGCGTCTGGAGGTATTTTTTGCCTTAGGGGTGCTCGTTTTCTAACTCAGAGCACCCCCTTAACCCCTAAACCCACTTTTCCTAATGTTTGGGTGCTTCAATTTTTTCCTATGGCCAAAAAACCCAAAAAAAGTCTAAAAAGTCATAAAAAATCAAAAAATGGGAAAAGTGACTTTAAAAATATTTAATTTTTGGAGAAGGTTATGGGTCTGATTTTGACCAGCATGATTTTAGGAGCACTTTGAGCTGAGTTTTATGACGAATGGGCATCCCAATACATGGGCATGACTCCCATCTTTTGAGTTGGGCACATTCCTTCAATGGTGGGCGCATTTCCCAAATGAGAGGCCCACGTTTCATGCTGATTGGCAGCTTGTTTTGTGCTTGGCTGTTAGCACATTTTATGCTGATGTAGGGCAGCTAGATAGGTGGAGTTGGCAGCCCATATTTGCTCCACAATTTTGGCCATCACTCCACCATTTTCTCCTTCACTTGGGCGCCTCCCCTTTGCTCATGTTCTCTATATATTGAGTGCTCTCTCCATTGTTGTTAGGGAGAATTGGAGCACAAAACTTATCGTTGTAATACTCATTTGGTTTTGATTATGAATAAAGAAGACTTTGGAGGTCAAATCTGTGGTGTTTATTGTGTGAGTGGATGAACCATCTTTTGCTTGTACAATGGAGGTAACCCGTGCATAAGCTTTGATATCTATTTGCATCAACTGTACTCATTGGAAAGATTAGTACTAATTTATGAGATAGATTAATGCAATTTTCTTATTGTTTAGTCTATTGTTATATGTTTGTAAAAGTAATCATGTTTGCATATTTCATTTGTTTATGAATGTCTAACATTGATTTCTTTTTTAGATGTATATCTACACTTGATCTTTGTTTGTAAAGTGTGTGATGTGCAGGTTATCTCAACTGGAAGTTGGTGGATCTTGTTTGTTTCCTCCCTTCTAATCTTTATTTGCAGATGCAGTCCCTCGGAATATCACAAACACAACCTTCAAAGCTTCGGATTTCAACCAAGATTTGCTTCATCTCTCTCTCAACTTTATTTAAATCAAATTTTCTGGTTACTGGTTACTAAGCATAAAGTGGATCTGATTTATATACTATTGTTAACATTTTAAATAGATCAAGATTTACTTTCAGAAAGGTCTAAGTCTAGTGGTTTGTTAAAGCTCTCATTTTTAACTGATTAGATCTTTACTTCTTTCAAAACTTGCAAAAAATTGTTAAATTTTTCAAAGTTTTGTTGAGTTGTTGCAGTTCTGATTTTAAAAGTATATTTGGTTGTCCAAGAGCATGTAATTTGCAGCTCATAAAGCCTGCAAAGACCCCAAGCAAACAAGCATTATTGTTTGTTTTACTTGGTTAAATTTTGCAATTTTTACTTAGATTTTCACTTAGAAATTTTTTGGGTTTTTTTTAGGAGGTGTTCCAAAGACACTCTTAAAGTGTTTTTGGGCATCTTATACTAATAATTGCTTGCTGGTTTGCAGCAAAAGACGAACATGTAGGAGGAGGTACTGCCGAAATTTCGAGGATCCAGGCAATCCGGAGGACCAAATTTCATATTTTTGTAAAACCGGTTAATTTTTCCTCAAATTTTGTAAGCCGCCAAGTCACTGTAAGTAGACTGGGACACTTCTCTGATAATTGTAAAAGACTATTAAACGAGAGCAAGTGGGCTAGCCAGCGCCCACACCCCATCCCCCCAGGGGTGGCCTGTGTCGTCTCTTTTCATGGTGTGATTTTTTAGAGTAGTTTATTTCTTTTATTTTCGGCATTAAATAAAATTAACTAGGGTTTAAAATCAACCTTGTTGGTCCGTTCCACTGGCGGGCCACAAGTTCATTCAAAACGTAGTTTTTTCCATTTTTTTTTTACAAACTCAAAACGCCCCCCTTGCTTTCCCGAAGTAGGGTTTCTGTATAAGGGCTTGCCCGAATACGTGCCTGAAAAGAGACTCCTGGGGTTTTAAAAAGATAAAATTTGGGTTCATAAAAATTTTCTAAAAATACCAAGGTCTTCTCCCGTATGCTCTGTGGCCGACTTGCAGCTCAGTTTGATCCAGTTGGTACACATCAGAAAGGAGGGGATGACTAGTAATAGGATCTAACACCGCCCTAATAAAAAATCATTTTTGTGAAAATCCGGCACAAACGAATATTTTGTTGTCGTGGGCAAATTTCTCAGAAGGCTTGGGACAACACTAAGTAGTGACCTCTTGGAAACCGTTAGGCTTGCCCTCGTTGGTATAGCATCTGAACACCTCCTCGAGACTCCAATTCAGCCCAAGCCTGAGAGGGAAGCCACGCTTCAAAATTCCGGACATGTTCCCCCGTACCTTGCGTATATTGGGAACCCACCTGCCATAATAAAAAGATCACCATCACATTAATTTTAAAATAAACCAAGAACACTCGCACAACATCTACTTTTTCTGCTTATGCATTTGTTTATTGACTCCATTATAAGGCACTGGTCTTGTTTAGTGTTATTTCATATTATTGACTAATGTGCAAGTAATTGATGATTATTTTGAATGGGAGTAAATGATGAATGATTGTTTTATTTCACAAAAGTATATGATGTTTATTCTTGGTTACCAAAAATATTTTCCTAACTCCTAGATTAGACGCCTTAGTTTTTTTTCTTTTCATTTTTAGGGTCCACCCCCCTTGGCTTCGCTAGGAAAGCCTAGACGGAGGAGTCGAGTCCCAAGTGACAGCACTTGACTTTGACTTGCCCCCAAGGCCACACCAATAGCTTGAAGACTTTCTGCTGCGTTTTCCCCAGGTGTGGAACCAGGCGGCAAAATTTTGGCGCAGCAGAAGTCTTCAAGCTGCTGGTGTGGCCTTGGGGGCAAGTCAGAGTCAAGTGTTGTCACTTGGGACTCGACTCCTCCGTCTAGGCTTTCCTAGCGAAGCCAAGGGGGGTGGACCCTAAAAATGAAAAGAAAAACTAAGGCGTCTAATCTAGGAGTTAGGAAAATATTTTTGGTAACCAAGAATAAACAGCATATACTTTTGTGAAATAAAACAATCATTCATCATTTACTCTCATTCAAAATCATCATCATTTACTTGCACATTAGTCAATAATATGAAATAACATTAAACAAGACCAGTTCATAAGCGAAAAAAGTAGATGTTGTGCGAGTGTTCTTGGTTTATTTTAAAATTAATGTGAAGGTGATCTTTTTATTATGGCAGGTGGGTTCCCAATATACGCAAGGTACGGGGGAACATGTCCGGAATTTTGAAGCGTGGCTTCCCTCTCAGGCTTGGGCTGAATCGGAGTCTCAAGGAGGTGTTCAGATGCTATACCAACAAGGGCAAGCCTAACGGTTTCCAAGAGGTCACTACTCAGTTTTGTCCCAAGCCTTCTGAGAAATTTGCCCACGACAACAAAATATTCGTGTTGTGCCGGATTTTCACAAAAAGGATTTTTTATTAGGGCGGTGTTAGATCCTATTACTAGTCATCTCCTCCTTTCTGATGTGTACCAACTGGATCAGACTAAGCTACAAGTCGACCACAGAGCATACGGGAGAAGACCTTGGTATTTTTAGAAAAAAAATTATGAACCCAAATTTTATCTTTTTAAAACCCCAGGAGTCTCTTTTCAGGCACGTATTTCGGGCAAGCCCTCATACAGAAACCCTACTTCGGGAAAGCAAGGGGGGCGTTTTGAGTTTGTAAAAAAAAAAAAAAAAAATGGAAAAACTACGTTGTGAGTGAACTTGTGGCCCGCCAGTGGAACGGACCAACAAGGTTAATTTTAATCCTAGTTAATTTTATTAAATGCCGAAAATAAAAGAAATAAACTACTCTAAAAATCACACCATGAAAAGAGACGACACAGGCCACCCCTGGGGGGATGGGGTGTGGGCGCTGGCTAGCCCACTTGCTCTCGTTTAATAGTCTTTTACAATGATCCAAGAAGTGCCCCAGTCTACTTAAAGTGACTTGGCGGCTTACAAATTTTCAACGAAAAATAACCGATTTTTTTAAAAATATCAATTTTGGTCCTCCGGATTGCCTAGATCCTTGAAATTTCGGCAGCACCTCCTCCTACCTGTTCGTCGTTTGCTGCAAACCAGCAAGCAATTATTAGTATACGATGCCCAAAAACACTTTAAGAGTGTCTTTGGAACACCTCCTAAAAACCCAAAAAAATTTCTAAGTAAAAATTGCAAAATTTAACCTAGTAAAACCAGCAGTGATGCTTGTTTGCTTGGGGTCTTTGCAAGCTTTATGAGCTGCAAATTATATGCTCTTGGACAGCCAAATATACTTTTAAAATCAGAACTACAACTACTCAACAAAACTTTGAAAAAATTTAACAATTTTTGCAAGTTTTGAAAGAAGTAAAGATCTAATCAGTTAAAAAATGAGAGCTTTAACAAACCACTAGACTAGACCTTTCTGAAAGTAAATCTTGATCTATTTAAAATGTTAACAATAGTATATAAATCAGATCCACTTTATGCTTAGTAACCAGTAACCAGAAAACTTGATTTGAATAAAGTTGAGAGAGAGATGAAGCAAATCTTGGTTGAAATCCGAAGCTTTGAAGGTTGTGTTTGTGATATTCCGAGGGACTGCATCTGTAAACAAAGATTAGAAGGGAGGAAACAAGCAAGATCCACCAACTTCCAGTTGAGATAACCTGCACATCACACACTTTGCAAACAAAGATAAAGTGCAGATATACATCTAGAAAAGAAATCAATGTTAGACATTCATAAACAAATGAAATATGCAAACATGATTACTTTTACAAACATATAACAATAGACTAAACAATAAGCAAATTGCATTAATCTATCTCATAAATTAGTACTAATCTTTCCAATGAGTACAGTTGATGCAAATAAATATCAAAGCTTATGCACGGGTTATCTCCATTGTACAAGCAAAAGATGGTTCATCCACTCACACAATAAACACCACAGATTTGACCTCCAAAGTCTTCTTTATTCATAATAAAAACCAAATGAGTATTACAACGATAAGTCTTGTGCTCCAATTCTCCTCTCTCAACAATGGAGAGAGCACTCAATATATAGAGAACATGAGCAAAGGGGAGGCGCCCAAGTGAAGGAGAAAATGGTGGAGTGATGGCCAAAATTGTGGAGCAAATATGGGCTGCCAACTCCACCTATCTAGCTGCCCTACATCAGCATAAAACGTGCTAACAGCCAAGCACAAAACAAGCTGCCAATCAGCATGAAACGTGGGCCTCTCATTTGGGAAATGCGCCCACCATTGAAGGAATGCGCCCAGCTCAAAAGATGGGAGTCATGCCCATGTATTGGGCTGCCCATTCGTCATAAAACTCAGCTCAAAGTGCTCCTAAAATCATGCTGGTCAAAATCAGACCCATAACCTTCTCCAAAAATTAAATATTTTTAAAGTCACTTTTCCCATTTTTTGAATTTTTTATGACTTTTTTGACTTTTTTGGGGTTTTTTGGCCATAGGAAAAAATTGAAGCACCCAAACATTAGGAAAAGTGGGTTTAGGGGTTAAGGGGGTGCTCTGAGTTAGAAAACGAGCACCCCTAAGGCAAAAAATACCTCCAGACGCCCCTTATAGGCCAATTACAAATTTTTTAATTGAACCATTAAAAAAAATGGCCCAATTTACGGAAAAATTAAAACTTGCCGAAAATTAAAAACAACCTAGGGGGACTTAGCACATGTCCATATGACTCAAAATTAACGCCTAGCATGTTCATATACATTGACCCATAGACTCTAATAATCCCCTAAGGCCCGTCAGCCTCCCCAGGCATTCCAGCTTTGGAGGAGCAGGAGAAAAACCAATTAATTATGTTATGCACTAATGCAAGACATAATAGATAGGTGAAAAAACTCCTTGGAATACCTGACTTAGCCAAAAAGTCCTAGGGAACCAAGTCTTTTACAAAACCCCATGCTAGTACGTTTTTATTACAAACCCCGCAGGGCCATGGACATGTGGAAAAAAAATTAAAAACGGGGGCCTTTAAAAGGCCAGCTGGATATCAAATCACCAAAAATGAACATGTATCATGTTCCACTCTGCCCGCTCGCTTGATAATCCAACCAAGTACAACTTAGTTGGCAACAAAAAGGAGTGTTGAGTCTTGAGTCTTGTCATACCTTTGAGAAAGAAGAAGAAATGTAGCAAAGCTTGAGAAGAATTGCCGCTGCCAACAGCAAAAGAACAAGCTGATCAGTGATAACAACCCACAAATTCTGCACAAAACCCTTCAATAACCTCCAAAACAGTCCACGAAATAGCTCCAGATCTGCTCCAAGAAAGAAGGCTTCGAATCTCCTCCAAATCTTCCCTGCAAAAGACACTTGAATCTGCCCAAGAAGTTCTTGCAAACCACCCAACAAACTCAGCTCAAGAAGACTCCGAAACTGCCCAAGAAACAAAGCTCTCAAGAATTCCAAAGGAGATGGAATGAATAGTGTGAGTAACATAGGGGGCGGGGGGGTCTTTAAATAGCTTTAACTTAGGCTTAGGGTTAGGTTAGAAGCATAGGATACTTTTTGTGTGTGTGTGTTTTTTTTTAAATTTGGGTTCCCTAGGTCCCCTGTCCGCAGCCGTACGGCACTGTACGGACCGGACCGGTTCCATACCCGGTTTGGCAAAAAATCCGGCTCAGCCGGTTTTGGTCCCTGACCGGACCGGTCAGATTGGCCGGTTTCGCCGATTCCAGTCCGGTTCCGATAACATTGGCCATACCTGGTTCATCACACCAAGGGTAACAAAATGCGAAGCAGATTTGGGATGCTTTCCACAACTTATTTGGCACAATCCACCCTACTTAAGTCAATCAACTTGACACTGAGCTCTCCAACCTCAAAATGGTGGATTATTCTACCGTCGTGGAGTATACTGCCAGGCTCAAGAACCTGAATTCTAACATCATTACATCTTGAACCTGAATTCTAGCATTGTTACATCTTGAACCTGAATTCTGACATTGTTACATCCAGTGGCTAAGGTAAATTGGATTCATATATCAAGGTTGTCCTTAATAACCATTCTCTTGCATTCAAGAATTTTGCTATCATCTTTTACAGCATTCCTCTTTTTCTCAAGGCACTTGCTTTGCCTACTTTAGAGGATGTGTTTTCTAACTGTATCCTAATCCAGCATCAAGTCATCTTGAGGAATTTGGGTGAACTACCCTCTAAACATCAAGCCCATTCCAAGTCTTCTACCTCGTGCATACATGAGACTGCAGGAGACACTCCCAAATCCTCAAAGAAGAAGAGGATGACCTGCTCTAATTGCCATCATGCTTTTAAAAATTGTCTTCTCTGTCTTCAAAAGATTGAAGAAATTGCTCGGCGAACAACTGGCAACAATGCCTCTTCAAAGAAAAGGCTGGTAATTCTGCACACTTAGCTATGCACTTTGCTTGATGGTCTTCCACCTCCTCACGTGAATGGACTCCAAAATCTGGGGCAACTAAGCATATGTTGAAGCACAAGTACCTTCTCTCAAACTACAGTGATCACCATAAAGGTGTGTAGGCAACTATCAGTGATAAGTGATAACACTACCTGTTTATGATTGTGGCACTATTGTTATTGATAATGCTAAGTATGGGGATGTTCTCCATGTTCCTAAAGTGGGATCAAATCTAAATATCTATTTATTGCATCACACACCAATAAAAAAGTGGAATTTTGGTTGAACAAATGGGTTGTTAAAGACAAAAATCACATGTTCAAAGTTGTTTCTTCTAGATATTGTGATGAATCCGAATGAATGTACAAGTTGGGACCATCTTATTCAACCCAGGCCTCAAAAAAATTCATTGAAATGTTGACCAACGCAAAGGATTAGATTAAGCTATGGCATTTTAGTCCTGGTCACATCAATTATGGATTCTTGCTACACATGAACGTCTTCACTTATTTGAGGGTCTTCCATGGATCAACCCTCCTAGTGGTGTTTAAAAGGGATGTGTGATGGGTAAACATCATCGAGAGTCCTTTCCAAAGGAAAACTCAAGGCGTGCTTCTAGCCCCAAGAATTTATTCCTGATGATGTGTGTGGTCCTATAGCTACCTCTCTTGAGAGAGCCAAGTACTTCTTGACTTTTATTGCTGATCATTCCCAGTTTCTATGGGTCTACACCATTAAATCCAAGGATGTAGTGTTTGAAAATTTCTGGGAGTTCAAAACTCTTGCTGAAGCACAATGAACCAAAGTCATGTGTCTCTGAACTGATGGGAATTACTTTTGGCTTATGACATTACTTATTGAGATTCCTCTTCCTAATAATTATGGACTAGAAGAATCATTTTGGCATACCCATCCACCTAACCCAAGTTCCATAACACTCTCATATTCAAAGGCATTGCCTATTTCAAAATGCCTTTTGACCAGACAATGAAGCCTTACCAGAATTTTTACATTGTCAACTATGGACTAGGTAAATCCTTCAAAATTCCATATTTGATATTACTTGCTCCAAGATTCTCTGTTCTTGGGTAGTTGATTAATAAACATATACTTTGCTAAACTTTCAATGTTTGTCACTTGTCTAAGCCTTCTCTACCAACATCCCAAGCTACAGCGATTTGAATTATACACTATTATGGGCATCTTCCTTGAGGCAAGCCAACTCATCAAACTTTCAAGCTAAAATAAAATGGAGGTTTTGAGCATAGTGATAGAATAACATGGTTACAAGGACAACATTTTGCTAAATGACAAACAAATCAGACTAACACCAATAACCCCCTTTTTGCATGTTTTATATTATTATATTTGTATATTAATAGCATCAGATATTAAACATACCACTTGAAGCACACTTATAAATTTTGATAGTTTTCCAAAATGAAATGTAATACTCACAGTTGGGCGCCTTGTTCGGCTGAATACTTTTTCAAGTGTTGCAATCTGCACTTTTTTCATCCGTTTCTTCCTATTCCACTCCATTTGATTGACAAACATTGGAACCTCAGCCTCATTCTTTGATGCCTCTTTCGATGTAGGATCCGCAGGTTTGCTATCAGACCCAGATGACCCTACATTATCTTTATCAGGTTTAATGGCAGTTTGAGTTGACCCTGTGTTATCATTCACAGGCTGAATTAGAAGCAACTCAGGAGGAGGATTACGCAGCAAATCAAGAACTATTTCTCGGTCAAGGCCTAGTTCTGCTGTAAGCTTTTTAACCTGCCAAGCAGAAAACTTGGGTCAGTTGTTCCAGTACTTAGTAAACAAGAGACTGATATAAGAAAAGGATGTGCAATAATACCAATCACACTCAAAGATTTTCACTTACACTAACTTTACGGCGCCCAACCTCCAAAGCTGCAGCCAATTTCTGAAGTTGCCAGTTCTCTAATTTCAGTGGAGGATACTCATCCATTGCTTCCTCGTCATCCTCTATATCCGATAGTGCTTCCTTCAATTCTTCTTCAAATTTAGAGACTTCCTCCTCAGTAATCATATCATTCTCATCATCATCAGATAACTGATCTTTTTCCAGGTCCTTCTCTAATTGGCTAAACAACGCCTCCAAAACATCTTCACCTAGAGAGTCCTCTTCTTCTTCATTCTTTTGTGCCTTCTGGAAAAGATGGCCCTATTTGTATTAATTCATGCTATATCCCCCTCATGGTGTTGAAAATGAAATGTGTAATCATAGACATTTAATATTAACATTGAATCAACCTCCTTAAATGTCTGTTTGGTCAAGCTTTAGAGTTATCAGTATCATTGTTAATAAAATGCTCATTGAAATAGTAAACATATATATGAGCATGCTCTAACATAAATTTTCAATGTTAAAACACAAACCCTAAACCATGCAATGGGGAGATACTGTCAAAGAACTAAAGCCATCTGTAACTAAATTACTCAGGGCTAGATGGGAATCTGATAAGACAACCAAATATAACAGCTTGTAAGTGTAAATAAACATGAGATGCCCAGCCCGGTGGGCTAGCTCAAGTGGTTGAGTGCTGTAAGTTGTGAGCAGAAGGTCTCGAGGTCAAATCCCCGGGTGGCTATACATTGCTATATATGGGTCTCACTTGATGTCCCCACCGGGTTAGGCACTGTAATGTGCACCATTACTTCTCCACAGCTTAAAACGCTTCCCATGTTGGGAAGGGGCAACTGTTAAAACAGTACCCTCACCTTTTACTGTACTCTTACTTCCTCAAGAGTAGCAAATTAGATGTATTGCTGAATCTGATAATAGATTTCAACATCAAATAAAAATATCAATCATTTTTGTTTTATTTTAGTTGCATTTCATTGCCATTTTAATCTATTTTTACATTTCCCCAAAGCTTAAATCTATCAAAGCAATCCCTGACAAAGAAAGGGGGTTGTAGGATTTTTCTATAACATACAATTTACAAATATACAGTAATGTATAACACTACATTCAAACTATTTAGAAATGCCTTGAAATTTTAATATAGTTACTTCACATTATTTTACATTTTCATCTTTCCAACTTCAAACTTTAAAAAAACAATGTCGGTAACTTCAAAGGCTTTTTGTTTTATCTTGCAAATAATTGATAGGCCTTTTTGCACATCATAGTCATAAATGATAAATGTGACATATTTCATAAATTCATAGTAATAAAACATCTACATGAGAGTTTTTGACCTTTTCAAGTTTTTCCAGCAGTTTAAACTCATCCTGCAAAAATTTAGAACAGCAGACGGGTTTTTCCATCAATCAATGGACATTGAACAGATTTAAAGATTCATTGTCTTCAATGATTTTAAAGGGGAAACATTAGGAGTTCTTGATGAAATGTTTTGGTGTTTTAATTGTTTCTGATCAACCATTCCTGGGAAAGATTCAAGGCAAGATTTTCCTGTGCTTCCTGTTTTGGGCTGTTGAATGCTTAACCTTCCATTTTATCTTAGATTTGAGCTCATTATGTGGAATTTAAATATTCTCATTGATTATTCTAAATTCCATCATTTTTATATTTTCTATCTACTGCATAATTTCCATATTTATTGCAATTATGATATTACCTTCACCACCATAGTGTCCCTTTATTTGGGGCTCACCATATTGACCATGTTTTTTGAATTTTGCATATTGTAACATTGGGCAAGTGCCAAATAAGGTATGAAATAAAGTATGTGTATTAATATTGAATCTTATGTTCTAAATGGCTTACTTTATGCTTTCAGAGTAGCGTTAGGTACTCCTGCAGGTACTCATCACTGGTCGTACTTTTTTTTGTCCCATTGGCCTACCCTTTTAGTCATTCATTAAACCAAAGTCACAAGACTCGGAATCAACAAAAAACCAGTGAGGCAAAAGAGCGAAGACTTTGAATTGGATCTGGAAAAAATCAGCAAATACAAAAAGTAAAGATATACGCATTTTGAATTAAAATAAACTTTTTTGATGCCCTAGTTTCCCAGCAGTTGTTGTAGATGGCCTTGGATCCTTGCTTTCTTCTTCCTGTAGCCTTCTTAGTCACTGTTTATGACTGTTCTTCATCACTGCTTATGACTGCCCAAAACAGCAAGCAAAACAGAGAACAACGAACAAGGAAAAACCCAGCAAAATTCAAATTTTATAGGAAATATGGGCACTCATTCAAGTTGACTCGCGAGTCAAACTCATGATTTTGACTCGGTGAAATGAGTCAAACTTGGTCAACATGAGTTTGACTCGGCCCGAACCGCAATCGGCTCGTTTTGAGGGCGATCTGAGTCAAACTTGCAATTTTCCAAGTTTGACTCGTAATTCCTGTTACATTGCATTGAACATTAATATAATTATCTCTTCTTATATATTGCATTATAAATATCATTTACAACAGAGGCGTGAACTTTCATCTGCAAGGTCACAAAAATTTAAAATAAGAGCATTATCAATTCTTCCTTTTTGAACTACATAATTCCATATCTAAGAAGTCCTTACACAGAGACAATGTTTTAAAACTCAAACTCAGACTCAGAATCGGTTGAGGGTTGAGGGTCAACTCATACTCGGCTTTGACTCCAACCATTTTGAATTTTGTGACTCAGTTTACTAAAGAATACTTAAAATATTAAATTTTAAATGAAGAAAAACATTTTAAAGATTCACAACCATGACTTCAAGCCATTAGAGACAAAATATGCAAAGTCTACTCATGTATGTATCATGTAGGGGTGAATATATCAAAATGGCACCAAGTGCAATATATATTTAAAACAAAAGACAATATGAACAAGGCTCTAAATGGCCTTTAGAGTCCTAAAAACATGCTACAAGCTGCTAGCCTACTACATATCAATGATCACTAATCAACATGGCCAATCATCATGATCAAACCCATCACCACTACTGGAAATGGGATCCTCGGCATCAACTACAAGACCATCCTCTAGCTCAGTCCTTGGACTCATCGAACTCCTCACCGACATCTGCAATTGCAAGATTAGTAGAAGCACGGGCTACAAGGCTAGTTCCTGCCATACCTGGTGCTACACCTGCTCATACAATTGGATCTGTATCCAAATGAAGCCACCCCATCTCCCCATCTACATCAATATCATAATTAGGATCAAACTCTATCAATTGAGTCTCTTCTACCAATTATGGGGTTGGATCAAAATCATCCAACAAAATGGGATCGATATAAGGTATTTTATTCATTATCTGGCTGTGGCTTAGCCAAAGGTTGTACTGCATGAAGACGAGATCATTTAACCGTTTTTGTTCCAAACAATTTATCTTCTTTGTGTGAATCTGCTCAAAGACAACCCAATTGCACTCATACCCAAAAGCACTCCAAGTTTGACTAGGGACTCGGATTCCAAACTTTTGCAATTGAGGACATTGGCTACCAAATGACTCCCACCAATGTGCTGCAAAGACAAAGTTAGTTCAACAAATTAGACTGACTTTGGTTAAAAATTCAAGTATATAAAGTTTTAAGTTTTAAAACAACTAAACTTAATAAAAATTTGGAATTGTTTACCTGGTTGGTCCACATCTCTTGCAATCTTTGCTAGGTTTTTGCCAAAGGTACCTGTGGCTCTAATGAAAGCACTAATCTGTTGGTGTATTTCCAACTGCTAACTCTCATCGAGGACCATGCACTCTAGGCACTCATATAATCCATATTTGACCTCCCCAATTTGATCTTCTCCTAACTGAACTTTGTAGTGATACCTTGGGTTCAGAAAATACCCAACTATATGTATAGGGCGATGGAGTTGATTTTTCCATCCGTTATCAATGATCTCCCAAATAAGTCCATACTTTGCTACTCTATCATTATATGTTGCCTTTATTTTCTCCTTTGCCTAATCCATAGCCTCATAAATGTAACCTGTGGCCAACTTTTCCCCATCCACTAACCACAACACCTTACCAAGGGGCTCCACAATTTTCACAACCTCTACTGTTTTTTTCCAGAGTGTTCTCAAAAACTTCCTTTTGGTGTCTTGTCCATCTTGTCTGCAAGCTCACTAAGATCAATTCCATTCATCACTTAAAAACATCTTTTTCAAGTTCCGTGCTTGGGAAAGGAGAGATTGCAATGTGAGGAAGTGAGCTGCAAACCTCATGACGACAAGCCTAACAAGTTCCCTACTATCGGTGTTTTTCCTCATTGAATTCAATACCCATGAGTAGCTGTATATGTATTTACTATTTTGTAATGCACTTGGCATGCTCTACAATGTTCTTGGTCTAATCTTGTTTGCCTATACCCTCAACCATGAGGCCTATGCAATGTGTAGCATATTGGGTCTAGAATATAGCAATATGTATTTGCTCTCCAACATCTTACCAACAAGAACATAGTTAGAGGCATTATCAATGATGATTTGAACAACATATTCCACCCCTACTATCATGACAATATCATCCAAATGCTGAAATGAAAAGTTTGCATCTTTCACCCTATCAAATTCATCAATTGATTTCAAAAACATGGTTCCCTATGGGCAAGAGACAAGGAAATTTATTATTGTATGGTTTCTTCCATCAGTCCATCTATCTAACATGATGGTACATACCCTTTTGACCCGTGACTCTCTAAAACCCTTCAAGTATTCATCTATGGACAAAACTTCTTTGTGTGAAAGAGATCCCCTCAAGTCATGCATATTAGGGCCTTTGTGTTAAGATATAAGGCTACATATGTAATAAAGTCACTTAAGTGACTTAGGTTAAATGTTAGGGTTTAGTCAATTAGGGTTTTGGTCTCTCAAACTCTTTATAAGAGCAAGGACCCTCAATGTAATGTTGTATTGTATCGTCTTATAATAATATTGTGTTATGTGTTATTAAGCTCTCATGTCTTCGGTAATGTAACCCACTCTAGCGTTTCTTGCTTTTTCGATTCTTGGAATACAGCATCATAACAGCAAGATCCCTATGATTTTGGTTGAGGGTTTCACTATGAAGCCACAATAAAGGGTAATCGATTCACATTTTAGGAGTCGCTGTCGCTATATTGTGCCAAGGTGAAGTCGAAGATACCAAGATCAGAGCTACCGCTGGATTAGATGAGCCACCAAGGAAGGATATCATATAGCTGCCATCCTGAAAACTGAAATACCGTGAAAGGGATAATCGAAGATGTCCAACTCCCATTTTGAGAATTCGAAAAAAAATGTGACCTAGCTTCCGAGCCTCCATGCATAACCATCTAATCCACAACAAGGAATGGCATGTTGAATCATGTGATAAAGATTGGACCATTGGTTGGGCCTCCATATGAATCATCGAATGAGCCGCCACTGTTTGAAGGAACCAACACTGGAGTAAGCCACCATTGAGCAGGAAGTAGACACTGCAGTTATCAAACGTCGTTGCCACCGTAACATAGCAATCACAATCGTTTTCGAGCCACTACCTCCAATGCATATATTCATCGAGAGGAAAATGAAACGTTTACACGATTTTGGTAGTCCGTCGACAAATCGCCATTTCTGATAACGATCCACATCCAACATTCACAAAGCAAGAGCCGCCAATTTGTTTTTTGTTTTAAAGCAACCTTTATTTATCATAGTCGCCATATTTTTACCAAGACTTGTGCTAAAGGATCTAGCCGCCATTTGAAGAGGAGCCACTGAAGCAAGATCTATAGCCATTGAATTTGTTATTTTTCAGGCACCATAATTTTTTTCTCTTCTATGTAGCCCATACGAACACGTACAACATCAGTATAGTTCGTCCTCTATCCTGTCGCTTAGTATCTCAATATCGGAACTTATGGATAGTTGAAAGGTGTACACCATAAACAAAGTGACAAAACCTTTCCAAATTTGAATATTTATCTAAGCTGACTTGTGTTGAAAATGAAGGTAAATATGCATTTGCTTAACAGTGTACTGCTAGTGATAGAGCCTATCAGAGGATCAAGAATTAATCATTCAATTAATGGAAAGCAAAAGATCTCTCATGATGCCATTAGTACCAATGCAAGGCTTAATGTTGAAGAGTGTTTTAGCTAGAGATCTATTATGATGATGATGGGTCATACAACATGTCCTATCGGGTTTATCAAAGGATTTGTAGCTATCAAAGAAGAACCACTAGAGTCTAGACACTACCAATGGTGTTTTCCTTACTGAAGAAAACTAGATTTATGCATTTTAAGAAGCAAGCGCTTTGATGACAGGAACAAGAAGGGATCAATCAATAGCTCAGTATGGACAGTTGCTCAATTAGTTCAATAGTTGTGCATCTAGGGAATGATCCCTCATTGGTTGAGACATATATGTGGATTGCAGTCTTCTAGTGAAGTTACGTGACATGCATGTGGATTGTTGTCCAATAATTAAGTTCGGGAGATTCATGATTCAGGAGTTTGGGGAAGTGGAATCCAGGAACTCAAAAATTCAACTCAGTAACTACACCTTTCGAGGGTTACAAGGCAACTTGATGGAGCTCAACAAAGTCCAAGAACTGTGATCAAAGAAAAAGCTTTTGAAGAATGTCTATCTTTGTTTGGCTTTCAGTTTATGTGTTTTTTCATTCAAGTATATGTATTTGATTTCAATTTGTTATCTTTTAGCAATGTACGCCTTATTGGGGGGTGTTAAGATATAAGGCTACATATATAATAAAGTCACTTAAGTGACTTAGGTTGAATGTTATGGTTTACGTATTAAGGTTTTAGTAAATTAGGTTTTTGGTCTCTCAAACTCTTTATAAGCGTGAGGACCCTCAATGTAATGTTGCATCATACCGTATTATAATAATATTGTGTTATGTGTTATTGAGCTCTCATGTCTTCGGTAACATAACCCACTCTAGGGTTTCTTGCTTTTACAGTTCTTGGAATACTTTGAAGCCCTTACCAACAACAATAATGGAATCCCACATAGGTTGGTAATAAGGTGAGCGGGCAACATTGAAGGGGATATCTACATCATACCACAATCTAACTATGTATTCAAAAGTAGCTTCTTTGTATTGCTTCTTCCTATGGTTATCTAAGGTGCATTGAGATTGACCCGGTTGAGAGGCATTGACACTAGCAAAGGTGGGGGACAGTGTAGTAAAATAACTTTTGAAATTCTTCTTCTAAGGCTTGTTTTCATGACGGGGAGGAACATAATGAAAGGGATCCCTAACAACACTAGAAGGCACTAGAAGGCATATCGGAAGAGACTTCAAAATCAAAACTAGGATGTCCTTAGGATCCACACACCCTCATCATGGCAAGTTGCTTCATCCTCCTTATTTCAGCATTTATTGTTGCTTGTTTATCCTTGTCTTCTTCAAAAAATTTAACTAGTTTTGCAATTCTAATCTTATTTCTCCAATCTCTTATGCTAGTGCTTTACAAGGGGGCAATTTGGTCTCTTATACCAACCAAGTGTTGCTTCAGCCGACGAATACCCCCCTTTGATATGTTTCTTGCAAATTTTGCAATGCATCTCATTATCACTGTTATCAACTATATTTGTACAATAGTTGAAACCTTATTGAGCCGCCAGTGTTGGAACACATCAGTGTTCACTTCCAGAGTATCTGGGTTTCAGATATTTAGGTCTAGCCAGTTTTGGCTAGCCAGTTTTGTTTTTGAGTCGACATGACCATGGCCCCATGGGGGTTTGTAACAAAGTGTGCTAGTAGGGTCTGAGTGGCTCGGTTCCCCATGACTTGATTAAGCAACTAAGGTATTCCAGGGAGTTTTTTCCCTTGTCAATTATACTTTGCTTAAGGCGACGTATAATCGATGAGGTTTTCTCCCGCTTCCTCCAAAGCTGGAATGCCCGATTTTGAAAATCTGAGCCGTGGGGGGTTATTAGAGTCCAACTAATATGTATAAACCTACTAGACACTATTAGAATAGGTTTTGGTCATGTCCTAAGTCTCTAAGACCCCCAGAAAAAATTTCGAAAAAATTTTACACAACGCGTTGGATTTGGGGTTTTTATTTTTTAATTATTTTTAAATTTTAATTAAATTTCTCTATAGTTTAAATGGAGAAATTTGAGTCTGTAATATGTCAGTCATCCGGGGTCCGAATTTAGTGATTGATGGCTCGTTTCATAAGCCGAAAATCACACATGACTCATGGACCAGCTAAACCCAACTTTCGGATGTCAATTCAGCCTCATAATTAATATTTTCTCTAAAAAGCCATTTACAGAGAAATTATTAATTAAAATAATAAAATTGAATATTTTGGAGATATCCAAATCTCTCCAAAATAATCAGAAAAGAATAAAATAAAAGGCTAATTGACATGGCACTGGACATTAATGAAGATTCCAATCATCTCAGTCATCAACCAGACCACTATCCAGTCAGCACAAGTTAAACTCCAATGAAGAATTCGCCCTCCTTCCTTAAAAACTCGATTTAGTGATGTGGCAATTGATAAATGGGTGGTTGGTTGGCATTAAAGCCAATGGTAGGTGCCTCCCCTAATCTAGCAACCACTAAAACTTGGCTCCTTTATAGACTCGAGTTAGCACCTACCACAAACTCCACTTGTCTCTCATTCAAGCTCACGTCATCCCTCTCTAAGCTCACGCATGCCTTCACTAAGCTCACGTGGATCCTAGTTGGAACTCCCTCATTGGATGGGTGGAGCTTCCCATGCATTGCCAAACCTATGCCAACTCATCTACTACCACTCCAAGCCTCCTGATGACTAGTTTGTGATTGGAAATCAAGTTTTGTCAAGTGTTATTTGGCTCTCTTTGGCCAAATTCGAATTAGGGTTTTAGCTGTTGGTTTTGTTATTTAAGAGAGGCCCATTTGGGTTATTATCTCATGGATCTTTTGGGCAAACTTACTCTGCCAATTTGTAATCGTGTTCTAGCTTTTTGCTATTGGAAATAAATCGACTTTGGAGGTCTATTGATGTGCACATTGGTCCATGAGAAATTGTTAAAGCTTCAATGAGGTGATGTTGTTTTATTAATGCTATTTCATATATAATTGTTTGATCATTCTAGCTTAGAAGTCCTTTTTATGTCCATGGAATGAATATTTGGGTTCAACTTATTCATTTATGCTTGGTTAATTAAGATCTAGAAGTAGCAAACAGTAATCTGTTATACTTATGCTCTTCTTGTCTTTTTTGGTTAATCATACTAGACTTGATCAAATCGTTGTTGAAGTGGCTTGGTTTTCAAATCTCCTAAGTGCAAAGTGGGATCTTGAGCTTGGTTGCTTCTTCCTCCCCTTTGTCATCATTTTGCTAACTTTTGTGCATTTCAGGGGTCTTCAAAAGATCGATTCGTGCTTCAAGGTTGAGCTTGAGAAGTTCATAAAAATCCATCCATTATTCAAAACTTCAAACTGGTTACTTTGGTCCTAAAGGCTCTCCTCTTCAAGCCATCATTTTTTCTCCTTGAATCTTTTCCCCTTGATCTGCTAGCCCATCTTCCTCTCGTCCTAGATCTCTCCTTGCCCTAGCTTCGTCCACCTTGGTTTTTTCTTCCATCCTCCTTCTTGTCCCCCTTCAAGCCTTCTCTCTTACCCATTCGTTTTCCCCTTTTTTGCCTCATTTTTCTTTTGTCTTCTCCTCCTTTGCTTCCATCTCCCTTCCATCAAATCTACAAAGGAAAAAGGCATCAAAAAAGAGGTTTGAGTTAGAATTAGTTTGTTTAAAAGATTGATAAGTTCTCATTTTGAAAAGGCTTAGTTTATGCATCTTTAAAATATTTAGGGCTTGCATTTTGAGTCATTTTTCCTAGTTTTATAGTCTCATTTCAAAGATAGAAAAGTTTGCATATAGGATAGCTTAAAATTTTGTGGTTTCAACTTCATTCCCACCATTTTTTGGAGCGCTTTAGCTTGCTGGTCCGTTTTGTTAAATTTGAAAATTAAAATATAAAATCTCATGCTTTTACATTTTAGAACCTATTTTTCAAATCTAGACTTAGTTTAGTTTCATTTCTTGTTTGATTTGACTAACACTAAAGGGTGCTTGTAGTTTCACTTTCACTTGTGTTGTAGGTGTGACAAAAGCAAGCTCAAAAAGAAAATTTGAAAAATAAGAAGAGGAGAAGTTAACCAAAGTGAAGAGAAGGACAATTGCAAAACCCAAGAAGAATAATGAAAGCAAGAAAAGGATCTTAAACCAAATAAATCAAAACCATTATCCTTTGTAAAAGCTCTTAAGAGCTTCTTAGCTTTCCTCTATTTTATTTTCAAAGTCCTTTCAAGGGTCTCAAACCCAAGGCACTTGTAACCTCTTAATAAAAAGTTAAGTGGAGGAGTCCTCCACTCTTTGGGTTTTCTTCCCCATTTGGGGAAGAGTGTTGTGCATGCTTAGTTTAGATCTCATCTTTTCAAGTTCATAGATTAGTCTTTATTTTCGTACTTAGACTAATTTCTCTTCCAAGTCTTGACTAGAGTGAGCTAACTTTGGGATTGCATCCCAAAGGCCACATAACTTTGTGGTAGCTACTCGTTCCCCCGTTAGCATCTTGTGGACATCTAGCTAGCTGGAAGGTTTCCAGGACTGACGGTTTCTAGCGATTAGCCTTGTTCGGAGGTTGATCCCACCATTAAAATAAATTTGTTTGGTAGAACACTAAGTAAAGTTTCAATTTCATTTTGCAAGTAGCATGCTAGTTGTCTTTATATTTCTTTGAGCTGTCACTTGTTTAATTCCGCAAAGCTTCATAATTGTTCCCACAACTATTTCATTTTCTTGCAATAAAACGAACAAAGTCTCTTGAACTTGGCCAAATCCAAGTCAAGAGCACTCTCTGTCGGAGAGCATATAGACTTGCACGTTCCCCCTGCATTAGGCATTTTAAAGTAGAAAGTCTCTTGAACTATGGTCTTAAGACCAAGTCAAGAGCGCTCTCTGTCGGAGAGTTGAACAAGTGCTCTAAGTAATAAAATATTTCAACCCACATTTTCCCCCTAATAAATTTACTTTTGGTTGATCGTCCAATACCCGTATGCTCTGCCAACCGGAAACGGTTGGGCTAGCACTCAGAAAGGTGGAAGACTTGTTAAATTCATAAGTGATAACTAATAAAACTTTCATCCCCATAACCAACCAATCCGGAGTTGAGCGATAAGATAAGTTCAGTAGGTAATCTCTTAGTGGGGGCGCCGGGATTCCATGTTCAGCCTCTAGTTTGCTGGTTAGCATTGCACGACCTGGCTAGAGCACTGGGTGGCCCAACATGTCCTTGAACGGAGGCACTTGATACTGTCTTTCCGGACTTTCTCTTGAATATCCTTGGTTTTATCCTAATAATCAAGACCATTAAAACTTTGAAATTTACCAAGATAATTTGCACAACAATCTCACAAACAGTACTTTTCAAAGACCCACACATTCAGCATCACATTTTTATTATTCTTTGACTCCATAAGGCACTGGTTATTCAAAGCTTGTATTTTTATCAGGACCATTTGTCCTTGTGGTTATTTTATCTTGTGAATGCTTCATCTGGTTATCAAATCTTGAAACGTACTGTAATCTTGTTATCTCATTTAGCAACGTGGATTGCATTATTATCTTGTGTTTATCTCATTTTTTAAAATTGGTCTCATTCTAAAAAACTCCTAAACAACACTCATCCGCATCACCCCATACAAAAAAAAACACTTAAAACATTGAGCCATAGTTAAACTCTTTGTAGGGACTACCCCCCTTGGCTTCGTTAGGAGTTTGCCTAAACAGAGGAGCTGGGATTCAGGTGACAGTACCTGGCTCATTGCTTGCCCCCAAGGCCACACCTCTCTCACTTGTAGTGAAGAGACAGCTTTCGAAAGATTTCCGCTGCTGGTGTGCAATCTAGCGGACAACAATCACCAACATCAACATGGATCCATGCAAGATCTTTTACCCTTGAGACCATGGTAAATGCAAAAAAAATCTGCAAATACAAATGCTCCAACCCTATCTTAATCTTTTCGCAACAAAAGACAGAGGCATAACACGGTCCATTGTCAACTCGGTCAACTCGGTCGAGTTTGAGTTCAAGTCCAAGTTGAACGAGTTTAAAACATAGCATAGAGCGAGAGAATAAAAAATGATCAATGACTCATTCTTCTAATAATTTTATTAATGTCCAACAAATGACCATAAATAGGTCAAAGGGATTACTAGGTACATCAAAATCAATATACGAGTGGAACTGCAAAAGATCTAATCTATAAGATGTAAGACCTAAAATATAAATTTTAACATCTAGCACTGGATACAAAGCTGGGAACCTGAGAGAAGAAAGAATCCTTGTCAAGAGTTTAAGAACTTGAATGAATGTCTTGACTGAGGATAATCGAGACAAGGTCTCCTAGTGCCATCACCTACCAATCAAGAGGAGAAACTGTCACCCTCCAAATCTATACTCATAGTCAGTGGATCTCTCCTACCATCCAAGGCCAAAGCAAAGAAACTCCCAATGGAAAATTGTTCAAAAAAATTGGAGAGGGAAGATTTGGAAATGTGGGTGTATGGTGCATCACGCTGCCTAGAAGAGGTGGCCCTCTATTAAGATTTGGAGGAACAAGAAGAATGTCTGCTATCACCAAAAGCTCTATCCCAAGCCTGAACATAACACTACCACAATGGTCTCGCATGTATAGGTCAAACGTCTCCCTATGATCTCACAGATCTGAAAGCTTAGGTGGAGTTGCTCTCAACCTATCTCTTCGAACCTCTATTTGTAACCACCAAAAAGGAGGTGACCATCCAAGTAGTGTCCAATGGTGGGGGCAGTCTGAGTGAAGAAGATCCAAGTTCAAGAGACTCCCTTGCATATAAGATCAAGAATCGCTAGTCCAAAAAGCTGAAGAAGATGGAGAGGAGTTCTAAGACTCTAAAAAGTTGTGTTATCGGATTCGTCCACCGTAGGCAATGGATCCACGGATCCTTAGAACTAGTACGGATTCAGATCCGAATCCGCTCAAGATCTACACCAATCAAAATTGCAAACACTAATTTCAATAGTCCTTCAACCGTTCCATTGCTTGTGAAGCCCATGGTTTTCAAGGTCACTTGTGGAGCCCATGAATAATCTAATGAAATCCATGGCGCAATAGTAACAGGTTGGCAAGTATTGGTTTGGAAGAGAAGCGAAAGAGTTTGTTGGAAAGGATGGACAAGCTATGTGACTTGGTGTTGGTGTTAGATGTTTTAAGGATATTTAAAATAATAAATTTACATTATAACTTTAATTTACATACATTTTGATTGTATGATATTCTATCTATGCCAAAATTTCAGTTGTATGGTATTCTATCTACACCACGATTTGGACTATATTTGTGCCACGATTTCGGCAAGATATAGTTATATACCACACTCACCATATCATGCTATTAATGAAGGTTGAAGTTATTAAGTAAATGTAAGGTGTACGATTTGGGTTGTTGATATGAAGTGAATTTAACTTTATAAAATCATTATCAATTAACTTAAAGTAACTACAAGCCATATATATATATATATATATATATATATATATATATATATATATATATATATGTCATTCTTAAATAACGAGAATTATAATATATTATTATATACAGTAACTTTATAACTATGTATTAGATTAGTTATTATTTATAAACATCATCTATCAATTATTTTATATAAGTATTATATATTTAAATTATATATATAGGGTTAAGGGCAGGAGCCACCAGTGGGGTCTGATGGTTGCTATGACGGAAGTCCAAGTTCAAACCCTCACTGGTCTAAGCCTCGACCCGAGAGGTTTATCTCCACATGGCGCAATCAACAAAGTTGGAAAAAAAGTGTGTGTGTGTGTATAAGTTTTGTTTTTAAAATTTTATAAAAATATTTTTATATTATTTGTACATGTCGTTTCCTCGCCATATCCAGATCCTGGCTTTTCAAAAACTTGATTGATCTGTATCCAAATCCGTATCCTAGCAACTTAGCTAAAAAGGCAATGATACCAACCTCGGAACTCATAATAGATGGGGGCACTGAAAAATGAAATGCTCCTCCATCTCAATCTCCTATATAAATAGCAAAGTAGCAAACCCTATTTGCTCATGGGATATGGTGATCAACTTCCACCCAACAATGTGAACCAACCCGAAATTGACCACAAGAGGGATCTCAAGTGTGTGCATCCAATGGTGAAGTGTATACGTTGGTCTAACAATACAGTCATCCTTCGGCTCCATGAAATGCTCTACATAGAAGTCCATCTTAGTTTTGAGCGATCTACCCAAGTGGTTAGGATGTACTATATATAAATACCTTAGCATCTTGTGATGGAGATGTTGCGGTCAGTGTTAGAATTGTGTCGATGTTTTGAGCCATCTCTTAAGCTCACCCTCAGGACAAAAATGATGCCGAGAAGTTACATCTACCTTTCCAGGAATAAATACATTACAGCCAAACTCCTAATTGTGTGCAATCGACAATCTCAAGTGATCGTGTGAGCCCAATGTGAAGCCGACATGATATCATAAAGTGAGGGCCAGAAGCCAAGTTCAACTAATGATAAGGCCATCATCTCAATTGAGGCAAACAAAGTTTTTAACTATTTCAATGGTTTCTCAAATCCTTCTTTTAGACCAATTATCGACTCTTGCCAATATTTTCATCTCTTCAATTTTTATTGGATGCCTTGTGTTGTGAGAATGTTCTGCTAAGGCTGATTTACGCACTCTATCTCTGATTTCGTGTGAATGTGGGAAGTCTTACATCGGTGAAACCGGAAGATCCATTCAAACAAGAGTCAAAGAACATACCGTAGACATTCGTTTAAATAGAGTGTGTAAGTCAGCCTTAGTGAAACATTCTCACAACACAAAGCATCCAATAAAAATCGAAAAGATGAAAATATTGGCAAGAATCAATAATTGATCTAAAAGAAGGATTCGAGAAGCCATTGAAATAGTTAAAAACTTTGATTGCCTCAATTGAGATGATGGCCTTATCATTAGATGAGCTTGGCTTTCGGCCCTCACTTTATGATATCATGTCAGCTTCACATTGGGCTCATGCGATCACTTGAGATTGTTGGTTGCACACAATTAGGAATTTGGTTGTA
This sequence comes from Larix kaempferi, assembly GCA_027924585.1. Lineage (NCBI taxonomy): Eukaryota > Viridiplantae > Streptophyta > Pinopsida > Pinales > Pinaceae > Larix > Larix kaempferi. The sequence continues at coordinate 21,545,004 of BSBM01000361.1, forward strand.
ATGTATTTATTCTTGGAAAGGTAGATGAACTTCTCGACATCATTTTTGTCTTGAGGATGAACCTAAGAGATGGCTCGAAACATCGACAAAAATCTAACACCGACAGTAGCATCTCCATCACAAGATGACAACAATTCACACTATGGATTCTCAATTGATTCTATATAAATATCTTCTCAAATAATCATATTCAACTCTTTCTTGTTCGACAGTAATCACCTAGGGGCATCCAGGGAGTATTTGAAAAGGGCAAGTTTGTCCATCAAGATGTCCACACACTATAATAGTTGCATAACCTCAACAAACCAACAATGAGCTCGTTGAGAGGGATAATTCGAGGCAATGACCTCCAAGGAACAATATGCAAGGTAAGGGTAACAATCTCTCTACATGGTTGAATCAGCAAAGCTCCAAACCTGATGAAGTAGTGAAACTAGTCCAAAAATGGCCTCAACCCAAAGGGGGTGAGTTACGAACTCTATCTAAACGATGTGTTGGGGAACAATCCTCTTGTATTTCATGTTGTGGCAAAGCATGAGAACCTGAACCCTCCCCATCCTAGCCCAATCCTCCTCTAACAAACTCAATCACCAAACCTTGGTATCGTACAAAACCATGGGCCTAATAACGTTGTCCAGAAGGTCCATCTAGATAAAATGCCCCGCAGGTGGTATTGAAAATATTGTTGCTCAAGAAAGGCTAGGGAAAATCTTCCTGCTACTTCTTTAAATAATTTCCATGATGATGGATGAGGTCAAAGAAATTGCCCTGATGCCACATATTTGATGTAATCATTTAGATTTACATCACATTGATCACATAATCGACCTATTATTGTTAAGGCCCCTCATTTAATGTAATAATCCATTCTAATATGATAGTGCTCAATGCTCAAATAATATGAGGAATTTATGACTAGTGATGGACCAACTTCCTTTGAATTCAAGTAATCAAAAATACTTCTTAATAATAAACTCATAGCTTTACTAGTTTATAAAGGATTGCACCTTTTTGTGTTATATTATATGATAAATTGTGTTACTTGTCCCTCCAATTCTCTTTCAATATTTAGTTGTATTCAATGTCATGCTAGCCACCTTGTATTAGCAATTTTGCATTAAAATGTACCAAGTCATGCTAGCCATCTTGTATTGCCAGTCTTGCTTCTAGATGAATTCCGCCATCCATGTCATGCTAGCCACCTTATATTGACAGTTCTGCATTTAAAATATCATTCCCATATCATTGATTACTCATCCTACAAAATTACTCTATTTTTATATGGTTTCCATTTCATGCATTTCTATATAATTATTGATGACCAAATAGTCATTTCCCTCCATTGGTGGACATTAAGGTACAGACACCATAAAATTTAAATAATATCAATATGCTTATGTGAGAACTCTACATGTACAACTCCACAATGAATTGAAAAGTGATCAACAATTTTGATTTCTGGAGATGCAAATTTAGATTTTAACATCACTTGATGCAAATCAGTGTGACCGGACTCTTCCAAGTCCAAGTCGATCCCGAGTTTCTCCTTGAGGAAATTAAGTTGTCAGCTCCTCCAAGTCTGACTCAACCTTGAGTCATAGTCACAATTTTGACTAGCAAGTATGACTCATACTCGCAAGTCAAACACAAGTCAGATTGACTTGGCAAGTCTGATTCACATATCCCATGAGTCAGAGTTGGTAGCCTGTCTATCAAATATGCAGAATAACAAAAAAAACTCATTTTTCTTGTTTAACAGACCCCATTTTGCAGCAAACAACCAGCAAACCTGTCTACTGTTGTCACGTCCCCTCCCATCATACCAGCTAGATGGAGAGGATCGTGACGTTAAACCGGGCATCTAGCCCCATGAACTATTATGTAAGCATTCATATAAATTAAAAGACATATGAATATGAAGAATTATTTTAAAACACAGCGGAAGTAATTGCAATACACATCCATCATACATTCCCGATTTTTATGCCATATCATCAATTTAAGCAATATCGAATTTGCAAATGAGAATACTTATCTTAAATCAGGTAATCCCTGAGCAACCAGCTACGCTTCTGCAACGTTCCACCCAACCGTAGGCCAGTGTGCTCCTCGATCTCTCAGCACCACTGCCACCCCCCGAGCTGGGCATGGTCTCCACAAGGAAAAAGGGGAAAACAGGCTCTCACATAGCCAAAGATATACCAGAATCAGCCAAGCCAATCAGCAATTGGGTTTCTCAGGCTGTTAAGAGATGGACAGAGGTGATTTACTAGCTAGTGGCTCACCCATTGAGCTATGGATACTTAATTGGGCTCATCAAGCCAAATCTGTCCTCTTCCACTCCTGAATCTCCTGCTCACAGGTTCAAACCAAGGATGGGGTTTCTACCAGCTCAGAAAAACGTGGGAACACACAAAACGAAATGGGAAGATTGGGAAACAACCCAGGGAAGCCAAATCCGTTTTTAGAAAAACGTCCCTGGACTTTCGGGGGCAAAAACGACCTCCATACAGTCCCCAAATCGTGGCCCTTCTCTCCCAAGCTACTGTATATGCAAAAACGAGTTACCAGCATGGGAAAATGCAGGGGAATTGAGAAAAACGTGAAGGATAAAACCCCAACAAGCTCAGACTGCATGAGAGGATGAATGCCCTGGGTGAAGAATGGCTTTGGGCCAATTTCGTGGGGGTTTTCTTGCCCAGCAAGCCAAAAACTCGATTTCCCAGGTTGCTGTCTTGCCCATACACGAAAATTGACAGCCATACCTCTCCCATCCCAAGGCATTAATTGTCTCAACCAATTCTTGGAAGAATTAAATGATTGGGTGCATGAGACCAAATGGGTAGTTGAGAGTTCATGGGTTTCCTCAATGAAATGGCTTAACACCATGGCTCAAGGGTTTGGTTATTTTCCCTCCCTATTCCTTGTAAAGATCATGCCCCCATCTCTTTGTTGCATTGCGTAGCTGGTTGTGGGTTTTTCATTAAAATTGCATATTTACATGATGTCCGATTTTACATTGTGCACCGCTAGCACAAGAACTCTATGCATCTATTCTAATTGCCGATACATAGAACGATAAATCAATGGCGGGGCCTTGGCCTTGAGCTCCTCACCATGACTAAGTAACAATATTTACATCATTTATAATATTAATGCAATAGGGTCAAGCTGGGGACATTACATTCCCCTCCCCTTGGAATAACACCATCCTCGGTGTTCCAACACTTCGGAAATAAATACCCACTTTACATATGTCCAAAATTCACAAAATGTGGTAGGTTTGTCCTGCATTTCACCTTTTTACTTGGGTTTTTCAGGACTAAATCCTTTGGTCTTTACAAGCTGCTCTTGCTGGCTAGGACCTTCTAGCTCTGCATGAGGACATCGTTCCAAAACAATTCCTTCTTTTTCTTTTCCTTCCAACTGGTCCACGAACTTGGAAAATTTACGGTTGCTGCCCTCTTGATATTCTCTTGTTGGGCAGTCACGGAGGCAATGATTTCCTCCACATCCCCAACATTTCATTGGCGGCTTTACCTTTTCCCGGTCCATTTCCTTTGACTCTTCCCACCTGGGACGTTTCTTAATCGGACGATTGGATGAATGCTTCCTCATTGACCCACTTTCCTTTCCCTTGCTGATTGCTCCCAGAATGCTTTTTACCTCTTTTTGCAGACGAATAGAGTCCTGCAAAGCCTCATGGTTTATCTCATTCTGTTGCCTCTATAGCTTGAGCATCTCCCCAAGATTCTCTTGGGTCCTGGCAATTGTTTGAAGAAGACTTTCAGCCAACTCTAATAGCCCTCGGTTTGCTACCATGGTCAATGGGCACAACTGAACACACCTTGCTTACTAGCAACACTTTCTTTTGCCGGCTGCAACCAATGGTTTCACTTTCTTACCTGTGAAATTCATCATGGGAATTCTCTGTTAGGGCAAGCATAATATAAACATTAAGATTAGTCAATTATCTGAAACATTTACAAATTTGATATTTACAACTGTTCTTACTAACAAAGCTTAGAGCTCTCAACCATGAGATTCCTTCTCATAAGCTCTAGATCAAACTTCACAGTCATATCATTCATACAATGCATCACAAGATTTATAAACTCTCTCAATGCACATTTACTCAATGCTACCTTGCATTGTTTCATGAGTACTATGCATTCGAGCATATTATGATCGAAACATGACTATCTCATATAACTTGCATTACCATAATCAGGACCACCAGTCCTCACTTGCTTTGGTTATTAAGCACATAACCAACATACACATGGCAGGATATAAATTCATATGAATGCATTGAGATTTCTAAACAGTCATAGGGTGTAAGGATCATTTCCTTCACTTATCCACACATCACCAAGCTTGGTAGGTTAACAGTCCCAATCGGTATTCAATATCACATGCAAACTAACTCAACATAGCTCGAACATAGTTGAAGAGATCTTACCAAATCCTCTTTCAACATTCATGCACTTTGGCACCAATAATCATTACCTGCATGGTTACCATTAACCTCGCCTGATGTTACCTGATCAATTGGCCTCTTACCAAGGCTGCTCAGTCATTTTGCTAACTTTATGATCATAGATTTGTTGCACCATCCTTTTTGCATAAGGTTGTTGGCTTCATGCAACAACATCCTCAGCACATTTAGCCATGCTCTTTGTTATCTTTGGTCCTACAACCAATACCAACATCAATAATGATTAGCAACCACAATATTCTCCATTAGTGGTTCATTGCATAAGCAGACTCCATTATTCTACCAATATGCAATATCCCATTTATGCACAAGCATTTCCATATGTACTATGTTTGTTAAGATGCCATCTAGTGCATATACATCTATGTAATCTCTTACATTTTTTTTTAACATTTTAATGCCATATGACAATTTCGTAATTATAAGTATGATAACAAAATAGGGGTTTAAGGAATTCTTCCATTTTCGGTCCCTCATCGTAACATGGAATTCCTCTTCCATATCATGCAATTGTAGAAATTGCCCATATTGACAACAAAATTTGTTTGTCAAAACAGCCGCTGGCACTCTTCTGCACTAAATATATATGATATATGTAGACCTCATTCAAACTCTGGTCATGCATCATTGTTCCCTGCTGGACAAACTTTCCAATGCCTGTCTTCATGCTCCATTCTGACATCAGGTGCGGACACTACATCTCTTCAAAAATGACAACTTTCACTCCAATTCTGCACATTTTACACAGTTGCATTTTGGTCCAGAATGCCAACTTTAGCCACTTCTGGAAGAAAATCTATGAGGAATCACAAAAACTTATCTATCGGGCGAAGTTAGTCCATATAACAAGGAACACTTAGCAATTCACGGATTTCAATTCCGATGCACCATTCATCTTCTATGAATTTCTGGGTTTCACTACTTCTCACTTTTCACATTTTTCCAAAATTCCAAATTTTGGGCCAAAAATGGCTATCTCCCAAACGGTGCATTTCTGGAAAATCTTCGTCTAACGGAAACTGTCCGTCTTAATGAGAATATGAAATGTCTAGTTCAGTAAAAATTTTGATTCCCACATCTAGGGTCACTTTTACTGCCCACAAGCTTTCCAAAATCCCGAAAAAGTGGCCCGGAACAGTGCTTTTTGGCCTTCTTGCTCACCCCGACTCCACATCCTTTGGAGTTTGGCTCCAAGATTCGGAACTTAACATTGTGCCTGCTTCATGGCTGCGCCTGATCAATTTCAGCTCAAACCGACCTTCTGTCAAGCCTCGGGATTCCGTCCTTCAAAAGTCACTATTATCCATTTTCTGTCAAATCGGAGTGTAATGGGCTCAGGGTCTTCACTGGTTCTTTCATGGCCCTCGTCAATGGCCTCCGAGCCCCACAGGAATCATCGCATTCTAAGTCCGGATGTTCCTGCTATCCGAAAATAAAGTTTTCATTTTTTTCCGCGCCGCCGTTGCAGGCCGGTTCGGCGACGGCTTCCGCAATTGCGGAGCAGTTCGCCAAACGCTTCCGCAATTGCGGAGCAGTTCGCCAAACGCTTCCGCAATGGCGGGGCGATTTGCCGAACGCTCCCACAATTGCGGAGCCATTCGGCGAAGGCTCCCGCAGTTGCGGAGCCATTCGACGAAGGCTCCCGCAACTGCGGAGCCATTCGGCGAACGCTCCCGCAATTGCGGAGCAATTCGCTGAAGCCTTCCGCAACTTCGGAACGACTCGCCGAAGTCTTCCGCAATCTCGGAAGGACTCGCCGAAGTCTTCCACAGCTTTGGAACGACTCGCCGAAGTCTTCCGCAATTTCGGAAGGACTCGCCGAAGTCTTCCGCAGTTGCGGAACGATTCGCCGAACTCTTCCGCGTTGCGGAACAATTCGCGGAATCCTTCCGCAATTTCGGAAGAGAATTCCTTCCGAAAACTTCTTTTCGACGCCCAACACTTAGAAAAAATTTCTCTTAAAAAAATTTTCTCCGCTGTTTCGGAGCAGTTTGCTGAATTCTTCCGCAGTTTCGGGAAGGTTCACCGAACTCTTCCGCAATTGCGGGAACGCCGGGAAGGTTCGCGGAACCTTTCCGAAATTTCGGAACGACTTCCCGAAACAGGCCTAAAACAAAGATTTCCAAACTCTTAAGAAAAAACTTTTTTCTTGTAATTGCTATCAGATTTGGCCCATAGAGGCCCAATGCTGCAACGCAGCTCTGATACCATTCTGTCACGTCCCCTCCCATCATACCAGCTAGATGGAGAGGATCGTGACGTTAAACCGGGCATCTAGCCCCATGAACTATTATGTAAGCATTCATATAAATTAAAAGACATATGAATATGAAGAATTATTTTAAAACACAGCGGAAGTAATTTCAATACACATCCATAATACATTCCCGATCTTTATGCCATATCATCAATTTAAGCAATATCGAATTTGCAAATGAGAATACTTATCTTAAATCAGGTAATCCCTGAGCAACCAGCTACGCTTCTGCAACGTTCCACCCAACCGTAGGCCAGTGTGCTCCTCGATCTCTCAGCACCACTGCCACCCCCCGAGCTAGGCATGATCTCCACAAGGAAAAAGGGGAAAACAGGCTCTCACATAGCCAAAGATATACCAGAATCAGCCAAGCCAATCAGCAATTGGGTTTCTCAGGCTGTTAAGAGATGGACAGAGGTGATTTACTAGCTAGTGGCTCACCCATTGAGCTATGGATACTTAATTGGGCTCATCAAGCCAAATCTGTCCTCTTCCACTCCTGAATCTCTTGCTCACAGGTTCAAACCAAGGATGGGGTTTCTACCAGCTCAGAAAAACGTGGGAACACACAAAACGAAATGGGAAGATTGGGAAACAACCCAGGGAAGCCAAATCCATTTTTAGAAAAACGTCCCTGGACTTTCGAGGGCAAAAACGACCTCCATACAGTCCCCAAATCGTGGCCCTTCTCTCCCAAGCTACTGTATATGCAAAAACGAGTTATCAGCATGGGAAAATGCAGGGAATTGAGAAAAACGTGAAGGATAAAACCCCAACAAGCTCAGACTGCGTGAGAGGATGAATGCCCTGGGTGAAGAATGGCTTTGGGCCAATTTCGTGGAGGTTTTCTTGCCCAGCAAGCCAAAAACTCGATTTCCCAGGTTGCTGTCTTGCCCATACACGAAAATTGACAGCCATACCTCTCCCATCCCAAGGCATTAATTGTCTCAACCAATTCTTGGAAGAATTAAATGATTGGGTGCATGAGACCAAATGGGTAGTTGAGAGTTCATGGGTTTCCTCAATGAAATGGCTTAACACCATGGCTCAAGGGTTTGGTTATTTTCCCTCCCTATTCCTTGTAAAGATCATGCCCCCATCTCTTTGTTGCATTGCGTAGCTGGTTGTGGGTTTTTCATTAAAATTGCATATTTACATGATGTCCGATTTTACATTGTGCACCGCTAGCACAAGAACTCTATGCATCTATTCTAATTGCCGATACATAGAACGATAAATCAATGGCGGGGCCTTGGCCTTGAGCTCCTCACCATGACTAAGTAACAATATTTACATCATTTATAATATTAATGCAATAGGGTCAAGCTGGGGACATTACAACTGTTCGTGAACTATGGCATTTTGAAGGAATATCATCTATGTACTTTGAAACTAGTTACTGAAATTTAGTATTTATGGACATTGTAAACTTCCAGGTTAATGAGAAAAGAAAAAAGAAATAAAACTGAAACTTAGTATTTTATTTTTTTTAATTTTCTATGTTAACTTTCGAGTTTTTCCTGAGTCTGAGTTAACTGTCATAGTTTAGGCACGATGAGTCATTATACAACAAGTCCAGCAGTTTTGATTAAAACCCAAATACCAGATTAGAGAATAATCCAAAGGGATTAAAAAAAACACATGCCAGCATGTGTGCATGAGATTCATGATGTGAAATACAATTGATTATTGAAGAGCTCAAGGCAATGCTCGATTAACCGAATGCCAAAATAGAAAAACAACACTCTTTTGAAAGTATCGATTACTTTTAGTAATAACAGATAATTTGTTGTTTTCCCTAAAAATTATCCTGGTTGAAACAAACCTTCGCAGCAAACTTTCTGTGGCGGGAAAGTTTTCCACAAGAACAATATAGGAATTGGGCTTGACATGTTAATTTATAGTTTAGGTATGCCTTGCTAGTACTAAACTATCCCCCAGGACTCAGGAGACAGAAGCAGCCTCTGATTCCATTCGCCACAGTTACGTTACCTGATAAAGAAAATGGGTATTTAAATCTGCGGTAGTTCCATTACCTGAGGGTATAATGTTTATAAATATTATTTAGTCCAAGTGCAGAACAGGACCTCACAGCCTATTGCCAGGGCGAATTTTAAATAAGAATACAACTCCAAATCTATTGAGAATATATGTCTCAGACAGCAGAGTGACCTTCGGAATAAATTTCGCAATAATAAACCAAAACCCAAAAGAATTGTTGTGTAATTCACCTGTTTCAGTAGTTGGATTACTAATTAGAGTATTCAACTTTCAAGGCAGACGTACAAAGTTCAAATTTTATGGAGTCTTCTCCATGTTAAAGAGGGTTACCATGCTAATACAGAGTTGGGGTTCGGAGCTCCCGACAGAGCAAACAAAAGCATTTATCTCTATCAACAAAAACCAGATAAAGGAAATATTCCATATATTGCATTGCGCGTCTATGGAATAGAAATTGTAAAAGGTACCTTCGTCTTCGAGGAAGAAAGCGGTCTGTTGCTTCGAGAAGCTGCAACTTGAAAATGAGTAAGGTAGCGAGCTTGCAGAGAACACGGACGACATCTCCATCTCCACTGAACGCTTTGCAGACGCGAAAGAGATAACCTTCCCGGACTTACCACTGCTAGTGGCGGTGGAGAGGAAGGGGAAGCCATGACCATTATTGTTATCTTCATTCTCAGAGCATTCTGTAAAGTATCCATTCAAAGTTCGTTTGTCACACTTTAATATTAAAACGCTCGAGGCATTCAAATCTAAAACCCTTCGAGTATCGATATCGAGAATACTGCAAAAATGAAACTAGAGAAAATGCCACGAAATGCAAACTTCGTGGCATTAAAATTTATATATTAGTTTGGGCATTAAAATTTTAAAAATGGATAATTTCTTCACATATATATTAGTTTGTGAATGAATGAAAGATTTCAATAACGTATACGAGGTTGATCAGCCTAAGGGACCAAAAGAATCACAGCCCTAAATCCTCTCCATATTCTTTTCCAAGTTGGATTTTCTGCTGCAAATCTTGACTAGAAGACTTGCAATCTGGTTGATTTTATCTTCTTCAAAAACATGGTGCATGCTGTCAGCCTTTAAGCTGTCTTCGTATTGAATGCGGATATCCTAGTAGGCTGCACATTTCATAACAAAGTGCCACTCTGTCTCCACCACACCCTTGTTGCAGAAAATGCAAGTTCTCTCTTCCCACTCTTCCTTAGGCACCGTCCACCTACCCGTCTCACATCTAAGGCGATGTGAACCCGTCCTCAGCTGAGCAACTAACATCTTTGCTTTTCCTTTGATAGTTGCCCCTAAATATGCTTTATCACCTTGTGATCTTAGTTATTAGTCTTCGGCTCTGATCTAATTATTATTAGTGATGTTCTGATCTAATTATTATTAGTGATGTTTCTAAGAACAAGAGTAGCTTGCAACTTAATCTCTATTTTTTAATTTAAAAAATAAAAATTAATTAGCATACTTCCAAAATGGGGAAATGAAAAGTCAAAAAGAACTTCAATATGTTGTAAAATGAGAAAAAGTTGTGTGTACATAGACAATATAAATTTATGTGTTTGAAAACAAGTCTAGCTAATTTATGGTAGGGATAGTAGTGGATGAAATTGAAAGGAGAACTTTGTTGCAAGTACTTATAAGCAATAAATAGAAACCCATGTATTGATGGCAAGTAAAATGAATTGTACATTAATTTGTCATATGAAAAAGTATACACATGTGAGTAAAACAATAAAGGGCTAAGAAGTGATCAAGTTTGGCTCTAAATATTTTGGAAATCGACATTGGTATTTTCATTTGGTAGGGGGAGTGTAGGGATTGAGGATTGCAATTTTAAGTGTGAAAGGGACAGAGAATGAAGGCATGCCTCTTGCTTTTTTCAAAGTGAGGCATATGAAGTGTCTTCCATCTTTGCATGGCGTTTGAAGGAGAACGATGGTGTAATTCGAATTCCTTCTAATGTTGTAGTGTGTGGCATTGCTGTGAAGTTCAATCCTTGACGTTCATTGTTATTAATGTCAATGGTTGACCTTGTTAATGTCAATCCTTGGGATTTATGGATAGTCAATTCCCAAGCCATCTTGATGGGGATATGTTTCTTGTTACTTTGATTTATGGGTAGAATTGGTATGTTCTTTGGCTGAGATTGGTCCCATGGAGGACCAATGTAATTGTCAAATGCCATGACAACAAAGGTTGGCAGCTTAGGAGGGCTAGATCTAGATGTGTATACAATTTGCAATACCACTCCATGTGCACCATTTACTAGTCCTGAGGGCCATAAATTGCAAGTTAGCATTGCCCATAGCAATATTTATTTTTGTAATATTAGCTCATGGCTCTTTTCCTCATTCATACGTTGTGGTGTTTATAATAATCTTTGAACCATGTTTTGATTCACCTGACATGTTGTTGTTAATTGATGATGAAATTGCTTCACATAACTTAAATCAAGATGCAATGAAATAATAGAAAATTTTGATTTTATCTCCTAATTTTACATGAATTTAAATGTTAAACAGGTTGTCATGGAATTTTTTTACAGGACCAGATAATTATCTTCTTAACCCTATAGAAATCAATCATTATGATCCTTAAAAGTGCAGATTTGATCTTACAACATTATTACCATATAACCAACTCTCCCTATAATATTGGTTCATTATGAAGATAGAGTTAGGAAGAAGACTTTGTATCGCTTATTTATTAGCTTATGGAATTCTTTGTAGTTGTTGATTTACCCATCCAGTAGCCCAAATATGCAAAACTAAGCTTGGATCCTACTTTGCTTAAAAAAAATCCACCAAAAACAACTTTGAAAAAAGAAATGCCAATAATATTATTTGTAAAAAAAAGAAATGTCAATATTATTATTTGTAAAAAAAAGCAATCGATAGTTGATCATGTGCAATTTAATATTTTCCAGCTTGATAATGCGCAAAAAGATTATGGGACCAACTTCCATAACTTACATGTTTTACATGAACAAATAGTATTTAATATTTTGATAACTTTCATAGTTCCTACTTTGTCTAGTGGCACTCCTATCGTTATCTATACACCCAACAAAATAGTAATTTCTCACGTTTGGCCACTTTCTAACTTGAACTACCCGAAGTGCAATTTTCAATGTAGTTTCATAAGACACAAGCCATAATGAATGGAAGAAAACACTATCCTAAAAACTTGTCCATTGAAATTTTTTCAAGTGTCTTCTTTCAACTTCGAAACGGTATGCAATTAAATTTTAATTATATAATTAAGTTTTAATAACAAGTAAATAAAATCTTTACATGTTTTCAATTATTATACATTGTATCTTAAAGTTTCATTTGTGTTAAAATATAATTACTGGTATGACAGGGGGTGGCTCCGCATAGGTCATCGACAAATGACAAATCGTCTAGAGGAACCACTCCCTTAAAGAATGTTGCTCTAAAACAGTGCCAATTCTTTTGATTACCAATCAATGATAGGTCACATAAGTTACTAAGCTATTGGTTGTCATTGTAGGCTGGAAAGGGTTTCAGTAGAAGCAATATACGTTATGTTTCCCTCTTAAGAATGAAAATGTGTTTGCATTTGTTTTTTATATTTTGTGCATTATGTAATGAAGTGTAATTTTGAGAGAACCTTGGAATTATTTGGTAAAAGTCTTATGCAATGCATGACTACTAATGTAATTGATGTCGGCCTATTATATTGTGATGGTTTCTTGTTTCATGTGAAGTTTGGTGATGTTTTTACTTCAATCCAATTGTTAATTGACATATAGTTGATGACAGGACAATCAACTCAAAAGGATGATGCTTACAATGTTGGCATTGTCCTCCTTGAGTTATTGACTGAAAGAAAACCAATTGATCACACCTTGCCACGCTGTCAACAGAGGTTTGTTACAAGGTTAATATAGCAATTGTTGCTTATCTATACAGTTTGAAATATTGATAGGTTTCATTTTCTATAGTTGCAATCAAATAAAGCTCAATGTCTACTCTTCTTATACAGGAGAACCAATTTATTATAAAGTATTTGTGCTTTTAGAAAACAATAAACACAATAGTTTATCATTTATTTTATAGATGTGCTTCTTTAAAATGAAGCGATGCATTTTGTAATATCTATCGATCTCTCCATTCATTCGTCAGAGCTATTGTATATAGAGGAAGTTAACAATACGACAATATTCCTTCTACATGTTTGAAGTCTACGTATTGAAGGACAAGTGTACATAATGCTAAAAGCATAAAGAAAACAAGGAAACTTGGAATCATGAAAAACATAGAAAACAAGGGAACTTGTAATCATGAAAAATTAAAGGTTGAAATAGATGGCTTCAATCCAGGGAAATTTTTAGGGGCGAAATTTAGCCAAGTGGCTATTTTTGGGATTTTTTAAAAAAAATAAATTCGCTATTTGGTCATTTTTAGTCTCTAGTATCGCCTATATTTACATAAAAATATGTTTTTTTATCATAATATTCGCCAAAATTTACAATTTTCAGTAGTAAATTGTGTGTTTCATATTTAATATTCGCCTACCTATCTATATATGTTTTTTCATTCCAAAATAATCGCCTAGAATACTATACTTAAATATACTATTACAATCCTTAAAAAATACCCTGCTTCAATCTTCAGGTCAAAAACATTTTCATAAATCTAAAGATATATGCAGTTGCTTTACTTGATTGGTTGAGATGGAGCCTCCCAATTATGGACAAATTTTTATCATTGTAAGAATAAAGCTCTTTCAACCTTGGTAGCTAAAATTCACATGGATTTCAACTAACTATGCATCCAACATTGAAGAAAATGCTTTTCTTGGGCTACCAATTAATGTTAATATGTGCTAATAACTAACTCCAAAATCAATAAATCCATAAAGGAATTTATGCTCATTTATAGATGTTTGAGTATATAGGTAAAGTATTTTGATATATGTAAACTCTCATAAACATGTAATTTACGTTTTATATATTATTATCAATATTTTAATGTAATTAAATTTATTTAATCATTTAAAAATTATAAATGAGAATGTTATTAATTATATATAATTGATAATCTAATTGTAAAACCTTATAAATTTTAATTTTATTTTTAATTAAATTTTAAATCACATTGAAATTAAATTCCTTTAATTCACAATTTTACAACTATAAAACCGAGATTACAGTCTAGAAAATGGTGTCGCAGGCAGGCTCGAGAAAGTGAAAGTTGAGACGAGAGGAGTTGGCAGCACTAGTGTCAATGATCAGTAGGGTTGCGGTGATAGTGCACCTATTCATTATAGACAATGAACTATTACACCTGTAGAGCTAAACAATAGTGTTGAAGGCATCTATCCAACTGACGAACATGGCATTAAGAAAGCTCTAGATGATAATCTCTACAACAAAGTTGGAATTTTAATTATCCGTTGTTGATTTTCAATGGCCCCCATTTCCTGTTATTTGTGCAGCAGAGAGGATGGGGATCAAGAGGTAAATAAAAGGTGCAGTTTGAGCTTCAATACTGTGAAATATCTGAGTGAGGTAAGCATGAAGGAACTACCCAGCAAGTTTATTTTTCCCGAGGAAAAGCGTTCAAACACTAGTTCAACACTAAGCACTCGACACTACAACATGATCTATTCATTATAGACATTCCCGGTTTGGAAGGCCCGCACCGGCTCCAAGTTGTCTCTGCTATTGGTCGTGCCTGCCAACATACATAATTTGTTTTCAAGTATACCTATTTTGTTACTCACACTGTGTCATTGATAAGAGAAGGTTTAATTTGTGTTAAAATATAATTAATGGTATGACAGGGGGTGGCTCCTCATAGGTCGTCGACAAATGAGGAAGTCGCTCAAGGAACCATCCCCTTAAACAACGTCTTCGGCGTAATTATTCAAAATTAATTTTTAAAATAAATAAGAAAAATACAAAGCAGTTAATCCTTACCTTTGGATTATGTTTATATTTAATATATATATATATGTATGTATGTATGTATGTATGTAAAAAAAACGTAATTTTATTTTGAGATAAACAAAATTACAATTTGCATATACATGTGTACCATGTATTCCAAGATTACATTCCCAAAGGTTCGTACTGGAAACAAAGAAGTATGCAAATATAAACATGTCCTTTGTATCTGTCATTTACAACATTCTGTCACATATTAATTTGTGTATAGCTTTCTCATATACAACTGCTTTGTAGGGCTATATAAAGAAGAAAAACAGTATTCCCAAAAATTATAGAGTAGATTCATTTTCATTTTGGAAGTCTCTCATGACTTCAATGAAAGGTCTATCGTAGTATTGGAAAAAAGATCCCATTCTATGCCTCTATGATCTTCCACTTACCAAAAGTTAATTGTCGCCCTTCTTTTGAAAGCTTGTCGGCTTCAACATTCATTTCCATGTAGACATGATGGCATGAAAATGAATCAAAGCCTTTTACAAGGCGATGAATTTCCTCACCCAAAGAAAGTAAGAGAATATTGTGGCATTTTTTATATTTGTTTGTCGAGTTTGTAACATTCATCGAGTCTCCAAATAATTGAACATTGTTGCATCCCTTTTCCTTTGCAAAGCATAGGACGAGTTTCAAAGCCAAGATTTATGCATAATTATTTGTTCCAGTTCCCAGCCCCATTTGAATTTTGAAGAAAGAAGCATCAGAGAAATATAAAATGCCTCCCCCCACACATATTTTATTTTGAGAAGCACCATCAAAAAAAGCCCATAGTATTTCTTTATTCATTGTTTATGCTTGAATAACTTAGATAGTTGGAGTATCTTTCTCCTGAGGGAAGTGTGAGAGAATGTCAAGGCACTGAAAAGCAATGTGTTCTGGAATAGAAGACTTATCTTGGAAAATGTATCAATTTATGGCTATCCACACCCCCAATTGACAATAAGAGGCAGGGCTTTAATTTTTGTGAAAGTCTGGTTTATTAACTAAGATTTCCAGACTCCCTCAATATTAGCACCAGCCGAGGAACATTAGATTTTTTTAGTATATATGATATTATTTTTGTTACTTATTTATTATTAAAAATATTATTAATAAAAGCTAATTCATATCTTTATTTTTAAAAGAGTTAACCACTTTCCTTGCAATTAAAGTGGTGTTACAATTCTAAATATTATAAATATGATATATATACAACTAAACTAAAGTATGATAAATGTGTGTCTGTATTTACCATTTTAAAGTATTTTGTATGTCAAAAATATATATATATTGTAAAACCGTTAAACTAAATGCATATTATTATAAATTTCAAGGTGTATAATATTTAAAATATATATTTTGTAAAAATAAAAATAAAAGTATAAATAATAGTGTGCAATTATATAAAAGAAGCTCTACTGACTCACGAAGGAGGATTTCTAATCCAATTGTAGATATGAGATTTGATGTATTTCCCGTGAAGAACCCTGGACCAAAGGTTGTTCCCCATTAAACCTCGCCACATGCTTTTCATTGTCAAGGCAGTATTGAACCAAAATAAATTTTTAATAGTCCACCCACCATAAATTTTTGGCAGAGCCAAGGAATCCCAGCTAGACAAGTGATAGTGTCCACCTTCCAGGTTCCCAGACCAAAGGAACTGATACATAATGTTGTTCAGTTTTTTCAAAACTGACTAAGGAATTTTGGCTAGTAGGGCCCAATATACCGGTATGCTACTCAAAACCGCTTTAAGTAATGTGAGACGGCCTCCCAAGGAGAGATATTTCAACATCCACAGATTTATTCTCTTCTCGAACTTCTCAATTAACCATCTCCGATCTTTAAGCTTGTAGCAATTTGGTTTTATATAATATCCCAAGTACTTAACCCCATCGTTTAAATCAACAGATTTGTAAGGCAAGAAACTTAAAACCTCATTTAAAACTGGATTATCCTTCATGTTACTAATGAATTCAGATTTTCTTTGACTGATCTCCATACCTGTGGCCACGCAGAAGAGGGTTTTCTTAAAATTTTGTCATGGATTAGATCTCAACTTGCTTGGAAAGTTGGTGGCGGTTCTAATGTTATTGTGGGAGTAGACCCAATCATGGGCGTCCCTGGTGATGGCCAATTGTCCCTTGATCTGCGCAATTTATTCACGGATTATGGATTGCTTACATTAAACCAATTCAAAAGGTCAAAATCCTTAGTTCTAGACACATCATATTGGTTGACACCATCGGACCTTGGTCTTGCTGGAAGCTAGGAATTTGAATGGTTAAAATACGTTCAAAATCTGAATTCAGCTGGAATTCGATTAACTATGGACAATGACACGATGGTCTGGGCAACAAATCCAGCATCCGGACAGGTCACGACAAGCATAACGTATCTTGCAATCGTGGATCATCATGTTGTCGTTGAAAGGAAGTAGTGGTTCACTGTACTTTGGAAATGGAAGTTGCCCCTTAAAACAAAATGTTTCCTATGGTTAATTTTCAATAATAAAATCTTAACCTGCGATAATTTGATGAGACGGGGAAAACATGGGTGCATCCTTTGCAGAAATTCTATGGAAATGTGCAACCATCTGTTTTTCCAGTGTGTTTTTTCTATGGAGGTCTTGAAACAAATTTGTATGAAGCTGAATATTGTGGATGATTGGCATGGTTGTAACTTTGATTTAGCTTATTGGCAGTGGATTCAGAAGCATAGGAATTATATCAATATCCCAGGTATATTGGCATGGTCCATTTGGAAAATACGGAATTTGGCCATCTTTCAAGACAGTTTTCCTTATATCAGACAGACTTTATTCTCTTTCTGGCAATTGTATCATCTATACGCAAAGTCTGATTTTCATAAACAGAAGACCATTAGAACATACAATCTCTCTCAGTATGTTTTTGATAGGGTTACAAGATATTTTGACGGAGCAACATCAGATTACAATTGTGGTGTAGGTTTTATCATCATTTGTGGACAATCCCTCACTCTTAAATTCCGACTGATTGGAGGATTGGGTACAAACACCCAAGCTGAATTGCTTGGTCTTTGGGATCTATTAAAGGTTGCTCATATTTGTGGTTTAAACTCTCTTAAAATTTATGGAGACTCTCACTCTCAAGTTGTCATTGATTGGGAAAACAAAAAAAAACAAACTGAAGAATGTTTCCCTACATTACTAGTGTCTCAGAACTTCAACACTATTGGACAGGTTTCAGAATATCTCCACTGTACACACCTACAGAGAAAATAATGTTGTAGCGGATGCACTTTCCAAGTTGGCTATCGATGGAGATCCAAGCACTCTCCTCTGGGAAGAATCGGTGGACGAGAATCTTGTCAACAATGGCCTCTGTAGCTCTTTCTTTTCTAAATGTTTATGACATTCTCCTTGACATGTTGTTGGAGTTGGATTTCTTTTGATAAGTTTTGTTGTAATGAACTTATATAACTGTTTGTGAGTTTTGTACTGAACTATACATTTTGTATGTGCTACCGGAAGTGGTAGAAGTGTCATGGATGTTTATTGCCCATGCATGATTGTACTTTTTGATTTCAAACAAATAACAAGAGTACGTTTTCTTTTTCTCTAAAAAAAATAGTATGCAATTATATCTTACATGTTGATAAAAAGTAAATCAAATATTTTGTATTAATAAAAAATACATATGTCAATAAAAATAAAAAGACAACATATACATATATATATTGTTTGTGTAACCACAATTTTTTTTATATATTAGTGCTAAGTCAAAAGAAAAGAAAAAAATGTATATTAAAGAAACTTATATTCATTTGGGACCCTGGGATCACTTTTAGACTTAGTTGTTTCAGCTGGGTTGATGGTGGGATAGTAGGGGAGAATGAGTTATTCTCTTGAGGGGATTATTAGAGCTCATGTGTAGCTAGACATCATGACCATTGATCGAGACAGGTTTCATTTGCCAGTATTCGGGATTGAGTATGGCAGCAGGACCTCACTTGGATGCCTATGTAGGCCACTATCCATGGTGGTAGGTTCATGCTTAACATATATTTCAGCCTAGATATCCAAGAGAGGAGGATGCATCTAGAGTATGACAGTGGGATGGTTATGATCAAAGTGGCGCAACAACAACATGGTGGCCCCTTTATGAGGTAAGCTTGGGATCTTGGAATTCCAATGCAAGGCCATTTAGTTACAGATGCCAAGGTGAGAGTTTGTTGGATTTCAAATTCTTAGTAGATCAGTTTATTGGGGATTTGATTGAGTGGTTGCAGTGTAGATTCACTCTTTTTATTGCCAGTGGTCAGATTGTTTCCTATGTCAATACCTTGTAGGACTATGCATTGAGCAGAGGATACTTCAACTCTTTCCGGTTGGGTTGGAACCATGACATCATTGTTAACCTTAGTATGGTTCAAATGATGGATTAAAGTTGATGACTTGGTTCATTTAAAATTACAACATAATAATGCAATCATCACTAAGGAAGAAGGCAGAAAAATTAATTGTGCATAAAATCTTGGGGAAGGAGAACATGTGTCACCCCCAAATTTAAATTGCTTGAGGACAAGCAATCTTGGGTGGGGATGACTGTAATTTCCCCAAATATTTTGCTATGAACCACTCCATTAGACTAGGGGAGGCAATGGCTAAGTCATCTTGTAAGGTTTATGAAAAATTATTAAGGGGATGATGTGGGCCATAAATTTATCAAGTATGACGTCCAAATTTGCAAATAATGTGACACTGGACCAATGTGGACAAAAAGCGCACACTAGTGGAGTAGTAACTCCCAAGGAATCTCATGAATGGGAAGGCATGCTAAAAATAGCCAAGAGGGGTGCATTAGTGGTGGAAGAAGTCAAGTTAAGTGTAACTCCCACCAAATGAGGGAGAATCTCTCTGAATCAAGGCAAAAGAGGTCTATGAAAAATTATGACAACTTATGACAAGTAGTAGGTCCTAAAAATAGCCAATGAAGGCCCACTAAAGAAGTGCAACTCCCCAAGGAGGGCACATGAGGAGGTAAGTGGGCCCACATGAGTTGTAACTCCCTCAAATCAAGCTAAACCTCTCTAATTTGAATTGCTAAGGAAGGTAAAGTATTATTTGGTCAAAATAACATTAGGGAGTGAGTTAAGGTCCCAAAGAATCATTCTCTAATGAAAATAACATTTATTAAATATTTTATTAATATTTGTGAGAGAAAGTCCTAAAAGGGTGATTAATGGAGAATTATAAAAGAAGGGTGAGAGCACCTATGGGGGATCTTTTGGAAAATTTTACTTATGAATTGGAGAGCTCTTGTGGCTTTCATTGCTTGGTAGATGAGCCCCTTACTAGCTTAGGAGATGTGCCCCTTGCAACTATAACTGGTTTTGGTGGTGAAAGAACCCACCCTAGCTGGTAGAGAGAAGGAGATCATCTCACTAGTACAAAATGAGAGATAAGTGACAAGGCGACTAAAAAATTTAGTCACCACAGTTTTTTCTAGGGATAAACAACTAAAATTAAACCATTTTAAGTGAGCCAACTAAAAACGACTAAGATAAACGACTAATTTAGTCACAGGATAATATATACAACTAGATAAAAGTGACTAAAATAGAAGTGACTAACGTAAATGATTAATTTAGTCACATCAATACAACTATGACTAGCTAGCAAAGACTAAGAATAAGAATTAGTCATTTATGTTAATCATTTTTAGTTGTGTCACCCCAACAATGGAAAATTACAATTTTGACAATGAATTTGTACAATTTACTAAATTTTAACACTGCGGATGGATTCAGAGATGCCTTTAAGTCTCTAAATCCATCTGCAGTGTTAAAATTTAGTAAATTGTAACATTGTAGATGGATTTATAGACTTGAGTGACGTTAATTCTGTCACTCGGCAATGGAAAATTGCAATTTTGATAATGAATTGCTACAATTTACTAAATTTTAACATTGCATATGAATTGAGAGATCGTCTCTCAATCCATCTGCAGTGTTAAAATTTAATAAATTGTGACACCGGTCCAAGCTCTAAATCAATAGAAAGAAACTCCAAGTGATAGAAATTCGACCCCACTATTGTATATGAACGTATAACCTGCAATAAAAATATGTAGATAAATCTGAAAGTGATTTCTCCCCTTAATAGTCAGCTACAATGAAGCACAATGAAGAGATGTGGATGATCTCCTCCTCTCTACTAGCTAGGGTGGAATCTTTCACCTTTGAAACTAGTTCAAACATGAAAGGGGACATCTCCCAAGCATGGGAATCTCAATGGCTCTCCAATACCAAAATCGAGATGACCAAAATCCCTTTCACTTGTGTCTTCATCACTTTTATAAATCTTCATGGTGCATTTCCCCCTCATTCTAGAATTCTCTCACAAATATTCAATAAAATATTAATAAATGTTATTTTTATGAGAGAATGACACATTGGGACTCATTTAATTCCTCTCAAATTTTATTTGGCTAAATACTAACTCCATCTACCTTCGAAATTCGAATTTGATGGGCTTAGCTTGATTTTGGGAAAGTTACATTAGCATGTGGGCCCACCCTTCTCCTCTAACGCCCTCCTTGGCTAAATTTAAGACCTGCAACATGTCATAGGTTGTCATAAGTTTTCCTAAGCTGTAATAGGACCTGATTCTTGTCATAAGTTGTCATAGATGCCATAGGTTGTCACATATTTTATATTTTTATCCTGGGGAGTTACAACCCATGAGATTCCTCCATGATAGGATTCCTTCCACCTTGGATGGGAGTTACACCACACATTTAGACTCATTCCACCAATAATGTCCCCTCCTTGTCCAAATTATCTCAAAATATTAATAAAATTGATTTTTAGGAGAGAATGATTCATTGCTCCATAAATGTTTCCCTTGGACCTTGGTTTGCCATAGTGCCTCATGACCCCAATTCACTACTTTACTACTCTTCTTTAATTTTTCCAAGTGACTTTAGACCATTGAATTCCCTAGTAATGGAGTGGTCTATAGTAAAAAATTTGGGGACATTACAATCCTCCCCACCCAAGATTGCTTGTCCTCAAGCAATTTAAACCCGAGAGTGGTAATACTTCTTCTTCTTCCCCAACTTATGCTCATTGATTTTTCTTCCTCCTTCCTTAGTGATGACTTTTCATAAGGTTGCAATTTCAAGAGGACCAAGTCATCAAATCTACATCCCACAATCTGAACTGTACTAAGGTTGAAAATGATGTCATTGTTCCATCCCAATTGAAAGGAGGTGAAGTACACTCTGCTCAATATATGGTCCCGCAAGGTACTGCCATAGGAAAACTCCAGACCAATGCCAACAATAAAAGTGACTCTATATTACAACCACTCAATCAAATCCCCAACAACTAGTCTACTAAGAATCTCATCATATGAAAGCCAAAAATGAATCTCAACTCTGGGTCTACTGCTAAAAACATGCCTTGCACTATAACTCTAAGATCCCCAACTAATATCGAAAAGGAAACCACCCTACTGCTGCCGCGCAACTTTGATCACAATCATCCCCTCTAGAGATAGCTCCATCTCCCCAACTGTCCCGCAAACAACCCAGTTGAAACAAATGAGTCCCAAAATGATCCTAGGGTCCTAAATGAATATGAGAAATGTAGAGTGTCTAAGACACTTGCACCTAGCAATACCAGGATCCTACTATCTGTGCTGCACTCCTCCAAACATCATCACCGTCACCTATAGCAGTCTGTCACTTCAAGGAATGGCAAGATCCCATAGCTGGCGCATTCCTTCAATATAGAATAATACATCAATGTGAAGGATTCCAAAGACTAAAAATAAATTTCCAAAGCAGAGGAAGAGTCTGTATACCAAGGAAGACAACAACATGTCCAAAGAAAGTGACTGTGACGAGAAGCCAAAAGAGGTACTATTTATGGCCTTTGTGGAAGAATAAAGCAATGATGAAAAGAAGAAGAGTTGTTCGTCAAACAAGAAAAATACATCGGATGTGTAGAGAAAACCGAATTCATTGGATAAGTATTTATTTAGTGGGTCCTTCAATACACCTTCAAAGCCTGTCGCAGAAGCTAAATCTGACAGTCAATCTGAAGAAGAAGAAGCTACAGAGGTTGAATGGGAAGGTGAACTTATCAGTGCTCTAGAAGCATTAAATAAGCCTATAAATAAGAGTAAACTCTTACAAGACCAACTGTCGAAGTCTGAAGAATAGGTCAATCAGGAAAAAGAGGTTTGAGAATCTCATGACAAACAAGACAGTGAAAAGATGATGGAGTACGAGAAACAACTGAATTGCACAGTTGATAAGATCAAAATACTTGAAGAAGACAAATCCATGTTTAAGACTTCTCTGGAAGAATTGGCATAGGAAAAATAAGATGCTGACAAGTCAACTTGAGTTAAAAGACAAAGATATATCTCGCTTAGAAGATAAATTGATCGAGATAAAGGGAAAGAAATAGGTTCAAGATCACACCACCAGTGATACTTTGTTCTTCGTACAGTGACAAGACTAGTCTTGAAGATGAAATGAAGGACACGTTCAAAAGCAGCACATTGATTCTTAATAAGATTCTAAATGATCAGAGATCACCAGAATACAAGTCTGGACTTGGTTATGAGAGAACATCGAGAAAGTTATGCGACAATGAGCATCACCCAAGTCAATTGAATCCGTTCAGGTATGACAATTCCCTCAATGATTACAACTCTTTTCGCTATACTAACTAAAGAAGGATCAAAATAATGAAGTGTGCAAGGTGCAATCACATTGGCCATATTGTGAAGTATTGCCAAACTGTGAGATGCTATGTATGTGATGGTTTTGGACATAAGGCTATGTATTGTCGAAGAATGGTAAACCATCCTGATGAAAACATGTTGTGAAAAAGCAATCACAATGCAAGGATCCATAGGGAAGTCAATGAAGTGCAGAATTAGAATGGAAGTGCACATATGAAAACCTGGGTAAGAAAGTCTCTTAAAAAATGTGCAGAAGAAGCAAACAATCCAAGCACATACAAAGCAACAAGTAATTGTTTCCCCTCTTGCTGATATCCAAGAGATTGAGTGAGACCCTTGAATTCAAAAAGATGCAGCTTAAGAATTCAAGGAGTATGTTAGTGAAGGTTACAACTTGAAAATGTCTGCTGCATAAATGTTAAAGTTTTGCAAAATTTATATGTGTTGAGTTGGTTTGTCGCAGAAAATATCGTCAATATTTTATTAAAAAAAGATATGTGTACATATTTATTTAGTTAGTTGCTGAGTTATGTTGAAGACAAGTTATCGCAAAAAAGACACATGCATGTGATGGAACAAAGGAAAAGTACAAACAAATAGTACTGTGAAGTAAAACATGTGTTTGCGCATAAATACATATACATAAATGTATATTGTATTATATTCAAAACCTGTGCTTTTACGAAATGCATGAGTCTTATACAGAGTTGAACATCAAAAGAGACTTCATGCCAAGGCCAAAAGGGCGAGTTCAAGAAAAAATTGAAGTTGTATTAGGAAAAATTGAGAACAACGGATTTATTTAAAGCCACAATTCAAGGTCCAGCTCAGTGTCTGGTTGTATGTGAGACGAAGCTCTAGATCCATCGGAACCAGCTCGTTACACTCAGAAGTTGGTTGCAAAGGAAGAAGTTGTAGAGGTGCAGATGATGATTGTCCAACAGGCTGCTCAGCCCAAATTGAATTCAGCTCGTCAATAATTTGTTGTTGATGCTGCTCCAGGAAGTCGACTCAGTTGCTTAAACTAGCTAATATTTTTGCATGACTATAGTTCACCTGTGACTGAGCATATTGGTGATTGAATTGAGACTCCTTCATTTTTCCCTGCCAAATGCTCATGTCGACTTTCATTCAAGTGAACTCATATTGATGCAACTGGACAACAAGGCGCACATTGTGAAAATAATCGTTGATCTTTTTCTAGAAGGAGGCCATGACTAGAAAAGATGAAAGACCGGGAGGCAATGCGAAGAAGAGCAAGATGGCATAAGAACAAAGGTGATGAACCAGGCATCTTGCAGCGCTCTTATAGAATTGGATGGTAGTTTTTCTCGTGTGTGAAATTAAGTTGAAGAGATGTGTATTAAATCACATTCAAGTCCACAAAATTCGAATTTGGTCATGGAGTTTCCAAAAGTAAATGCATGAGGTAATGAATTTGGAAAAAAGTACAAAAAGCGAAAATCTAACTCATAGTTTTGTGCGACCAAAATGATGTTTCCCAAAAGGTTCAAGTACAAATGCGACACGTCATAGTTTCCACATCAACTGATTGTCATATCATTTTATTGCCGAGACAATATATGAGGAGTCAGAAAAGACAACGAGTATTGATGATAGCGCAGTAAATGCGACGAATGGAACACTTAGACACAGAAAGAAATCAATGAAAAACCAATGCAAAACCAGAAGCAATGGGATTTGGAATTGCGTAGTTGGCACAACTGGAATATTGCATGAAGATCCGCGCAAGGATTGATGAAGTATCGTGACACGCAAAAAAGATCAAGATAAGAAGGACGATAGCTACTATACAGGGGGAGTATATCTAAGATGGCTATGAAAACAATGTACATATTGCAGGGTATCAGCGCAGAAACTCTAGCAAATAAAAGAAGCACAATGACAGGGGAGTTATCTTAGCAAGCAGATGAATGAATGACATCACAAAACATAAGAAAGGAGAACCTATAATTGCACAGTAATGGCACCTCTTTGCCATTGATGTCAAAGGAGAGAAAGAGCATGAAGTTGATCGTGAAGAACATGAAGCAGATCATGAAGGATGATGAAGAGCATGAAGCAAATCATGAGCATGCATCCGCGCAATGAAAATGATCATGAAACATGCGATCTGTGTAGAAGTAACAGGAAGAAAAAAAAATCATTGACAAAATAATGCACAGATGACAAAGGCTAATACTGGAAAAGAACACAAGGGGATGCACATGGGGGGAGTACTGCGATTAGCACAAATGAAGCATACAAATTTCAGTAGATGATTATGCATAGCTTCATAAGGTGTTGACACCAATGCCAAAGGGGGAGATTGTTGAACTTCAGTTGTCATTGATGTCAACTAAGGTCAAAGAGGAATCGATATTCCTGTGCAAGTTTGAAGAAGTATATGGAAGTCACTTTGAATAAGAATATGTGAAAACAAGATGAAGAAATACATGGATTCCAGTCTAAAAAAGTATATCTAGAAGCACACCAAGCATATCCAGTTTGAAGAAGTACATAAGGAATACACCCTACATCATATGGTATATGCACATATATCAAGCCCACCCAGTCATATTCCTTCAAGGTAAAATCGAAAGAGTTGGTTGGACAAAGGTTCAAGTGTACAAGCAATCTAAAGATTTTATTGGACAAGGTTAAAGAGTGCGCAAGCAGCTTGGAAACAGTTATGCAAGTCCCTAAAGCGCGCAAGACTCACCAATTGAAAGATGCTTTCAGTAGTTGAAGCACACACAAGTAACAAAAAGGGTGCATCGGTTGAAGATGCCAAGTTCAAAAAGACCCACAAGTGATGGTACATCAACGACACAAGACCAAACCACATGGGTGCAAGTACCACTATCCAAAGGACTAAGTATGTGCAAGACCCACAAGAGATGACACCTCAATGACGCAGAAGATGACAAGTGGCGGAAGTGTGAAGTAAGGAGAATTGTGAACAAAGGAAGAAAGGATGTCACAACTAACTTGTGGACATCACCATCCATGCAAAAAGAGTATAAATTAGAAGCTATGATGGAGAATGAGGGGTGCTTGATATTGGAAGAGCGAAGTATAGGAAAGATGGAAGATACAGATTTATAGTTTTTTGGGGCATCAAGGACTCATGGAATAAGAATAGTATGTCTAGCCAAAGAGCCAAGTGCGCACAAGCATAGGAATGATATAACTGAATCTGTGCAGGATGATGATGTGAATATGTGATGGTTGTGTAGAGACAAAAAGGCAGAACTACAAAATATGCACAAGTGCGTGAGGACTGAATGATAGTATCGTAGACAACACACCAACAATCACAGATGTTCTAAGACAGAAGCGCAAAGAAGATTTGAAGTATATCTTGTGATGCGTGAAGTAAAGAGGTTTATCTGACGCACTTAGACTGAGTTGATTTGTGTGAATTAAGGCAGTCCATCAGATGCACCAAGAAAGAGTTGCAACACAATCCAGGATGCATGTCATGATGAGAATGATCTGAGACAAGTGCGCTAAACAGAAAGGACACACCATAAACGATGCACAGTTTGTCGCAGATAATCTAAAGGCCGTTGCACCAAGATAGAACAAACATGTCTCTGGAGGTGTGCAATTCCATCTGACACTGGTGCATGATTGCAGATGCACAGTAGCAGACTGGAATATTGAATATTGGCGTAGACTGCAAAATAGGATGAAGTAACACATAGTATATAAAGTGCGACGTCAGTATGAAGTCAAGTGATGTATGCAACACAATAAAATCAAAACTACATCATACAATAGATGCACATAACAGAAGATATGAAGTGTGTGTGTATTATAAGTACAACAAAGAAATATATTAATTTTGTATATCAGGGTGACAGGACGGGGAAAGGAGTAGGGGGTCGATGCCTCCTTCCAGTTGAAGCTGGTAAATCGGGGAGTTGGTGCTTCCTTCAGGTCGGGGCCTGTAAAACCAGGGGGTCAGTGCCTCCTTCCAGTTGGTGCTGGAGAACTTAGGAAGTTGGTGCTTCCTTGAATGTAATATTTTTATAACAAAAGAGCATTATGTGGTTTTTTCCTGTTTGGGTTTCCACGTAAAAATTATGTGTGTTCTATGTTCTGTGTTTTTGCGCATATGTGGATGAATGTTTTATTTATGATGGATGCATAATTGAAGATCAAGATTAAGTTCATATTAATCTGTTAAGAAGTTAAAATTGTTCATAACTGCGCTAATATTGATTCTCCCCCCCTCTTAGTATTAAATAGATTCCAACAATAGGTAAGTTCGTGGCAGTGGATGCAGACCTCTTCAACAATTCACAGAAGAGGTTGGTGGCTCGAATTTTAGTGGAAGTATATGCCTACCAAGGGCTGTTTGAATCGATAGATTTCGTAGCAAGAGAGTTTATCTTCATTCATCAGATGGATTACCTTAACGTGTTGTTCCGGTTTGCCCGATGTCATTTATATGGGTACGTGGTTCCATAATGTTTGATGTCTTTTAAGAAACACATCTGGAAGTGAAAGGATCCTCCAGCAGGGGATGAAAGTACTATGTATTTGGATGATATGGGGGGAAAGTCTGGGGTAAGAAAATTGGTGGCGGAACATGAAGGTTCAAAAAATGATGTTATTCAGGACATCATTCTGTCAACTGACCCTCCTATTCTAGAAGTAAAAGTCCCCTCGTTTCAAGAGTTGTCAGATGGATTGGAGATGTCAAGTAGCCAAGTTGAAAAGATGGTAGAGATTCGACAAGGAAGTGGCGTGAAGGTGAGGGAATCAGTTTCCCCTTCGTGTTTGGAGGTCCCTTCTCTAGAAAATTTGTTGAAATTAGAGACATACTATTTCAAGTTGAGACCTGTCCCACAAAAAGAGTTGTCTGATCATTCAGATGTGGCTCTTAAGTATGACTTGTTTATTGGCTTGTATAGTGACTCCTCCCCAAAGGAACAGTCGAATATGTCCTTTTTCGACCGAATGTGGTAGTCAATTATCGAGGGGGAGTTCCAAAGACCCTTATTTATTGCGTTTGAGGTCAAAATGTATTCTTCTTACCGGAGGCCTGGGTATGGAGGAGTCTATGTGTTCCATTCCAGGAAGGCCGAACGTAAATCGCACATGGTCCACATGAGAGAAAAGGATAAAAGGAAATTTTTACAAGGAAGGAAAATGAGTATTTCAAGGGTCCTTAGAGCAAGAAACACCCCAATAGGTGTTCCTTAATGGATATTACATCCATTAATGTGCATGGATTAAGAGGGAAAGCCAAGATAAGGGCCCTCAAGTGACTAGTGGAGGTGGAAAAGACAAAGATTTTGTTATTACAAGAAACTATGATTGTGGGGTCTTATGCGACTGCCAGGATGGAGAAGATTTTTCCCCAGATGTCTTGTTTGTGTTGGATGTCGACAAAAGATCAGGAGGGCCGGTATCTAGTTTCTCTAGGAACTTCTAAGTAGATAATTCTCTCACCTGTAGTTCTGTGTTGGGGACCGAAGTTTTTAATCTCAAGATGAACAAAAATTTCCTCATTTTAAATATTTACGGGCCATATTAAAATTGACAGGAATTTTGGACAGATTTACGAAGATGGTTTCAATCGGATGGCCTCATAGCTAGAGGGGACTTGAATTTGACGTTGTCAATGGAATAAATTTGGGGATCGTCGGCTTGGGTGAAAAACTTAGCTTCTTATTTCATAGACATGTTCGAGGACAATGGATGGCTATATATCAAATTTTCGGAAATCAATCCAACTTGGAACTAGAAGCGCACCGATGACCAAGGTATCTCCAAACGTCTAGATAGATTTTTCATACATGAAAATTTAGAGTATGGATTTGGTTTTATTTCGGTTATGGGTAGGGCCTAGTTTGAAGCACCAGTGAAGTCTGGTTTTAAACATTGTTTTCAACAGACTAACTCAATTTACAAGTATGCCACCATAAACGTTATATCTACAATGGCTGTAAAAGTTTCTACAATCAGTAAACCAAGGCTCTCTACATACAAGAATATTGAAGCATTCCATTATAGAGAACCAATATGTTTACTTGAATCTTGGGCTTGGTCCCTAGCTTTCATTTTTTTTCGAAAAGCTCGTGCAACTGGTTATAGAACTTTGGTGAATATAATTTGCACGATTTTGAACCAAATAAATCCGAAATCCACAATAAAATGGGAATATGGATATACATATTCATGCCACTTCAATCTTAGATGAAAGAAGATCAGTGGCAAGACTACCATGATAGCTATAAAAGCAAATAATTGCACAAATTCCCTAGACAAGAACTTGCACCTCCTTCTCGTGAACCAATGTGAAGGTGAATGAAAAATGCATACGATTGTTTCTGACTCCTAAGAAATGCAGTAGACACCCAATGAGAAAGGTCTGAGGCAACCAAGGGTTTATTTGCATAGGGTCTATGGTTGAGTCAGTGGAAGATGACTCCAAGGCATATGAAAAATAATCCTTTGTTGATAACCCATGGATAATGTTTTTCATTTGAAACCCTAAGAAAAGTTTAAAGGATTCAAACATGTGATACCAAAGGGGATTAAATACACATTGCATGGGTCATGAATTCCAAGAACTCCAATTGTAGTGTGAGTATAAACTTGCATGTTGCTCATGCCTGCCACTTTGTTTGCATGCATGTGATTATTTGACACTAATGGAGATCATATTCTTTGACATCTGTAGTATCATAATGTTGTCAAGTGATTTATTGTTGCTAGTAAGACTGGAAATCGAGATTTCGTTCTTGAAAACAGTGTTGAACATCCTCCACGATCTTTTGGATTTTTACTGCATTGTAAATTTGAAACCGATGTTTCCAGCAAAAAACCCTGCTCATCTTTAGGGAAGCAGAACCCAATGAAAATATTATGAAAAAGACATAATGGTAAAATTATGTCTTCTTCACAATTCTCTCATGGGTAGAATAATTGAAATGGAAACATAAAACTGAACAATAAATTTTATTGTTTGCAAAGTGCAGCAATTACATTGATAACGACCTTTATTAGAGAATGGTTTGCATAACTAAATTCATCATAACATCTAAACTACTATTTTATTAATTGAAGCATTAATCTTCAACATGTTTTCCATTTAGAAAATATAACAATTATCTTTTTTTTGTTCGTTCTTTTAAATTGCTCAATGTTTTATATCCTAGTTCCATGATAATAACTTCATTCTATTTTATTACGAGTTATAAATTAAAATTCAAAATAGATTTATATATTAAAAAAAAATTAGTATAACTTAATTTATTTTTTTTCAGCGGAAAAAAAACATACTACTGGTATTCATAGAATCAAATAGTACAAAAACTTAAGTCTTCAGAAAGACTTAATATCAAAGGTCTACCCAAACTGACTTACAATATTAAACTATCCAGTCTAGAACACATATACCCCGCATATGACATTACATATACTAAAAATGCAACAAGACTAATACAAATATATGTTTTCAGAACCAGAGTCAATGCATATAGTCTCCATAAATTCCTCCCATTGATGTATCCTTCAACGCCATCATGAGTCTGATGTAGCTTAATTATAACAAATGAAGGTGAGTTTAATGCCAAATTAAACAACACCCCAAACATGTTTCACAAATCTAGCAAGTAACATGCTTAGCTTTACGCTTACGTAAACCAATTGGGAACACGAGCAAAATTTGCAGGAGGCGAGACCCTACCACGCCGTCCAACAATGCAACATCTTGTTTTTAATATGCATAGATCTAGTGGTGTAAGAGTTTTCTAGTGTAATGGGAATATGTTTAGTATAGTCATACAATAAATCTTGATAATACATTTGTTTTAACTATTTTCAATTTAGGAAGATTATTTGTCCACCCCAAATTGTAAAATATAAATAACTATATATATTTTTAAGTAGTTTGTATGACCAAATCTTTGTTTATCTATTTTGTTTTCGATATAAAAATCAATATGATTAAATGTAATGTAATGATAAAACAAATTCAATTTTCATTATCATTATACTAAAGAAGTGTATATCAAATATATACATAAGATTTATTTTGACAATGTTAGATAAACACTTTTTATCATATTCATCCCAAATTTATTCTATAACAAAAGGCAGCTAATCTGAGAGGCAGAAAGTTCTCATCAGAAAACTCCAAAGAATGTTCAATGCAAAGGGAATATGTAATGTCCCCATTTTTTATAGCACAAGGGAGCAACCACTAGCCCATTAGACCCCATGTGTCCTAGTGGAGAATTAAATAATTTAGTTAGGGATTA
This sequence comes from Larix kaempferi, assembly GCA_027924585.1. Lineage (NCBI taxonomy): Eukaryota > Viridiplantae > Streptophyta > Pinopsida > Pinales > Pinaceae > Larix > Larix kaempferi. The sequence goes on from BSBM01000361.1 coordinate 21,576,750, forward strand.
ATTTTAGCCTATGGTTATCTAGTGTAAATAAATTAAATCATGCACATGAATGTAATCCATAGTTTAGAATATTTAATTACTAATTATTTATTTAATGAGTTGTAAATGCTAGGGTGGCTTAGGAGGGCGCATAGGAGATTAGGTGGAGCCAATGAGTTTCCTTCCAAAAATAAATATGGAAGAAAAGTAGTAAAAATCAAGAAAGCAACTAAAAAGCTGGAAGGCAGCATAAAAGTAGGAACTTGCAAAGAAAAGCAGAAAGCAACAGAAAAGCAGGAAAGCATAGAAAAGCAAAAAGTAGTAGAAAATTAGGAAAGCACTGGAAAAGCAGGAAAGTAGAGAAAATAGAGGAAAACCAGGAGTTTCCAAAAGCAGAAAGGAAAGAAAGCAAGGAAAAAGAAGGATAAAGCTTCCAGTCCAAAAATTAGTCAGTGAGGGCGCATTGGATGAGGCAAGTGACCAAATATATTGCATATTGAATCTAAATAAACTTATGAAAGAAGGAAGGGCACACCAACTCACATATTTTTCCAGTTTGATTATTGCATTGAGATCTCTAAGCTTCTCAGGACTTGGGAGATGTGTCCCTTGTCACCAGTTGGGAGATGTGCCCCTTCTTTTATCCACACTAGTTGAGGATTCAACTATATCATGAGGATGATGTCATTTAGACTTTATCATTGAATTTAATTTCAGGTCCAATCCATTTTCAGTCAAGCACATCGTTTCTCAGTGTTGAAGACTCCAATAGTTGATGTATTTATGTAGTATTGTATTGACTATGTTATGGATGATGGATGGTGATTCCATGGATGTTTGTTGTTGTATTAATAGCCCTATGATGCAAAATGCCTCATATTAAAATTAGTATAATAAGTTTCCTTCCATTCTGAAAATACTATCTCTTATTTTAAATGAATACTTCACCTATGTTCATTTGATGCTAGATTTAGCTAGTTTTCAGTATTAATGCAATAGATTGTCTTGTGGACATCCAAATTGCATTCTGTGAGATGTTGCAGGTTTGTGAGACCCATATGAACCCATACCAATCCTTGTTTATAAAAGTCGTGACCCTCTTGATCCATTTGGGATCGCTTGGAAATCTCCTAGTTTAGCAGTCTTGAAACCTCCATCTTCTTCCTAGCTTCTAAACTTCTTCAATTTGAGTCTATTTGTCAGTATCATTCTTGTCATAGTTGGCTGGCATAGTTTTCAGGACATCCACTTCCATATCTACACCAGAATCCATTCGGTTTCCACAGAAGTCCTGGGGATATTGCCTTGATTCCTTTGGTTTATCCAAAGGAGTCTTCCCAGGCGTGATGCACCCAGATAACGTGCAACTGTCGAATTTGGGAGTCTGTTTAGGTTGCTACAGAATTTCCTAAGGCTGTAGTTAACCTTAGTACATGGTTCGGGAAGAATAGGTAAGGGTTTGTGTTGTTTGAAGAAATTATGAAGGAAGCTAGCCAGTTTACCTTTGTAATTTTTGCATAGTGTTCCTTTTTCTGAAGTGGTACATTACAATGGTATCAGAATCTTGTTCATAAAATACTATTAAGTCTTGATATCCAAACTGATTGGTCACATACATAGATCTGAAATCATTCATTTTGGGCTGCACCATACTTCATCTATTTTAGTTAATTTATCTAAACCACTGCTTGAAGGAATTTTGGTAATTAACATATCTTTGGTTGGAAGTTTTGGTGCCTATGTGGATAAATTGGATTTAATATCTCTAATATCATATTGGGGATATTACAGTGGTATCATAGCATGTCCATCTGCACCTATAATAAGCAAGACCAAGCTCCATAAACTATCATTTGAATAAATATTGTAGATCACATCTTCAAGTTTGTAGTTATGAGGCTCATACCAGTGGGTGATGAAGATTGGGAGCAGTATGAAGAGGTAATATACATAGATGGAGGTTTGGATATGTCATGGGGGGAATATGATTTCTTCTGTGAACCAATATACATAAATGACAGAAGGCCTGATACACCAATGGCTATCCTTTAGGAGGAATTAGCGAAAAGGTTAGCAACAAGTGCTAACATGTGCCACCGCTATCAGGAGTATCTAGCTTTGGGTGAGAAGATCTGCGCAATTACTCCCTTCAAAGATTATTTCACTTGCAAGTATGGATTGTGGTCTCAGAGTGTTGACGATGATTCTTTTGAGAGAATCAGACCATCCATAGAGGAACTAAGTTGTCCCACCTCTCAGAGTAAAGAAGGAGAAGAAAAGAGAAACAAATGTGAAGCTTCATTGGAACCATTTTCATCTAGTGGCATCATGAGATTTTTTGGGTTTTCTTCAAGGAGAGAATCCAAGAATCCTGATCCTAATACAACCAAGGAGGAAGCTTCATGAATTCGCTTGAAGAAGCAAGAGAAAAGAACAAGTCAACCATCCACATTCATTGAGAGAAGCCATGAACCACCTAGCTCTACGGGTGGTGAAGCAGAGGCAGAGATCCATGAGGTGGAGCTCAAGTCACTGCAAAGTGACTACAGGAGGGAAGAAATTTGTGCAGAAGAAGGAGAGTATTTTTTTCCTCAAGAGGCACACTTCCTTGCAGGTCCATTAATATTGAGCTAAAAGGGATATTAGGAAGGCCCTGAGCACTATGCATGGCATCAATGCATTGGTGTGACACTGTTGTTGGAAAATGGAGGAGAAATATTCCATTGAAAACTTGGAGGAGATTCGAAAAGTAGTGACAGACATAAGAGGTGCATTTTTGTAGCTGCTTTTTGATAGAGATCATCTTCTTAAGCTTGTGAACATGTATCATAATGCCTCACTAGAAGATGAAGAGGAGATTGACAAGCTCGCTCATGAGTTGGAGTCTACATATGATTCTTTGAGGAGCACTCAAGAGGCCCTTCAAGAATCAAGGTTGTAGATTGATCAGCTTCATACAGGGATGAGCATGCCACATCCTCCATCCTGTATTGGAAAATGATCATGTTCACATAACAGGAAATACATTGGGGTTGATGGAGGAACCTCATGTGAGAGTTGTACATGAGAAAAATTCTGATTTGTCGGTGCTTATGAAGAGAAAAGATGTAGAATATTTTGGCCAAGCACCTACTGATATGCAGAAGGACATTGAGGAGGACTTAGTTATGGGAGAAATAGCTAAGGACATACCATTCGAATCTTCAAGCAATGGTATTTGTTTATCCAAGGGTTGGATAGACAAGTACATCACTAATATGGAGGTCCAAGGAAGCACAAGTATTGCTTGCATCTGTAGATAATTGTTTGGCATGCATGGCTTGAAGTAAAGACCTCATGAGTTGCTGATATGGAAAAAAGCTTTCACTCTGGAGGAGGTGGCTGACCACATCTCATATGGATAAGAAAACAAAGGTGTTCATTCATTCATTGATTGGGTGGATAGATGCACCATTGAGATGAAGACTTTGGGAGGTAAATGTTCCTCTTATTTCTGCAATGAAATCTTTGTTGTGCCTGACATTGTTTTGACAAGTGAACAACAACAAATACATATTTTGCAGCCATTATATATCTCCATTCTTCATGCATCCATGGATTGGGTGAGTAGCTACATGGCAGATTTTGAGTCACCATGTAAGAGAAGTTCAGTTTGCACCCATTGCATGTTGAAGACAACAGTGCATGGAAGAAATCATATGGCATATGAGGATATCCAAACGTTGTTGTATGTAATGCAAAAGGTTTTTAGAGGCATTGGAAGTGGTGAACTTTCAGTTTGGTTGTGGGATCCTGGAATTCCTCGGAATGACAAATTGTTTCAGATGTTAGTGATGGATGAGGGAGTACAAAACAAACCGTGGGATCCTAGTATTGTTTGGTGTGGATGTATTAGACACTTTGCACTTCTCAGACTCATTTGGGACCCTGGAATCATTCCTGGTCTCAACTATTTCAATTGGAGATTTCACATAGTATTATGGGGGATAGAGACACCTCTCAAGAGGAATGAGATGCAAAAGGTCAAGTACCTTCCCAAAATTGATCTCCACCTTAATCCTCATAATCATATAGGTATGGATGAAGAAATGTTGCAAGAGACATCTCCTTGTGTCCAATGTGCCTACTTGGGACTTTTATGCATGGGCATTGATTTGGTTGATGCACCTATGAATTCACCTTCCTACATCAACAGAGCATACATCAAGCACTTGGGTAAGCTTATGTTGGTATTCTTTGATTACATTTTGGTTCATGGTAGGATGTTGGAGAAGTACATTCTTGATTTGGAGGCTATGTCATGTACTTGGGTAGAGCAATCATTGCATATCAATTTGTTTGAACATGAAATTGGAAGGATAGAGATATTGCATTTTGATCCTATGATTGAACATGGTAAGGATGGTGCCCATGTAGAGGAATCTTTCATTTCATAACACATTTGGATTCCCAAGTAAGGAAAGGAGTCTCCTATGGGGATGAGAATCTTCAAAGAGTTCCCAAAAGGATAAAGAAAATGTTACATCAATGTTTTAAGCTTACCCCACCAGGTTTCGCTCCACTATGTGTGCTTAAGGGAGATGTTTCCAAAGAAGACATAGGAGTGGTTATGGTGCCAAAAATACATCCCATGAAGTTTCAGCCCTATTAAAGACATTGTTAAATCAAATTCATGGAGGTGTTAGCCATTATACATGTCTTGGCTAAGAGCAAACAATGCTTAAGAAGGGACAAGTTTGAGGTTGAAATTGACCACATTGGTTCAAGATCGATCTCGACACGTAAGGAGCTCAATGTATGGCTGCAAGAATTGATTGCATGCGAGTCATTTTATGGGTTTAAGTATGAGAAGTGGTGCAACACATGGTATGAGGTAGAGCATATTCAACTTGTTCATCTTCTACACTCTCTACCACTTCAGGAGCAAGAATGGGTAATGAACAAGTACGCAATTTTTGCTCTAATGTTTATTTCTAATATCTTGGCGCATGATAGTGATGTCTCAAGAAATATCATTAAAGAAACCCTTATGTACAACCCATATCCTATTTCTCATGGGGATAGAATTTTACGCATGCATGATCAAACCTATTCCACTTGCTACAAGAGAAGTTTGGCCTTTTTGCAATAGAGGTTTCAAAAGCAAGTTCAGTCATGATTTTATGGTAAAGGGTGACCGATACAAATTGTCAAAAAGGGGCATCTATGTTGGAGATGATGTACACATGGTTTATGAAGCATGCTTGCAGAAGTTGGTGGAAAAAAATGTACAAATGCTTCATCATGCATACTTTCATTGCGGCTTGAGGACAAGAAAATTCTGGGAGGGGAGGACTGTAATGCCCCCATTTTTTATAGCACCAGGGATCAACCACTAGAACATTAGACCCCCATGTGTCCTAGTGGAAAATTAAATAATTTAGTTAGGAACTAATTTTAGCCTATTGCTATATAGTGTAAATAAATTAAATCATGCATACGAATGTAATACATAGTTTAGAATATTTAATTATTAATTAATCATTTGATGAGTTGTAAATGATAGGGTGTTGTAGGAGGGCGCATAGGAGATTAGGTGGACGCAATGAGTTTCCTTCCAAAAAGAAATATGGAAGAAAAGCATTAAAATCAAGAAAGCAACTAAAAAGTTGGAAGGAAGCATAAAGGCAGGAAAGCAAAGAAAAGCATAAAGCAGCAGAAAAACAGGAATGTAGAGAAAAGCATAAAGTAGCAGAAAAGCAGGAAAACATTGGAAAAGCAGGAAAGTAGAGAAAATTAAGGAAAAGCAGGACTTTCCAAAAGAAATAAAAATGTACTAAAGCAGAAAGGAAAGAAAGCAAGGAAAAAGAAGGATAAAGTTGTCAGTCCAAAAATTAGTCAGTGAGGGTGCATTGGATGAGGCAAGTGGCCACATACATTGCATCTTGAAGCCAACCAACTTATAAAAGAAGGAAGGGTGCACCCACTCACATATTTTTCCAATTTTATTATTGCATTGAGAGCTTTGAGCTTCTCAAGACTTGGGACATGTGCCCCTTGTCACCAGTTGGGAGATGTGCCCCTTCTGTTCACCACACTAGTTGAGGATTCGACTAGATCATGAGGAGGATGGAATTCAACCTTTCTCATTGAATTTAATTGTAGGTACAATCCATTTCCAGTCAAGTACACCATTGCTCAATGTTAAAGACTCCAGTAGTTGATGTATTTCTGCAGTATTGAATTGACTATGTTATGGATGATGGATGGTGATTCCATGGAGGTTTGATGATATATTAACATCCCTATGATGTAAAATACCTCCTCTTAAAATTAGTATAATCAGTTTCCTTTCATTATGCAAATACTATCTCTTATTTTTAATGAATACTTCACTTATGTTCGTTTGATGCTAGATTTAGCTAGTTTTCAATATTAATGCAATAGATTGTCTTCTGCACATCCAAATTTCATTATGTGAGTTGTTGAAGGTTGGTGAGACCCAGATGAACCCATCCCAAGCCATTCTTTTGAAATTTGTGACCCTCTTGAGCCATTTGGGATCGCTTGGAAATCTCCTAGTTGAGCATTCCTGAAACCCCCATCTTCTTCCTAGCTTCCAAACTTTTTCAATTTGAGTCTATTTGTCAGTATAATTGTTGTCATAACTGGTTGGGGTAGTTTGCAGGCAAACCACTTCCATATATGCACTAGAATCCATTGGGTTTCCACATAAGTCTTGGGGATATTGCCTTGATTCCTTTGGTTTATCCAAAGGAGTCTTCCCATGCATGATGCACCCAGAATTTCCTAAGGCTGTAATTAGTCTAAATACTGGCTTTGGGAAGAATAGGATAGGTTTTTTGGTGTTTGAAGAAATTCTGAAGCAAACTAGCTAGCTTACCTTTGTAATTTTTTGCATAGTATGCCTTTTTTCTGAAGTGGTACATTACAGTGGTATCAGAGCTTGTTCATAACCTACTATTAAGTCTTCATATCAGAACTGATTGGTCACATATAGAGATATGAAATCATTCCTTTTTGTCTGCACCATACTTCATCTATTCCAGTTAATTTATCTAAACCACCGCTTGAAGGAATTTTGGTTATTAACATATCTTTGGTTGGAAGCTTTGGTGCCTCTGTGGATAAATTGGATTTAATATCTCTAATATCAGATTGGGGATATTACAGAATCCTTTTTCCCTACCCATACATTACATTTAGTAAATTATCAGATGTTTCGAAACCATATGACAAAAAGCATGTTATGATCTCATAGACTCCAACGTAGGCAAACATAGGAATGCAACTCTAAAAGGGGGTGAGGTAACCCTTCAACCGACAGGGAGAGAGCAACGAACCCTTCGACAAAAGTAGTTGAGAGGGTATAGTTTATAGCGAAGAAAATCCAGTTTATGATGATTTTAATAAAAAAGTTTACAATGAAAAGTATCAAAATAATAAAATTGCAAATAATTTATGTATAATTTTGTAACAAAATTTTAATAGATTAATATAATATATCTTGTATTTTAATAGTATTATATTACATTTAACTTGAAGATTGTCATTAAATGAATTTAAATATACATAATAATATAATATGATTTTAATATATTGAGAAAATTTGATTTCAAAAATGTTACGAAAGTGGGTGTTCTATCCATTTTAACTAATTTTCTCAACCACTAAGATTTATTGCACATAACGAAGTATCCATGTATGCAAGGTTATTAGATGTAGAGAGTTGCAACCACCAAGTGGCTAATTCCTCTCATTGGCATCGCATCCTTTGCTACATTGCCACAACTCTCTCTCCCTAATGAGACATATTGTCGCCTTGTTTTGGTTATCAATGATACATACTTATGCATTGTCATCGCAATTATTAAAGTTATCAAAATTATGACATGTGTTATCCTTGTTAAAGAAAGTAATCTCCATGTTTAATGTATTGATTAGTTAGTAATCAATTAGATGATATAACCGAAAAATCATTGTATATGTAAATATTTATAATGTGGAAGAGCACATGATGCTCCATGTAATGTGATCATTATTCATCTTCTTGTAGTTTGTTGCAAAACCTGTTAGGCAGGCATACGTGTTATAGCACAAAGGTGCATGAGATCACATGATTTGATACTTTCTCATAGGCAGAGGTGATGTGACATCAAGTTGAGGAATAGATCATTGTAAGAGGTACGGGGGTGACAGGTGTACCCGCAGCCTAAACTTGATAAAGGTTCAAGATAATTTGAGAATCTTGGATAAAGGGGGGAAGATGATGGACCAAAGATAATGACAACAACCACTATGATGAAATCCCAACAATGAAGAATGGACCATTGTTAGAAATCAACAACAATGAGCAAGCATAAGTATTAGAAGTGAGCAAGCATAAGTATTATAAGTGAGCAAGCAAAAGCAATAGATTTGAAGAATTCTTTTTAAGTTTTAACCACAAAATCTAGTCATTGTCACTTTAAAGGAAACATTGAAGAAGAAGACCAGAGTAAAGATGAAATTGAAGGTGATGAAGAAGCAAAGATTCATAACTAACAGTATAAAAGTAAAGATGAAGATGAAGAATCTAGAAGAAGAAAAAGAACGAAGAGTTTGCGGTAGTAGCATGCACCAGATTTGAAAACCAAACCAAAAGTTTTTTGAGATTTTTGTAAGTGTCTATAAGCCTAGCTAAGACATAGACCTGCAGGGATTTACAATATGTTTTTTTAGTAGCGGTTTAATTATTTGTTAGTTTAATTTGTTGAGGTTAAAGGGGAGTGTTAAAGAAAGTAATATCCATGTTTAAATTATTAATTAGTTAGAATCAATTAGAGTGTTATGATCAAACTAATATAACAAATCGTCATTGTATATGTAAATATTTATAATTTGGAAGAGCACATGATGCTCCATGTACTGCGATCAGTATTCATATTCTTGTCTCCATAAATTTTATTCATCTTGACTCAAATCGCATGAAAACTTATTCCTCTTTCAAGTATTTAAACTTTCCTACATATTAACATAAAAGTTTCTAAGCCCGCATGGGTGTGGCTTATTGGCGATTCACTTGATATGAAGTCACATGAAGTCACATGTTTTAATTATGACCAAATCTAGTCAAAGATGACTGTAATGACTTATTATTATTATTTAATAAATTAAAATAGGAGGCAAACACCCAAGAAAGCTGTTAAATGAGTATTCACTGACCCACTAGGAGGAATGGAAGCTATTAGAAGGCATGGGACAGATGGCAGCATTTGCACTCCACCACTAGCTGTTGGTTATGGGACAACTACCCCTAATTTTGTGGCATTATCCCCCAGGTGGGTGGAAGAGAGCAGTCAGCTCATTAATGACCAACTAACCACTAAAAGACCTAGGCAGCCTACATAAGGCAATTCGAATTGGGCAGGCAGCCCCCTTACAATATTTTCTGCAGAAATATTTCCTCAAGTGTATCAGATGATCACTGAAAGATTCGAATAGGGAGGCTATGTGAGAGTGCAATTGTGAGTCTGGTAATTATTCTAAGGAGGAAACCAGAGGTGTTGGTGCAGGTCTCTTTAACTGCTGAATCTTCATGATTGATAATCTACATTGCTACTGAAATTTGAAGGACCTAAAGCTTTTACAGACTCTTCCTCCTGGTGGTTCAGTGAACAGGCTCGGGGGTCCTAAGGCAGGCACATTGGCTGTTTTCAGGAGCAGGTTGGGAGGAACAGGCTCCTTGGGTGATTTGTTTGTCCTACGAATTATCAGGTTCTACATTTATGTTATTATTTTCAGTCTAGTAAGTCTTGCATTATTCAGTAGGAAAATAGTTAAAAGCATACAGAAGAATTTGTTTTATTTTCTGACCTAAAAATGTTTTATGAATGAGAATGATTTGATAGATTTAATGATTGATTAAATGACATGCTCTGTATTTTTCCACATGCTGGTTGTGCATCGTACTCTAGTACCAAGAGGTGATAATTAGATAGATGAATAATGAGCAGAATGCTAATTGGATGATTCGAGTAACTTAGTATAGATGTCTTTTGAAGATTGCAATATTAACTATAAATGCTTTAACTCAGAATACAAAGTATCATATCAGAAATAGTCTTAGCAACAATTTTCTTTACTGATTTCCGAAAGAAAACATCTGTCAAATAACTAGGGTTTTTATCTACCAAACAACTATTTCTTCGAAAACGTTACCATGCATTCTATTCATCTGTATTTCCATATTTTGTTATCATTTTCCAAAAGAAAACGAAGTACTACGTTTTTATCATTTCTTCCCAATTAGTGAAATGATACATTTCCATCTATTTCTGATAACATCATTTTAAAAACTTAACAGTCGCAAATTATATTTCTCTTTGCAAAACTAATACATGTATTGCATCCTCATTTTATTTCATTCACTATATATTCATGGTTAACTTAAGACATTATTTTCCATCACATAACATACTCTGCTATATTACAAATTTTTAACATAATAGATGCACTCTGGGTTTTCATATTCCAAAATCATATAGTTCTGTAATACGAGACTATCAAGATTCTACAAATTTGCAAACACGGTTGAGTTCATCTCAAAACCCTAAGCTATTGTAACCGATTACAATCTACACTTATCATTCCAACCTAATATATTTAAACAAGTTTTCTAAGCTAAATGCATCACCATTTCACACTATCACCTTTTACGATAGTTAAGGTTACACTTCATCAAGCTTTTAAACTTTCCATAATTTACTAGACACGAGCTTGAATCACCCTCGCCTAGTTATCACATAAACACCCTAACAAAGAGTGGATCAAGTTGAATTCACAAAGGACCAGGGTTTCAAACCCTTATTTCTTTTTTTACCAAACCAAACCTAGCATCCATTTTAACAACTGTATTTACGTATATTACACAGGGGTTTTGCAAACATTTTAACCATCGGTTTCCAGCTATTCCATACTATGGTATCACTATTGACAAAAGAAAATTATATTTTGATTAAAAACGATTTCGAAAACTGAAACATTGTATAAATCCGTTTATCACTGTAACCAAAATTTATAATTTCAAACCCTCATACATTGTAATCACCTTAGCGATGACACCATAAGGTTAACAGGGTAGAAATGTAAACCCTGACGAGCAAAGCTCGTATCCTTTTTAAAGGAAAAAGCAAACATCTTCGCGGCCATGAAAACCATGCCAAAACTCTAAAAACATCAAACTCTTTTTTAACATTTGAACTCCGGCCACATCGTGCCCAGGGTTACTAAAAGGAAGTGAACCTCCGAGGCTTACCCGGTGGCCGAGCAACCTTGTTGTTCCTCTAAGTCTCATACCCTGCAACTCCAAACGACGGTTGATACTTCTCACACAAAAACGCAGAGGTTAAACATTGATAAATATCTCAGAAATAGCTTGAAATAGTAAATGCATTAAGACTGTAGCGTGAAAACTTTACCGGCATTTGTTTCTCCATGAGAAAGACGACTGTAACTTTCAACGGTAGTATCGCCTTGCAACAACTTCATGAAGGAAGATCAACTCCTGAAAATCATCATCGGTGGCTTGGCTCTTCGTCATTTAGAATACTTGGAGCTAACAGGTTCTTCCCACAGGTCTTAGGTTCGAAACCTTCCAAGTTAACTCTTACAAACCCTACTTTTTAGCAGCTTGTCGGCCTCACAACTCAAACTCCAAAACATGAAAATGATTACCAAGGAACCCTCCAGCAATACATTCAACGAGATTCTAGGGTTTTCATTCAACGATCCAGATCTAGTGTGATCGACGAGCGAGAAGATGCCAGCCTGATGCTTTGAGAGTCGGGAACCATAGTAACGATACTTCATTTATTGCAGCAGCTACGACGATGCCAACATTGCATGCCAAGGGGACATTTCCGTGTACAACTCAGAGGAGAACTGCTTATTCACTATGCACAGTTCAATCCTAAAGTCACTTTAGCAATCGGGTTTCACGTGGATGAACTACGTGGATAGACAGCATCACATTCCACTAAAGAGCTGGTTCAAAACCATTAATGCTTGGGTGAGACACCACCAACCTGCCAGTTCGATGCAGCAACGAAATTAATAACCGTCACATCCTTACTAACATCGTAATTGTTGCTTAGTGTAGAACATCATTCAATATCAATGCAATAGGGTAAGTTTGGATTGCTTTTGTACATCGTTCCATCACTATGGTATGAACCTTCGAATGCATGAATACATAAATCAAATGTTTGTAATGGTAATAATCGCACGCATATAAGAATTAGATAGTTAGAACTTAGGTTATAAAGTATCGTAGGTATATTGTAATAATATTATAATAAACCATATAAAGGATGTTTATTACATAATGCATCAATATCACATTATATTTGTTCACCCTATTGTTAAAAAGGGTCCACACATATATTGTAATATGTTCATCAACCATTTCACCTGGTAATAACAATCTTCATGAATTGGAAACTATTGGTAGAATCATATTAGTATTTCATACTTCATAACCTAGTAATTATTGCTAAGATTCTTAAGCATAGACATTTCTACTAAGACAATGCACGATTGAATCCATTATAGATACTTTTGACTTCTGCAAACTTGTATTTCGTCAAAATAATACATTTAGATCTTGGACAGAATTCCATACCTGAAGCAAGAAGGTACATATAATTTCATTTACCAAATATGACGGCTAATTGAAAAACATAAATACTCATACACTTGTTTTCTGTTGTACTACTCTTACCTGCGAATTTGCACAAGACGGACAGGTACAAATGCTTTAGCTAACATAGCTAAGTAAGCCTCAGGGTACCTCATAGGACCCCTTTCATCACCATCAAAGAAACAAACTGTCAGTACCTTGTCAAGAAAACTTGATCTTATGATAACACGAAGTATAGTTAACACAAGCAGAATTAAGGTCGTAAGCATGTTAATTAAAGTATGTCGTGTCGTTGTCATTAAATTGTATTTAGCTAAGAGACTTAGTAATTAAATTGTTTTATGAATTAATGACTTTATTATTCAATGCTATCTTGTTAAGCATTTATTACTTCCGCAATTTAAATATTAACATTTAATGCTGCTTTAAAATTTTTACGAAATTATCGGGATGTTACAGATTTCCATTCTTCAGTGGCATCTACCCCTGGTTCTCTACCATTGCAACAGACCTCGTCCATACCATATCTCTACTTCATAATTTTCACTCCGATGAGTCAATTATGGACATTATGAGCGTGGATGAACCACCATGGGAAGACCTTCATCATCGATCGTCCTTCCTTTCGCCATTAGATACGGTAGAGAATGCCATTGAAACTATTGTTTCACCGGATGTCTTTCTTTACCCTCAATCTCCTATCCTTACTTACGATACCGTAGCTGAGGGAAACTTGGAAAACATCATGCCTACTTTTTCGATAGGCATCTCGGTCAAACTTGGCGTCGTGGTACATATTCACATAGGCCAAACTTGTTCTCTTGACAAACTCAAAACTTTTATGGCCTTGTTCAAACAGTTCCACGATGTATTCGCATGGAGCTATGAGGAAATGCCCATGATTGATCCTGCCATTGTTATGCATGAGATTCAGACATATCCCGATGCAAAACCTATTCGACAAAAAATCCGTCTAGTGCACCCTCAGAAGACTGCGGCTATTAAAGTAGAAATAGAAAAGATGTTGAAAGTTGGGTTTATTTATCCTGTTCCATTAACGGATTGGGTCTCTAATGTCGTCCCTGTTACCAAGAAACAGGGAACCATCAAAGTTTGAGTCGATTATAGAGACCTGAATAAGGCTTGTCCCAAGGAAAATTACCCTACCCCATTCATCGACCAAATCATCGAAAACTGTGATGGAAGTGTCATTTTCTCATTCATGGATGGCTTTTCTGGCTATAATTAGTTTGAGATCCACCCAGCCGACCAACACAAAACCGCTTTCATCTGCCCATGGGGTACATTTGCATATCAAAAAATCCCCTTTGGTCTTAAAAATGATGGTGCTACATTCCAGCAGGCCATGTCGTACGCTTTCCATGATGTGAAGGATTTTATGGAACCCTATCTCGACGATATTCCAGCTCATTCACATCATCGTGACTTCCACATTGACCATCTGACGACCGTATTGCTCAGATGTCGACGGTACAATATCCGTCTAAATCCTCACAAGTGCATATTCTATGTAGAGTCCGGATGCCTCCTAGGCTTCATCATTTTGAAATATGGGATCTGCATCGATCCCCTCCAGGTTGAGGTTATTATTGCCTTACCTCCACCTACGTATATTATGGAACTTCAAAGTTTGCAGGGGAAGGAAAACTACTTGCGTTGTTTTGTGTGCAATTTTGTGGAGAAAACACAGGACTACATGCGATTGTTAAAGAAGGACGTCCCATTCATTTGGGACGATTACACCCAACAATCCTTTGATAATCTCAAACATGTGATCACTCATGCGCTTGTGATAGAACCACTTGATTACACCAAGGATTACATCCTTTATCTTGTTGCCTCTACTTCGACTATTGGTATGGTTCTAGTACATGAAGATAGTCACACGCAGGAACATGTGATCTACTACCTTAGTAAGGGTCTCATTGAATCTGAAACCCGTTATTCAAATGTAGAGAAGTTAGCTTTGGCAACGGTCATTTCTATCCAAAAGTTCCATCGATATATCCTACTCCGCACTACTACCATCATTGCCGACTCAAACCCCATGTACCACGTTCTCACGCGTCAAGTACTAGGGGAAAAATATTCACGATGGATCGTGATTCTCCAGGAATTCGATCTCCTCTTTGAGAAATCCAAATCAAAGAATTCTTCGGTATTTGCAGAGCTTATTTGTGATCTTCCCTGTGCTGATCAAGATTCTAATCCCATCGAATCTCTCTCAGATGAGTCTTTGCTTCTAATTAGTATTTATGACCCATGGTATGTAGACATTACATTATATCTCCAAACCCAATGTTTCGGTCCACATTTATCCCGTGATGAACGTCGTCGTATCCGTCACTGCGCAAAATATTACCTAATAATTGGTGATATGTTATATCGTCGTGGAAGTGATTCTATTCTTCGACGTTGTTTACCTCATGAGGAGGCCGAACATGTTCTGATTGATTGCCACTCGGGGGCATGTATCGGTCATCTTTCTAGGATGGCTACAACCCATAAAATCTTATGCACTAGATACTACTGGCCATCTATCTTCAAATATTGTCTTGAAACAGTGAAGAAGTGTCCTCCTTGCTAGATTTTTCATTACAAAAAGCGCTCACATCCATCCCCACTTCACCTAGTTATCGTCGTTGTCACTTTGAAAAATGGGGCATCGATTTCATGCACTGTAAACCTACCTCGGCTGGGGGGCATGGTTATGTCATCGTCGCATTTGACTACTTTACCAAATGGGTCGAGGCTATGCCTACGTACAAGGACGACAACGACACTGCGGCACTCTTTATGTTTAACGATATCATTGCGAGATTCGGAGTTCCCCAAGCCATCGTCACTGATCATGGATCACATTTCCAAAACAAGATGGTGGATGAATTAAGCACTAAGTTGGGTTTTCGGCATGAAAAATCCACCCCATATTATCCTCAATCAAATGGATAAGTAGAGGCCATTAACAAGGTCTTGAAACTATGATTCAGCGTATGGTAGGTACACACAAGTCTAATTGGCATGTGATGATTTTTTCATCCCTTTGGGCATATATGAATTCCGTTAAAACTACCACTGGTTTCACAACTTTCCAATTGGTGTATGGACTAGAGGTAGGATTTCCTATTGAGTGCGAGATTACGTCTATTGAGTGCGAGATTACATCACTAAAACTTGTTGTCGAACTTCTACCAAACACTAGTGTTGAGGAAGAATGCTTTCTATACTTGGAAAAACTCGATGAAACCCGTTGTGATGCCGCCTTAGCTAACGAAGCACATAAGAAACGCATCAAGGCCCAGTACGACAAATCCGTGAAACCTAGTAACTTTAATGAGAGATATTTGGTCCTCACTTATGACCAAAAAAATGATAAGCTCAGGGCAGGAAAATTTGAGTCCATGTGGCATGGTCCATATGTAGTATAACATGTTTTGAGAAGGGATCCTATGAATTATTTCATTATGTCGGGATATCCTTAGGAGAGCCTCGTAATGAGATCTACCTAAAACGGTACTATGCTTAGTTCATCGTGCATTAGTACTTTGTAGATACTGTACACGACGTGTGTTTTTGTTTGGTGCGACACTTCATTTAGTGTATTAGGATCTTATCGTTGCACTTATACCATGTTATGCATGGATGTGCAGATGGCAACTTGTTTTAGATTTGTAGATGGCGCTAGCCGGCACACCCTCAACCTCGCTTCGGTAGCATGGGTACTCTATTCCCTGCTAGTGAAATCATAAGCTTAGGAGGAACTTGCCTAGGTTTTTCCACCAACAATGCTGTTGAGTATCACGTGGTGATTGGGTTATTGGCCGATGCTTTTTCCTTGGGTGTGGACCACATCGTTATCTATCTTGATTCGCAGTTAGTGGTCTCCCATTTGAACCGCATCTACGCTATCCACGACCCCATATTAATCTGTCTATTCCAGTGAGTACGTTTCTTGGAAAGGTCCTTTGAATCCATTCAATACCTACATATTCCAAGAAGCATGAACGCAGTTGCTGACTCCCTAGCTAATTTCATATTAGATTGGTATATTGCACATTCACAAACATTTTTATTAAAAAGATGCATAAAATGACATAACATGTGATCTAACCATAATGTATAGGCCAACATCCATAAGATCCCAAAATCATCATATAAGACACAGTATATAAAACCGCTAGACAGTGTTTTTGTATATATATCATCATGTCCGGTAAATACAAAAAATGGTACTAATACAAAAATCTAAAGCTCGTAATACTTCGGTAGATAATATCAACAAAATATGAATCATGTGGCCTTTAGTACATACATCATACATACAATATATCCCTGAGGATGCTCGTGATAACATATAATAGCCCGAGCTACTCGGCGGAGTAGTCTACCAAACCGTCCTGAAACCCCAGTTGTACTACGATGGTAATGTCGAGGAAGGTCATCAATGGAGATGCCAGGGAAATCAACTATCAATCTCTAGAGGTTCTCCTCCAGCTCATCTAACTCCTTTGTTGCATCCTGTTGAGCTGCTGCTATATCTTGGACAACCCCTCTCCTCTCAATAAGAGAGGAACCTACTGGTTGGGACGGGACAACATCTGTATAAAACATGTAGGAACTATCAGTACTACACAAAAACATTAAAAAAACCATAAAATGTGTAAAAAAAAGAGTTTTGTTCTTAATGATTTCTCACCATTGCTCCCCCTCTGAAAGAGATAGGTCCGAGTCTCCCCTGAATTCAATACCTGCATATGTGTAATCCTCAATCATGAAGAGTTGTCTGTGGATCCACCTGAAGAAGGTGGGCCCATAGCTGATGATAGGTCCTCCACCTTCATGGTGGGCCATAACCTCTAACCATCGGACCATATGTGTATCTCGCGGATCGAGATCGTCCAACTCAACCTGTGGTCTCAGCAATGGAACTTGCTCTAGGAAGAATGAGACCACGATGGATCCATATCCATATTGCTTCATCTCACCCCTTCGGCACTTGGTGAGCTGATCCTTCAGATTCGAGACAGAGGAGTCAAGTTTCAGGTGAAAACAGACAGTTTCCACTACCACAATGGTATATTCCATTGCGCCACGTTCTCAGAATGTATTAACTACCTAATCCACAGAAGAAGATTTTTGACCAATTGCTACATAGACACAAATTACATTTTGACCCTTTTGATTAAGAATACTAGTATCTGTAGCTACTGCTGTCTTACCGGTCTGTCTGTCCCCAATAATTAATTCTTGCTGACCACGTCCTATAGGAATCATAGAATCAATAGCAATAAGCCCCGTTTGAAGGGGTTCATATACGGAACGTCTTGATATAATACCTGGAGCGGGAGATTCAATCAGTCGAAATTCAGAAGCTGAAATTTGACCCTTGTCATCAATGGGTTGGGATAGAGCATTTACTACATGACCCAAATACGCATCACTTACTAGTACCTGAGCAATTTTTCCCGTTGCTCTCACAGAACTGCCTTCTTGTATCGTCAAGCCATTGCCCATTAATACAGCTCCAATATTATTCGATCCCAAATTTAGGGCAATGCCTATTGTACTATCTCCAAATTCCAATAATTCCCCTGCCATTACTTCATCAAGACCGTAAATACGAGCAATGCCATCTCTTACTTCGTTATTATATTGTTCGATCTGTTTACGTATAATACTACTAATTTCGTCGAGTCGAATATTTCCCATTAGCACTCATTAATTATCTGTTGAGAAATAAGACCTATAACCACTAATCATTTGTGTTCATCATGGCTCTAAGCAGGCCAATATTGTGATCGATTGTATGTAAATGTAACTCAGTATTCAAACGACTATTCAAAGTTCCTATAGCTCTTCGTAAAGCTTGGCGAGAAACTTGTTGTCGGATCTGGTCAATTACTCTTTGCTGTTCAGAGTAAACCGTCTCATTCTTGGGATCCTCTAATTGTTCCAAATTCTCAGAAGCAGCATTGATTAGATCATGGATTAGATCCTCTTTCTTTCGTTCAATCTGGGAGTCTCCATTTACCTGGATTTCATCCGCTATCATTTCCACTTCCCTTAAGCGAGCCCGAGCTTTCTCGAGCTGATCAATAGCTCCTTTACATAGTTCTTCCGAATTCTGAATAGTATTCAATATTTTATGTTTACGGTTATCTAATATATTACTTAATGAAAGTAGATTATCTATTCACAAATTTCACGAATTCATAATCTCTTCCCAAACCGAACACGAATCTTTCGATTCATTCGGCTCTCCTGCTCAGTTCTTTGTTATTCCCCAGGAACATATACGTTCCCTTCCTTCATCAACACCAAGCCTGCCCTTTCTGTTCCATTTACGGAAGATTAGAATGAATCTATAAAAGACCAATATCTATGAAGGGCTCTTCTAGCAAAAGGGATTTGCAATTATCAATAAAGTTTTTGTTTTTTTATTTTCTCGTTTCCCATTTTCTCTCCTCTTCTTCCCCCATGAAATTTGAATCAATATGTTCCGTTCAATCAATTAATTTGTGCCTTCTCCTTTTTATTCTATCGAATAAATTCCCTTCTGTGTAGGTCGTCAATTCAGCATTGGAACTAAAATTGGATGGGAGATTGGGACTATTTTTCAGTAAATATATAAAATTATTCCATTGATATGAATGTTATATATCGGATCAATCTCCAACTATGCCTTTTAATCCATCTCATCATGACGTAGCGGTGGAAAGAGTACCCAGTTAGTTGTGCTTAGACTTCAGGCAGTTCAGCTTTAACCATTCTAATGGTCCTCCCTCATTGGTTGGTATGAACTAAGAGTTCATTTCCCAATCAACTACGAAATGCTATAGTTCTTCGCTATTCCCTGTTCGGAAGTAATTCGTTGAGATCATGCACTTTTCTATCTCCAAAGTGCAGCTGGTTGGGCCCAACCATATTATTCGAATATACAACTCGCACATACTCCCTTTCCAAAATAGATCAGTACATTAAGCACCACACTTAGATTTATTATATTTGTTTTTAAAATATTGGTATTTGACCCGAAACCCCCAGCGGAAGGCCAATAACTCAAGGAAATGAAAGGATCAATTACATTTTTCATACGCTCTCCCCTTATAGATAAGGATATGTTCTACATAATTTTGTTCTTTTCTTATTTGATCCTATCTAGTTCTGGATAATAATATTTGGGATACTTAGTCCCAGGTCTTATATACAGATAATTTTTTTTTGCTTTTCCTATCCACTCCCTTCCCTGCCGCATACGTCATGAATCTTTCTGACCGAAGTATAGGTATAGGAAGAAAGACAATAATTCATTTGCTAATTATTCGGATCAGCCTATCCCCTAAAAGAGCAGCTGAACAAGGAAATTATTGGAGAAATACTAATGTAATGACGAGGTGTAGGAATCTTTGTTTTCAGAATCAAACAAAGGGATTTGCAAATAGAAGTGGTAGGGCCACAACTAATCCATAAATAGTTAAAGCTTCCATAAAAGCTAAACTTAGCAGTAAGGTACCTCGTATTTTACCTTCCGCTTCTGGTTGTCTCGCAATACCTTCTACAGCTTGGCCTACAACAGTGCCCTGACCAACACCGGGTCCAATGGAAGTAAGCCCTACAGATAATCCAACAGCAATAACGGAAGCAGCAGAGATTAAAGGATCCATGGTAATCTCCTCTTACTAAGGTTGGGAAATAGTTGATAATACAACAGTTTCATTTGTTGAGTGTTCACCAATGGTTCAATTATGGAACGATTTCTTCCGAACAACTAAGAACCCAAAAGATTTATTGATGATCTCAAAGTGATAATATAAACGAATACGAAAACCTATTATTCCCTATGAAAATATTTCATCATGAAAATATTTATTATTCATAATATTTAAAATACAGATTCCTTTTTATTAGACATATTAATTCTTATCACGGAAAGAGAATAGACTGCGTAAAATCCTACAAGTAATTATATATAACATCTATAGATGATATATTAATCCATATAATCTATAAGGCTTGTAATAAATATAAATGGGTTAATATATAAAACGAACTATATACAAAGTAAAAATGTGAAAAAATCGTCCCCTTACTAGGAACAAAAATTGAATCGTTCTATGCCGTGGTACATTCTTTATCCAATTAGTGAACCTGTTCGATCCTTTTTTTTTCTTATCTCTATACAAATGAACCAATCTGATCCACTTTATCTAGAGATCTAATGGACGGAATTAGCCAATGAAATGCAGAGATAATTTTGTTGCTTTGTTTTTTGTGATAACCAAAGAAATATAAATTGTGATCATGAATCAATATTTATGTGCCTTTAGTTTTTTTTTAAATTCTTGTATATTATCACTCTTTTAAAAGAGTTTAAATCTCTCTTCTCTTCTGGATTTTACTCTTCCATGGCTCTATCAAATGAAAGCCCCTCCTTATCTTCCATGAATTATCTTTTAACTTTAACTTTACATATGGATTTTACTATTCCATGGCTTTGTCAAAATGAAAGCCCCTCCTTATCTTCTAGGAATTATCTTAACTTAACTTACTATGCAAACTTTGCATATGCCTTTGTGCATGATTAATATAAGATAAAATTAACTCTTAATGGATTACATGTCAATGCATTATTTATATATTCAAAATAGACCATCAAAGTTGCACAGGCATATTACGCTAAAGTTCTATTGACTTTTGATATTAATATTGTTACAAATTATATTAGAATTTTTTATTATAAAACGTTTTGATATTAATATTATTACCAATTATATAGTATTTTTTATTATAAGATTTGGTAGAGATAACATGCATATGTGAGAGGAACGATGTGAGGGCAATAATGATAGACATACGAATTACATACGAGCCATGTCTACAAGCCATTGATGATACAATCGATTGCAAGTGTTGAAGTTATTCTTGGAATTGTAAGGTAGAAAGCACTCGGATTTGAATATTACAGATATTTTGTCTCTCTAAAGAGGCACCTTTAAAGCTTCTAAATATGCAAGAGGGCACCTAAATTAAGGACTTTTAGAACTTCAAAACTCTTGTACATAAACAACGTGGAGATAAATGGCAAGAAATTATGATAAAATGTTTGCACGCTATTTACTTCTGATCATACTAAATGATATATAAATGATATATGGTAAATATACAGGTTGCACTTTAGAAAAAGCTTATGTAATTGTAGTGGAGGTCGTACTTTAGTTGATTATAAAGATTCCCACAATTAAAAATAAATAAATATATATATAATTCCTTCTCAACTCTCAACCATATTCAACTGTGATTCGTCCACGACACAATCAACGCCCACTTTAATTGACTGAAATAAACTTAATTCCACTTTAATTGACTGAAATATTTTTAGCTCGACCCGTGACTTTCCAAATTGTCAGTCAGAGGGCGGCTTCAAATTGCAGCTTAGAGCGGGGACAATTTGACTAGAAAGCAGCCGTCCAACCTTTATATTGTGTACCGGGGAATGGGTGGCGTTATGTTGCGATGCTGTGGAATTTGATGCAGAGACGATATTTTAAGCAGTAAATGTCAATCAGCTAGGCTGAATGTGTTGGTGCGTTTTAAATTGTATTTAATGTTACAAGGCAAGGATTTTTTGTTTTATAAATTAATTTTATTTATTTTTAAATTGTGATATAATTGAAACCACTCTTTCATGAATTTATGTGCGCTGAGAAGTGTGTTAAAATAATAAAAAAAATTGAATTATTAAATTTTAAAAATTGTTATATTTATTTTAATTTTTCCATAATATTATGTTTAATAACAAAATTCTACAAAACTTTAGAAAACTTTGAATTGTTTTTGTCTAAACATGCAAATTAATCGAGGTCAATGAAATTTGACTAAAAATCAATTAGTATATATCCTTAACAAGGAATAAAAGAATATAAAATATCATGAATTTGAATTTTATTAAAAAACATGAATAACAAATTATAGATAAAATGAAATGTTTTAATTATGTAAATTAATTGTAAACTATATTGTTCTTATTTTTCATTTTTGACTAATGAAAATAAATTTTAAATTTTCTATAAAAATATTAAATTGAATTTATGATGATGATAATGATGATGGGGATGATGAATAATGAGACCAACTTACCTTAATATAATTTATTTGGTTTTCTTTAAAGTTGTATTTCTATGCTCAAAAAGCTTGAAGAGAAGTGTAATGAGCTTACAATAATTCTGACATGTTAGAAGACTAAGAAGGTTTGCATTCCATCGAATATTATGAAATTGAGATCTAATTAGGGTGTACGCGGGGCACTGTTTCAACCTCAATGCTCATAGTCTCATAGAGATGGAAAATTATTTTCACCCACAACGTTTTAGGAAATGTTTCACTATGGAGCTCATGAGAGTTCATTCGTATCTTGCCTATATTAATTTTATTCTTAGAACTAGTCAAAACATAGAGATACTTTTGATCTTCCAGATTAGGGTTGGTGACCTCCGTATATTATCTTAATTTTCTTTCAATCTCTAAAATTTTCTCGCACCACATTTTCTCTTTAAACTTAAAAAAAATACATACTTGATATTCAAATATGAATCAAAGTATATAGATCATTCAACAGTTCTCTATATCAACACATAATAAGATCTAGACTAACAAACTAATAATCTCTGAAAGGCTAGTGAGTCATAACAAAAGTAAATGAACATACTATGCCGAGTAGGACCATCTCAAAGGAGCCACATATGAGTAGTAGGACTGCATACAAAAATATATACATAAAAAGACAAAATATAATAGGAACAATTTGCCAATGGAAAATCTTCAAAGTCTATGTAGGAGGGAACCTCGAGCACACTCCTAAAAAAATATAGTACCGTTAGGGTACTCTAAATCCCTTTTTGAGATCGTATCCGCAAGCTTGTTATAAACATGATATACATGAGTAAAAGTAATCTCCTGAAAAAGATGATGTAAATATTGAATCTGTCTCATCCAACCAATAAAAAAAGGAACATGTAGCTGACACTTTCCATTTGCCTAGTCTATAATAACTCGTGAATCACCTGCAACATGCAAATGAGAATTTTTCCTGTCATAAGCAATGTATACAAGAGACCATAATATTTGTAATGTTATTAATATTTTGCAAAGTGACATTTTTATCAATCTCCCAATGGTTTAACCAAGCCATGCATCTTTATACCAACCTCACTTGAGTCAAAGGTGATTTTTACTAGATTTTAAAGCAATTTTAGGAAGTCTTTGGTCTTCCATGTTATTTATCTTATGCTTGTACATCAAGAACCTAGTCATAGCCATGCTCTCGATCAAGGACAGACCCACTTCTATTTTTTTTAATGAGAACGGGTATATTTGTATTTATAAAAGGCTAAATAAAATTTCAACAAAACAGTACAAAAATTCCAAATAGAGTATTCGAAGTTTAAGAGCATTATAAAGCTTAGCTATAGTCATCCAAGATAATATAGGCCTGAAACAAAAAACATGCTCCCCTATACTGCTGTAGATTCTAACTTACTGGCCTAGAAGTAGCTTGGAAAAATACTTCATGCAAAAATAAAATTACTAGATACTAGTATCATTGTCCATGACTTGGTCATCTTGATTGTTTTCATCATCTTCCTCAGGATTGTCTTCAACATCTTCCTTCAACATCTTCCTCTTGGATCTCACGATTATCTTTGGCGGTCTCCTTGTTGTCCATAGGCTGAGTGCCTTGAATTTCCTCTACCTCTTCGTTGCACTCATCCAAGCTAGAGATGTTCACAGTTGCATTCACAAGATGATAGACCATAGCATCCTCATTTTCCTTACTTCTTGAATGAGATATTTGATATTGCCTTGCAGCTAGAAGAGCTTCATGATGTTCTAGAGTGATTTCTATTGATTCAACTTGTGCTTCATGAGTGCGAATGTTTCTCTCAACATCATCAAACCAAGAGTCTAAGCATGATGTGCGAAAAGTAAGCTGAAGAATAGTCTGTTCAACTTCTTCAAGACAAGAGTCCACTAAAGGCACTTGTTATGTTATATGGTGAACAGTAGCAAGCAAGCCCTCCATCCGAGAATTCATCCACCTCATGTGAATTATTATATCTTGACCATATTCTCTAGTTCCTCGGATAACATCTAAAATATTTTGCGACTTTTCCTCTATGTCCCTCGCTGGCTTCATAAGTGCCAGACAAATCGGACCTTCCAACGCTCATGAATCCAAAGATTCCTAAATTAGGGGCATGTCAAAACCATAACCCATCCTAGGGATAACTTCTTAAAGGATATCTTCCTCATGCCCAACAAACACTGTGTTCAGAAGCCACTCCCCCAGGGCATAGGGGAAATCAACTAAGTCATCGATGTCCTGAACCACCATCATCAGACCGTAACAAACTCTATCCATCTTTCCCTATATTCTCTTAGAATGATAGAATGAAGCTCTACCTCCGACAAAGCTTAAGAAGAATGAAGCTCTATCTTCAACAAATATTGGACACAAAGCTTCAAGACGCAAGGGGTTTAAAGACTTCCCCCCGAGTGCATTTCAACGAAAAAAACCATGCAAGGTGGCATAGGTGGCATGGGGTGCATTAAATCTTTCCCTTGTGATTCAAAACAATGGCTAGTATTATTAAATGCTGGTGGGGGGGGGACTAATATGACCCATATAACATTTGGATGGGACCTTAGGGGAGCCAACGCCTTGTTGGTTGATCCCAGTTCTTTTTAATACTTGTGCAAGAAAGAAGTGTTGCTTCATTTGCAAGTTTATTAGCTTGTTGATTATTCTCTTGGCACACATGAAATATCAGAGTTTTTGGGATTCAAAGCATAAGCCTAAGCCTTACTATAATTTTGTCCATGAGGTCTTCTTTTTCCCAATATGAGAAATGATAAGAAAGGAATCCCCAATGACAACAATAGATTGTATTATGGGAGTGATGGCTTGTTCTAAGCCGAGATACAATGCATACTGCTCTACTTGATTATTAGTAATGTTACATGTCAAAGTTACAACATCAAGAGTCATTCTCCGAGTCAATCTTGTGTGCCAAGATTGAGCCTCATGTGTCGAGGTAGTGCCTTATAGGAGCCTGAGTTGGACTCAGGAAACTTGGAGAATAATCTTGAGTTGGACTCAAGAATAAATAAGCCTCATGTGTTGAGGTAAGTGCTTTGTATGTCAGAGTGATGGTGCTATACAATCTTGTTTATCAAGACTAAGTTCTTGTGTGTCAAGATGAATCCCCATGTGTTGAGGTGGTGCCTCATGTGTTGAGGTAATGCTTTGCATGTCGAAGCATGAATGGTGTGTCATGTACTACTAATCATGGTTGAGCTATTAAGTCTCTTTTAGAGACTGGACACCTCTAGAGTGAATTACTTTAGCATATGACCACTTGGAACGATAGTAGAATAAGATGATCACATCATTGGAAAAATCTCCTTAGTATATTTGATATAATAGATAAATTAAAGTTGGCACATGCGGACCATGCAGATAAAACAAGAGATAAAGATAAGATGTGATAAGATAAGAGAGAACTCGATTTGTTCAGTAATGATAATGACTTCAGTTAAATAAGAGAGAACTCGAATTGTTAAACTTCAGTGATGTTAACAAGAAATACTTTACTTAATTAAAGGAGAATTCGAATTGTTCACTTCAGTGATGTTATCAAGAAGGACTTCAGTTAAAAGAGTTAACTAAGTGTTAATAAAGAAGATCTAGTTAACTAAAGTGTTTTGCATGTCAACACTTGAGTTGAACTAAAAGACGACACTCAAGTTGAACTAAAAGACAACACTTGAGTTATGACACTTGAGTTGTGACACTTGACTTAAGTTACGACACTTGAGTTAGACTCTTAACTAAGTGACCTAACATCCAAACGAAGGGCGATTTCATCCTGAAGTTAGAAGAATAAAATAGAGGCCAAAGCATGAGAAGTATGATATATATATGTTATGGAGGATTCGTGAATTCAATGTGAGAGCAAATTCTCTTCTCTCTCGAGGGCAATTCGCATTCATTGTGCAGGTGACCAAAATCAACGAATTGGTTTTGTGTGGGATATTATTTTGAGTTCTATTCTTTAATATTCTTTCTTGCTCAGTGATTGCACTAGGGGTGCTTGGTATTTCTCTTTGATAATGCACCAGGGGTGCTTAATGTAATATTCTCATTGTAAATACATTCTCTACTATCTATCAATATTTTAAAGACGATTTTGTTGGGGTTTTCTCCCTCAAGTACTATAGCGTTTCCCCAGGGTAAATATTGTGTCTCATGTGAATGCTTATGCTCGTTGATTATTCATTTGATTTCAAGTACTACTATAATTCCGCATTAAGATAAAAAATGAACGTGGTATCAAAGATCAAGTTGTGAATGAGCTAAGTTTTGTAGAGAATATTGAGCCTACGTTGATACTGGGTGAGCACAATATTTGAAGAATAATGGCTTCAATCTCAGTAAGACTGGAAGACATACTTGAAGGAACTTCAACCTTCAATACTTGAAAGGCCAGAATTCTGAATATCTTGGAAGAGCATGATCTAGATGGATACGTATCCAATGTCGTTTAAGAGCCCACTTCTAATGTTGGGCGCATTTCTTTCAATAAGAATTAATCTGAAGCAAAGAGAATCATTTATGATTCTGTGACAGACAATTTGATGCCGGTGATTACTCCATTGAAGGTTGCAAAGGAGTGCTTCGACACCTTGACAAATATTTATGCAAATAAGGCTCCCAGTAAAAAAAGAGCCCCGGAGAACAAGCTTCGTAATTTGAAGATGGAGAAGGAAGAATTTGTTCCTTCCTTCTTCACAAATATCTCTCAATTAAGAGATCAACTCATGAGCATTGGAGTTATTGTCGATGATGATGATCTTATTCAGACTGTTGTTGATGGTCTTCCATCCTCATGGGAGACATTCTTGGCTGCTATTAATGGTCGAGAAGTGCAACCAAACTTTGAAATATTGTGGCATGATTTCCTTCAAGAAGAAGGGCGAATTCAAAGCAAAATTGCTTCCTCCAAAGAAGAGAACCTTGCTCTTACGACAAGGACAAAGAGAGGAAATAAATCATTTTCTCAGAAGAATTTTCCTCATCAAAAGGAAAAAGAATACAACAAGAACTTTGATAAGTCTAAAGTCAAATGCTTCAACTACAATAAGAAGGGCCACTTTGCAAGAGACTATCGTGCAAAGCAAAGAGGAAAGTTCAAGGGTAGATTTCATGCTTCTACTACTATATAAGATGAACCTACAAGAAAGAATTCTTCAAATGTTCAAGAGACAAGGAAGGAGTACTATCTTGTCTCAGCTCTATCTGGATCCAATACCACTAGTGCCGAGACATGGTTGGTGGATAGTGGTGCATCCAAGCACATGAATTGATTTAGGAGTGCTATCTCAGATTCGAAGGAAAAGAAGTTCTCATGTCAGGTGGAGCTTGGAGATAATACCACCTATTCGATCCAAGGAGTTAGATGAACTTCCTTTTAGTTGAATTCATGTGATGTACTCGATGTTGATGATATTCTGTATGTTCCTAGTCTGAAGAAAAACCTCCTGTCTATTTCAGTTATAGAAGATAAAGGTTTCAGAGTAATCTTTATGGAAAACAAAGCCCTCTTATGGCTTAAGAATTCAGACTTGAATTCTACAGCCGTGATTGGAGTTAGAGAGGGGGTTCTCTACAAAGTTCTTGGAAAGTTCATTAAAGCCATGATCCATGACACTGTCGGTCCTTGTGAACTATGGCATAGGAGGCTTGGTCATCTTCATTTCAAAGTGCTACCTAGCTTATAGAAGATGGTAAAAGGTATGTCTGTATTTCAATCTGAGCATGATGTTATTTGTAGAGGTTGTGCTCTTGGTAAGAACATCAAGAAAATATTTCCAAATAGTACTAAAATATCTAAAGGTATCCTGGACTTAATCCATTCAGATCTTTGTGGTCGCATGTTTGCACCATCCTTGAGTGGTTATATGTACTATTTTCTTTTCATAGATGGCTTCTCTCGCAAGTCATGGATCTATTTTCTAAAGGCAAAGAGTGAAAATTTCAACAAGTTTCAAGAGTTTAAAGCACTGGTTGAGAATCATATTGGAAAGCACGTTCATGCTTTGAGATCTAATAATGGAGGAGAGTTCGAGTCTCATGACTTTAATGACTTCTTCCGAGATGCAGGGATAAGAAGACAACTGACTGTACCTTACAACCCCCAACATAATGGGGCTGCTGAAAGAAAGAACATACCAATCAGTGAGGCTGCAAAAGCTATGATGTGTGATCAATATCTACCCACCTACTTATGGGAAGAGGCCTCCAGCACTATTGTTTATATATAGAACATAAGTCCTCATGCTATCCTGGGGGAAAAGACTCATGAAGAAGTTTTCATTGGTGAAAAACCAGATGTTGGCCACTTGAAGATTTTTAGTTGTCCTATCTACATTCATGTGCCAAAAGAGAAGAGGACAAAGATGGATCCATCTAGAAAGAAATGCACATTTATTGGATATTGTGAATCTTCCAAAGCCTATAGAATCTATGTTCTAGGTCAAAGGCACATTGAAGTCAACATAGATGTAACATTTCGTGAATAGGCTACCCTCAAGCGCTCTGAAGAAATTCAACGTGATTCGGATATGGAGGAGCGTGAGACTCCCATGATGGAGGATCCAGGTTCTAGTTCTCCTCTTTTAGATATTGAGAGGGAGAAGTTAGAAGAGTCCTTAGATCTTCTTGATCTTGAAGAGGCAGTAGAACTGGTAGAGAGATCACTTGATGAACCTCCTGCTAAGAGGATATCTGCCTAGTGTCGAGACATTCTGCAAGAGGCAGAAAAACATGGAGCACCATCAGGCACATCCAGAGAGCGAAGGAGACCTGAAAGATATTCACGATATGTAGAATAGATGAGTCACATTAGTGATTCAAAACTCACCACCTACGAGGAAGGTACTAAGCAACAAGTATGGAAATATTCCATGGTGGAAGAATACAAATCCATCACGAAGAATGATGTGTGGGAAGTGGTTCCTAAACCTAAATGGAAGTCAATAGTAACTTCCCAGTGGCTTTATAAAATCAAACATGCAGCTAATGGTAGTATTGAAAAATATAAAGCAATATTTGTGGCTCATGGTTCCTCACAGAAAGAAGGAATAGACTATGATGAGACATTCGCTCCTATGGCCAGGCACACTACTATTCGAGCCATGATTTCACTTGCCTCAATTATGGGGTGGAAGCTTCATCAGATGGATGTGAAGAATACCTTTCTCAATGGTTAAGTTGATGAAGAAGTATACATACATCAACCCGAGGGGTTTATAGTTCATGGGAAGAAGTCCCATGTATGAAAACTTAAGAAAGCCTTGTATGGGCTTAAGCAAGCCCTGAGGGATTGGTATTCGAGGATTAACAACTATCTTCATAGCTTGGGATTCTCCAAAAGTGAAGCTAACCCCAACCTATACTTCAAGGTTGTGAAGAACCAACCACTGATCTTGGTTCTCTATGTTGATGACTTGTTCCTTACTAGAGAGGAACAACATATATCTCGGTGCAAGAGGGAGCTCACTTCTGAGTTTGAAATGAAAGACTTGGGTCTTATGCACTACTTTCTTGGTCTGGAAGTTTGGAAAAGGAAAGATGAGAACTTTCTTTCTCATGGAAAGTACACGGTTGATGTGTTGCGTAGGTTTGGTATGATGGATTGTAAATCCATGTCTACACCAATGGTTTGTAATATGAAGAAACTATATGAGTCAGATTCCAGATTGGATCTAGTGGATCCTATCATGTATAGACAACTCATTGGTTCCTTGATGTATTTGATACATAGCAGACCATACATATGTTATGCAGTGAGTATCTTGAGTTAGTTCATGTCTGAGCCAATACATAGACATTGGGTTATTTCCAAGCATGTGCTTAGATACCTTCGAGGTACTATTGCTTATGGACTCAGATATGCTTCCAGTGGAGGAGTGATGCTACTTGGTTATGCTAACTCTGAATGGGGTGGTAATATTGTGGATGGAAAGAGTACATCCGGATTTTTATTTAGCTTGGGATTAGCAATGATCTCTCGGTCTAGTAGGAAGCAGGGCTCTGTAGCATAGAGTACTATAGAAGCAGAGTATATTGCAACTAGTACTGCCTGCCGAGAAGCCATGTGGCTTAGGAATCTACTTGTTGGGTTGTTCAGTGAGAATCTTGAGACTACTGTCATTCACTCTGACAATCAGAGTTGCATCAAGCTATCAAAAAACCTTGTGTTTCACGATAGATCTAAAGACATTGAGATGAAATACCACTACATCAGAGGCATGGTCCAACAGTACATTGCTACTGGTGAGCAGATAACATATATGTTGACTAAGCCTCTATACTTGACGAAGTATAGGTACTTCTGAGACAAGCTTAGCATGACAGAGAATGCCTCCCTTGCTGAAAGGGAGTGTTAAAGTTACAACATCATGAGTCATTCTCCAAGTCAATCTTGTGTGCCAAGATTGAGTCTCATGTGTTGAGGTAGTGCCTTATAGAAGCCTGAGTTCGACTCAGGAAACTTGGAGAAGAATCTTGAGTTGGACTCAATAATGAATAAGCCTCACGTGTTGAGGTAAGTGCTTTGTATGTCAAAGTGATGGTGTTGTACAATCTTGTTTATCAAGACTAAGGTCTTGTGTGTCAAGACAGTTCCTCATGTGTTGAGGTAATGCTTTGCATGTCGAAGCATGAATGGTGTGTGATGTACTACTAACCATGGTTGAGCTATTAGGTCGCCTCTAGAGATTGGACACCTCTATAGTGAATTACTTTAGCATATGACCACTTGGAATGATAGTAGAACAAGATGCTCACATCATTGGAAAAATATCCTTATTATATTTGATATGATAAATAAATTAAAGTTGGCACATGTGGACCATGCAGATAAGACAAGAGATAAAGATAAGATGTGATAAGATAAGAGCGAACTCGTTTTTTCAGTAATGATAAATACTGCAGTTAAATAAGAGAGAACTCGAATTGTTAAACTTCAATGATGTTAACAAGAAATACTTCAGTTAATTAAAGGAGAATTTGAATTGTTCACTTCGGTGATGTTATCAAGAAGGACTTCATTTAAAAGAGTTAACTAAGTGTTAATAAATAAGATATAGTTAACTAAAGTGTTTTGCATGTCAACACTCGAGTTAAACTAAAAGACGACACTTAAGTTCAACTTAAAGACAACACTTGAGTTGCGGCACTTGACTTAAGTTACGACATTTGCATGACAACACTTGAGTTAGCCTCCTAACTAAGTGACCTAGCATCCAGATGAAGGGCGAGTTCATCCTGAAGTCAGAAGATAAAAATAGAAGCTGAAGCATGAGAAGTATGATACATATATGTTATGCAGGATTGGTGAATTCAATGTGAGAGTGAATTCTCTTCTCTCTTGAAGCCAATTCACATTCATTGTGTAGGTGACCAAAATCAATGAATTGGTTTTATACATGATATTATTATGAGTCATATTCTTCCATATTCTCTCTTGCTCTGTGATTGCACCGGGGGTGCTTGGTATTTCTCTCTAATAATGCACTAGGGGTGCTTGATGTAATCTTCTTATTGTAAATAGATTCTCCGCTATCTATCAATATTCTAAGGAAGATTTTGTTGGGGTTTTCTCCCTCAAGTACTAGAGGGTTTCCCCATGGTCAGTATTGTGTCTCATGTGAATGCTTATGCTTGTTGATTATTCATTTGATTTCAATTACTACTATAATTCCACATTAAGATAAAAAAAAAATAACACCTATTCCACACGTAATGGTTAAGACTATATTTCCTCCAGGATCTAGGAGGATCGCTCCTGCACCTGTCGCCCTGAGAGATCTACTTATATTAGGAGAATAGGATAGGGTGCATTGCTTTTAATTTTGAGGTTATAAGTTATAAAATGTTTTTGGATTTGCTCAATCTTTCTCCAAGATTCTCTAGAGATGTTGCATCCCCAAACTTCACAACTACAAGATAATGGGAGTGATGAGAGTTTCAAAGAGGAACTTATTTTTATCCCACATCATAAGGTTTGTTGATTTACAATTATTTTCAAGACCAAAATAAGCTTTCCAACCTCCATTAATCCTTTTCTCAATGTTGTAGTTCCAATTGAGCTTGTGATGAATATCAATTCCTAGATATTTATAAGAGGACACTTCTTTGAGGTTGCTATTGTCATACACAAAAGTAGCGTAAGTGACTTTCTTGGACTTGATAACCATAACTTTTGTATTGTCGGCGTTGACAATCATACCCATGGTAGAGCATGAATCCTTAAGAATTCTTAATTGCTTATCAAGATCAAAGGCACACCATGTCATAAAAATATTACCATCAACATAGAGAAGAAGGATGATGACTATTCCAGCTAAGATTGTGCCAACGCAACTTGCTTCTTCTAAACAACCTTCTAGCTTATCGATGTATATGCTAAAAAGGGTAGGGGAGAGAGGCAACCTTGTTTAGCTCTAATATCACAATTAATATTTTTTGACCACCCTTCAATGCTCTGAAAATTGGAAATGACATAGTATAGGTGATCAAAAAGCATTCCTACCATATGTCCAAGGAGTGACGGATAGAATTGCCAAACAACTGAAGAAGAAAAACATAGACATAGTCTTCTTTCCACTATGTAGCACCAATAAGCTTCTCAGATCAATAAAGGATTCGGTGGATCCACTTCTACAAAAAGGGGTTTATAAAATCCATTGCGCCTGTGAAAAATCTTACGTAGGAGAAATAGGGAGGTCTATCCTAACAAGATCTAAAGAACATAGTGTAGACATCAGTCTAAATATAATCCATAAATTAGCTTTAATATAGCACTGACACAAAACTAAGCATCCCATAAAAATGGAGGAGTTGAAAATTTTAGCCACGGTAGACAATTGGTCAAGAAGGAGGGTGAGAGAAGCAATTGAGATTGTTAAAAACCCTAATTGTCTAAATCGTGATGATGGCTTAACTATAAGTAGGTCTTGGTTATCTGCCCTCCCCCAATGAATTATATTTAAGGATCAAAAGGTATATTTAAGTTGGATGGCCTCTTATATCCAAATCCAAAGCCAAATTAGGATTATAGTTAATTACTAAAACATAAAAATCAGAAATAATAAATTATAAACTACAAAATGAAGAGAGGGCTTTGGATTACTTTATTAAAACAGGTCGGTTAATATATTGAAGGAACCACCCAAAGCAAGGAAGAAGTTGTTTATATTTAGACATGAAGGGCAGATGAGAATAAGCCTTAGCATTGTTAGTGTCCTGATGATGAGCCTAGACAGGGCTTGAAACGTTGACATAAACATGGATCCCACCGTAGTTTCTCCAATAGATGCCAATAACGTAACCTGCAGACTCTCAACCATCATGATGAGATTCTCCTAAAGTCTTATCGTGGTAGCTCTTAACTTGAAATGAACATTTAGCTCTTCTAATCTATTCTACAAGTTATTTCTAAGCACCATATCCAAAGCTTTTCAACCAAAACTCTATAAATTAGTATATATTTTTAATTAATAAAATGTATATAGATAAAATAATGTATTTTCATTTTACTATATAAATTACTTATAAAATAATTAATAATATAATTTGTTTTTAAATAAATTATTTTCTTTACAATTAAAAAATAAATTATTTAAAAAAATAAATTAAAAATTACATAAAGATTATTAATATTCTTTTCTGTGTTAGAGTTTAGAATACCCATTAAACATTACATTGCCATTCATAGTGTGAATTAATTAATAATATGAGCGATTCAATTAAAAAAATATTTATTTTAACTATATAAAACATTCTATTTTTTTTCCAACAAGAAAAAAAGCATACCAATGTTATTCATACAAATCAAAAGGTACATGAAGTTAAGCTTAAGTTCAATGGATTTCTTTTGACATCTCTGTCCAAGAAACCCCCAGCCATCATCTTTCAAAAATGTATTTGATCATCACGCAGGATGTCATTGAAACCTTCGAACCTCCAAAAAAACCAACCTAAAGCTTTTCAAGCCTATCATTTCTAGGATGCACAACAAAATTATTCAAAAAAGTTCAATACACCAAAATTCAGAACCTGAGAATTCTGAATTTCTTCCCAAGCCAGAATCCCAACATCTCCCAACAGGGCCTGTTTTGACAATTTATCCGCCAGAGAATTATGTTGTCTGTAAATGTGCTGAAATGAAATATTCCTGAAACCTTGAATATCTAATTTGATTCTTTGGCACTAGTGGACAAGAGCTAATACTTTAATATCAAATGGACCTTGAGCCCATTTTATTGTGACTCTAGAGTCACCGAAGACTTTCAAATCATCAATACCAAAAATCTTTGCCACCTTTAAGACACACCACAGCGCAATGAGTTCAACTTTCGTATTTGTTCCCAGGCCGCAATTCATTTTGAGAGAGAAATGATGAAATTTGTTTGGAAAAACTGCTCCACCTATCGCACAAAGACCATCTTGTGCCGCACCATCAAAGAAAAGAACAGAGCAATTAAAAATAGGCTCAAATGCTCCAATCCTTCTTACCACTATTGGTTTCTTCCCTTTATAAATGGATTTATAAAGAGAGAGAATTTGTTCTACCCCCTTCGACACCAAAGGAGCTAAATCTTCAAAAACAGTTTTGTTTCTGATATACCAAATGACCCATGAAATAAAAAGTGGAAGCACAGGATGTGTTCTACATTCCTTGAACCATTTTAAGAAACAAAATTCAAAAGACTCCCTACCCCAAGCCATATTTATATCCAAACCAGCACAAACCTTCTCCCAAACTTCTCTAGTAAACCTGCAACTTACCAAAATATGTTGCGTAGATTTCGCGTCAGATTTACATAAGGAGCATCTATTTGGTCTGGTCCACCCCATTCTAACCAATGCATCCCACGTTTTCAATTTTTCTTTAAAAGCAAACCATCCAAAGCACTTAAGTTTGATAGGTAACTTCCATCTCCACAGCTTCTTGAACCATCGGTGTTGTGGGGAAAAATTCCTGTCTGATATAATATAATTGTAGGCTGTTTTGGCTGTAACAACTCCTAAGATAGGATTCCCATCCCATTTCAATACATCACAATGGGCCGAGAGCCTACATCCACTTGAGTTCAAACGGGAGAAGAAATGATCCCATTCTCTTTCAAAACGGCCCAGTAGGCCCAAATCAGCTCCCTTTAGCCAGTAAGAAGTTCCATTCAATGAGACATAATTCCTCATCCAATCCAATGTAGTGAAATTCCTATCCCTTAGAAATTCAAGAATTTCCACTGACAGCTTAAAATCCTCATCAAGTCCCAAAATACAATCAACACCAACTTGGATTTTCTGTCCATTACCTACCTGCCAAGATAAATTACTACCAATCCAGTGAAAAACCTACATAAAACCTTTCCAAATCATAGATGAGTTCCTAGTTTTCTTGACAGAATTTTTGATCCACTCCACAGTATCCAATTTCATGTACTTCACTTTCAATACCTGTGACCATAAAGTATTACCCATCATACCTCTCCAAAGACTCTTTAGCCGCAATGCCTTCCCAAAGATATCCAAATTTTTAATCCCCCAGCCACCGCATTTTTCAGGGGATGTAATATAATCCCATCTAGCCATTATTAAACCTCCGCGATCCAATCCACCTGTCCACAGAAAGTTTGAGCATAATCTATTTAATTGCTTCAGGATTGATTTGGGCATTATGAACAAAGATAACCAATAAACTGGGATGCTAGTAAGAACATCTTTGACCAGTGTAAGGCGGCCTCCAATCGATAGAAGTCTGTTTGTCCAAGATTGAATCCTATGCTCCATCTTCATAACAAGCCAGGACCAGTCCCTGATTCTATAATTATTTGGCTTTAAAAAATAACCCAGATATGTAAATCCATCCTCTAATTTCTGAACTTTATATGGAAGAGTATTTTGTAACTCCTCAATTTGCAAATCATCCAAATTATGCTGAAATAAGATGGATTTCCTATCACTAACCTTCATACCTGATGCACAGCAGAAGAGAGATATAGAATTTCTGAAGCATCTTCTTTCACCAATTGAGTTTGCACCAGCTAGCAGAACATCATCGACAAAGAGCAAATGTGAAATAGATATCTCTCTGGAGAGTTTAATCCCTTTTATAAGACCATCATTTTTTTCTCTAAGGAGGATTCTGCTTAAGCCATCAATGACCAGCACAAATAGAATAGGTGACAGTGGACAGCCCTGTCTTATCCCCCGCGAGCACTTAAAGAAATTTGATGGGATTCCATTAACAAGAACAACAATGTTTGTTGAAGTCACACAGGACATAATCCACTTCAGCATCATAGGTGACAGGCCAATTTGTATAAGAAGAATTCTGAGGAAACACCAATCCACCCGATCATAGGCTTTTTCAAGATCCATTTTTAGAAGGAAAGCCTTTTTGTTCCGAATCTTATGGTATGGATTATTTCCTGGGTAATACCAACTGCAGCCAGAATCTGTCTGTCATGGAGAAAGTCAAACTGGTTTGCAGACACAAACTTTGACATCCTAGGCTTAATCCTCACAGCAATGATCTTAGATATAAGCTTGTAAATTAAATTACATAATGCAATAGGCCTGTATTCTCCAAAGGATGAGGGTTTATTACATTTCGGAATTAAGGTCAGAAAAGTTGAATTCGAGGCACCCGAAATGTAACCATTGAGTCTGGAGTATTCCACCATTGCTAGAATTTCTTCTCCCATTAAGTAAAAAAAGTGAAGAAATAACTCCATATTCCAGCCATCAGGCCCAGGACTTTTATCTTTTGCAAAAAGTTTCAATGTATCTTCAACTTCTTTTAGAGTAACCTCTTGTTCCAACTCCATTGCTTCCTGAGAACTGAAAAAAACTGGATACATGCGAGCAATATCTATTTGTTTAAGCAAATCACTCCCTCCTGGATCTTTGAAAATATTACCAAAGAAATCTGCAGCAGTATATTGAAGCTGATTCTGACCATTAATAGCAACCCCATCATCATCCTTAAGTTCCCAAATTGCTTTTTTATTCCTTCTATGTGATGCATAAGCGTGAAAATACTTGGTATTTCTGTCCCCGAGCTCCAGCCACAGGGCTCGACTTTTTAATCTCCACTCAGCTTCCTCTTGAACCAATAAAGCCTCCTTTTTTGCATTCAATAGCTTCAATAAATCCTGATCCACTTCATTGTCCAATGAGCCAATTTTCTTTTGATAAACCTTCTTAATTTGATCCTGTAGATCCTCATATTCCTGAAGATCCAACTTCTTTTTATTTTTTATCCATGACTTTACCACAACTTTCAAATTCCTGAGTTTTAAAACAAAAGTATCCATAGGATTTAAGTCCCAATCCTGACAAGGAACAAGCCATGACTGTCTAATAGCATCACAGAAGTTCTCATCATGCAGCCAAGTATTATTGCGCCAAGAGGCGCTCTACAACCCAGTATGAGGGAGATCTTCTAACGTGGATGTACCGTTACATCTAATAAATCGTAAAAATGTATCGTTACATGTAATAAAACGTAAAAAGTTATAATATGAGGGAGATCTAATAAAACGTAAAAACTAATTAATATTTAGTCGGCCATTAAAATGAACGTGTATTTTCGATTGAAAAAAAACGGTTGACATTATTGTCGGCCATAAACAAAAACGAATAATACAAACTAAAAAGTAATAAATATTATGTCAGCCGTAAACAAAAAAGAAGTTAAAAAAATATTATAGCCGACATAAAATAAAGAAGTTAAAAAAATATTATAGTGGATATGAAAATTAGAAACATAATATTATACCCAACATAAAATAAATAAGTAAACAAAAATGTAAAAAAATATATTATACCCAACATAAAATAAAGAAGTAAACAAAAATGTATAAAAAAAAATATTATAGTGGAACATAAGAAGTAGAAACCAAAGAAGTAAAAATAATATTATAGCCGACATAAGAATAGAAAAGAAAAGCAACCATAATAATAGTTAGATTTTATAACTAATAATTACATTTGATAACTAAATATAACTCCAAGCAAAAAGAGATTTGAATCTTGGTTTCTAGGTTAAGACAAGCCCAATCACCTCACTACTTACCAATAGATCACACATAAATGGTGTTAAAAAAAAATGCCATAATAATAGTTAGATTTGATAACTAACTATAACTCCAAGCAAAAATGGTTTTGAACATTGGTCTCTAGGTTAACACAAGCCCAATCACCTTAATTCCTACCAATAAACTACACACAAATGTTGTTAAACAACAAAAGATGCATATTTATTTAATTCGTTGCATTGATTTCAGCAATGCATTTTTTTTGCTTTTTATATGTATGCATTGAATTTATCAATTTTAGAAATAAAAAAATCTTTCATTAATTTCAGCAATGCATTGTCTTTTGTTATTTACATCTATACATTGAATTTATCAATTTAATAGAAAAACTACTCTGCAATGATTTCAACAAATTAGATTTTGGTGTTCTCTATTTCAGGGTATATCGTGGATCCTCATGATAATATTGCAAATAACGAAGATATTGATTATCAAAGAATAAAAGTACGACAAATGTATAGAATAGAAAGATAAAAATAATCTTTGTAGCAAGATTTATGTGGTTGTTGATTTCAGGAGGTTTTGGAGAATCCATAGTATCCATGTTCTTTAGTCAACGTTTTGAATCCATAACAGAAAAAGAAGCATCAAAACACACAGAAGAACAAAGAAAACACGACCATGAATTAAAGAGATCGTGAAGAAGTGTTATTTGTGCAAAAGGATTATCAAAAGCATGAATGAGAGATAATTTCAAGGTTATATAGGAATCAATATAACTACCAATGAATATGACATACTTGGATACATGGAATGTGATAACAATTTACTCAAACTTATTACTTACATTATTATAATCCTCATAATTCTTTCTATGTTTTCAACTTAACCTGTTCCTTACAATGTTGAAATTTTTTATTGCATATTTTTCAGTGTAGAGGTATTCCGTGGACGCATTGATTTCAATGTATGGACGCATAGATTTCAGTGTATGGATGCATTGATTTCAGTGAATGGACGCATAGATTTCAGTGCATGGATGCATTGATTATAGTGAATGGAGGCATTGATTTAAGTGAATGGATGCATAGATTTCAGTGTATGGATGCATTGATTTCAGTGAATGGACGCATAGATTTCAGTGTATGGGGTTTTTTATTGCATATTTTTCAGTGTAGATGTTATTCTGTGGACGCATTGATTTCAATGTATGGACACATAGATTTCAGTGTATGGACAGATTGATTTCAGTGTATGGACACATTGATTTCAGTGACAACAAAAGAACGAGAAAAAGACTTGAAATGAAAAGCATAAGAACAAAAAGAATTTCAAAAAAGAAAGTTGGAGGAAATGATAGTACAAGAACTAGAAGAACGAAGAAAACGAAACACAGATCGACAAAAAGAATATCGAAAAAGAAAGTTAGACGAATTGACAGCAGAACAATGAGAGGAACAAGAAAAAGAAATGTTGATCGACAAAAAGTGTATCGAGAGAGAAGTTGAAGCAGTTGGAAGAACAAAGAAATCAAGTTGCAGAACAACAAATAAATCAAAATGTACGAAATGGCGAAATGTCGGCAGAAGAAGGAGAAGAACGAACAAAACAAAATGCAGATCAACAAAAAGAAAATCGAGAAAAAAAGTTAGGCGAATTGACAACAAAAGAACGAGAAGAATAAAGAAAACGAAACGTTGATCGACAAAGAGCGTATCGAGAGAGAAAGTTGAAGCAATTGGAAGAACAAAAAAATCAGTTTGCAGAACAACAAATAAATCAAAATGTACGAAATGGCGAAATGTCGGCAGAAGAAGGAGAATAACGAACAAAACAAAATGCAGATCAACAAAAAGAAAATCGAGAAAAAAAGTTAGGCGAATTGACAGCAGAAGAACGAGAAGAACAAAGAAAACGAAACGTTGATTGACAAAGAGCGTATCGAGAGAGAAAGTTGAAGCAATTGGAAGAACAAAAAAATCAGTTTGCAAAACAACAAATAAATCAAAATGTACGAAATGACGACAGAAGAAGGAGAAGAACAAACAAAACAAAACGCAGATCAACAAAAAGAGAATAAAAAAAAAAGTTAGGTGAATTGTCTCTATTTTCCAGTTTAACAATTTACTCAATCCTTATGCTTATTACTTACATTATGATAATCCTCGTAAATGTATCTGTGTTTTCAACTTAACCTGTTCCTTACAATGCTGATCAAACTCCAGTTTTGTGTCACTGCCCACGACTGAAACCAGCCTAGATCCAAATCCTAGGCTCTATCAAGCGCCGAGAGGGATCAAATCTCTCGAGGTGCAAATCTCTTCTCAGATATTGCACTCAAGGAGCTTTTCGAGGAGAGGTTTGCACCTCGGTAGATTTGATCCCTCTCGGCGCTTGATAGAGCCTAGGATTTGGATCTAGGCTAGTTAAACTTAAATGGGAAATTCTTTGGACCCTGAGCATCGTCAAACTGAAGAAAAATTGGCCAATGGTCCGAAAATATATTCGCCCCCACCCAAGACCGATATCTTTGAAATTGTTGAAGCAGAGGCCGTGCAACCAGGAAGCGATCAAGTCTTTTAAGGATGCCTTCTTTCCCAGCTCTGCCGTTTGTCCAAGGTTGCAGAATAGGAATAGGAGCCACACAAATCGCATTCCCACTTGTTTTTTACCTTGGTTGGTACTGTAGATAGCCCGCAGGCTATCTATGACTCCAAGTTTCTACAAGCTCAACAATCTAGCTTACTGCAGACATAGAAAATCAATCACGCCACAAACCCTAAGCCCCCCGGCAGCCAAACCCTCCTCCATCGCTCCTTCATCCCCCACCTTTTTCTTCAAGTGGAAGACCATATAAAACATTCTATTTATTTAAACTCCACTGCTATTGATAATGTGAATTAATTAATAATATGAGTGATTTAATTAAAAAATAAAATTTTAATTATATAAGACATTCTATTTATTTAAACTAAGTTTATTAAATTTAGTATTTTAATATTATAATTAAACATTTTTAAAAGTCATTAACTTTTTTTTTTCTTTTTTTTTCCTTGGAAAAAGTCGTAATTTTATTTCAATAATATGAACAAAATTACATTCTGCACATGTAATGGAATCAAAGAGATCCTTACATTGTCACATATTTACTGTCCCATGTTACTGTTCGAGACTGTAAGTCCCATTCATAGATCAATACAATAGTATCCAGCTGTACATACAGCCCGCAAAAGAACCCGAAAATACAGAAAAACCTGAAACTGAAAAAGTGTTCATCTCTAGATAATAATAGTTGCTATCGACAGCCCGTATATATCCACCAGCAAGTAATCAAAAAGACTGTTGCAGTAATTGTAAATAAATGTCCATCCCGATCATCAAAAATATGAGCTATAGCTCAAAACTGTGCCACAATATCTTCATGAAATGGAGTGTGGTAGTAGCTGTAGGTACCCCCATCTGAGTACTTAGTTATCCTCCAAGTGCCAAGAGCTAAACGTTGCTGCGTCGCTTCTTTGGATAACAGATCGGCCAGCCCATTCCGCTCCCTGTAGACATGTGTAAATATGATTTGATCAAAAGACTGTTTTATCCGAATTATCTCCTCCAGGATAGGTAAGAGGACCAACACATGACAATGGGTAATCTCCTTTGCCCATTCAATAACAAGCAAGGAATCGCCAAAAATCTGAAGAGAATGACATCCTAGTTCAAGTGCAAATAGCATCAGTAGCCTAAGAGACATGAGTTCAGCATAGTTGTTCGTTCCCCTCCCCAGACCAGCCACAGTATGATAGTAATGTGTCTCTGATTGGTATAATACTCCGCCCCCACCACATACCGATTGATGGTTGATAGAAGCACCATCAAAATATGCCCACGGCATGGTTTTATCAATTCCTTCCATACGCACAGGCCGAGCACAAACCTCTAAATCAGGTGTTTTGTAATGTTGGATAATAGCCACAGTCTGTGCCACGACAGTCGCCTCCGGTACCCTGCAATCTTGGAAAATGATCCGATTCCAGGTAATCCAAATGCCCCAGGCAAATATACAAGGGGCAGCCCGAAAGGAAGTGGATTTTTGTACAGTCCACCACTGTAGGAAAGCTTCAATTACATTCGCACCCCACCAACTCACATTTATATCCAGATTGTTGCATATATCAGGCCAAACGGCCTGAGTAAATCGACATTGAACAAAAAGATGATAAATTGACTCTTCCGCCTCCTTACAAAGTGGACAAAACCCCGGTCCCTGAATGAAGCGTTTTTGTAGAATGTCCCAGATAGGTGCCTTATTTTCCAGTATAGCCCAAAATAGTAATTTAGCTTTACTCGGACACTTTAACTTCCACAGGGATTTCCACCACCATACTAAGTCCCTGTGATGTGCTTCCACATTCAGCTGTAAATAGCCATCCTTAGGGGAGTAAAGTCCAGAGGGATGGTGCTCCCATATAAGTACATCCGTCCTATTGTTCAGTCGAATATACGAATGTCTTAGAATCCGGAGATAATCCTCCCAAGCTCCATGCAAAACGACAGGTATCTCAAGACGCTGTGCAGAGATCCATCCCTGATGCCAGAGAGAAGATGATCCCGGATCCTCGGCATCAGCCAGAAAATGACAGCCTCGAGTTGCCAGATAAGTCCTCAGTTCCACCGGAAGGACATGTCTACCCCTACAACCAACCCAAGGGTCCAGTCCAATACGTATGAGTCGCCCATTACCAATCCTCCACACTAAACCAGTACCGACCAAAGGGAAATGCTGCACCACCGCTTTCCAAACCACAGAGCAATTTGCCCTCGCCTTATTGCCCAGCCTAATCCATTCTAGAAGTGTAAGAGGGGCAATATATTTATGATATACCACCCTAGTCCAAAGACTATGTGTATGGATAAGTCTCCACGACACCTTGGCCCCCAAGGCTTCTGCAAACAAAAAGATATTCTTCAACCCTTATCCTCCCAAAGCTTTGGGTACAACTATTTTTTCCCATCGGACCCACACCAAAGCACGATGATCAGATTTACCCTTCCAAAGAAAGGCAAAGCACATCCTTCGGATCTGCTCCAATATACCTTTGGGAATCCAGGCTAGAGACATCCAAAAAACCAGAATTGCTTCCAATACAGATTTAACCAGTACCAGCCTACCAGCCCGAGAGAGCCATCGATGACTCCATCCATGTAGGCGCTGTTCTAATTTTGCTAATAACCAGTGCCAATCAGCTTTCAAATAAGCATTTGGTTTCAAGTGAAATCCAAGGTACTTTAATCCTTCATCAAGATCCAAAGTCCTATAAGGTAGTCTAATAGCCAATCAATGGATCTCCGGTTCAGTTAAATGTGAGCATGTAATAGTAGATTTGTCAACGTTCACTAACATACCCGCAGCAACTTGTACTAAATTGAGACCTTCAACCACCTTATCAATATCCTGTCGCGTGCCATCACAAAATATCAGAATGTCATCAACAAAAAGGAGATATGTAATATACAATACCTAAGAAATAGGTATGCCACGAAATGATCCCTCTGCT
Source organism: Larix kaempferi (assembly GCA_027924585.1). Classification (NCBI taxonomy): domain Eukaryota; kingdom Viridiplantae; phylum Streptophyta; class Pinopsida; order Pinales; family Pinaceae; genus Larix; species Larix kaempferi. Next base: position 21,621,150 of record BSBM01000361.1, read on the forward strand.
TTTGCTTTCAGAATAAATCGACTGAGGCCTTCAGCCACAAGGAGAGACAACAGCGGGGATAGGGGGCATCCCTGTCGTAGTCCCCTTCCAGCCTTGAAGAAAGGGCTAGCAGAGCCATTGATCAGAACAACAAAGCTCACCGTAGTGATGCAGGCCATGATCCATCTGATAAATTCATAGCAGAACCCCAGGTGAGTAAGAAGCATCCTGATATAGAGCCAACTAACCCTATCAAATGCTTTAGAGAGATCAATCTTTATCACAGCTCCCTTCTGCTTCTGCACTTTCAGTGTATGTAAACCTACCTGGGCCACTCCAATGGCCTCATGTATTTGACGATCTTCCAAGAATCCAAATTGCTCCCCAGAGATATTCTTGGATAAAATAACCTCAAGTCTCCTTGCCATGACCTTAGAGATGATCTTATAGATACAATTGCAGAGAAATATAGGATTAACTTTTTATTATTAACAATAACTAATTAATAATTTTTTTAATTTATTATTATTATTATAATATTTAAGATTATTGACGTGACTTATATGTAGTTATAGCATTGTGTGTAAAAAAAATTTAGATCATAATCCATCACTAAAAGGCACTTTCAACAAATATTTTATCTACAAGAAAACCATCGATATTCTCATGGCTAAATTACAAGAGCGGAGTTATGCTTTTGAATCAATTACCCACTTTCAACAAATATAGTATAAAAAAACCCATGGATATTGGCTAAGTTAAGATAGTAAAGTTATGCTTTTGAATCAATTACCTCATTTAAAAAACTCTTAATTATATAAAAACATTAATACTTGTGCCAACTTTCTAAAAGAACCTTGTTTTCATCCTTGTTTATTGAATAGTGAATAAATATTGAACCTCATATTTCTAATTGTAGTTTTTTCATAATAAAATTTTTTGTGATACATGTTTTTACACCTTTTAGTGTAAATACATTAATTAATTATTATTTACTTAAGTTTAAATCCTTAATAAGACATTAACCCGTCGTGTGAGAATGATAGAATGATAGGCACCTCTGAAATGGATTGATATCTATGGTTTGTGAGTTATTGGACTCAAGTTCATTTAGATTAAAAAATATTATATTATCATATGAAAATGTTACATAAAAAGTAGTATATAATTTGGATTTTTTCTAACATGTTTTAAAATTATGTAAATTTAATTATTATTTTTTTTCAGCCGAAAGAAAATGTATTATTGCTATTCATTGAATCAAATAGTACAAAGATAGTTCAAAACGTGTGGATCAAAGTTTTAATCACCATATTCTTGGTTAAAAGTTAGATAGTTCAAAACCCCACAGAGAAGTTTTTATCACCATAATCAAGGCAAAAAACCATTACAATCTATACTTAAAAGTCCAGCTTTCCCCAAGATACTATCTGATCGCTAGAAAGAAGAAAGTTTGTTACAAAATTAATTATAGAAATAAACGTCTCCCAAATCCAGAATAGTGGAGTTCATCCACTCTTCCCAAATCAGGGATCCTTCAGTACCTTGGAGCACTTGCTTTGAAAGTTTATTTGCCATATCATTGTGCTCCCTATAAAGGTGTTCAAAAGAGATGAACTCATGCTTATCAATCTTAGACTTTATACACAAGCACCAATAACTTATAATTATTGTATAATTTAAACAAACTTTTTAAATTTTTACTAAATTAAAAAAAGTCTTTATAAATAATAATTCATTATAATATAATATTAACCTACAACAATTCCCCATTTATTAATAATATGTATTATCAATATAATCACTTTTTTAAGTCAATGACATCTCCCCATTTATTAATATGTAGTATCTATAATCACTTTTCTTCTTCCGTAATGATCCCAATGTAATTATAAGCACTTATCTTCTTCCGTAATGACCAATGTTAAATCCCATTGTAATTGGCAGCATAGATTTTTTAACACAAAAAAAAAAACTATACTTTATTATGAGTATGAGATGGATTACAGTAAAGGCCATAACCCAGTCAGACCATAGTTGGCAGCATGGTTTGTTTAGCTGGTGACGTTTTGATCGAATAAAAACAATAAATCATAGGCGGCGCGCATTATGCATGTCGTAATATTATAACAGGGTTGTTGACTCCTAATAAAAAAATAAAATCAGCAACAGACTGGAATGGATCTCCCTTGAATTGATGTCAAATTTCATGACATGAAGTTGCGACTATAGATATAAAATGGCTTTGGCAAAGGCAGACTACTAGATCCTTGAAATATGAAAAAGATGATATCAAGAAGGTATTTTTCATACGATTATCAAATGATGCAATTTTAACATTTTCATGAATAGCTGATGAGCTATTCTGTTCTGCAGTACGCACTAAGTTTTACAGGGTTTTGAGTAGATCGATGAAGGATGGATCTGGACCAGAGAACTTACAGGATTTTGTGGAAAAGAGAGAGTTGTCGAGCATTGAATATCCGAGTTTTGTTGAGATGGACACCCATGAAGATGGGTTTTTGAAATTTCAAGTGGGTATGTGATTAGCTGTTGAGAGTTGTAAATAAGTGGGTAGAAAATTAGAATTTTGTAGAGAAGGATGTCGGGTGAATGCTGCCAGGGCTCCAACAGCCACTTAAGCACAGAAACTTGAGTATTCATGATAAAGGAAGACGGTAATCCAGTTGGGTGCAATCACTGCTTCAAAGTGTTATATATTCTAAGGAGAAGGTGGCTTTTGATCTTGAGCTGGCGAAGCTCAGGATTCAAATGTAACTCCGGGGCCTTGACTCATCGTGGGTTGGGCTGTCTGAACCATCATTTTTTTGGTCATTATGGTTCATCTTCATCGGGCCTAGTGACCTGAGGCACTGTCCGAATCCCCATGCCTGAAAGGAAGTAGGAAGTGGGTGAATTGTAAAATTCACTAGCTCGCCTCTGCTTGTCCTTAACTGAGGACAAACCCTACCCAAACAGGTGTTGACTTAATACAAGATGGGTGACTTACAAATAGTAGCCACTGCTTCTGAATTAGTGTCAAACATCGTGGGAGCTGTGAGGGCATTGGAGCAAGCTTCTAGGGACTTTCAAGAAGCACCAAAGAAAGTTAAAACACTAGAAGAGCTTATATCTAGTCTAGAAGGGTTGATCAAGCATGTAAAAGAAAAATATTCCCATAAAATTCATCATTCTCAACTGCACTCCCAAATACAGAGCTTTGAGACTTTGGTTGATCGTGTACAACCCAAGGTAAAATTGGCCAGAAAGGTCTCCTCTAAGAAAGGATTCAGGCGTTTTGCTAGTGTGATGTGGAATTCTATGGTAGGAGACCATCTCACAAAGATAATATGTTCAATCAAGGGGGACTTGAATTGGTGGCTTGACTCTCAAGAGTTCTCTGCAAATATGCAAAAAGTCATAGATTCAACAGCGAATCGTCTACCGGCGATGTTGAAAGTGAGATTGGAAGTAGGTTATCCAGTGTCAAAGAAATGTGAGATGGTGAGGGTGCTGTTGGACAGAGATGATTCACCTCAGGTTATTCTTTTGGTAGGGCTATCTGGAATTGGCAAAACATGTCTGGCTCGACAAGTTGCTTCCAATCCACCCGAGAGATTCATTCATGGTGCAGTGGAGCTTGGTCTGGGACAATGGTGCAGCAGAATGGCGTGCAGTGGAAACAAAACAGAATATCACAAACGTTTAGCAAAAAAAATATTTAGATTTCTGGTACAGATTGGTTGCAGTAACAAAATATGGGAGGAGACCAAGGGAGATCTTGAAGATGTTTGTTGTCTCCTACAAGAAGCATTGATTGGGAAAAGCCTTTTAATATTGCTTGATGATGTCTGGGAACCTGATATTATTGAGCGTTTTTCTAAATTATATGATAATAGTTGCAAATACTTGGCAACCACAAGGAATGAAGCTGTGTATGAGATTACAGAAGCTGAGAAGGTAGAAATATGCAAAGATGATACTTGTGAAGTGAGCAAGGCCATTCTTCTATACCACAGTCAATTATCAGAGTCTGAGCTTCCGGTATGAATAAATTTGATTGATTTTTCTTTTCTGATTCTAAATATTTTGGCTAAACAACTGAAGTGCAAAAAATACTGACCAGCGAACCAATATAATTCCAGATAGAATCTGGATGTCCTAAACTGATAAATATGTTCAGGATTAAACGTTGGTCATGATGACGAAACTTCAGCATGGATTATTGCAACTTATGTCACATAAATCAGCATCCAGAGAAATTTATAATAGAGAATGAGGAAGTCGAAGTCTGTTTAACTCTCAAGGAAACAGGGAAAGTCATAACTAGGGTTACGTGGGGGAGGGGTTGGGGGACAAATTTAACAATTTGGGGCTTTAATGGGTTGTTCAATATTCAGGAGTTTCCAGTTGTATTTAAAGGCAAACAATTGGATTTTGAGTAGAAACTGCTTTTCCAAGGCTGTCTGAAACATTTTTTGAGAAACCAAACTTTTTTCATTGAAGATTATGACTGTGGAAACTAGGTTTATTAGAAGTCTGCTTTAACCATTGTAAATCTGTTGTCTCTATATGAAGTGTCAAGGATGATGGGTTAATGCTTAGCAAGGGTATGCTGTATCATACTGGTTTAATGGTTCTCAAGTTGAAAAGCATCACCAGTCTTGAGCATTGGCTGTACAATATGGAAGCTCCAACTAGAAAAGATGCTAAAGCAAACAACACTATTGATCAAGTGGGTAGCTGGGGATACAAGCCTATCCTTCAAAAACTTATCTTGCAGGTTATTGATGATAGGGTCTTGGTTTTGGAGATGTTGGTTCAAATGGTTAGTGTATTTCTTAACAGGAGATTAGTAAGGCTAGAGTAGGTGTGTTAAGATCTTAAAATCCGAGACATAATATGATGTAAGGGGCCATTCATGTACATTCACAATTATAGGTACATTCACAATTATAGCTCTATTACTATGTGGAAAATTTTCATTAAATCACCATTTCAAGTACTGAGGCATCCCATCCATTTGTTGAGTTGCATATTTACTTATTGACTTAAAGTCTTTGAGGACCTATTTAGCATCTTTGACAGACTTTCAATTGTAAGACCCCGGGCTGTTGGGAGCATGGAGTGGGAGTAGGAGCGAAAAGCAAAATTTTCAAAAGCTTCCGTTTTGGGAGCATTTTTTATATAATACATATTTTAATATATTTTGATGCATATATATTAAAAAAATGCCAAATTAGCCATATTTGTAGAATGCCAAAATGATGCATATTTGTAGAATGCCAAATTAGCCATAGAAAACATGAAAACATAGATATAACCATTTAGTGCACATATAACATCAATCATCTAGGAGCTATAACTTATAACATTGTCATCAAATGATCAATCATCAACATCATCAACCTTCAATCTTCAACATATAATATTTGCCATCAACAATCTCTAATAGATAACATCAACCATCAAAATGAAACAGAGCATCATATTTATTACCAAAGAGTCGTAAGATGCAATCAACAATTTAAACTTCAAAGGTACGTTCAAAATTCAAAGTTCAAAGTTAAAACTTAAACTTAACTAATGTTTACAAAATAGGCCATAATAAACATTAAATACAAAGTACTATCTACTAAGCTTTCCTCTTGCTATGAGAAACTTCCATTTTCTTTTCTTGTGGTATAGGTACAAGAATGGGAGCAACTGGAAGTATTTGTGGAACATGAGAAGTAGATGCATGGCCCCAATGGATTGATGAACGTTGTGAAGATAAAGGCAAAGCTCCTATATTTGAAAACCTGCTGGTGGTTGGGAGTGGCATCTCTGTTGTATGAATTTGATCACCATCCTGATCACCCAATAGTTCAACCTCCAAGCGCTCTAATGCTACGGCTCCATCCTCCAAATCAGCCTCCTTTGGATTGTTGTCCCAAGTCAAATATGTTATATCATTCTTGGCCGCATCACACTCATGGGTCAACAACCTCAAGTTGTAGTGCACATAAACCAAGCTTTCTGCCCGATATACATTCAAGCTATTTCTCTTCACATTGTGGATGAAGTTGTAGGTACTCCAACACCTCTCTGCAGAAGAAGTGTTAGCAACCTATGAAAGTACTTGTTATCACATATATAGTAGCCGGGCTACCATACATTATTTTTCTATTTTCAGTACACTATTCAGCTAGTTCCCTTGCATTGAGATGCTGAGATGAGCATCTATTATGGATCACTATCATATTATGGACAACAATTTTGTTCCCCATGCCATGACTGAGTCTTAGGACACTCAGAGAGATGACTGATGTAGCCATTTAGCCATTTATACAGAGCAGTCAGTATTCCCAGAGTTACAGCAGCAGTTTCAGAGGATAGATGTTGGTTGAGATGATGAGCATTCAAGTATATGACTCAGCAGGTATATTTTGGTGTTATGGTTATATTGCTTTTATATCTATTCTTGTAGCATGTCTTAACATTTAGTATCATGATCTGGCGATCATATAGATATGTGGACCTGGTTGTACTCTTATATATATCATATTGTCCCTACTCAAACTCAGAAGTTCTTGACCTATACTCATCGGTTTTACCCTCCTTAGGGGGATTAGAGGTGATCATTCCCACCATACTTTGGCTTGCTAGTGTTGGTCTCATTATTCATTGTCTTCGTCCATCCATTACCTACTCAGTTTGTTATTTACCTTGACTTCCTACTTGACTAGTGGCATGGAGGACCTTTCCCTGCTGTAGCCTCTGTATTGGATAAGCTTCCTTGTTTATTGTGTCTCGGCTCTGAGTTGGTGACAAAACTTACCTTTGGTGAGTTGAATTGTAGGCCTAAATCATTCTGGTCGGTTGTCTCGATGTTTGGCACTAGCACGAAGTCCCCCTAGTCACTAAAGATGTTGTTGGCTAAACCTGAAACAGATAGTGCTGCCATGAATACAAATTATGAAAAAGGAAATGTTATATCTATTGTGAAAAGCCAAATGAAACTGGCAAAGAAATATCAAATGCTATATCTATTGTGAAATGTAAATACCTAGGTAAACAAGATGTCTAAAAACACACCTGGAAGTGCTCAGGTAAACAAGTGCCTTAAAAACACACCTACAGTAAGAAGCCTAATGAAATGTAAATCTATGCAATGTGTTTATAAACACACATAGATCAAAGGCTATGGAAACTAAAGGCCCAAAAAGCAATGGAACTTAAACTCTATATCAAAAAGATTGCTGGCCTCATTTGTATTATGGATTGTGAGCATCTGCCAAGGTGAATAAACACTCTTTGAACAACTTACCCATTTGTGAGACACCGCCATTCCTTGTGTTATTGCTTGTCCGGTATATGCTATGGTGTGTATTCCCTTTTCCATATCCAAAGTGTCACAGTGTTAAGTCAATAAGTCATCCCTTGGATTTGGACCTTCTAAGTCCAATGAGACAGTCTGTTTTCAGTTTCGGGCAGTGACAGTGATTTTTAGCCTCAGTTGGCTATCCTAGTGCAGTTTTGGCCTATCAGAGGCCCTGCCAGAGCAGAGCAGAGAGTTGATGAGTTTACCTAGGGCGCTGTGCATGGAGGGGGTGGTCCAGCCACTTGTTATTACCATATTACCCCCCTCCCAGAGAGCATGGTGGCCTCACCTTGACAGCGCAGACACTCCAGGAGGCAGTTAGGGCATGTTCACATTTCCCGAAGCAGTCTAGAAATGGTGAAAATGGCTACTGAAGGATTCGATTTGGGCTACTAAGTCAAAGTTATGGCATGGGATGATTTGTGATGATGAGTGGGATGTCTTCCACACCTTCAGCAGTTTCAGCTTCCAGTGGGACCCACACCTATCACTTATGGCATTTTATATTGATTTCTGGACCCTCCTAAGGCTCACGACTTTCCCAGAGAGGAACGATTTGGTGTCTAGCTTAATTATTTTTGGATATTGTGCCATGGGGATTGACCAAGGGTGTTAGAAATTACCCCTTGGACCCACCATGAGCTAGATCTTATGTTTTATCATTCGCTTTTGGTGGGACCCCTCTCCTAGGGCGATTTGGTCCATTGTTATATTTTATTGTTATATTGATCCATGTACTTTTATGTTGAGCTCATCTCAACCATTGATTAGATCACTTTGATATTTTAATCTTAGCCACTTATTCAAAAAGTGGTAAGGGTTTTGGTGCCTCTCCTTCCTATTTAAAGGAGAGAGCTTCTCATTGTAAAGGGGACTTTTGGCTTTGGATTATTGGAATAGAAAAATACTATTGCATCTATCTGTTGTGTTGTGGTGAATGCTTTTGGAGTTCGTTCGTTGGTTCTTCCTTTGCACTGGGTTATTGGAGATTATCTTGCTATATCTTTTGTCCATGTATTTTTCATCTACAGGTGGAGGCCGAATTGGTTCAAGGAGGACGCATTGGTAGGGGAAGACTCTCGCTGCTTCTTCTTTGGGTTTCTTCGTCGGTAACAGGGAGTATTATTGTCTTAGGACCTTCTATTTCATGTTATCATTCGCTTTTCATTTGTATTTCTTCCATTGTTGCTCAATTGATTGAATTCACTTTCCTTGGTTGACAGAAAGAGGAGGTCGCACGTGTGGACTAGGGCATCATCTCAAGGCAAGAGAAATCGAAGATCTCCCATTTGATCTCTGCGGGAACCTTCCTTAACAACAAGGCATCTTCATCCATCACTCAGGTATGATCTCAAGGTAAATTTCTCATTCCATGATCTATCCATTTGTCTAAGTAACTGAAAACCCTCATAAGTTAAAACCCTCATTTTACAATTTCTCTGATCTACTAAGATCTACTTGGCTTTTGGGTAAAATATTTAAAACCCACCTCTATAGCATCCACGGCAATTCGGATCTATAGTTTGGTGTGGATTTACGTTCATTCGACCCATTTCCCAAGGCAAAGAAGCCTCTCCAAGTGAGGTCGCACTTCTTGGATAGGTGAGTTTTGCTAGATCTAGCACCTGGGTAGGTGAGATCCCACTTGAACCTTAATCTCCACAGTTGATAACCTACCCCTAGTGCTTCACCTTGTTGATTTTTGCCTTGTGGGCCCCATTCCTCATTTTGAGGGTTGAGCCCCACTTGGGTGACTTGGCGATGCATTTCAATCTCAGATCTACTGAGATCTAGCCATTGGATTATCCTAATTTTCAAGATCCACCTAGATTTACACCTCAACACCCTTGATCTACAGTTTGGTGGACATCCGACTCCATTTGGCCCACTTTCCAAGGCACTGATCCTTCTCCAAGCCCTCACGACTTTTCTGGGTTGTTGAGTTAGCTTGTTATTTGATCTTTGTCTTACTGCTTGAACACCTAGACATTGTCATATCCACTTATCAAGCCTATCTTTGGTACTGGTTAGCTCCAATTTGGTCTTTAACTACCCTGCATTGGACACGGTTCCCTAGGCAGAGGATTTTCTCATATTTGACTGGTACCTTGATCTTAGATCTGGTTTTACATCTCATAAGTCACTTACATAACCAAGTTGGATCAAATTTACACTTGCTTAAGCCTCTTGATCCAATCCATTTCTCATCTTGTGACTTCATCCATAGATCTAGGGTTTACCATACACCTTACGTACTTCATCCATACTTGATTTGATCTGGTGTCTTGGTTTTGATCTCTCCTATCGGGAGTAGATCCAGGTCTCCCCCTTTGTTGTCTTGGGCTAGATAACATAAAGTGAAGATTGCCTCGATTGGCGTGACAACCATCCATTGGGAGTCGAGGCTATCTTGGTCGCACCTCTTTGGTTGCCCATCCCCTCTGCCATCCACCTTGGATCCATCTTTAGGGGCAACTACAAGTTTGGTGATAACATTTTGGCGCCGTTGCCGGCGAGGTAGAGGCTTACCTTCTGTGTCTGCGAGTGTCCGTGCGTTAACTCTTATCTTATCGTATCCGGTATTTTTCCTTGGTGTCTGCATTTTCAATTCCATAATTATTTCAATCACCAATCCAATTCACTCATCTCACCTCTCCTATGACATACTTTCATTTCGGTGAATTACTTGTGTGGTTCACCTGGCGACTCCACCCCGCGACTCTACCGAGGACCGAATCCAACGTATAAATCATAAGTACTTAGAACGCCTTAATCTTGAAGGATCCCCATTAACTTATATTCGGAACAGAAGGCAAATCAAAGAAGGATCATCCAATTTCCTTTGGAAGATCTATAATCACTCTTCTTCTCCGAATCACTCTTTGGGATCTCCTACCTCATTTATTCCAATGGCCGAAACAAATTCTGGAAACCAGAATGTTCCTCCTCCCCCACAGAATCCTATGATCTTTGGAAGAAAGGCTAAGCCATCTCCTTTAGATTTTTCTCAAATCCAGGGAGCACCCCATGACATGCCTGAAAAGTATTTTGAAAAGGTTCCCAAGTTTGATGGAGTATCTGCTATCTCCATTGAAGATCATGTTGATAAAGTATGGGAACACATGGAAGCATATGGAGCATCTGAGGAAGATGTCTTCATGAGGGGTCTTCTGGCATCTTTAGAAGGAGATGTTCGGAGGTGGTTTGACAGATTGCCTGTCTCATCCATTGATGGGTATGACAACTTTGTCAACAAGCTTAACAGTGAGTGGTCCCGCAAGTTAGATGGGAAATTTCTCTTACATCAACTGTTCGACATTAAGAAAAGAGAAAATGAAACAGTGCATGAGTTTAATATAAGATTTGACAAGACTGTAGCTAATATCCCTGAAGAGATTAAACCAAAAGATCAAGCGATTGTTATTCATTACTTGAATGCATTCGAAGGATGGCTTGGTTATCACTTGAAGGATAAAAACCCAAATGACTTAAAGACTGCCCAATTCAATGCAAAGATGGCTGAGCAAAATGCAAAATCTATGGGGAAACAAACTTTTTCGATCACTCTACCCCATCCACTTCCAGATTTGACCCTAAACTCTGAAAGCCTAAGGAACCTGTGAATGAACCAAAGGAATCAAAGGACACGCTAGAAACCATGCAAGAGACGATGAGACAACTAACTGTCCTAACTAAGAGTGTCGCAAGTTTAAATGATCCTGAGAGACACAGGAATCCTTATGGCCCTAAACCTTATTGGAACAACAATAGAAGGCCCGAGGGGGATAGAGATAGGCGACGACCTGAGTACCCAGAAAATTCTGAGAAAAAGAATGTTAATTGGTGTGATGAAACAGAGGAAGAGCCTTCTGACACCAACTACCCTGATGACCAATCGGAAAACATCAACTTTATTAATGACTTATCTTATGATGAAGATTTTGGAAGAATCCTTCTAGAAGAAGAGCCATGGGAGCAAGAAGAAGAAATAATCGAAGAACGTAGCTCCTCATGTTGTGCAATAGATCTCCCAGAACCTAAGGAACAACCAAGTATCAAATCTATAAACGAGGAAATAATTCCCAACCTTCTTTCCTTGACAAACATAAAAATATTAATGAAGATAAAAAGGAAGAAGAAGATCTTGTTGTTAATGATTATGACTTCAAAATTGATATGAAGAAAGAGTTAAGCAAGATAATGTGTAATATCCCTGTCATTGAGTTAATGAAGGTGCCCTCTGTTAGAAGCCAAGTAGAGGAGTTCTTTGATGGTATTGGCCAAGAAAAGACTCATGAGGTTGTCTTAGAATCCTGTCATATTCAGAATCTTAGTGGAACACAACTTAGCAAAGTTGAAAAGGATCCACCAATAAACATCCATTCTGCCATCTATGAGAGAAAGAACGGTGGTCACCCTCCCTTTTACCTTACCTTGCACATTCATAATATGCTTCTCCACAACTGCATGTTGGATTCTGGAGCTGCTATGAATGTCATGCCTTTACATGTCATGAAGGAAATGGGACTGGAAGTGACTAGACCTTATGGAAATGTGTGTGGTAAAGATTCCCGACGAGTACAGTCTTATGGTTTGATAAAAAACCTTAGGGATAATCTATTTGCCTGTTCAGACATTTCCACCATGATGGATGTAGTAGTGATTGATCTGCCCCCAGCATATGGAATGCTTTTATCTAGGAAGTGGGCAGCTGGCTTAGGTGGGTACCTTATGATGGACTTATCGTATATTTGTGTTCCTAACTCTGATGGAGCCTTGATTAGGGTGAACAGAGAACCTTGTTATAACGAACATTTGGAATCATTTGATGAAGGGATTAAAAACACGCATGGGGATGAATTATTAAATAATGCAAAAACCAACTTTGTTGAGGATGAAAATGAACTTTGGGAAGATGATCAAATTGAAAATATGTTCATGGTAATGGAAGATTCTGATTCCTCTATTGAAGAAGAACAGATAGCTGAGTTAGCTAGAAGGATAAATCTGGACTTACTTAGAAATGAATGTGCTGAAGAAATAAGTGAATTGAGAGGAGATGAGAATCAACCTCAGGTTCAAGAACAAAACAATGCAATAAATCAAGAACAAATTACTGAAGAGGTTGATGATGGTTTAGATGATATAAGAAGAGGTGAACGTTTGCCCAGATCTATCATTGAAATGAATGCTCTCATTGATAATAACATAGCAAGACAGAGTCAAGGATTGGAACCAATTCTCCCATGGGAGAATCATCATGAGCAAACAAATGTTGAAGAAAATGTCATTGATGATCTTGTCCTTGTAGTCGATGAGTTTGATGACATTAGACGTGGTGAGAGAATACCTTTTACTGTTAGAGAATGGTTTGCCCTAACTGATCATAATAGAGAAAGGGAAAGCCAAGGGCTTCCACCCATTTATCCATGGGAAAACCGCCCTGCAGCAGCTGCTGTAGTTGAAGTGAACAATGAATCCGATGTCTCCCACTATTCTGATGTAGATGATTCCTTATCTCACTTATCTGTAGAAGATGATAATCTAGTTCGAATTCATGATAATTCTCTAAGTTGGGAAGATGACACCCTAATTAATGATGCACCTGAAGGAGATTTTAATTCAAACAATCTTGCTATTTTTCAAACTCCTCCAGATTCTCATAACAATGCTTTATCTGCATATCCTCGCATCCCTGATTTTCTTCTGCCATCTGAGTCATCTAGTCATCACATTCATGATCCTTCTCACATTCCTAGTTCTTTCGTATCTCATTTTGAGTCAGTTTCCACCGAGTTGGAAAACATGGTCATTCTAGTTCCTTCAGGGGAAGGCTCTAGTCATAATACTGTCATATCTCATGAGCCACTTCCCTTGGAAGAACACAAAGATTTTTGGACTGTAGGTGAAGTTGTTAAAAATATTGTGTCTTTTCGTGAGGATGAGCTAAATGAAGTAGTCTAAGAGGCGAGAAGAGAGATTAGAGAAGTCCTTGTTGGCAGGATTGCCATTTCACTAGATGGTGGTCCACCCAGAGTCAATGTAGTTCCTTTTAGGAGGAGCTCAAGGATTAACACACCTCAACCGCAAAACCCTGCTGAAATCCACCCTATGCCTATTGGCAACATTGGAGTTATTCCTGAGTCTGTCAATAGGAATAGGTTTCCTACAGGAAGTCAAGTCATCATTCCCAACCATTTATTGCATATTAGATCAGGACAGGCTGATGACCTGTGGGTTGGACCTTTCACAGTAGAGCGATGCATTGATGGCATGTGCTTTCTGACCACTGGTAGTGGGCGACGTATTTTATATCTTGTAAATCAGAGGGATTTAAGGGATCATATCCTTGATCTCACCTAGCTGGGACTTCTTCGCTTGCCTTGCCTTGCCTGGTAGAAGAGAGTAGGTAGGAACTAAATAAGCCTGATTGGGGAGTAGTTAGTCTTTTTCAGCCATTGAGTCTGGCACCTTTTGTCTTTTTCTTAAGCTCCTTTTGAAGCTCTTAGTGTAAATGAATACCTGTAATTTTCTTTTTCTGCACAATAAAACCAAACTTTTTAAGTTATGTTAGTAGATTATCTTTACTTTTCTGCATTTATATTTTATGCATTTCAGTTTCAGCATTGTTGTTTATTTGATTTATATATATATACATGCGACATTCTGACATCCGGTCTGTGAGTTAGGTATAGCTCTGGCCATTTTGCAGATATTAGGTGATATGCTGGTAGCAGTTGCAGAGATAGAGTGCTGGATCGAGGATATGAGTTGCAGAGTTCGAGGACCAGAGATTCTGAGGTTCTCAAGCGCTTTTTTCAGCAGAGCACTTGTCCTAGTTGGATCCAGATGTTATCACATATATAGTAGCCGGGATACCATACATTATTTTTCTATTTTCAGTACACTATTCATCCAGTTCCCTTGCATTGAGATGCTGAGATGAGCATCTATTATGGATCACTATCAGATTATGGACAACAGTTTTGTTCCCCATGCCATGACTGAGTCTCATGACACTCAGAGAGATGACCGATGTAGCCATTTAGCGATTTATACAAAGCAGTCAGTATTGCCCAGAGTTACAGAAGCAGTTTCAGAGGATAGATGTTGGTTCAGATGATGAGCATTCAGGTATATGACTCGGCAGGTATATTTTGGTGTTATGGTTATATTGCTTTTATATCTATTCTTGTAGCATGTCTTAACATTTAGTATCATGATCTAGCAATCATATAGATATGTGGACTTGGTTGTACTCTTATATATATCATATTGTCCCTACTCAAACTCAGAAGTTCTTGACCTATACTCATCGGTTTTACCCTCCTTAGGGGGATTAGAGGTGATCATTCCCACCATACTTTGGCTTGCTAGTGTTGGTCTCATTATTCATTGTCTTCGTCCATCCATTACCTACCCAGTTTGTTATTTACCTTGACTTCCTACTTGACTAGTGGCATGGAGGACCTTTCCCTGCTGTAGCCTCTGTATTGGATAAGCTTCCTTGTTTATTGTGTCTCGGCTCTGAGTTGGTGACAAAGCTTACCTTTGGTGAGTTGGATTGTAGGCCTAAATCATTCTGGTCGATTGTCTCGATGTTTGGCACTGGCACGAAGTCCCCCTAGTCACTAAAGATGTTGTTGGCTAAACCTGAAACAGATAGTGCTACCATGAATACAAATTATGAAAAAGGAAATGTTATATCTATTGTGAAAAGCCAAATGAAACTGGCAAATAAATATCAAATGCTATATCTATTGTGAAATGTAAATACCCAGGTAAACAAGATATCTAAAAACACACCTGGAAGTGCTCAGGTAAACAAGTGCCTTAAAAACACACTTGCAGCAAGAAGCCTGATGAAATGTAAATCTATGTAAGTTTATAAACACACATAGATCAAAGGCTATGGAAACTAAAGGCCCCAAAAGCAATGGAACTTAAACTCTATGTCAAAAAGATTGCTGGCCTCATTTGTATTATGGATTGTGAGCATCTGCCAAGGTGAATAAACACTCTTTGAACAACTTACCCATTTGTGAGACACCGCCATTCCCTGTGTTATTGCTTGTCCGGTATATGCTATGGTGTGTATTCTCTTTTCCATATCCAAAGTGTCACAGTGTTAAGTCAATAAGTCATCCCTTGAAGTTGGACCTTCTGAGTCCAATGAGATAGTCTGTTTTCAGTTCCGGGCAGTTACAATGATTTTTAGCCTCAGTTGGCTATCCTAGTGCAGTTTTGGCCTATCAAAGGCCCTGCCAGAGCAGAGCAGAGAGTTGATGAGTTCACCTAGGGCGCTGTGCATGGAGGGGGTGGTCCAGCCACTTGTTATTACCATATTACCCCCCCTCCCAGAGAGCATGGTGGCCTCACCTTGACAGCGCAGGCACTCCGGGAGGCAGTTAGGGAATGTTCACATTTCCCGAGGCAGTCTAGAAATGGTGAAAATGGCTACTAAAGGATTCGATTTGGGCTATTGAGTCAAAGTTATGGCATGGGATGATTTGTGATGATGAGTGGGATGTCTTCCACACCTTCTTCAGCAGTTTCAGCTTCCAGTGGGACCCACACCTATCACTTATGGCATTTTATATTGATTTCTGGATCCTCCTAAGGCTCACGACTTTCCCAGAGAGGCACGATTTGGTGTCTAGCTTATTTATTTTTGGATATTGTGCCATGGGGATTGACCAAGGGTGCTAGAAATTAACCCTTGGACCCATCATGAGCTAGATCTTATGTTTTATCATTCACTTTTGGTGGGACCCCCCTCTCCTAGGGCGATTTGGTCCATTGTTATATTTTATTGTTATATTGAGCCATGTACTTTTATGTTGAGCTCATCTCAACCATTGATTAGATCACTTTGATCTTTTAATCTTAGCCACTCATTCAAAAAGTGGTTAGGGTTTTGCTGCCTCTCCTTCCTATTTAAAGGAGAGAGCTTCTCATTGTAAAGGGGACTTTTGGCTCTGGATTATTGGAATAGAAAAATACTATTGCATCTATCTGTTGTGTTGTGGTGAATGCTTTTGGAGTTCGTTCGTTGGTTCTTCCTTTGCACTGGGTTATTGGAGATTATCTTGTGATATCTTTTGTCCATGTATTTTTCATCTACAGGTGGAGGCCGAATTGGTTCAAGGAGGACGCATTGGTAGGGGAAGACTCTCCTGGGTTTCTTCGTCGGTAACAGGGAGTATTATTGTCTTAGGACCTTCTATTTCATGTTATCATTCGCTTTTCATTTATATTTCTGTAAATATTTGATATAGAGATCACTACTCCCTCTGTATCAGTCTGAGACCTCAAGTAGCATGAATCTCAATGTCAGTACATACTCATAAAAACATAGATTCACCCACTAGATCTGCATCTACCAACTAATACATACATGCAATCAACCACATAGACAACAGATATACCCTGGAACCCTTTCGCGAGAAACCAGCTAACTATGGGGCTATCTTCTCAATCTCGAGCCCAGAGCATATAGATGTATAAAAGAAGATACAATACAGAGTTACCTCAATCGGTATCTCAATCCCTCTGACTAGGGCAAACCCTAATTTGCATGCATCCAGCTGATGCATGCACTGATGGAATGTGCCCTAATTGCCAATCTGGATCTGAGTGCTCTGATGAAGTGTCTGACTGATCTGCCCTCTCTCGATCACTCTGCTCTGATCTGCTCACTCTGAAGACAACCCACTGATGAAATCGGCCCTCTCTGCATGCATAAGTGCGCCCTCCTCCTCTGGATGTCAAATGCTCGTACTGCTCCGGATCTCAACAGATCTAAGCTTCGATCGTCTCTAACCTTCCTGAAATCTCAAGGCAAGGCTATCCTGAAACTCTCAGACTCCAACTCGGTCAATCCAACTCACAACGAGCTTCTCCTCCTCAGGAAAAACGTCCTCCTCCAAGCAAACTCGACCTCCTCCAATATAATCAGTAGTCACACTGTGAAGCACTCTCAGCTCATAGTCCTGGAGATCTGGTCTCTCTGGAACTGAAGGTCACTGATCTAGCTTAGATCTGACCTTCCTAGTTCCTGCAGCAGCTCCTCCCTATCTCAAAAAGTCGCCCCACATGGACAGATTCGTCCTCCTCACTCTGGCAGTATCTCTCTCAGATAATGCAACTGAGTAACCCCATCTGGGGACCCCCTGCCTCTATAAATAATCTCACCGATGAATTAGGTTTGCCAAAACCCTAATTCTCGGTGCATGCAAAAGGTCACTTTTGCATGCATTCACTGAATGCTGGCAGGTCATGCAAAACTCATGCATGCATAGGTCAATCTCCCCTGAAGCTCCGCATGCAGCCCCTGCTGGGCTCATGCCACTGAGTAGAGTGCATCTCACTCTCTACTCCATCTTGATGCCTATGGTACTAATGTCCCTCCATGCAAGGCATCTGAGTCATGGAGGACATCCCGAAGTTACCATAATCTAACAATTTCCTCCATTGTTGCTCAACTGATTGAATTCGCTTTCCTTGGTTGAGAGGAAGAGGAGGTCGCACGTGTGGACTAGGGCATCATCTCAAGGCAAGAGAAATCGAAGATCTCCCATTTGATCTCTGCAGGAACCTTCCTCAACAATAAGGCATCTTCATCCATCACTCAGGTATGATCTCAAGGTAAATTTCTCATTCCATGATCTATCCATTTGTCTAAGTAACTGAAAACCCTCATTTTACAATTTCTCAGATCTACTAAGATCTACTTGGCTTTTGGGTAAAATATTTAAAACCCACCTCTATAGCATCCACGGCAATTCGGATCTATAGTTTGGTGTGGATTGGCCTTCATCCGACCCATTTCCCAAGGCAAAGAAGCCTCTCCAAGTGAGGTCGCACTTCTTGGATAGGTGAGTTTTGCTAGATCTAGCACCTGGGTAGGTGAGATCCCACTTGAACCTTAATCTCCACAGTTGATAACCTACCCCTAGTGCTTCATCTTGTTGATTTCTTCCTTGTGGGCCCCATTCCTCATTTTGAGGGTTGAGCCCCACTTGGGTGACTTGGCGATGCACTTCAATCTCTGATCTACTGAGATCTAGCCATTGGATGATCCTAATTTTCAAGATCCACCTAGCTTTACACCTCAACACCCCTGATCTACAGTTTGGTGGACATCTGACTCCATTTGGCCCACTTTCCAAGGCACTGATCCTTCTCCAAGCCCTCACGACTTTTCCGGGGTGTTGAGTTAGCTTGTGGTTTGATCTTTGTCTTACTGCTTGAACACCTAGACATTGTTATATCCACTTATCAAGCCTATCTTTGGTACTGGTTAGCTCCAATTTGGTCCTTAACTACCCTGCATTGGACACGGTTCCCTAGGCAGAGGATTTTCTCATATTTGACTGGTACCTTGATCTTAGATCTGGTTTTACATCTCATAAGTCACTTACATAACCAAGTTGGATCAAATTTACACTTGCTTAAGCCTCTTGATCCAATCCATTTCTCATCTTGTGACTTCATCCATAGATCTAGGGTTTACCATACACCTTACGTACTTCATCCATACTTGATTTGATTTGGTGTCTTGGTTTTGATCTCTCCTATCGGGAGTAGATCCGGGTCTCTCCCTTTGTTGTCTTGGGCTAGATAACATAAAGTGAAGATTGCCTCGATTGGCGTGACAACCATCCATTGGGAGTCGAGGCTATCTTGGTTGCACCTCTTTAGTTGCCCATCCCCTTTGCCATCCACCTTGGATCCATCTTTAGGGGCACCTACAAGTTTGGTGATAACAGTACCCTCATCGCTAATTTATACAAATATGTGGTAGAGGAGCCATTTATGTTCCACCATTCGATAGGACTTGTTATCCACTAAATTGCACTTAGTGGATTCCAAGTGAACCGTTGAAGACTTGAATAATCAAATTGTTCATCATCAGTGTTTCGAGATCCATCAGGCCAACTGTTTTTGGCCCGTTGTAAAATTTGCATGTCCAGACCCCCATGGGGGAATTGTAATAAGTTGGTCTAAGCATGATTCTTTTGTAAAAGGCTTGGCCTACCTTAGGGTTTGCCGTGAAGGGGATACTCTAGAGTGTTTTTTCCTTAGGAATTATGCGTTGCTCTGCAGTGGCGTATAATTCCCAAGTTTTTTCACTCACATTTCCAAAGCTGGAGTATTTTCCATGGTGGTCGATCTTAGGGGGGTTATTAAAGCCTATGTGTCTATGTATTTTTACATGCTAGCCATTGGTAATAAGTTGTATGGATATGCACTAGGTCCCCTAGGAGTTTGAGTTGATTCCGGCAAAAATAATTTTTCCTGGTAAACTTAGGCCATTTTTTAATGTTTTAAATGAGAAATTTCAAAATGTAATAAAAGTATCGTATGGAGGTAGAATTTGGCGTGGGGATGCTCGTTTTAACGCTCAGAGCATCCTCTTTATCCTAGTGCCCACTTTCTTCATGTTCCGGAAGATTATGTCGCCTCTGGGAGCATTTTTCATTAAAGATGCATCAAATTGGCATTTTAATGCTAAAAAATCCAAAATTGCACTAAGTGACAAAAGTAAAAAAGACAAAAAATGAATAAAAAAAGGATTGGAAAGGGGTGGCACATGGTTTGATGTGTTAGGCGACTCACTTCAAAGATTAAAGCACATGTTTTATAAACCAACTTAGGATAAGCGATTACATGAACCAACTCATGTGCCTTCCTTCAGGTGGGCCACTCCACCATGCACATGAGGTTCGGTTTGACTTGGGCGTGATCTCCCATGTGGTGGGTGAGGTTTACTATGGAGAGGGCGTTGAAACCTATAGAGAGGGGTGCCCTTCTCATGAGGTGGCAGCCACCTCATCCATCACACCAACCATCTAACAGTTCAACGTTCCATTCACATCAATTAAGAGATCCGCTCCAACACTTGGCTGCTCTCTCAACCATTTCACTCCTCTCCTCATGCATTCGACTTCCGTCTTGGAGGCTATAAAAGTGAGGTCAAGCTCCATATTTTGCTATGGATGCATTGAACCTCTACTATTTTGTACACTATTGTTATTTAGTAATATATTGAAAGACTTTGGAGGTCCATCGGGTGCATCTTGTGTTGGAGTTTTGTTCATGAGGTGATATTGTTGCTTTGCATTGCTATTTCATGTTTTCATTTTGTAGATCTAGTCTATTGGGTATAGAAGCAAACATTTACTGTTGATAAGTTGTTTGTTTGTGCTTAGACAATAGGAGATTTGAATGTAATCAACTGTATTTGGTTATACTTAGATTCATTCTATTTCATTTTATTCTAACACACTAAGTCTCACATTTTGTATTGCAAGTTTTGGTGTTGTTTAGTTGCAGATCTAAAGCTCAAGGGGATTAAGAATTCGGTTGTTCTTCCTCTTCTTGGGCAGCCATATTTTATATAACATAAGTGTATTGTAGAGATCTCTCAAAGGCATTTGCAAGAGACAAGAGCATTGGGATCTAAAAGCCTCATCCATCTCCATTTCTACAATTTTCTCTCCTTTGCAATTTTGTTAAATGCTTAGAAGTTAGATCTAGAGCTATCAGTTTACCATTCATCTTCAGATCTGATATTTTTAGGTATTCTTAGCAGATCTAGACATTCACCTTCATAAAACATACTCATTAATAGATCTAGATCTAAGTCATAGGACACGTCCTAATAGGGCCAAGTGTCCCATGGGGATGTGTTGGGCGCGGACACGACCCTCCCACGTGGGGGACACGTGTTTTTTCGTGTCCCAAAATTGGGACACGAAAAAACACGTGTCCCCCACGTGGGAGGGTCGTGTCCTGCCTCTGCACAAACCGTGTCCCGATTCCAGGACACGATCGCGCGGAAAAAGTGAACCTGCGGTTCAATAAAACCCTTTTTTTCTTTTTTGTTTGGCCATTTGCGAATTGAAGGGAGAGTAAGGGAAGAGTTGGTTTTTTTGCAGGTGAAGGAGTTTGGAAGCATTTGCAAGGGATTTCAAGTTGATTTCATCATCAAGGAAGAAAGAAAATGTCTCAACCAGCTAGGGCAGCAGCTAAAGGGCAAAGGAAAGGGGAGGAATGCCCCATCTAATCCCTCTCGTCCTCTTCCTCCTCCAAGCATATCCTCTTCTGCTCCTATTAGTGCTCCAACTGCTTCTAGTGAAGCTCATGCTCATTTTAACCATGTTTTGGCAAGACAACAAGCACAAGAGAGTAAATACCCTTTGTGGAAGTATGTGACAAGGAAAGAAGGCATTGGAGCAAAGCTTGGTGGGGGAGGCAATGTGTGTTGGACTTGCAATTTCTGCAAGCATGCTTTCAAGAGAACATATTATCGGGTTAAGGGCCATTTGTTGGCCCTCCCTTGTGGGATTTCTTCATGCAAAGCGGTGAGTGTTAACCAAAGGAGGGAGATGGAAAGAGAGGACCATGTTGGGTTAGGGAAGGTGGCTGCAGCAAGCAAGACACAACAGAATGAGGATCCTCTTCCATTCTTGAGGAAACCCTCTAGCACTAGGAGTGATGTTGATGCTTATCCAACAAGAAAGAGGCCAACTTCAAGTGGTCCAATGGATAGGATTTTCCAACAAGAGGCGCGAGAAGAGGTGGACCTTTCCATTGCATTCTATTTCTACCTCAACTTCATTTCATTCAATGTTGCATGGTCACCATTGTTCATTGAGATGTGTTGAACTCTAATGGAACGAGCTCCAATTAGTTATGTGCCTCCTGGTTCAGAGAAGCTTAGAACCACATTGTGGTTAAGGCAAGGAAGGAGGTGGATAAAATTATTGAGCCAATTAAATCAAAATGGCCCACATGTGGTGTTAGTATTGTTTCAGATGGATGGATGGATGCGACACGCAATCCACTCATCAATTTCATGGTGTCTTCCCCAAATGGACCGGTGTTCTTGAAAGCGGTGGATGCTCTTGGAAAATACAAGGATGCACAATATATGGGTGAGTTGTTCATCAAAGTCATTGAAGATGTAGGTATTGATTCTTGTGTACAAATCATCACAGACAATGCACCTGTTTGCAAGGCTGCTGGCATGCTTGTGGAAGCTAAAGATCCACAGGTATTTTCATTTTGGACACCTTGCATAATTGCATTGTTAATTTGCTCATTTATTTGAAATTTTGAGTTGTTAGTTGTAGTCTTGTAGAGTCTAGAGTCTAGACTCATTTATACTTTCTTTTATTGATCTTACAGGTATTTTGGACACCTTGCATTGTCCATTCTTTGAATTTAGCATTGAAATCCAGAGGTATTTTCATTTTGGACACCTTGCATAATTGCATTGTTAATTTGCTCATTTATTTGAAGTTTTGAGTTGTTAGTTGTAGTCTTGTAGAGTCTAGAGTCTAGACTCATTTATACTTTTTTTATTGATCTTACAGGTATTTTGGACACCTTGCATTGTCCATTCTTTGAATTTAGCATTGAGATCTATTGCTTCAAATGTGACATGGATTGGCAAACTTATTGAGGATGCATGCCATATCCGTAACTTTGTACAAAACCACACCAATACCCTCACAACCTACAAAGAGTACACACATCTTTCATTATTGAAGGTTGCAGATACTCGGTTTGCTTCCTCATTCATCATGCTCAAGAGGTTGAGAGAGGTCAAAACCGCTCTTGGGTCCATGGTGATTTCAGAGTTTTGGTCTTTTTGGAGAAAGACGGATCAGATTGCTTCACAAAAGGTGAAGGACACGGTGTTAGATGATGGTTGGTGGGATAGGGTACATCTTAGCATCAAGATCATGGAGCCAATCATTTCTTTGTTGCGGTTTGCAGACACGGACCAACCCATCCTAGCAGATGTTTATGAGGGGTGGGATTCCATGATTGAGTCCATGAGGACCATTGTTATGGAGAATGAGTGTGCCGAGTATGATACATCGACAGAGAACTTATGGTCCACCATACAGGACATTCTTATCTCCAGGTGGGATAAGAATTGCACACCTTTGCATTGCTTGGCCCACTCATTGAACCCCAAGTTCTACACTCAGGATTGGCTCATTGGTGGACCGGGGCCCTCATGCAGAGTCCCTCCTCACATGGATGGAGAGATCTCACAAGGGAGGAAGACAACATTTAGACGGCTACTTCAGGATAGAGACCACCTTGAGGCGGTGGAGGAGGGATTTGCAGAGTTTTCCAGTGGCATTGGGAGATTTGGAGGATATGAGGTGCTTAGAGACATGGGGGTTAAGAAACCCTATGTTTGGTGGACAACTCATGGGGCAACATGCCCTTTTCTACAGAAGATAGCCTTGAGGGTCATCTCTCAAGTTACTTCATCCTCTTGTTGTGAGAGGAATTGGAGTGCATATGGGAACTTGTACAGTTTGAAGAAGAGCAGGCTTGAGCAGTCTAGGGCAGAGACGATGGTGTATGTGCACTCCAACCTTCGTCTTATTTACAGGAAGAGGGATGAGTGGGCAAAGGGAAAGACAAAGATGTGGGATGTCTTTCCTGATGATATGAGTTTGGACAACAGTACTGAGTTGGCATTAGCCAACATGGATCTTAATGATCCAGTGCTAGAGCCGGTCACTTTTGATGATGGTGATCATATGGAGGGGTCCTCCTCCACACCAGCAGATGCAGTTCGTCAGATGGGCACTGGCAGAGAGGAGGAGGATGAGGATCAGGGCAGTGATGAGTTTGTTGATTCAGGCATGGAGGAGGACTATTGAGTCATTGACAGATGGGATTCTTCCATTGTGATCCACCCCTTTTTTGTATTTACTATTAGTCTATTTGGCATTTGCCAGTGCCTAGTGGCATTCCGACATCTATGTAATACATTTTGATTTTGATGACTTAATGAGAAATATGGTTCCGACATGCATCTATGTGTCTCATTGTGATTTGTGAATGACAAATGTGTTGTGATTTGTGAATGACAAATGTGTAATCATTAATGTGTTTTGATTCTAATTTCTATTGAATATTTGTAAATGTTCTAGTTTCTAAATTTTTTTGGATCTATATGTCTATATTTTTAAATTTTAATATATTTAAAAAAAAATATGTATGTATATAAAACATGTCCTTCGTGTCCTGATTCCGGGGGTCACCGTGTCCGTGTCGGACACTCGTATTTTCGTGTCCTTCGTGTCTCGTGTCAGGTGACTTTTGTACTTGCATGCTTAAAAAGTTCCAAATTTTTTCTAAGTACAATTTTTTTTTCATTTTTTTTTATTTGTTTAAATTCATTTCCATCAAATTCTAATAAAATTTGTTTGCTGGTTTTTAGCAGGTCCATAACAAAAGAGGAAGAAACTCTGGTCATTTTTTCACCAGAAAACACCAAAAAGGGCTTTCCAAGGACCTCTTTCTTCTAGTTTCTCAATTCCTTGATTGTAATCCCTTAGATCCAAGTTTAAAAGGACTAAGAGGCATTTTCTATTAAGCAAATTGTAAAAAATATTAAACGAGAGCAGTGGGATACTCAGCGCCCACACCCCATCACCCCTGGGGGGATTCGCATTTTGTCAAATTTTTGAGATTTGAATTTTTCTTACTCAACTTTCACACACTCACTTTGGAATTGCAGGGTGTATAGTTTAATTTCCATTTTAGTAATTTTCATTTTATTTGCAAAAGTAAACTTAGAAATAAAACCAGTTTCGTCGCCACGAAGTATGCTCTCACCACCACCTAAAGGCATCGCCGATTAGTGGTGGTTGATCGGAAAGTGACGCATAAACTTGGTGAGTTATATCTTTTAGTTTTGCATTTTACTTTCCACAATACAATTGTTTAATAAAAGGAACCCAAAGTCTCTTGAACCTCGCTGCAAAGCAGGTCAAGAGCACTCTCTATCGGAGAGCACAATGGTCCTCTTTCTTCAATTTGAATAAACTATTTGCCTACACTGCGTATGCTCTACCCACCAACAGTTCGTTTGAGCCGAGGGATACCAAAAGCAGTTGGAAGCACTACTTAACTTAATACTCATTAATAAAATCAACCTCCCTTTTAAGACAAGTGAAAATCCGGCACTTCGATTGGATTTTGTGTGGGGAAATTCTGCCTGGGGACGCGGGAACCACTGGGAAGAGACCTCAGAGCACCAATGAGACGACATCCTTGTTGCTGTAGTATTGAACACCGCTCTTGAGACTCCGTTCCAGCCCACATGTCCTTGTACGGAGCCACTGATTTCTAAATTTTTGGACATTCCTCCCTGTACCTCACGATATCTCGAGAGTTCCCCCTTTTCCCTAACAAATATTCATACCATAATAATTTAAAAGTAACCAAGAGACATTTGCACTACATTTTCCCTTTCAGCAGCTATACTTATTTGATATTATGACTCCATAAGGCACTGGTCATCATACTTGTTTTCATTTGCTTAATATCATATCAGTATCTTGCATATTTTCGGCAGGCATTTCAATTTTGTTGGTGAAAGCAGGCTTAAAATTTATTTGTGCAAGTCTATTTTGGAACCCTTCTAATCAACACCCTAATAAACTCCTAAAAACATAAAACACCTTTTAACTATTTCGCTGGAATTTCTAAAGACCTTAGAAACATTCCTTAGGGACTACCCCCCTTGGCTTCGTTGGGAGTTTTCCCTAAATGGAGGAGTCAAGATCAGGTGACAACCTTGACTCGAGACTTGCCCCCAAGGGCACACTGAGCAGTAGCAAAGATTTTCTGCTGCGTTAACCAGGTGTGTTGATCCGGCGACAACAAGACTCAACCTATATCGATCTTTGGTTGCATGCAAGTTACCAAAGACTCCATGTTCATTAATGTATTTGCTCAATTCACTTTGTACTTGAGCTTACTCCTCCTCATCAGGGACCAACTTGTCTAATGCAAGCATATACCCATTCTACACCTCTGGATCTATGTGTGGTTTTCTCCTAACTCCACCCCTAGGCGTTGGTTAGGCCAACTAAGATGGAGAATAATATTTTGGTGTAAGTACATATGCTAGGGCATGGAATGGAACATTCAGATTATCCCACCTTTTGACCACATGTTTATGATTATGATCATATAAGATTGCATCTCTCTGCTCAACAATGTCTTTGATTTGGCCAAGCATGCTATTCATCTGCTCATACACTTCCCCAATCACCGACTGATCTATATCTGCAAACCAAATCATACTATAGATGAGCCTGGTGAACTCCAGAATATACCTAACCTGTGACCAAAATTGACTATCGAGAACAATGTCCTCCACCTCAAAGTCATGTTTATCAGATGTGCTTGCAGCTTTGTCTTTCAAATCCTGCCATGAATCACTTGAGACCATACTAGCCAATGCCTCTCTTACCTTCAAAAGCCCCTTGAAGGTGAGGTAGTATCTAGCAAATCTAGCCTTTGTATTCTTCAATAGCTCCGACCTAGAGTGATTGCGAAAAATGTGGTGGGCCATGCTATGATTGGTAATAAATTTTATCATTTTCTTCCCTCTCTTGTACAAGGCACCAATCCATCTATAATTAGGATCCCTCATCTTAACAATATCATGCATCAAAAGGTTTAATGCGTGAACCAAACACCTTGACCAAAATATGTTAGGGTACACATCCTTAATGATTGCTCCTGTTGCCTTACAATTAGCAACATTATCGGTGATGACTTGAACGACATTGTATGGCCCAATCTCTTGAATGGTTTTAAGTAAAGGTTGTGCAAAATTTATACCAGTCTTATAGCGATCTGAGTAGTCATGGGCTGGAAAGAGGACCACACTACTAGCAGACACACCAAAAATATTTATTAATGGTTTGCCTTTAACATTTGTCCAACCATCAGATACAATGGATACCCCATATTTGGTCCAGTCATTTGTAAACTTTCCAAGAACATTATTGACTATGGCTCTTTCCTTGTCGAGTCCCACGGTTCTAGCTTTGTCATACCCAGGGCGCTTGTATCCTTTAGGGGCACCATTGATGGCTTGTACCATTTCATACTAATAGGGTGAGCGAATTAGAACATTGAATGGTACACCACATGCATAGAGAAACCTGTAATTTTTTTAATCCACATCATCTCTACAACCTTGGTCAAGGAAATTTGATAATGTTCTTCGCATAGGCGAGAATCCATTACTATGGGGGCATGAGTATCCCGATCGACTACCAAACATTTTGTGCGAGGCTTTAGATTCAACCCTTGATTTCTTGGATTTGGATTTGTTGTGAGTGGCCTCTTCTTCGTGCTTGTATTTGTTTCTCTATTTCCCTAGCACTTTGTCATAGGTTTTGACACCAACAGTCTTACCTTCATTCCATGGCATAATCCCACATAGATGCTTTCTCACATGGGTATATGAACCTATGTAAGTTTTAGTATAATGGGGGCATATAAACTTTGTGGTTCCACCCCCTTTTCCTCCCCCAAGCCTTGCCACATACTTCCACAAAGATGTTGTATCTTTTTGTTTTTGTCCCTCATCATTCTCAACATCATTATATCCCTCATCATACTTAGCATCATTATCATCATCCCCTTACCCTTCTTCCTTCTCTCTATGGTATGTTCCACTCCCTACTTCTTCCTCTTCATCATTGCCATTGGTATATTGGTTTCTCAGGACCACCATCATAATAAGAAGTGGAACCAAAAACAAAAGCCACATATCCATCATGCTTGTTGCCTCAAGATGAGAATCACTTGTTGCCTGCAATAGAATGATGGAGAAGGAGAAATGGGAAAGAGTCGGAGAAGAGAACATTCAAGATTTAAAATTTTAACATAGTGGATTTTTTTTTTAAAAACAAACAAAGAGTGGGATTTAGAGCCTACCTCTTTAGCTCTCCAATGGTGGTTGAATGTCTCTATGGAAGCCTTCAATCTCCCTTCCAAGCTCTCACAAATAGTAGCCTTCAATCACCCCTCTTCAATCTCCCTTCCAAGCTCTCATAAATTTGCTCACAAACAACTAGCAAACCCACTCAAAACCCTAGCAAATAGGAGTGAAATGAGAAATAGAATGAGTGCAATGGAGTCAACGAGTGTTTAAATCCCCTAAATGAACCCTAGCCATTCCCAAAAAGCCAACTGGAACCATGTCTTGGTTCCAAAAAACTAAAGAGAGTAAAAAAATTCGCCTCAACTCATGGGAGTGCCCAGGGAGCGATTATGGAGCGTTTTTTCCTCCTGGAAGCGACTAGGGAGCGCTCTAGATGCGGCGCTCCCTGTTTGCTCCTTGAAACACGAGGGGATATTTTTTCATCAAGGAGCGTACTCCTTGAAATCGCTCCTAGAAGGGAGCGCGCTTTGGGAGCGAAGCGTTAGCGAGGAGGGCGCTCCCTCGCAGCTCAGGTATGACCATTTTGGTTTGTCAAAGAAATCTTTTTAATTGTGATTTACGTTTGTATTGTGCCTCTAATTAAACAGTCTGATTCAAGTGGCTTTGGGCCATATGCAGGGGAATCTTGCAATAATTTAAAGTTCAATGATTCGAAATGGATGCAAACACAAAGCAATGGTTGTAAGCCTCAATACCTAAGGCAATTTGGCAATTAGAAAATGTTAGATAAAAGTTTAAAGAGAATACAAATGTAAAAGAAGTTGAATGAGACAAAAGAGAGGAAAACAAGAATTAAATAAAATGGAAAAAATGAAAATAGGAGAGGGGAATGGGAACTTAAAGGTAAGCCACTTGGCCTTTCCATTACCCCCTAGCTCTCCTATAACTTTTTGTACTCCCACTTTCCAAGGGGTTTTTCCTATTTGCTAGCCAAGAGAGGAGAATGCCAAAGAGTCCAGAGCTGCAATGTAACCAGACATTGTCTAAATAGAGAACTGAGAAACTGTTGAATGTTGGTTTTCCCATTTGGGTTTCTAGGGTAGATATGTTGTTAATGAGATTGTTCTGTGTGTGTTGTTTATTTTGTAGTGCTAGTTTGTGTCTATTGTTTATGAAGGCTACTCTGCGTTAATGGATGCTTGTGTAATTTAAATTTTGTGAGAATTTTCCTGCTGCTGTAGCACAATAAATTTACTCCATCATTTTGTTCTCCACTAGCAAAAAACAAATGCCAACAACCCTTGAATGACCACCGTCCATTCCAATTTGAATCCTAAGATCAGTAGCTCTCATCTTGGAGCTGTTGCAATCTTGTAGGAAGTTTCTAAATTGAGATTTTTAAGAGTTATTGACTACCTGGACGGTTTTCTCATTGGATGGGCACGCTTCTCTCTTGCTTGAGCATTTTTAGCATTGCTTGGGCGTTTTTATTATTAGCTGGGAAAATTTTCCTTGCCTCTGGGCGTTTACCTTGCTTGTTGGGCCATTTTCCTTTCTTGCTGAGAGTCTTCCTTGCTTGCTGAGCATTTTTCTCATTGCCTGGGGTGTTTTTGTCTTTCCCTAGGTTGTAAGCATCTCAGCTGACAATATATCTTTTGCTGGGCACATCTTTTCCAGGTTGGTTGTGTTACTGCTCAAAATAGCACCCTTGATCAAGGTCATGGATCCCAATGCAATGAGTGGTAAGCACGGGAGACGCTAGTGACCAATGTCACCACGACCTAGCTTCTTAACACTTTAGGTCAACTCCTAAGACCATGGGGGAGTCCCTAGAATTTGGTGAATGATATCTACAATTACTTAAACAAGACACAAACACCTTTCCCAAGAAACCTCTTAGCGAAGATCAGTGCCTTATGGAGTCAAAATATTGAAACAATAATAACATCGAGTGAGAGGAAGGAGTTATAACACTTTGTCACAGATTCCAAGAAAGATGAATTCAATATATTACTGTTGTTATGAAGTTGCAGCAGTCAAAACACTTAAAGAAAATTAATAGAAATCAACCCAAACAATGCCACCTTATCATATATAGTGTACCTTGTATACTAGGGCAAGTGACGTGCTTTCAGAGGGTGGAGGGAAAGCCCTAAATCAGATTTGAAAGTAGATAACCAGATCTGGTTTATGCCCTAATCAACCCTCATATAGATGGTGGTCCCGCTAATAACGCTTCCCAACAAGTGTCCAACCCCCCAACGGTTAATCTATGCCCAAAACCCTGTTTTGTAGGCCTTCAAACTTGGCTGAAATGATCAATATACCTGCTGTACCTGCTATAACAGAGCTGCAAAAGAAACCCTAGCATGCACAAATCATGAGATATCTGACAAACTAACCACAGAAACAAGGCGCCCTTGAAGACTCACCATTAAATTGCCTAGGGTGCACTTTTTTATCCAAACATAAATCCCAAAAGCACGTTACTTTTTTAGATATGAATTTTCTAACTTTTTAGGGTTTCTCCAAATATCATATTTTTTGGTATTTTTACATATATACAACAAAATTTTGATAACAAAGAGGAAGAGAAGGGGTTATGATCTTAGTCCTCAACCCTAGGGCAACAAGAGATCAAGGTCAACGTCCCTACTCAATTTGGCTATTCAAGATTTACCAAATAGGGCAAAGGTTAGAAACCCAAGTTTAGGTCAAATTAGCGAAACCCTAATTAGGGCAAACAATGAATCCCAAGGCCCCACTGTGGAGAGCTCCTTCTCAAACAAGATTGACAAGATGCGAATACAATCCTAATTTAGCTTGCTTAAGGTGCAAAAGCAACATCAAACAAAAAATGGAAAGATCTTACCAACATCCACCAAGAAAGAGAGCAAGAGATTGTTCTTATGTCCTTCCTTAGCCACGCGTTATAACAACTATTGTTTGAATCAACGTTGTAAGATAGCAAAACCCTAGAATTTCATCATTCCACCATTCATCACAAGAGGGATATGACAAAAAGAGAGGTGCGCCTAGCTCAAATGCTCCAATAGACTAAGAGAAAAAGAAATAAGTACATATTAGAACCCCTACCATGTTTACAAATGAGTGCTAGGAGCCTTTATTTATATTAGGCCTCCTAGTCTTTTTTAACTTTAGAGCCCACCTTACTAAAAGATAAAATAACTAAAAATTAGGGTTTGTCATCCACAAGTTGGGGACTAAACCACAAAAGGCTAAAAATAATGATAAAATGATGTAGATGGCTTCAATTGAGTGAAGATCCCTCAGCGTCCTCCCCTTTAGCAAGGTAAGGCTTTCTTCAAGAAGATGACATCATCATGGATTTTGCACAAGGAGACCAAGAGGAGGGGTAATACATGAAAGCAAAGATCCAAGTGGGCATAAATGAAGTGGCTAAGGTAGGAACCTTACATGCTCAATCACCTTCTACATAGCATAAACATGAGTCTGGCTAGGAGCCCCTAAGCCATGTGTCCTAGTGGGTCCATCCCAAGAAGCACCGGAGCACCAACCCAGGGCACAAAGGCCTAACGTGATGGGGGACTTTCGTCAATCAAGGGGCAGTCAACAAAGCTACTAAGTGAATACTCCTTGGAATGAAAACCAAGAGAACCTGCCATGACCAGATCATGGGTCTTAAGCCCAGCTAGACCAACGCCTTTACATAAATAAGCTCAGTCTTGGCCTTTTACAATGACAAAAGACACCTTCACTCTGGTATGGTATATCCTAAAGGGCATGTTGTAGACAATCTGGGGTGTAACAACTGGCTCCAATTGCAGGACATGCGCTCTTCTTGGGAGTGTATGAGAACCCCCTAGAATCTCTTGGAACCTGTAGACCTATACACATATGTAACAACTATGTCTAAGATTGTATCCCCGACAACGATGCCAAAAGATGTTGCTGCCTAATCCGCACTTCTAGTTGATAAAAATCTCAACTCACTGGGTGCAGCCTTGGGGGAAAGCCTCGAGTCAAGTGCACTTCACCATAGCACTCGACTCCTCTGTTTAGGCCAACTCCTAAACAAAGCCAAGGGGAGTGGTCCCTAAGAAATAATCTAAGGATAAAATGAAATAACTAGGAGTTAATTATATGCAACACTTACAAAAGATTTAGCGATAAAGTAAGTACTTGGAAAGTAGATATAGCCTAACAGATAATAAATATATAAAGTACCTAGATTTACAATATAAGTAAAATGTAATCTAAGAGATACATTAGTATTCAAATCTACTAAGCATGAAATATAGATATAGCAAATGAAGACCAGTGCCTTTAAGAAGAAAATACTACTAAGATATAATCAACTTAGATCCTACTTGCAGTGCGGAATTATAAAGCAATAGATGATGTAAATGATCGAGATCTGTTTTGATTGTTTCTTAAACCAACTGAAATCAAGTGTGAGCTAATTACTAAGATAGAATATCGGTGCTCCTTTACCAACTGAAATTAAGTGTGAACTAATTACTAAGATTGAATATTAGTGCTCCTTTACCAACTGAAATCAATTGGGGCTTCAACTAATTACTAAGATTTGTTGTCAGTACTTAGATCTAGATTGTAGTTAGTAAAATTAAAGACTATCCTAGATCTAGATCGGCTAAAGCATTAATTTAAGTAAAGCAAAGCAGTTAATCTAAGTCAACATCCATATAAATTGATGGACAAAATAAATAAAATCTAAGCTAATTAGACATAAATAAATTGCAAAAGGGAAACAACTAGCCTTGAAGCACAAATTTGACATGAGGTAGGGGGGATGCGAGGGATGGTGGTTTATGCCATTCGTTCCTAGCACTTACAATAGTCCAAAGGACAATGAAGGACACTTGTTGATCCTTTATAAGTTAGGAATCAGTCAAGTTTACATTAGGACCAAAGAGGTCAAATTTGTGAAGGAACGAGCTGCCGGTTTGACAACAACACTTCCAGGAATGGGGCTGCCTCTTAGCTGTCAAACCTATGTAAAGAATGCTTTGGACAATGGCTGAAAGTTCACTCAAGGATGCCACTTAGCTGCCACCTAATCCTGCAAATGAACCGTCAACTTGTCCTGTCAGAAGGACAAAGGTTAAGGGGGTTAAAGAAACACGTAAACAATGATGTGAATGAACTTTCTACTGCTGTTTATGCGCTGTTAGGACAGCGGGAAGCAAGCTAAATAACTCAAATCCACTCAAATGAAGCTGCGTTTACACATAAAATATTATAGATCTAAGTATAAATCGGTCTAGCCTTTATGCATGCACTTATAAAGACTTTTTAAGAGATCTACTTGATGATATAACTTGAATGCAAAGTAAATCTAAAACATGCAACTATAGATCTACTCATTATTTAACTTTGTAATTATAGATCCTATATTGCATGCATGTAACCAAGTTGGAAATCTTGCTTTATAGAAGAGGAGGGTTGCAAGAAGAGAAAGCAATGCCTTCAAGTTGGACTATGGAGTCATCAAAGAATTGCAAAGAGGGACTTGTCCATGTAAAATCAACAAGTTGAAGGGATTGTGCTAGACTAACCACAACCTTCTTGATGGATGAGGACTTGCAAGTTAGTTAAACAACTATAGAGGAGTTTGGATCTCCTCTCCAAACTTCTTCCGATGCAACCTACAGGAGAAGGTTAATAAAACATAGATACAATTGAAATAATGTTTAAATTAAGATCCTCTCTAGCAGACTACAATAAGATATAATAACTAAGCAACTTAAATAGATCCCATCCTGCTGGGTAGTAATACCCTTTCAAAGGCCAGTGATGAAGAAAGAATTACAAGCTATTAAATCAACAAAGATTACCTCATATATGAAGAACAAGACAATAACATCCACACATTAGCAAACAACTCCTCATGTGACCTCCAAAGTCTTCACTTTATTCAATTACAATCCTTAAAGAGTACATTAAGACTTGTGCATAAGCATCAACTAACAACCAACAAAGAAAAGAGAGGGGCGAGCTTGCTTAAATAGGAAAATAGGAAGAGGGGGGCGAATTTTGTGAAGTAGAGTGAACTAGAGTGTCATATTGATATGACACCTCATGGAGTTAACTAGAGTGTAATTTGGCACCTCATGAAGTTAACTAGAGCTTAAGGGTGTTAGTTTTTATATAATTCTAACAGTATAATCAAATGTAGATAATAAAATAGGATCAGTAGAAGAACAACCAAGCACATAAACAATAGACACAAAGTTTTATCCTGGGAAACCCAATAGGGAGAAAACCCAACAACCTTTGTATAGAGATAATCAGTCCCGAGAACAGAGTATAGATACAAGAGAGAGAAAGAGAAACTTCTCTAAGTGTGAAAAACCCAAAAATCACTTCTCCTAGCTGTTGCTGTGAACTTCTTCCTCTCTAGTGCGAACTTGCTTGTCTTGAATGGATGACCAAATGAGAGGTTCGACCTCTCTATTTATACACATCAAGAAGTGACTTTTTCCTTTATTGGGCCGACCTGGCTGGGGCTGTTCTGCCCATTGTTTAGGTCAGATTGCCCATTGTTTTGGGGGAGTTTACCCACTGAGCCAACTTGTCTAACTGACAGGGCCGACTTGTCTTGGGGGAAGATAAAATAACATTTAAAAATTCTTTTCTTTGTGTATTTTCACCCCAAGGTTTACATTGATTCTTTCAAGGGTTTACATGATCAAATACATCAATATCTTCTCCCGTAGGAGGTACAACAATAATATAATAAAATAGCTTCCGAAGCTGCACTATTTCCAACACTCCCTCTGAACGAGGAAGGTATTCTTCGAACAAGGTCATCATCAACATCACGATCATCTGGATATCATATGTACATCACATCTATCTTGATCATCTCTATACATACTGAAGGTCGTCAACACAGTCTCAATCCAGCGAGAAGTGTCATCATGCATCTACTCCACACAGTCCATCGGTGGATCCATACATCAGCTGAGCAACTCTACAGTCCATCGGAGATTCCAACATGCATCATCTCAAGACATTCCATGGGGGATCATGTATCAATACAATGTGCCTCAGCTCAACCCAGTCCATCGAGGAACATGCACAAGGATAGCGTGCCTCAGCTCAACCCAATCCATCGGGGAACATGCACCAACTCAACCAGTCCATCGGTGAGTCCAAGAGTACTAGCGTGCCCCAGTGTGTGCTAGTGTGCACCAGCCTCTCCATCCCGTCTCAGGATGTCTGAGAGATCTCCTCACTCCATCACAGAGTGATCCGAAGAGTGCACTAAATCTCTCCATCAAGTTCCATGATGTCCGAGAGATCTCCCCACTCTACAAAGTGTCCAGGAGTGTGCGTTGGCCTCTCCATCCCTTCTCAGGATGTACAAGAGATCTTCACACTCTTTCTTAGAGTGTCCGGAAGAATGCAGTGGCCTCTCCATCCAATCAGGATGTCCGAAAGATCTCCTCACTCCATCACAGAGTGATCTAGAGAATGCAGTGACCTCTCCATCCTATCAGGATGTCCGAGAGATCTCTTCACTCCATCAGAGAGTGATCCGGAGAATGCAGTGGCCTCTGCATCATCTTTCCCTCTCAAGGAGGGACACGTTCTCTACCACACCAAGCCTTCCACGAAAGTTTACAAACTTTATCCTGGGAAGAGGCTTGGTAAGAATATTTGCAGTTTGGTCATATGTCGGAACATACTGTAGCTTGACTGCACCTTTCTGCACCATATAACGGATGTAGTGATAGCGAATCTCTATATGCCTCGACTTGTCGTGGAATACGCGATTCACTGACATCTGCACGCTGCTTTGGTTATCATAGTGAATCACAGTTGGCTCTGGAATCTGTCCAAACAATCCCGCAAGGACTTTCCGAAGCCACACAACTTCCCGAGCTGTAGTGCTAGCAGCCATGTACTTGACCTCTACAGTACTAAGTGCTACTGTGGTCTGCTTCCTGCTGCACCAAGAAATCACTGCAGAACCCAGGCTGAAGCAACACCCGAAGGTGCTCTTCCTATCTGCAGCACATCCGACCCAATCTGAATCTGAAAATCCCTGCAATCTCAAGTCACATTCTAAAGCATATCTCAGGCCATATCCCATAGTGCCACGCAAGTACCTCAACATATGTTTTGCAGCAACCCAATGGAATTTTCTCGGCTTGCACATGAACTCGTTGAGGGCATTCACTGCAAATCATATATCTGGTCCAGTGTTTGTCAGATACATCAAGGATCCAATCAATTGGCGATACACAGTGGGATCAATCAAATTTGAATCGAAAGTAGAGTCTCTCAGCTTCTTCAGATTCACATCCATCGGTGTGGCCATGGACTTATAGTCCAACATTCTTAATCTCTTCAGTATGCCAATGGTGTACTTTCCTTGACTCGGGAAAATCTCATTGTGCCTCTGCCATACTTCAAATCCCAAGAAATAATGCATCAATCCAAGATCCTTCATTTCAAATTTAGAGGCAAGCATCTTCTTGCACCATACAATAAGTTTCTCATTCCCAGTGGGAAATAGATCATCAACATAGAGTACCAAAATCAGTGGCTCACCATAATCAACTCCCTCTGTGCTGGAGTGTCCTGCTCCCTCTGCATTTGAGCATCCTGCTCCCTCTCTGGAGCTATCCACAGAGCATCCTACTCCCTCTCACTTCAGGTGCCAATCTGAGCACCAACTTTCATAGAGTAGAAGAGCACAATTGCTTACTAAAATGTAAGTATTCATCCTGGTGACGACCAGGTACATCAAGGATCCTCTCAACTGACAGTCTGAATCTACCAGCAATGCTATCAGTGTAGCCAGGTACTCGCAGTCATCATGCTGGATCTGCTCAGGATCTCAACTGTGTTCTTTCTTGTTCTAGGAAGATCTCAACACATCATCAATAGACCAAGATCCTCAACTCAAGGGCTAACTCCCTCTGAACTACTGGAAGGGGAGATGATCTCATCTCCTTAGGGTCTATCAGCTCCTCATCCTCAATGTCAGATCGGATCCTCTGGGCCTATGGGTCATGTATCAAATATAGCTGGATGTGTTAGGTCCTCGTCATGACTTCCATCTAACTACTTTGTCTAGGAGTCATCCTTCTAGGCTGAGATTCATGCTCCTAGAAGCTTCCTGCTTTTGATTAATCTGAACATCAACGGAATTCATGTGTCCATCACTTGTTCATCGGAACAAGTTTCATCATCCTTCTCTTGTAGGCCATATCATATGGTCTTTTCCCTACAAGTCAAATCCTATCAGATGATTAGTGACATTGCATGATCAAATTTAACCAATTTCTATGCAATGTAATGGCAATAGTTTACACAGGTATCTAGGCATCTTGGCTAATGTTTCAGCACAACAATCATAAACATGTCTCCCAAACACATATGGTAACTATCTAAATGTTTGCTATCTCCACTAGAACATGCCATCAAGAGTGTGCACTACTCTAAGCATGTAGGAAGGAGATATCATCTACACTGGCTCCATCAGGTGTTCATGGAATGTTGTGCAGCTCATATAACAAGTACAACAAGTGCCTATGGTACTACATGAAATGCTCAACACACTTCCTGATAGATCTGCATATAATTTGATATGTATAAGACAAAACAGATCTATGTGAGCAATGAAACCAAATACTTATCTTTTATTGTTTTTTGTGGGTGGGCTCCCACTGCCTTCTTGTGGGAACCATGAGAGACCTCTGTTCTTCATTTTCTTGTTGGGAGCCCATCGCAGTCTGGATCTCCATATCATCATCTCAACATGGGGAGCACTAGAAGAACTCTGAACGATCGTCATTCCTTGACTTGTTGTGAGGAGTGTCTTCATCAACATCAGCAGTTGAGGCTTCATGCTTCCTTTTGTTTGAACTTTGACAATTACTGGCGTAATGGCCATATGTCTTGCACTTGAAGCATTGAATATGTGAGAGATCCTTTTCTTCTTCTTCTGATCTGGAGAAGGACTTGATCTCCTCTCTTGATTCTTATGGTTATGAAATTTTCTTCCTTTTCCTCTGCCTTTCTTAGCATGAGATATAAATGCTTGATTTTCTTCGGATTGAGGGCCATGAAGTTTCTACTTTGCTGCAATCCTCGTCTCTTCCTGAGTACGATCTGCCTGTAACATGTCAAATTTGGGCAACTTGGTTCGTCCACTTATACTTTGGATAAATGATTCCCAAGAGGGTGGGAGACCATTTAAAGTGGTTATGACAAGCTCCTTATCATCAAGGGATTCTCCACTAGAACTTAGTTTGTCCCTTAGTTCCGAGATCCTCATGAAGTACTCAACAATTGATTCTGACTTTGACATCTTCAGATTTGATAGTTGATTTCTCAATGTGAGAGTAACATTGATGTTACTATGTTCAAACAACTTCTTTAGGGTTTTGAACATCTTCCTAGTTGTCTTATTTTGTGAGATCCGAGGAACCAAATGGTCCTTTACTGAATCTACCGAGATTCTTCTTGCTCTTGCATCATTCTTTCTCCATTGAGACTTGTCCTCTTATGCTTCTGGTTCTGGAACCTTCTCATCGATGAACTTCAAACTATCATTTTCTTCTAGTATGAGAAGAACCCTAGACTTCCAAGAGATGAAATTGGAAGCTCCATCAAGTCGATCTTCAACCTTCATTCCAATCATCTTGACTGTAGATCTGGACTAGAAACCCTAGCAGGAGCT
The DNA here is from genome assembly GCA_027924585.1 of Larix kaempferi. Classification (NCBI taxonomy): domain Eukaryota; kingdom Viridiplantae; phylum Streptophyta; class Pinopsida; order Pinales; family Pinaceae; genus Larix; species Larix kaempferi. The sequence continues at coordinate 21,659,925 of BSBM01000361.1, forward strand.
AGGTCAAAAATCAAGTTTGGATTCTTGCAAAACTTACTCCACAGATAGATGCGCCCTATCAAGGCGAGTTGAGAGAAGGTAAGATCGAGCAAAAACTGTGGATCAGACAGTCCAAAACTTGAAACCCTAACTTCTACAGTTACTGCCACAGCTGCAGAATTAGGTCAAAAATGAAACTTCTTAGAACTGGATTTTTCCTTCACCAAAAGATGCGCCTTCCCTAGGGCTAAGCTTCCAATGCTCTTCTCAAGCCAAACTGATAAGGGAAGGCCCTGAAAAGTGAAACCCTAGTTTTCGGCAATGGCTTCTTCTAGTACCACTCTGATACCATGTTAGTTTTTATATAGTTCTAGTAGTATAATCAAATGTAGATAATAAAACATGATCATTAGAAGAACAACCAAGCACAGAAACAATAGACACAGTTTTACCTTGGGAAACCCAACAAGGAGAAAACCCAACAACCTTCGTATAGAGATAATTAGTCCCGAGAACAGAGTACAGATACAAGAGAGAAATATAAACTTCTCTAAGTGTGAAAATCCCCAAAATCACTTCTCCTAGCTGCTGCTGCGAACTTCTTCCTCTCTAGCGTGGATGACCAAATGAGAGGTTCGGCCTCTTTATTTATACACATCAAAAAGTGACTTTTTCCTTTACTGGGCCGATCTGACTGGGGCAGTGTTTCCCATTGTTTGGGGCATACTGCCCACTGTTTTGGGGCAGTTTACCCACTAGGCCGACTTGTCTAACTGACAGGGCCGACTTGTCTTGGGGGAAGATAAATTAACATTTAAAAATTCTTTTCTTTGTGTGTTTTCACCCCAACGTTTACATTGATTCTTTCAAGGGTTTACATGATCAAATACATCAATATCTTCTCCCGTAGGAGGTACAACAATAATATAATAAAATAGCTTCCAAAGTTGCACTATTTCCATCAAAGGGCTCCTCATGTGCCGCTTAGGAGACAAGGAGGGGAAAAATAGGGATTGATTGAGATCAAATCCAATAAAAAATGACACCTCACTCAAGGAGGGCAAATTAGGGAATAATCTTTTTTACCGACCTCCTAAAATCACTCAAATTTGTGTAGAACATGCAGAAGTTATGGGATTTAGTCTCGAAGGGGTGTGCTAGACTAAATGAGGGGTCTAAAGGAGTGTATGATATGTATAGCATTGTATACTAATGTGTTTGACACTCCCTTTAATCATTTTAATACAATTTTACAACATTTACCCCCCCAAGGGACCTAAACTAACCAAAAAATACAAAATCCATGACAAAAGACCAAGGACTAAGACACCAGCCTATGGCAGTTGGAGTAAGGTTGCTCATGGCTTTGGAGGCATGACTGAGTGAAAAAACTTTGACAACATAGATCACTAGTATCTCTATTTATCTCAGTAAGAAAAAACACTCTAGAGCACCTTTTACTAAAATTGTCATAGTTGGGCTAGACCTTTTACACATATAATATAGATTTCATGTCATTTTACAATTATCATCATTTTACCATGAACAAAAGAGATACAGGGAACCAAGAAGAGGTGGAAGAATAAGAGAGTAATGCTTGGCAATGCCTTGGCCCTACTAGTCTTTCAGGTGATCATCTTCGTCTTTAGTCTTCATGATCATCCTAGTGCAAACTGGGTGGTAATAAGATGCATTAGCTTATTTTGATTATCTTTAGTTGCTCCGAGGATGAGAATAAAGATTGACTGTATATGCCCTTCTGCTTTTATTTTCAGCTTTCTTTTAAATATTCTCATGGTAATATGAGATTTATTTTCCAAAATAAATTAACATCATATAGCAGAAAGTTATCCAGGATGCAAAAAATTCATGAAGTGAGGCAAGGGGCAAGAAGTCCTTTTGTTGAGAAACTGACAAGTGACAACTTTTGGATGTTAACCAATGATCATGATGATTTGTCAAAAGTCTTTTGGGGGAGACAAGCAATGAAATTCTTTCTAGTGATACAATGGCTGTGCTCTTTTATTTTTCCTGGAAGAGTCACTGGTGTTGAAAAAGGGCCTTGACACACACTGTGCTAATGCATCTGTCCCATGCATCAATAATAATTGATTTTGCAGGTTAATAATGTGGTGATACAATGTGTCACCTACCCAAATTTTTGAACATTATTATTTATTTGCAAAAATACCTTATGTTAAATTTAATTACAAGTTTTGTAATTATGATCAGTTTTGATCATGGATGAATGTAATTACTGAATATTATTATTTAAATAAATTATTTAGGAGACAAACACTCAAGAGGACTGTTGAATGAGTGTTCACTGACCCACTAGGAGGAATGGAAGCTGTTGGAAGATATGGGACACATGGCAGCAGTTACATCACACCACTAACTGTTGGTTATGGACAACTTCCCCAAAAATAGGGCATTATCCCCTAGGTGGAGGGAGTGAGCAGGTAGCTCATTTAATGACCCAGTAACATTTGAAAAGGCCTAGGCCCTATAAAGGCAAATTCGAATTGGGCAGGCAGCCCTTAATCAATATTTCTGCAGAATATTTTCCTCTTGGAAATCAGGGGATTTCAAGAGAGATTCGAATAAGGGAGGTTAGTGGTGATTGAAAACTGAGTTTTGCTTATTTACTGAGGAGAAACAGAGTTGTAGGAGCAAGTCTTTTTGGACTGCTACCTATTGAAGATTTAGAAGATTACTGCTACTACAAGAAGAAGTCCTAATCCCTGAAGTTGCTTCCTCCTGGTGGTTCAGCGAACAGGCTCGGGGGTCCTAAGACAGCATTTGACTGTTTTCAGGAGTTTGGTTGGGTGGAACAGTCTTCCTGAGTTGTTTGTTTCCCTACAGAGTTTCTCAAGTTTTTAAAAGATTTCCTAACTTATGCTCAGTAAATAATCCTGTTCTGTTTATCTAGTATTATTCTGTTTATTTGCTTTCGAAAAGGATCTAATTCTGGAAAAGTTTAAGTCTGAATGTCTAAGTTTAAATGTTAAATTGATAAATCAATATCCCCATTTTTCCACATGTTGTTTGGGAGCATCGTACTCTAGTAGAGATATGCAAATTAAAGTAGATTAGAAGATAGGCAAATTGCCATTTAAATTCGATAAATAGATAGTAATTATTTATGTTTCAGTTTTTCTGTTCCCAAGTTAAATAATAGTAGAAAGATTCTGCATAGTATCTATGAATGTATTATAAGTATCAGAGCTTTCTAAGAAATTAAATAATGTATAATTTCTGTATTCATATCAATTTTCTGTATAAAAGAAAAATATAGAAATCACAGGTATGTATGTATCATAACAGAGTAACAATTAAATGATAGTGATCATCCAAATAAGATTATACATAACAATCATTACCAGTTTTCTTATTTGTTTACAGACACTTGATTTCATTATCTCTGTTAATGTTTTTCAAGGTTATTATCTTTCTGTACTATTAACTTGAATTACATGCTGTAAACAAAAGCTTTTCACAGTCATTCTATAATTTTCAAGTTTCTACAATACACTCATACACACACTAATTTTCTTTTATTTCTTATTTTATCAATTTCATAAACTTACAGTTCAAACAGACTATAGATTAAATAGAAATATTCTGTTGCTGATAAGAAATAGCTTTCTATCGCTTATTATAAACATCGTGTTAATTATCATCCTAACAAACAGTAGAAACTCTATGAACATCACTTTGTTTATACGCACCTATTCTATTGCAAAGCTGTTAGTGTCATTAGTATTTTGTTTAGTTTTTATTTCAAACCCTAGTAGGTTTAGTCTTCCATTTTTTATCTTTGTTTTATCCAAATACAAATAAAACACGAATGTAGGGTTTAATACTATTCGTTTCCCATGTACATATTATTTTAAACCATTTCGACATTTCACTCTATTATTTATCAACATTACCAAACAAGGAATTACGACATCAACTTACAGTATCCAGATAAACAAACCAGATATCTATACAAATGTTTTAACATACATTGTATTACCAAAAGGGGTATTATCTTACACAGAGATTGAGCCCTCGGCTCTCTTTCTTACTGTCTCAAACGATTACAAAAACAAGTCGAATCTCACAGAACCTCAAACATCACAACAGAATAACCTCTAAACGAAGACGAAGCTCTCAAGCAACGTTTATAATATGTTTTGAAAAACAAGGTTACACAGGGTTATCCCAAAAATTCAATAGGCAGAAGAGCCCAAATATTCAAAATCGACGAGTTATATCTCCAGTCGATAAACATCAAAGTTTACAAAATATAGCACCCAAGTATCACTGTCAAATAAAAGTGTTTCGAAGATTTCCCCAACCATCTTCAACGACAGAGCCACAGCATAGACGAAGAGCACTATGAGGGTATGGAAGACCTGAAGCTTATCGGTGTAAGAGTGCGTGGTTTTTCCTTTCGCCAGACCCTAGTCAAACCTTCTTTTTACACCCTGCACCTACAAACAATAGTTTGAAGTTAGACTCATGCTACTATCAAACTGAGAATCGAGATACAGTAAAAGAAACATTATTTCATCTTGGACACTTACCTTCACCGCTTGTGGCCAGTCTTGGCATACTTTAGGACGACGAAAAAGGGTTCGTTCCAGTCTCGACGAGAGAACGCAAGCACTTGCTGTTTGCAACGCATTTGTACCATACAACGAAGAACTTCAAACCTTCAACACTTCATGACTCTGAACTTGGACTCCATCTAAAATTACAACACCATTATAGAGGTTAAAACCTGCAACCTTCTGCACTAGTTCACAGATCTCGGGTTCAAAACCCTTGCAAACTTTCCACCAAAATCTCGGCAGCCTGTCGGCCACCTCCAGCCATAACAATAACACAATGAACCACTTTTCCAAGTTAATAACTCATACACACAATAGATGTTAGGGTTACCATCCGACGGCTTAGACTCACGATCATCGACGGTTACAACAGTGCCAGTTATGTCTACCTTGGTATCAACAAAATCAACATTTAATGCCATCCTCCATTACTGTTTGACATTGCCATCTTGGCAAACACTTAAGTCAGCAACAACCAGTACCAAGGCGTATTATTCTGCCACAATAGCAAGCAACAAGGAAAGCAAACCTACGTGGAACATGGGCTATCCAACTCGGCAGGGATATGGCGCCAACTCGTTAATGGAAGATCATTACATGATCTCTTTTACAGTTCAAGACACATGCCAACTTAATTGATTCAACGGCCTGTCCCATATAGAATTTAATGCCCACTCTGCATTACCTTTCGACATTGCCACTATGGCATATGGTGGAGCAAGTACGATCAAACGCTTGGCATATAACCCTTACACTTCGACGAGCATGGAGGCATTCACGTCTACGTGGATCTCTGGGTTTATAACTCGGCAGGGAGACAGTACTAAGCTTTTATTGCAGTATTGGATACGTGATCCCTACCATAGCTCGAGACCGGCGCCAAATTGATGAGCCAGCGACCTACCAAATCCATTTAATGTTTGTCAGTACCTCGATGTGATAACAAATATTACATGTTTCATTGTTAACATAACAATATTTAACAATGTCGTAATTGTCATAGTAGTAATAACTTATATGCATTATACGATTATAATTCCAAGGTTTGCACTTTATTGTCATCGCTTTTTTTTTTTTTTTTTTAACAGTAACAGGGAAATAGGTTGTATTTATAAAAGCTGTGCACAGCTATTCATTACATGCATTCAAAAGATTTATAACAGAAGAGGAAATGTCTGGAAAGACTGTAACTCTGATTTCTAACAACATGTCTTTGCGAGCTCTGAGTTTTGTCTTTATATAACTATCCAAAATGGAGCTGGAGTAAACTCTGATAAATTCTCTGTTGAGTATTAAGCAGAAATGCATTGACAAAATAGGTACAACATTTTGAAACCTGAGCTACGTTGTAAATTAACCATAATTCTTTAACTGGGCAGAAGCTGCGTCCACCATTTCCTGGTTGATTTCCTGATTGACCGTGGGGGTTTCGTGCACCCAACTTCCTTGAGTTTTCCCTGTAAGAATTGCCATGTCGTCCTGCAGCATGTCCACTTTTCCCATCAGCTCGAACAAATTCTTCTCCAGGTCATCTATCCTCGAGTCCTGGCAAGAAAGCTGGGAGACCGTGTGAGTAATATCCATGGCCATCTTTGCATTTTGCTTCACGCTGGTACAGACGGCCTCGTAAGTGTTTCGAACAGAGAGCTTAATGTCCACCACAGTTCGGCTCAGGGCGGCTATGGCCACCATAACACTCTGCATTGTATCAATGTTACACGATGGTAGCAGCAGGCGACGGGAAGGAGGGGAGTCTAAATCGCAGAGGGAGAGGCGACTCAGGGCACTGGAGAAATGGGGAGGACGGGCCATCGCGGAGAAAGAAGAAGGAGGAGCGGATGGGGGAGTTAATAATGGCTCGTGGGAGCTGACAGCGCAGCTGGGAGCCATGTGACAAGTGCTAGGATGACCGGGGAGGCGTGTGGCCGAAGCTACGGAGGAGGGGGTGAGGATATAACCAAAGTTTGGACAAGGGGATAGGTGGACCCTCGAGACAATGGACCCAACCTTGAGATTTGCAATGGATTTATTGATACTTAACATGTAACTTAGGGAATGAAATGATACCCCATGACACCAAAGAGGTCCTTGACTTGCCCGATTTCTAACAAGATTCCTTTATTAGCCGCTAAGTCCGCAAGCCTATTGTTCTCTCGGCGAATGTGGAAAAAAGAGGCCTTTGAGAGATGAGCATTGGAATTAAGTCTTTGCATGAATCTGTGGGCTTTTGATCCAGGTTTAGCAGAACCCCTTCTCATAATTTGAATGACATGTCTGGAGTCTCCGTAGATTCTGAGTTTGTCAATGCTGAAGTTGGAAGCCATGTCTAAAGAGAAAATGAGAGCTAGCCACTCTGCCTCATTATTTGTCTTGCTTCCTAGTCCCCAAGAAAAGGCTGCAACTTTATTTCCTCCGGGATCGAAGAGTATCCCACCTGCACCTGCCACCCCAGATTGTCATCGCTTTCATACATTATAATGTTTGTATTTAATTTACAAATACTTACATAGTATTGTCATGATCCTAATGATGCATATATTGCCAACATCTCCGATATATGTTTAATATTGACATTAAAACGAAAATAGGTATAGTCACATTATTGTTTTCATAAAGACTTTGGATAAGTCATGTTTTGGTTATAAATAGAATAAAAATTATATATATAGTCCAAAGCTTAAATTGCACTATATCTACATAACATTTGGTTAGTCATGTTCATATATTATTGTTTTTTTCTCTTCATATATATTGAATATTAGTGGTTGCAAGAGCTTACAAGCTCATAACTTATACATACATTTGGTACTATCATTCTAAATGACGACGACACGACAGCTATCACTATAACCAGCTAGAACAATGACGACAACAACAACAATGCCGTTAATAAGATACTTGTTCGATAGTTAACTTGGGTTGAGTTTACTCAGTTATAAGATGAACTTTGGAAAGCAAAGGTGTAAACATGCGAGTCATACCTGTACGTTTTTATAGTTGCAACAATCTCTAAACATGCTATTTTTATTTACGACGTTGAATTGAGCTTTACACGAAAACTGGAATTTATTGCAATCATGAAACTCCTTACCTGTCGTCTGCACATAAGACAGGTCAAATGCTTTAGCGTTGCAGCTAAGTAAGCTTCGGGGTCCCTCATAGGACTCCCTTGGACAGCAAAGAAGCAAACTGTCAGTATCGTCTCAAAGAAAAAGTACCATGTCATATTTCTAACCGGGCATTTCATTATTACATCAATCATACATATCGTTGCATTTGAAAGGTGTCGCATCAAAAGTCTGATCTATTCATGCATTTAACTATCTGAATGATAGTTGTTATAAATGTAATTAAGTTGTCGCTGTCACATTAGTTATAATAGAATTTTATTTATGTTTAGTACAACAGTGGTTTAGTTAACGTTGTTACATTTAGTAATTATTATTTCCGCAATTATAAATTATCCTAAATTAAGCTAGTTGTTGCTATTTACAAAAATTTTAAATTTTTATGAAAACATGGGATGTTACACAATGGCTGTGCTCTTTTATTTTTCCTGGAAGAGTCACTGGTGTTGAAAGAGGGCCTTGACACATACTGTGCTAATGCATCTGTCCCATGCATCAATAATAATTGATTTTGCAGGTAAATAATGTGGTGTCGAGCTATGACTGTTTAACTATATAACAGATATCCAAAAAGGCTAGCATATGTAAAAACATCATTATTCTGACTTGATGCCTAGTACCACAAGACTGATTTGCCCTATGACTCCCAAAGAATAACAAATTCCTTGGCGATGAGTTTGTTGATTTAGAATGTGTACCCTGAACCAAATGTTTTAAACTGGGTTCTTGTGATGGGCTGTCTCCCTAATGCAGATTTTTTGAGACAACTAGAGCTTTCTATTAAATGTATATAAATATGCTTGCTTTATTGATTGATGAGTGTGTGGTCGAGATGTAATATAGTGAGGATTCATATAGGTGAAAGTAGGCATCTGTAATGGAGGTAGGTATATTCGTAAGGTTCTTAGTTAACAAGGTTTCCAGGATCACACGTCAATTGGAACTCAGAGTGACTAATATTTATCAATCATGATTTGTTTGCATTTTCAATGAATTATGAAGTTGGGTAAATTAAGGTAGACTGGATACTGACCAAAATCCAGATGTGGGCTCAAACTCGAATTACTTTTTTTTGTTTGCTAGAATCTCCCTGACTTGCAGGAGTGGCCTTTGGTTTAAGAAATCATGACGCAGGGGCATCTAAGCCATCAAAGTCACCTAGGGATCGCACACGGCCTGGGCCACACCAACCCTCAACTGGTTGGATTTTGGGTGTCTCCTCCCAACTAGCTCACCCCTAAGGGGAATTGAACCCGGGTCGCCCTGCTGACGAGACCCACACCTTAACCAAATGAGCTAGCGGGAATTGAACAAACTCGAATTACTTAGAAAGTGAACTTATCGAGTATACTTTTGAATGGTTTGTCATTGATGTTTTCTTCCTGTATTATAATGCTCCAATTATGTAAAAAATAGAAAAAATATTCTTAGATTCATGACTTGGCCATTGAAAGTAAAGTTTAGACTTTAGACTGCAATTTTAAAATGATATCTTACATCAATGACTTGTTTAAAACTTTAATGTCAATTTTAATATTTCTATTTGTTTATCTTTTTCAAACTTTCTTTAACCTTATAATTGGTTAAGGTTCTGGCATTGTTGTCGCAATTCTCTACTGTTAGTCGATGACTGGGTGACTTTATTTTGTGCAGGATGTAGCCGAAAACTTGCTTAATCGTTGTGGTCATCATCCTCTTACAGTTGCTGTTATTGGAAAAGCTCTAAGGAAAGAAACACGACCAGAGAAATGGGAGAAGGCCTTAAGTGACCTACAAACATATGCCACATATGCCCCTGTTCCAGTACCATATTTGAATGAAAAAGAGGCAGAGAATGCAGCTACTGTATATGGCTCTTTTGAATTTAGCCTGGAAGCTATGGCTTGTCACGCAAGAGACCTGTTTACTGCATTTGCAGCACTTTCATGGGTTGAACCTGTCCCTGAAGTCTGCCTTGAAGCTGTATGGTCAGCTCTAGGGCAGGATAGCACCTTTCTTCTTGCAGCAAGCAAACTTATAGAAAGTTCTTTGTTGTCAAAAGGATCTTTGTTCACAAAAGCAGAGACATATATGATGTATCATGTGCATGATATGGTTTCCTTGTATCTTGAGAATAAGGTGCATGATGCAATCAAGATGCTCCTAATGGACGCAAGATCTGAAGCTTCTGCGGCTGTTGCACCATGGCTTTTTGTCTTTGGGAAAGAAGAAGCAAAGAAGGTTGCAGAACAACAACTGAAAGGCTTTCTAAGATCAGTGCATGAGAGACAAGTGGTGGTGACTTTGGAAGCAATTGTTCAATCTCTTCAAGCTAGTAAATCAGTTACTGAATTAGAAGCAAGCAGTGTGAATTTCAGATGTCTTGTAGGCCCAGAGATAGTGTACTTGATTTCAGAGGGATCTGAAATTCTTATTGCTGCTGTTGCAAGGTCAATGTCTAATTTCTTTTGTTTAGATGATTACATGCAATACATGGAGAGCCTGGAAAGTGTGGGAATAATTGAGAAGCTTACAAAACTGCTAGAAACATGTGATGATCCATTAGTTCAGACTGATGTTGCTATGGTATTGTCAAGACTTGCTGAATGTGGAAACGAGGATATGGCAAATGAAGTACTCATGAAAATTCCGATGAACAAGCTGGTGGATCTGTTAGATCCAGACATTGAGGAGTTACATGATAGCTTATTGAAAACATTAATGATCTTGGCCAAGGCTGGAAAGGAAAAGGCTGTAGAGAAAATGTTCATCGCTGGTATTGAGAGAAAGTTGATAGAATTACTGGAAAATGGGTCGGAGGTTGCTCAACATCGCGCTGTCATTGCGTTGAAGTCATTTTCTGAACTTGGAGGTTCTGATTTAGTGCATGGATTTCTAAGGTCAGGAATCATGGAGCATTTACCATGGCATGCTCGGCTCAGCTTAGAGAAATTCACAAATTCAGAAAGGGCAATACCATCTTTACCGAAGAGACATACAGTGGAAGAGCTTGTTAGCAATATTCTGGACAAAAACAACATCAATGCAATGGAGGCAATGCAGAATCTTGTCCCTATTGTTGAAAAGGCAGATGTACCTGAGATTAGAGAGATGATTTTGCAAACTGCCCTTGTAGAGAACTTAGAAAAACAGCTGCAGCATGTATTGTCTGACAATAATAGAATAAAGTCTGAAGCTATATTTGTGCTTATGAAATTGGGTTCTTCCGGAGGTGAGCCATGTATCAGGAAAATACTCAAGTTCAATATTGTTCAGAACTTGATTTCTCTGATGTCTTGCAAGTCACCAGAATTGCAAGATACAGCTTACACAGCACTTCATCAGCTGATGCTTGGAGCAGGGGGGAATCTGGTTGTAGATAGAATATTGGAAACATCTCAAATTGAAAAACTAACACAGCTACTTGAGAGCAGATCATTGAAAAAAAATGAGATAAGCATGCAATGTCTTGAGGATTTGGTTGTCTTAGGAGGTAAAGCATGCATAGAACGTATGCTGGCATTGAATGTTGTTGAGAAACTTGCAATACTTGAAAAAGATAATAGTCAGTTTAACGGTGTAGTTATGAATTTTGTAAAGGGAGTAGATAAATGTAAATACCTATCAGGAGCAGAGAGGCGGGTCACAAAGCAGCAAATAGTCAGGAAAGTTAAGACAACCCTGAAGGATGCCAATCTTGTCGCACGTATCATAGGTGGGATAGAATGTGCTTCTAGTTCTAAAGGATCTAGTAGGAGCAATAGGAGGAAAAAGTAATCAGATTATAGGAGTGAAACATGGCTGCACAATTTCTCGAAGCCGAGGTTCTGCTTATTAGGAAGATACATTCCAGTTGTATGTTTAATGCATTTTCAATAATTCTACCATGGAATGAGATCTTATAATGTGAATTTGAAAAAGGAACCTCGGCATTTCCAATGAAAGAACCAAACCGTAAACAGTCATTAAAATATTGAGGCCCGAGTTTACTCGAACATATTATCCACCAAATGACTGCTGAATTCAAACACATGACTACCTTTTGGTAAATCTCATTCTCCTCCCCACTCAGCTTACTCTACTTTTTGCTGTATCATGGGTACATTGAAAAAAGTTAAATTGAGCGAGCGGGATCAAGATGGACCAAGTGGAACAAATAGCTACATGAAGATTCTGGATGACTTAGTTGTCAAGCTAGAATGATAATGTATTTATAATTTATTGTTAAGTTTTGTAAGGATGTTAGGTAGATGAGATGATGCAGCACTATGAGCTCCTGCCCATTTGTTCTATCATAAATCAATATATAATATATATTCATAATCATGTGATTAAAAACTAACACATTGACATGGTAAAAGGGAAAATTCAACTCATGTCACAGAATCAAATATGGCAATGGTGTTTAACATTTGAAAGCACTTCGTATTTGATTAAAAAAGTTCTTCCTAACAAGCATCCCTTTTTCTCTGTCCTCAAGGTTACTTCACATTTTCTTGAAGTAGAGTTCCTATTCATTCTGATCTACTATTGAGATAATTATTACTAATTTATCATTAACTATAATCATACTTATTTGAAATAGTTTCATTGTTATTGACATAATTATTACCGACTTATCATTAACAATGACAATCTGTTTAAGTTCTTCAGCACATAGTAAGAGTCCTAGTCTGATTTCTAACCTACCTACGTAGGAAAACAGAGAACTGATATCTCTATCAAAGCTGCAATCTGATTTTTCTTAGAAACTGAAGCATATCAAACTGAAGAAAGTAGCACCAAGTGCACATGTGAAACTGAAATCACATCACTGTTTATTACTCTTGAAAACAAGAAATGCAAAGAAAGATTCAAACCCTACCTTTCACCCACTGCTTCCTAGCTTGAAAAAATGAATTGAATAAAATCTATACCCCTGCCTTCTTTAAAGACTAGGATGTACAATGAATGTGGACACATGCACAATGGCTTAATTGAAAGAAACATAAACCCTATATCTATTCCTGGCCGTGGGATAAGTGCCATCACCCTGCATGAAAGAACTATTCCTAGAAAGGTGCACCCATTAGAGGGGAGTGCAATTATGCATGCATCTCTCTTGTAGGGATATATGCTCCATCTATTCTTGGAAACTTTCCACATGCAAAGCACCCTAACTCTGCATGCAACTACTAACTGAAGCAAACTCAGAATAGAACTAAACTGCTAAATATAAAAAACATCTAAACATCTAAACTAAAACTGATCAGATGATGATGCATACATACTTTTGGCATGTATCCACCCTCTACCACTCTCTCCTCCATAAATGCCCTTGTTCTCTCATTACTGTAACTGCTGAAGGGTATATGCCACCGTAAGGAATCTCTCCTGGAGTACCTGCCACCATACCTTTCCTGCATGTGCCCAAATTTTCTCTGCTTGCTGCTGCCATTACTGGTGCTCTGCTGGACACTTCCTGAGATAGTAAAAGTCTAACATAATCCTTACCCAAAATAGTTGATTATTATCTTTTCTAGTTCATTACCATTGTCATGCTGATGTCATCTTATGTATTCTTTCAATTCTTAGATGACTGAGTCTTCTTGTACTTCTCTGCATGCACTGATTGCTGTTCCAAATTTATCTTTACCTTTCCGTCATGTGCACTGATCATTGGTTTGTCCTTTTTAACATGCTTTATCTTCGCATTTTCATGCACTTGCGTTATCCTTCCATACTAATGCACATGCAGCTACGAGCTCAGCAAAGTAAAGAACACAATGCACAGGTCATTTAGCTCAATTGCTGATATGTTCTGTGTCAAAGAGTTTAGGAGAGTTTTTAATGTAAGTTGGTGAAGCGGCACAAGCGAAATTGATGTGAAACATTGTAATAAAATTATTCCCTGGATGAATTGCTTCTCTATAATGAGGTTTATGACATGAATGTTGTGGATGAAATGTGTAGAGTAGATGTATAATCTTTTATGGTGGGTATATTCTCTCAAATTTGTTAATGACTATAGTGTCTAGATTATATACCAAACCTGCAATTGCAAAATAAACTTCTACGCATTGGTTTTGTTGCCCAAGAGAATTTGACTCTTGGGTAGAGAAAGTTTGGAGATTGGAAGGACTTGGGACCCAATTGAGGGAATATGCATGTATAGAGAGAATCATATGGGAGACGACTTCCATGTGGGATTGTGTTTTTATAGGTAAGTTCCCAGATTAGTTTTATTATATGGGAGTATGTTTTGAGGCTAGAATAATGTGAAAAAAAAGGCAAATAGCAGTTTTGGAGATGAAGCTACCCATGTTTAATAAACTGGGAAATGAAAGGTAGCAGTTCTAGATGTCTAAGTGATCTGGAATGCATAGAAGGTAAAGAATTTGTGGCTACTCTTTGTGGTCTTGCCCTAGGTTGATCTTGTAAGAAGAATATGTCCACACAATATACCCACTTGGATAACCAAGTATTGATTTTCAAGACAAATATGCATAATTTGAAGGCTATTTATATGTGGTCTTTGCCTTTTTCTTGTTCGAGGTTCCATTGCTTGATATTATATTTCTCTTTATCACATTTGAGAGTTAAAAGATAACGGCCTCCTATTTCTTTAAAAAATAAAGTGTTTTTTTTAAACTACAAATATATCCTTAATGTAAATTAATTTTATTTTGAATTTTTAAAATAAAATAAGAATGCATATAATCAATGCTAAAGACGTGATAACACTTGTTATAACATTTAGAAGGAATCGAGTTTGGAAACATGTTTTCAATTATTGTGGAGGCTCTCAACAAAGTGATGAACTCTCAATTTTTAAAGTTCTTGATTAACGTAGATACTGAATTTTTCACGTAGTGTTACAAATCTTTCTTTGGCCTTTTGAGAATGTTTATATTTCTTCGTTTTGTTTGGAAGTAAAGTAATGTATGGATTGAAAAGGAAGAAGAGAATTTTGGAGAATACAAGGTTTTTTAGAGATTTAATTGCTTATATCTATTGTTGAACATTGTTTATAAATAGTTATTTAGTTGATAATATTACCTTCTAAAAGCATTGATCATATGGTCAATGTTTTTGTCATTCTAGATTTTATGGCCGACCTAGACCTTTCACAAGTTATCAATAAAAAAATATTTTTATGAAGATGTGGTATAAGCAAACCCACATTTGGAACAATACCACTAATTTCTTATAATAAGACATGGTTTTTTAATGAGGCCGTGGTCTTTTTTGCTTCAATAAGCCAATCCACATTTGGAAACATTACCACTTATTTTTTTTATTTGGGTGAAATTACCTTATATCTTTTTTTGGTGGCTATTAGAAACCACTTTGGATAAGTTCAAGGTTAAGATAATGAGAAACAAACACTTCAATTTAGGTCTGAATCTATTGAAATGGGTTTAAGAAAAACATCTTAATTTATGTCTAAATCAATTGAAATGGATTTAAGAGTATATCAAAAAATAATGGATGCTAAGAATAATAGCTAGGCACAACTATTGGATTATAAATACATTGCGTTTTTTTGAAAGCCTTGAGCCTGGATGTAATGTACCTTGGGGGTATGATATGGGGTACCTATGTAAATACCCAACCAGATAATGTATATAATGTGGCCATA
The DNA here is from genome assembly GCA_027924585.1 of Larix kaempferi. Lineage (NCBI taxonomy): Eukaryota > Viridiplantae > Streptophyta > Pinopsida > Pinales > Pinaceae > Larix > Larix kaempferi. Next base: position 21,675,233 of record BSBM01000361.1, read on the forward strand.
ATCATGGAGTAGGCCCACTTGGTAGTTGGTGGATAATAAAAAGGCCCATAATGTGGTGGATATTCTTGAACATATTTTGGATGTACAAAACTTCCATATTCCTACAAGAAAGCCTCCAATGCTTACTCCTTAACATCCAATATATACTCCCTTGCAATGGTATCCATATTCTAAACCTTTATATACCATATCCAAGAATGAACATAGATTCTAGTTGGAAAGGGATGTCAGAAATCTAGAATAGCAAATCACATATAACAAGGCCTTGATAAGGGGAACGTTGAACTCCCTTTCCAGTGATAAAAACGAACTGATAGAGAAAATAGTAGAATTAGAGATTGAGGAAGATCTTGAGTATCAAGACCTATTAGAATTTATTGCGCCGAGAGGCGCTCTACAGCCCAGTATGAGGGAGGTCTTGTAACATGTGTCGTGTGTCGAGTGTTTGTCAAGTGTTTGCCGAGTAACAAAATAATACAAAGTAAACAAAAAATAATAATACAAAGTAAAAAGTAATAAATATTATGTCGGCCATAAACAAAAAAAAATAATACAAAGTAAAAAGTAAATATGAGACTTAAACTAGAGACTTTAGAGCTTAAGATTAGGTGGTAAATATTATGTCACCCATAAACAAAAAAGAATAATACAAAGTAAAAAGTAAATATGAGACTTAAACTAGAGACTTTACTTTTTACTAAATTAATACAAAGTAAAAAGTAAATATGAGACTTTAGAGTGTTTGTCGAGTAACAAAATGATACAAAGTAAACAAAAAGAGCTATTCAAGGAGAGGTTTGCAGCCTAGGATTTGGATCTAGGCTGGTTTAAACTACAAATATATCCTTAATGTAAATTAATTTTATTTTGAATTTTTAAAATATAAAATAAGAATGCATATAATCAATGCTAAAGACGTGATAACACTTGTTATAACATTCAGAAGGAATCGAGTTTGGAAACATGTTTTCAATTATTGTGGAGGCTCTCAACAAAGTGATGAACTCTCAAATTTTAAAGTTTTTCATTAATGTAGATATTGGATTTTTTACGTAGTGTTACAAATCTTTTTTTGGCTTTTTGAGAATGTTTATATTTCTTCGTTTTGTTTGGAAGTAAAACCAACATAGATCCATCTTAAACCCGTATCTATCAAGCACCGAGAAGGATCCAATTTCTTGAGGTGTATTTCTTTTTTTAAATTTTAACTCAAGAAATTTGATCTCTCTTGATTGATAGATCCGGGTTTAAGTTTTAAGTTTTTATTTTAACGAACATCTATTTTTTAATTACTTTTCATAATATTTTATTTATGAACCAACATGGATTTTTTTTTAAAATACTTTCCATAATTTTTTATTTTATGAGCTGACATGAATTTTTTTAATTATTTTGTTACAAACGTTACATCACGTTACAACATCTCCCCCATACTTTTTTTTAAATACTTCCCATAATTTTTTTATTTTATGAGCCGACATGAATTTTTTTAATTATTTTGTTACAAACGTTATTTTGTTACATACATTACATCACGTTACAACATCTCCCCCATACTGGGTTGTAGAGCAGCTCGTTTCACTCGGTGCAATAATGTATGGATTGAAAAGGAAGGATACAATTTTGGAGAATACAAGTTCTTTTAGAGATGTAATTGCTTATATCTATTGTTGAACATTGTTTATAAATAGTTATTTAGTTGATAAGATTATCTTCTGAAAGCATTGATCATGGCCCATTCTTTTGTTAATGTTTTTGTCATTCTAGACTTTATGTCCAACCTAGACCTTGCACAAGTTATCAATAAAGAAATATTTTTATGAAGATGTGGTATAAGCAAACTCACATTTGGAAACAATACCACTAATTTCTTATCAATAAGACATGGTTTTTTAACGAGGCAATGGTTTTTTTTGCTTCAATAAGCCAATCCACATTTGGAAACATTATCACTATTTTTTTTATTTGGGTGAAATTACCTTATACCTTTTTTTGGTGGCTATTAGAAACCACTTTGGATAAGTTCAAGGCTAAGATAATGAGAAAGAAACACTTCAATTTATGTTTGAATCTATTGAAATGGGTTTAAGAAAAACACCTCAATTTATGTCTAAATTAATTGAAATGGATTTAAGTTAGAGTATATCAAAAAATAATGGATGCTAAGAATAATAGCTAGGCACAACTATTGGATTATAAATACATTGGATTTTCTTGAAAGCCTTGAGCCTGGATGTAATGTACGTTGGGGGTATGATATGGGGTACCTATGTAAGCACCCAACGAGATAATGTATATAATGTGGCCATAATCATGGAGTAGGCCCACTTGGTAGTTGGTGGATAATAAAAAGGCCCATAATGTGGTGGATATTCTTGATCATATTTCGGATGCACAAAACTTCCATATTCCTACAAGAAAGCCTCCAATGCTTACTCCTTAACATCCAACATATACTCCCTTGCAATGGTATCCATATTCTAAACCTTTATATACCATATCCAAGAATGAACATAGATTCTAGTTGGAAAGGGATGTCAGAAATCTAGAACAACAAATCACATATAACAAGGCCTTGATAAGGGGAATGTTGAACTCCCTTTCTAGTGATAAAAATGAACTGAAAGAGAAAATAGTAGAATTAGAGATTGAGGAAGATCTTGAGTATCAAGACCTATTAGAATTTATAGAAGAGAAGGCTTTAGAAATGATTCTAGATGATGAACAAAAAACTTTAGATTCATGCCTATTATATATGGGAAATTTGAAAATGAATGGGTTTTGTTGCGACCTTATACACACCTTCGGTATCATGGCATAAATCTTCAAGCCATTGGGTGTGTCCTTGGGGGAAAGTCAGGAGTCAAGTTTGTTGTCACTTAACACTTGACTCCTCTGTCTAGGGCAACTCCTACTGAAGCCAAGGGGGGTGGTCCCTAAGAAAAAATTAAGGCTTATTACGCGAAGTTACTTAAAGTAAATCTATGAGTTTTGAAAGTACCGAAACAAGAGAGCAACCACAACATAAAATTAAAGCAGCAACATGCAATATCATCATCCATGACATATAAATTGATTTAGACATATGATTGTAAAGTAGACTAGTGTCATAGTAAGTTAATTAATTTCTCTAAAGGGAACTGTTGTGCAGTGCTTCTTGATAGTTTTAATTATTATGGATGAGTGAAATAAGGTGGGTTAATTCTTGTTTGGCCCATTTAGCCTCTTATCCTTGCTAGTAAGTGAAAAACAACTATACCAGGTGTCCAACATGGTGAGACATAAAGTTTGCTTAGAGTAGCCCCTTAACTCCTTGGTATTGTTCAATGCAAACCCCTTACTATGAAAATAAAACTTAAGTGGATTTTCCTATTAAACTAGCCACTAGTATCCCATTTCTGATTGTTCCATAGATCGTGCAAGCTTGCAATGGATAAGAGCATGCTAGGGATAAAACCGAGGTTCGTTACACTTTATTGCAAAAATGAAAGTAAGTGAGACGACTAAATTAATTCAATCTACGAAAATAAAATAACTGAACTAGCAACTGAAAGCAAAAAAACAAAAAGAGAGGACCACTCCACGGAAATGAAACAGATCCCCAGGGGGATGAGGTGTGGGCGTTGGGTATCCCACTTGCTTTTATTATTAATTTTACAATTTTAAAGCAGATGAATTTGGTCCTAATAGATTAAGATCTAAAGGTTTACACGTTTTACAGAATTGACTTCGAGGAAAGCAGGGTGCTCCCGGGGTCTTGGATGGCCCGAATCTTCGATTTTTCGCCAACACCTCCTCTTTCCTATTCATCAAAATTAAAAAATCCCCGTCTATTATGCACCAAATGTGCTAGATATGAAGTTAAAAGCATAAAAATTGAAGTACCAAAAGATAGAAAATGAGCACAAGTACTTAAAATAAACTAGATCTACTAAAGAAAGACTTGAAAACAAAAGATCTAGTTGATAAAAAGCATGTTGAGTAAACCATCATTAGATCTTCTAACAAAAGAACTAACTAGCTAAGCATGCAAGATCATAACCAAAGAAAAAATTGATTTTAAAGATGAAGGAAAGAGAGAAGAAATGGGCTTTGAAGCTTGGGAATTTGTTGGGCCGTGGAGTTTGTTGGTGGAGAGCAGAGGGTCTATGATCCTCAGAAGTGCTTGAAAGATGGAAGAGTCTTACTCGATCAACCACTCTTTCAATCTAGGTACCTGCAACTACTTAGAAATCCTTGCACAACAAGATGGTTAAACAGAGGTGCTCCCGGTAGCAGAAACTTGGAAAACATGCAATTTCTACCAAAAATACATGTAAAATAAGAGATCTACAACAAGAAAACAATATGAGCATGAAGCAAGCTCAAAAAATCTCTTATCCTGCTAGGAGATATCTCCCTTTGCAAGATCACAACTAACAAAAAATGCACAAAGTAAACAAGCAAATACTGGTTACCTCATAAGTAAAGCATTATTCATCCACACACATTGGGCCATACACCCTAGGTTTTCCTCCAAAGCCTTTTATTATTCAACAAAATATTACAAACTACAACAACCTTTTGATCCTTTGACCATGAGAAAATGTGAGCCAAGCCATTGCTTAAATAGCCAAACGAGAAGGGGGCGGGGGGTCATTCTTCAGTGGAGAGTCAATTAGAGTGGAGAGGGGAGTTAAATTGAGGGATTGAGAGTGATTTTAACTTAGAGAGGGGAGCCACCTCTCAAGAGGTAGGTTCCCTATCTATTGGGATTATCATCCATCCATTCTTCATGTGCTAAAAAAGCAAATGCGACCCTGTTTGGGGAGAGTGCACCCCTCTTATATGGAGTTAACTCGCTTTGACGAGATTTGAATCCATCATGATTTCCCCCCAATATTCCTCCGACTTGATTTTCAATAAAGTGCCACCACTCCGGTTTGACTAAAACATGTCCGCGACAAGTTTCCATAAAACATGGGTGCTGATTTTTGCCCAATTACCATGCCTTTTTTGCCTTTTTTGAGAGAAAATCAATTTTAGTGATAAATAATTACTAATTTTCTCTCAATAGTGGGTTTAGGGGTTAAGTGGGTGCTCCGAGTTAGAAAACGAGCACCCTCCATGGCCAATCTCACCTCCTAACACCACTTTTATGACTTTTTTGGTTTTTACATTTAAAACATTAAAAATTACCCATTTTACGGGAAAATGTTTTATTAGCGGAAAACTAAAAAAACCTATGGGGGACTTAGTACATGTTCATATGACTCAACAATAGTGAATAACATGGTAATATTGTTGAAAAGACAACTTTGGAGGTCCTCCCTCATGTTTTTGGTGTGGCTGTGATGAGAGGGACTTAAAGGCTTTGTTCCTTGTGTATTTATGTAAAAAGTGACTTTTATGTAAATAAAGACATTTTTGTACTTTATAAAAGTGGGTCTCACTTAAGTGATGTATTTAATAATTATTTTTTATTAAAAGTACATCTATTGTAGATCCTAGATCTCTAGATCTAATCCTAGCCATTGAATATGTAGTTTCTTTGGTAGTTAGGGTTAGTTAATGAAAAGTAAAGTATGAAAGAAGAGAAAGGGACAAAAGAAAACATACACCCACCATCAAAAGAGAAAAAGATGAGAGATTGAAGACCAAGAAGAGTTCCCAAGCAAAGAAGGGCACGATTTCCAAGAGAGAGGATGATCACCTTGTTAAACATACTCAATACCCAATTTATTTTAAACATTGAATGCATAAGTATTAGAGATTATGAGCAGTTCCACAGAGATTAGGTTATAAGATGTCAAGATGTTCAAGATAGTGATAAAGATGTTTCGAAAGAAAAATACATTTCTGCACTTCCAAGAAATTTCCAAAAATTCTTTACTAGTGCATTGAATAGATATACTCGTGAAGATTACTCATGGGGTGATTCATGATATTTCACATAGTTGTATAGCTGATATCTGTACAAGAAGAATTGCTGCAAAAGCAACCAAAGATTTCTTACCAGGCACATGAGGAATATGCACACATTTTGGTATGCCTGGGCTAGGATATCCAAAAGAAAAGAAACATAAGAAAGAGTATCAATTTTATGATGAAAGAAAAAGAAGAAAGAAGGCCAAATTGAGATTTCTAAAGCATAGATATCCAAACAGATACAAATAATACAAAAAAAAACAAAATGAAGAGAAATCATGAGAAAACCAAAAGATATGGAAGATGGTACCAAAGTAAAGATGGAAAAAGAAATTACAGATCCCAAAAAAATGAAAGATGAATTTGGAGGACATATACCCCAAAAGTTTCTTTTTTTAAATGTGTGGAAAGCCTAGACATTATGCAAATAAATGTCCAAATCCAAATGAAAACCAAACATCTGGTTTAAACCCAGAACAAAAACCAACTCCAAAAGATCTCATGAAGAAATATAGATGTGCACTCTATGGAAACAAAGGACATAGAGAAAATAGATGCCCATAGTCTAGATCCTATGGAGATGCCTATGCCATAGGATATTCATCAAAGGGAATGAATTGTTTGAGCTCTGATAGTAATGATTTTTTCTTTGCAGAACAGTCTGAAAGTAGCACTGATTTTGATCAAGTGCAATTGACAAGAAAGGGTAATCTTTTCCAATGCAATGATCCAAAAAATTGTGACTGTTCCATAGAAGATGAGTCCCTGACATCTTCTCTTGATGAGTCTGAAGATGAAATATTGGAAACTTACATGGCATGGATTGAATCAAGAAAATAAATTAAGCAATGCAATATGATGAAATATGGTACCCAAGCTTCTATTATGATGAAACAGATTGAAGAAATGGAAAAAGGTAATGCAAAAGAAATCATGAAAGAAGCATTTGCAAATGCTTTTCTCTTAAAGCAAAAAGAGAAAGTTGATCCTAAACCTTCTTCAAACAAAAGCAAAAGCAGTAAGAACTTTGTCAAATTCAAGCATGAAGAGCTTCCTCAGGTTTCTCCTGGATGGAACCTATTTGCCTCAGCTCTCCCTTCTTATGAGAGAAATACTGCTCCACTTTTGGAAACGGAAGCAAAAAGGCCAATTTCTCTGCAAGAATCGGCAAAAGAACAAAATCTTCTAAAAAGGGAGATAAAGGAGCTGAGAGACAAAATTGAGAAATTGGAAAAAGAAAATGAATCAAGTTCTTCATTGGTGGCTAGCTCTTAAGAAGAAGAAAATAACAATACATAAGAATCAAAAGAAAGTGTAGAGCCTCCAAAATATCAAAATGTCACTTCTATTCATCCAAACCCCATTGATTTCAATCCTTTCCAAGTCAATTCAATTATGCATCAGAGATACATAGTTGCCATGGATATCAAAATCAAAGATGAGTATTTTTCCTTTCCAATTTTAATTGATACTGGTTCTAATGTAAATGTGCTAGACATTGAGAAGGTACCTGCAAAATATTGGCACATCACTTCCAAATTAATCCATTAAGTAGGATCTGACTCCAATATAAAGTTTGAGGTTCCCCATGGTAGCATTTGTATAAACCAATATAGATTAGATGTTAGTTTCTACCTTATGAAGATGTATAATACCTGCATTCTAGGAACTACTTTTTTAAAAGTTGTAGATCCACATGGAACACATACATACCAAGGCCAAGAAGGAATCTTTATGACAATAAATCCTTTGGACTCTCCCGTGTTCTTACCTTTGGTATCTACCCCTAAAAGATCTGATATGATTCATAATATCCAAGTCCAACCTTTTCTAATGTATAAAGACAAGCTGGCAGCAAAAGAGCTGCAATTAAATGAAGTCAAAGATCAGATGAAATCCAAAAGAATAGAAGGTCAGAAGAAATCCAGTAAGTGGCAAAAGATAAAAAAGGATACAGAGGAAGAATTTAAAATACTTGTCTGTGCTGATTCTCCTAATGCTTTCAGACATCGGAAGAGGCATATGATAAAGTTGCCATTAAATCCAGAATTCAAAGGAATGCCTGGACATTCAAATGTTGTACCTATGTCCAGAGAAATGCAAGAATATTGCAAAAAGGAGATCAAAGAATTGCTTGAGAAAGGGCTTATTATTCCATCAAATAGTCCTTGGAGTTGTTATGGTTTTTATGTAAATAAACATTTTGAGCAAGTCATGAAAGCTCCAAGGATGGTCATAAACTACAAACCTCTGAATGATGTTCTTGACTAGAATAAATATCCAATTCCAAACAAAGCAGATATAGTCAAGAGAATTGCAGGATGCAAAGTGTTTTCCAAAGTTTGATCTTAAAAGTGGCTTTTGACAAGTTGAAGCTGATCTTGCAGATCAGTTTAAAACTGTTTTTTTAGTATCTCATGGGCACTATGAATGGAATGCGATGCCTTTTGGTCTCAAGAATGCTCCATCACAGTTCCAGAAGATAATGGATGACATATTCAAGCCCTATATGGTTTGGCTAATTGTCTATATTGATGATATCCTAATATTCTCAAAGACCCTTGAAGAACATAAAAAACACTTAAAGGTCATTTTGAAAGTTGTCCACAACAATGGCTTAGTCCTTTCTACAAAAAAGATGAATCTCTACCAGGACACAATTGAGTTTCTAGGACAAACAATTGACAAAGTAAGGATCATAGTATAGGAGCATGCTATTGAATTTGCAAATAAATTTTCTGATGTAATTACGGATAAAAATCAATTGCAAAGATTTATAGGTTGCTTGAATTATGTGTCCCCATATTATAAAAATCTTTCTTCTGACAGAAAGGTGCTGAATTAGAGATTATCCAAAGAACCATGCCCATGGGAAGAGGAAAATACCAAAGTTGTTCAGAGGATTAAGAGCAAAGTAAAGACATTTCCCATTTTGCATGTTATAGATGATGATCTCCCTAAATAATAGAAATAGATGCTTCTAATATTGGATGGGGAGGTGTGTTGAAACATACAAGGCAGAAGGGAAAGAAAGGGGAAGAGGAAATAGTCCAATTTGCTTCGGGTACTTGGACTAAAGCTGAACAAAATTATGCGACAATTGATAAAGAAATTTTAGTAGCCCTTAGATGCATCGAAAAATTCCAGATTCATCTTCTTAATCATGATTTTGTAATCAAAACACACTGTTCCAGTTTTCCATTTGTCCTGAATAATACTATAAAAAATGCTACTGCTAAAGGAAAATTCGCTAGATGGCAGGAATTGTTTTCCTGCTATAACTACTTCGTAGAGCATATTTTTGGAAAAACAAATTGTATTCCCGATTTTCTGACAAGAGAATATCTTGAACAGAAATTTGATGTAGAATTTAATCAAGCGAGTGGGAATCAAGTGAGAAATAACCAAGCGAGCGGAAGTCAAGCGAATGGAAGCAAGTGGGCCCATAACCCACAGGTAAATATGATAATTTCTGCTTGGATGGATGGCAGGAACAAAGTCTATGGTATAGATGACAACATGAGATGGACGAACTATTTGCAAAGTTGGAATCCCATGTGGGAATTACGAAGCACTAAAGTACTGGATGAAAACCTGCAAGGATCATATGCTTTTATCAGATTGGTCCCTGAAATTAGAAGAATTCCCATGGGTTCTAGTATTGTCCCATAAATGATTTATAATAATTCCCTGAGAAAAGCAACAGATGCAAGAAATTGGTTGACCCATCATTATCATGATATAAATCTCATCTTGACTGTGGTCTCTTCTTTCCAGCCAAGGTTACAACTAGAACATCAATATTATTGTATCAACAGAATGAGATCTCTAAAGGCTTGGCCGAATCAAGATGCCAACTTAAGATTTCCAAGCATTACTCTTACATATGCAAAGTACAAAATACTATGGTGGGAATTTTTACAAAAAGAAAATGCAACAAGGACCTACTATACACTATTAAAATTTGGCTTGCAACGCACCCATATCTTTGAAGATCCTCCTTTATACGGCCTTGACTGGATGGAGGATTGGTGGAATACTTTTGGCATCAACTTGATTGCTTTAGAGCAAGTTGTGATCTACAACTTAAAGCAAGATGTCAGAGAGCCACTAGAACGAGTCAAGGACATTCTGCAGACAAGGATTAATGAAAAAGAGATCCTTGAATATTATATACAGAATAAAGAACAATGGCTAGTCAAGACACGTATAGCAGTGCACATGCACCAAAATCATCGAGTTGTACTCAGATCGCTTTTCTCTAAAGCATGGGACACGCAATCCAATTTCTGTGAATTGTATGGACCACCTTATTCAGATGAACAATAATGTATGTACTCCTAAATCTCTTTCGGCTATGAGTGGATCCTGTCCACTGAAATGTCAGGACAAAATAATTCCCTGTGGCTATGAGAGTGGGCCTATCGTCTCCTTTATCTCATGACACAATTTGTAGCAATCTAATTCTTGCACTAGGATCCCTTGAGGATGGACTCACTCTAGAGTCCGATATGTTGGATAAAAAATCTCACAACAGGTCTTTCCATCTTATAAAAAATAAAAAATAATTATGGAAATCATGACACATTTTTTTTTATATAAATATAAAATTATTATTATATAATGAAAAATTTAATTTAGTTATTGAATTTTTCAACAATCAAGATTAATTATGAAATATCATGACTCTAATCTAAGGGTTGAAATGGAAACATGAGATAAAGCTATTAACATCATATATTTTATATATAAATATAAAATTATTATTACATAATAAAAAATATTTTTCATAATATATAAAATTATTATTACATAATGAAAAATATTTTTCATAAATTAAAACTATAAATGGAAGAATTCCTTCAACTGATATATTTTATTGTAGATATTCTATCTTAATGCATAAAGGTTTGTGTTCTTTTTGTTTGTTTTAAGTTGGTTAAGTTTGAATTTTTTCGGTGAGATGTATTTAATTAAAATTTATTTATTGAAATTTATGTTAGATTGGAATTAGCGTTGAATTTTGATATTTATTTTTTATCTTTTAAATGAAAGTTATATATATGTATATATATATATATATATACATCATAAACATTTTTTTTAATTTGCGTTTTCATAATTTTTTTTAAAGTTAGTATTTATGAAGTTTTGAACTGGTGACCTAATACAAGGAGTGCCTTAGCATTACACCCATTTACCATCTATTCTATATCTTGTGAGCCTATTTGAATTTCGAACTGGTGATCTAACACAAGGAGTGCCTTAACATTACATCCATTTACCATCTATTCTATGCCATGTGGGCCAATTTGTGTTCCCATAAACTAATAACACATCAATTTTAGTTTGACAAAAATGTAATGGTTTTTTAAAATAAGAAATTGATGATTGATTGGTTTCAAAGGTATAAAGTAATAGAATCAAGAAATCAAAAAGTCACTTTCAATATAAATACAAATAAAAAGTGAAACAAGGCATATCAACTCATATTGACCTTCAATGTATGGAAATTATCTGCGAATTCAAAATTATGTATTCCACAAAGTAGCATACAATAAAATTAACTTAATGCAAATATCTTTAAGATTTTAAATATTTAAACATTGACCAAAGCTTATTATGTGTATTGAAATATATTTAAAATTTTCAAATTCATGACAATAAATTTAATTGTTAAGATAAGTGTGGAACTTTAACTAAAATATCTAATGCTCACCATGTAGTTTAAATTTTGACAATTCAAGTATTCATTAATTGTTAATATGAAGTTGAACTCACTCTTGACATGAGAACGAGGCAAGAGGTTCCATGGTGAACTAGGGTTGCAGGTTTTGCAGGTTTCGGTTAGGGCCAGGCTCTTGTACCTTCTGATTGGGGGAAGGGCACGTCGGGATGGGTGAACACACGGGTGGCGAGGCACCGCCTCCTCCTCTAGGCTCGGATAAGGTTAAAGGAAAAGCTACTGTGCAGGGGCCTGATATACCTGCGGGGAAGGGAGGAGAAGGGTCAAGTGGTTTAAACAAAGCTACCCCTTCGAAAGTTGAAAATAGGAAACCAGGGCAATGTATGCCGAAATCCAAAACAGTGCCCAAGCTTCAGTTTCGCTCGGACCGCGTTCGAGAGGATATCCAGTACATGAAAGATCATGCTCTTATAGGTAAATTTGTAGGAATATGGCCGGCAGAGAAGGCTTTGGTATGGTGGATTAACACAACCTGGAAACCTTAAGGCCACTATGATCTTCAGCTCGGTGCCAAAGGCTTCTTCATTATAATTTTCTTTAATGAGACAGACCGCTCTAGAATCTTCGACAATGGGCCTTACTTATTTAACTCCGCGGGCTTATACCTGCGGCCATGGAAAGAATGCTTCAACCCTGACAAGGAGAACCTGACCATTGCACTGGTTTGGATCCGTTTGTATTCCCTACCCTCGGAATATTGGAAAGAGGAGATCCTTACCGATATTGGTAACATGTTGGGAGTTTTTGTCAAAGTCTCAGAACAAACGAAGCAAATGAGATATACATTGTATGCCAGAATATGTCTCTACATGGATATTTCCCAAGACTTGCTCGATGGGATTGAGATCTCCTGAGATGACGAGGATTGGTTTCAAGTGATTGATTATGAATAGATCCCTTTCCGGTGTAGACGTTTCCATGAACACGGACATCTCTTCCGCGATTTCCCACTTAATAATAAGCCCGGTGGAGATAAAAATCTTGAAGGAAAAATGCAGAAGGGTTCACCAAAGTGGTTACCAAGAAGAGAGCGGCTAAGAGAGTAGCAGGACCCGAGGTTAACAAAAAACCTCAGACCCAGAACCGATTCGAAGTGATGCAACCAGAGAAAGAAAGCGAAACCCTTAAGGAAGGTCAGAGCCAAGAAAATCAAGATTCAGAGCCACCCCCTTCTTATTCGGAAAAACCAACCCAAGAAACAAAAAAAGAAGAAATAATGACGGAGGCACCCCTACCAGGTGAAGAAGGGGAAGCAATGGAGTTATGAGAACTGGATCTGGAGGGCTTGGAGGCGGCCGTATTGGAAAAAAACCCGGAATCCATCTCACATAAGCAGGTTACCTTGTTGGAGAAAACGATTTTAAAGACAAAGAACTTCAAGTACCTGGGCATAGCCTCAGAATCCCTCAAGGAATCGGAAGGGAAAAAGAAAGGTAGAAAGGAAAAAAGGGGCAGACACAGTAATGTTCAGAGAATCTAGTTGTTAGGGGCTCCGTTAGTCACCTCAGGACAATATCCAACCATTAACGTAGCCATCACCTCATCCCCCAAGCAGTGATAAGATGGAGATCACATCCTGGAACATAAGAGGCTGTAAAATCCCTCTGAAGATTCGTCTTCTAAAAAGGAAAATCGAGATTGAAAAACCAGTCATAATGTTTCTTCAAGAAACTAAATGTTCGAAAGCAGAGCTAAAAGTTATTGGCAGGAAAGTATGGCTCATTTGTGAGGGCATGGCAATTGATGCTAGAGGAGCAGCTGGAGGGATATGCATTCTATGGAATCCCAAGGAGGTGGCCCTCTCAGGATTTTTTTCCTCTTAGTATATCCTCTCGACCTCCTTTAATGTTTTGGGCACAAAGATTCGGGGATTTGTATCCAACATTTATGGGCCCTCCTCAGCCATACAAAAACCCACCTTATTGGAATCTCTACACACCACAAGGGCGGTGGTTGGTACCCAACCTCGGATTCAAGGGGGGATTTCAATATGATCAGCACTTTAGAGGAGAAAAAAGGCAGAATTTGGCACTTGAATCCCATAAGCGATCACTTCTCTGAAATCATCGAAACCTTGGAGCTGGTAGATCTTTGAACGACAAACAACATTTTCACCTGGAATAATAAGTGGACGAGGGACATAAGCATTTCTTGTTGCTTAGATCGTTTCCTGATTTCAAAATCCGTTATGTTGGCAGGAGGCAAGCTGACAACAGTAGTACTTCGCTTTGTTGGCTCTAATCACTGGCCGATAAGTCTGGAATGGTCGAGGGTTGGGGAGAACCTTCGTAGACCTTTTAGGTTTGAACAGTTTTGGCTGCTCCATCTGGATCTCCCAGAGAAACTTCATCATTGGTGGTCAGAGCTAACCCACATCAAGAGTACTCTCATGTACCAGTCCAACAAAAACTTAAGCTCCTAAAAGGGAAAATCAAGTGTTGGAACTTGGACTCTTTCGGGAACATCTTCCAAGAAAAAAAATGATTGGACCAAAAAATGCAAGAGATACAACAGAGGGGTATGACCCAGGGATACACTGAGGAGGTGAGAACTCAGGAGCAACACCTTCTTCAAGAGCTTAATTCACGAGAGCAATAGGAAGAAATCCTTTGGAAGCAAAAATTAAGAAATCGGTGGCTGCAAGAAGGGGAATGCAATACCAAGTTCTTCCACAAAGTCAATATCCAACATCGCCAAGGGAATCACATGGTGCGACTAAAGCAAGCAGATGGCACACATGTCGAAACTCAAGAAGACTTGGAACTCACCTTGAATGGATTCTTTGCATACCTCTTGGAGGAACCTGACAGCAACAAGTGCGAGGCTCAGTCTCAAGTGTTTCAACACATTTCGAGGGTCAGAACGGATGATCACAACCTCATGCTAATGAAGCCTATAGACATGGAGGAGCTGGAGGTAGAGATCAAACAAATGGCAGCGGATAAATCCCTAGGACCTGATGGGTTCACCACGAATTTCTTCCACTCTTGCTGAGATTGGATGAAAGAGGAAGTGTTGGCCCTAGTTGAAGATTCCAGGAAGACGAGAAGCATTTTGAAATCCCTCAATGCCACCTTCCTTACGCTTATACCCAAAGAAACTGCCACGGAGGACCCCAGGAAATTCAGATCGATTACCCTGTGCAATGTTATTTACAAGATCATCACCAAAGTAATTTCCAATAGACTCCGGCCTCTCCTCCTGCTTCTCATCTCCCCCAAGCAAGCCGATTTTGTGGAAGGTCGACAGATTATGGATGGCATCATTTTGGTGCACGAAACTATCCACTCTTTGAAGACAGAAAAAATTCCAGGTATGTTTCTATAGCTCGATCTTGCTAAAGCTTATGACAAACTTAAGTGGAAATTCTTAGCAGGGGTCCTTAGGACCTTCGACTTCACGGATAAATGGATAGACTGGGCGATGGGTCTTGTCTCCTCGGCCTTCTTCTCGATCCTGGTCAATGGTACCCCGTCACAACCCTTTCAGGCCTCACGGGGAATTCGCCAAGGAGATCCCCTGTCGCCTTTCCTCTTTATTATCATTGCAGAGGGACTAGTCCGTATGCTCAAGGCTATGCAAAGAGAGGGACATATCCGCGGGCTTAACCTCAACGAAGGGCTGGACTCGCAAACACACCAACAATTTGTTGATGACACCATGCTGATGGGACCCTCTACTGTTAAGGAAGCCAGAGGCGTTAAGAAAGGGTTGTATACCTTCCTTGAGGCCAGTGGATTAGAAATCAATAAAGAGAAATCTCAGGTGTATTTCTTTAATACTCAGAGAATAACCATATGAAACATACTCCGGATTTTAGAATTTTCAGAAGGGCTCCTACCCTCCAAGTATTTGGGTGCTCCTCTAGCAGAATCCACTATTCTTCAAATTTCTTGGAAGGATTTGTTGGACAAAATCAATCAAAAGCTCGACCATTGGATCTTCAGAGCTCTGAATTTTCCAAGCCGCATCATCCTGGTCAAATTTGTGCTTTAGGCGATGCCTCTCTAACTTTTCTCAGTTCTGGCCGCCCCCAAATCTGTCCTCAATTAAATCCGTAATATTTAGAGGAATTTCTTATGGGGTGGATCGGAAGGGCACATGAAGTGGGCCTTGGTCGATTGGGACACCTTGTGCAAACCAAAAGACGTAGGGGGTTTAGGACTGCGGGATCCGGTAAGTATGAACAAAGTTATGGGTGCTAAAATATGGTGGAGATGGACCACTCACACTAAGGAACCATGGGAAAAACTCTGGAACTTTAAGTACGCATCTCAATGTCCCAAGCAACAACTGATAATATTTGAAGAGGATTTGTCGGGATCGAGTATTTGGAAAGTGGCACAGGAGAACATGGGTCTCATCCAAAGACAGTTTTTGGGAGATTAGAGATGGAGCTTCGGCCTCTTTCATGCGGGACGCCTGGAAACAATTACCTTGTCTAGCCAACCACGATGACATCTCAGGGTTACTTCTCTACCTTCAAAACAGTCCTCTAGAGAGGGTGAAATAATTTTGGGAACCTATGACAGCAGACGTCCATTTCAGGATATGGAAACCAAAATCTTGGTGGCAATCTGGTGCCCCTGATGAGAATTTGGACAAATTCTATGAGGAACTGTGTAAACGTAGGATCCCCAAGGTGGCTGGCTCGGATAAAGTTCGCTAGGGGTATTCTAACATGGGAAACTTCAGTCTCAAAGAAGCCATGGGATTGTACATGGAAATTCACAGCATGCTCACTGAGGAAAAATGGCGTAAGATTTGGAAAGGAATTGGTGGCCTAAAATTACCTCCTTTAGCTGGTTACTATTACAAAGGCACATTCTCACATGGGATAACCTCTAGCGGCGGGGGATGATAGGGCCGCCCAGATGCAGCATGTGTGAGGTGGACTTAGAAACCATTAACCACCTTCTGGACTCGTGCCCCATGGCTTCTGTCTTGTGGGAGAAGGGGGAAGATCGTTTCCGGCAGGGTCTGTGGTCGCCCTGATCTAACTATGGCCAACTAGCCCTCCCAAGATTTTAAAAATGAGATCTTGAATAGGATGTGGGAATTATTCTCGAGTTTTGTAGTCTGGGAATTATGGAAGGAAAGGAAAAGGCGTATTTTTTAAAACAAAACAAGAACCATAGAAGCGGTCTGGAATCTCCTGGAAATTCATTTAAAGGATCCGTTAACATTAAGTCAGTGGACTCCAGAAGCCATGAAAATGGACAGTGCAGAAAGACAAATTCTGAATGAATGGGGTATCTATAACTTACCAGCAAGCATTGGCCAATCCTGCCCGATGGTTGCGCCTCCTCTTAGTCTAGACTCATGGCAACACCCGATGGAAGAAACATTCAAGCTTAATTTCGACGGAGCTGCAAAAGGAAACCCAGGCCCGGCTAGCTTCAGAGGAGTGATCAGAACTGTAGAAGGAACAATTGTCAGTACATTCTGGGGCGACATAGGATAAAACACTAACAATGTGGCCGAATTAGAAGGAATGGTGAGTGGCTTGAGATGGTCCTTACAACAGGAGTGGACGCCTCTGGTTGTGTAGGGGGACTCCCTAATTATCATTTCCACTATGAGGCGCATTCAATAAGGCTTGACCATTGGAAAGGTTTCCTGCAACTGGAAATGGGAGAGTAGGATCATTGCTCTAAGGATATTGTTATCCACCACCCCGGCCATACAGTTTACGCACATATGTCGAAATGGGAAGAAGGTGGTGGATGCTTTAGCCAACAAAGGGGTGGGAGCACACACATACTTCCTTGGTGTGATGCGCTAGGACATGAAAGACCACGATATGCGGAGGCAATGTGAGTTAATGGCTAAGGAATGTCTAGGCCACTTGGCTCATCGCATGGAGGGGGACCAGGATAGAATGCAATGCCAGGTGGCCAGCCGACCCAACAACGAAGCAGAAGCTCCCTCGAACTTCGACACTTCTCTTCTCCAAGATACAATCTGGACAATTGGCAACCCGACAACTGTTAATTTTTCAATAATTTCATTCAAACATTATCTAGGATCCTACTAAGAGAATAAAATGCACAGCATAACAATCATAAACACAAGAGACACATAGTTTCCTCGGGGAAAAACAAGAAGGTGAAAAACCCCGCAACTTCCTCAGAGATAGAATAAGCCCCAATACAAAGATCACAATGATCAATCCCCAAAAGATAGATGAATCCAACAACTACTCCTCCTCCACTTGTGCACACTCCTCTCTCTCAACTATGCGAGTTGGATGGGTGAGTGAATGAATAGAATGAGAGACACTCACTCTCTATTTATACACAAATTAACCTGCCTTTAATTCTAACTGGGCCGACTTCCTAAGGAATCCTAATAAACCATCCACATGACACATGCAGGGCCGACCCCACCAAGGTGGTCTAATAACCCATCAAATAATAATTGCGACACTTACAAATACAAATGATGACACTTCTGATTGGAGGAATAATACATCTCCATGAATATAATAAAGTACAAGTGTAATACATAGAAGAATATCTTCTGAAGTTACAAATACATCAACACTCCCTCTTAACTAGGAAGGTATTCTCTAGACATAGGTCATCAATACATATCGGCACAAGTCTTCAATTCTGGAGCTGGATCATCATCACTGGATCACGGAGCATCATCGTAACTGTTGCTGTACTCGTCATCTCGATCACTGGGCTATCTCTCAATTATTCTCGTCATAGGAAGTTCTACAGAGCCAACCCGTTTTCATGTTGGTTGTAGGCCTAGCCTCCTGTAGGTCTTCGTCATCTCTGTGAGCTGGCCATCCTGTGGAATCTTCAGGACTGATTACGTGCGTCAACAAAACCTCGAAAGAGCATCCCAGGACTTTTACGAGCACACAACTCAACCTATTGGATCTCCTAGGATCTTTTACATGTGACCTTCACAAAACCTTAAAAGAGTGTCTTTCTCAGCAAGATCTCTAAAGAGCATCCGAGGACTTTTACGTGCCTAGCACAACCTGTTTGGATCTCCAGGACTGATTAAATGTGATCTCCACAAAACCTTAAAAGAGTGTCTTGCCCAACAATATCTCTAAAGAGCATCCGAGGACTTTTACGTGCCTAGCACAACCTGTCCGGATCTCCAGGACTTATTACATGTGGTCCCCACAAAACCTTAAAAGAGTGTCTTTCCCAACAAGATCTCTAAAGAGCATCCGAGGACTTTTACGTGCCTAGCACAACCTGTTCGGATCTCCATGACTTATTACATGTGGTCTAGCAAAACCTTAAAAGAGTGTCTTGCTAAGAAAGATCTCTAAAGAGCATCTGAGGACTTTTACGTGCCTAGCACAACCTGTCCGTATCTCCATAACTTATTACATGCTACCCTTGCACAACCTGTCCATGGCCACAAAGTACCATCCTGATACTCAAGATTGACCTGATCATCCTCGCACGAAGCATCATCCTGATTCTCATGATCATACTGATCATCATCATATAGTACATCATCCTGATGCACATCAACATCGCATGATCATCCTGATCATCGTCACAACATCGTTCTGATGCATATCATCATCGCATGATCATCCTGATCATCATCACAACATCGTCTTGATGCATATCATCATCGTGTGATCATCCTGATCATCATCACAACATCGTCCTGATGCATATCATACATGATCACCCTGATCATCATCATGTAGAACATCATCTGGAGCATCGTCCTGATGCTCATCACACAACACTTACATCCACAGCCATGGGAAGGATCCTCCTACCATCATGCTTGGAATGGCTCCTGCAAATGTGTCCCATCACTTCCTCCTCGAAGTATCTTCTATCTGAAGAACACCAAGCCTCTCCCTGAAGTACTTGAACTTCACTCTGGCTAGTGGTTTGGTCAACACATCTGCAATATGCTCATCTGTCGCAACATATTGGAGCTTCACTGCTCCTCTCTGCACCATATCCCTGATATAGTGATATTTGATCTCGATGTGCTTCGACCTATCATGGAACACTGGGTTCTCTGACAACTTCACACAACTCTAGTTGTCACAATAGATACAGGTAACATCCAACTATAGATCAAATAAATCGGATAGTAGCTTTCTTAGCCATACTGCCTCACAACTAGCCAAGCAAGCTACGACATACTCTACTTCGACTGTATTCAGTGCTACGCAGGATTGCTTCCTGCTAAACCAAGAGATCAGACCTGATCCCATACTGAAGCAGCACCCCGAAGTGCTCTTCCTATCTGTAGCACTGCCTACCCAATCTGAATCAACATAACCCACTAGGTTAACCTTTTGATTCGCATCATACTTGAGCCCATAATCAATTGTACCCTTCAGGTACCTCAGAATATGCTTTACAACAATCAGGTGAACATGTCTAGGATCTATCATAGGCTCAAGGTGTTCACCGCAAAGCAAATATCTGGTCTCGTGTTCGTCAGGTACATCAAGGACCCAATCATCTGACGATACACCGTGACATCAACTGACTCTGATGAAGCATCACTCAATAGCTTTAGGTTCGATGCCATAGGTGTGGCCATGGCCTTGTAGTCCATCATCCCGAACCGCTTCAGGATCTCTACTGCATACTTCCCTTGTCCAAGGAAGATTCCATCTGCACTCTGCCACACCTCCATACCTAGAAAGTAATGCATCACGCCCAAGTCCTTCATCTCGAACTCGGCAGCAAGCTTCCTCTTCGTGTCGAAAATCAATCTATCCTCACCTGTCACAAACATGTCATCCACATATAATAGACGTATCATTGGATTGCCCTCCTCGACCTTGTAGTAAAGGTTGGAATCTGCTTTACTCTTGGTAAAGCCTAAACTTGACAGGAAGCTGTCTATCCTGCCGTACCATGTCCTAGGTTCTTGCTTTAAGCCATACAAGGATTTCTTCAATCTGCACACATATGACTCCATGTCATGTGTCTCAAAACCGAGTGGTTGCTCCACATACACTTCCTCTTCGACTACACCATTCAAGAAAGCTGTCTTGACATCCATCTGGTGTATCTTCCACTTCATCACTGCAGCCAGGGAAAGTACCGTTCTGATGGAAGTGTATCTGGATACATGTGCAAAAGTCTCTTCATAATCTATCCCCTCTTTCTGGGAGAAGCCACGAACCACAAACCTTGCATTGTATTTCTCTATGCTGCCATCTGCAGCATGCTTGATCTTGTAGATCCACTTCGAAGTCACAACAGACTTCCCTTCTGGTTTTGGGACCACATCCCAAACATCATTCTTCATGATCGACTGGTATTCCTTGACCATGGCATCCTTCCATTCTTTCTTTTCCGCCGCTTCTTCATAACTGGAAGGTTCTTTGTTCATAATGTCACAGATTAAGACAACATAGTTGGTGTGTGATCTTGTCCTTTTTATTTCTCTAGGTTCCTCCTCTGGAATACCATATCTTTCTGCATCTTGGATGAGCTCTCTAGCCCATGCAAGTTTCCTCTTGTGAGAGTTCTTCTCATGGGGTGGATCTATAGGTTCTTGTGGATATTCTATTTCATGATCCACTTCTGGTATTGCTTCATTCATGGTGGTGTCTTGTGTTCTGGGTATCCTTGGTTCTTCATAGTCTTCAACATCTATCTTCCTTGATTTGATGTATGCTGAGTTTTCATCAAAAGTCACATCCCTGCTGATGTCAATCTTCTTGAATCCTGGAAAGTAGATTCTGTATGCCTTTGAGCTTTCACTGTACCCTACAAATAAACCCTTCTTTCTTGAAGGATCTAACTTTGTCCTCTTTTCTTTTGGAACATGTGTATATACTGGACAGCCAAATATTCTGAGATGGATAACTTCTGGTCTCTTACCAACGAAAACTTCTTCTGGTGTCTTGTTGTCAAGTATCTTGTGTGGTGTTCTGTTTTGTACATATACCATTGTTCTTGCTACTTCTGCCCATAGGCGCATGGGTAGATCTTGGTCATGAAGAATTTCCCTTGTTGCTTCCATGATTGTTCTATTCTTCCTTTCTACAACCCCATTTTGTTGTGGATTGTAAGGAGTGGTCAACTCCCTCTTAATCCCTGAATCACTGCATAACTTCTTGAAGTCCCCTGAAGTGAATTCTCCGCCATTGTCGGATCTAAAGATATTCATCTTCTTATCAGTTTGATTTTCTATCAAGGCTTTGAATTCCTTGAACTTATCAAACACTTCATCTTTGTTCTTCAAGAAATAAACCCAAGTCTTCCTACAGAAATCATCAATGAAAGAAACATAATATACATACCCACTCATAGAACTGGATGACATTGGTCTGCATACATCGGAGTGGACAATCTCCAAGATTCCTTTTGCTTTACTTTCACTACTTGGAAATGCCTTCTTTGTGTTCTTTCCTTTTGCACATCCTTTGCAAACACCTTCATGCTTTGAGTGGATTTCAGGAAGACCTTCTACTGCTTTGCTGGCAATTGGTAGTGCTCTATAGTGCACATGAGCAAGCCTTATATGCCAAAGTTCACTTGGTTCCATGGATTCATGTACCATGGCATGTTCAGGTTGTCCTTTCAATTTGTACAATCTTCCCTCTTGCTCTCCAATCACTACTGTGTCATCTATGGTCTTACCTTTTGGCCACATAAGTACTTGGCCATCCACAAATGCAACTCTCATCCCTTTTTCATCCAAAGATGATATGGAGAGAAGATTCTTCTTGAGTCTAGGTACATATAGAACATCTTGCATCTTTAAATAATTCCCAGAGTCTAACTTGTAGGAGGCTTCACCACTTCCTTTTATAGGGTATTTATAGTCACCCCCAAGTTTCACCTTATGAGGTGACTCATGTTCAGATAGGCCTATAAGAGATTCTTTGAATCCCATCATATGTTTAGAAGCACCACTATCAATAATCCAATCATTACACCCATGTGTAACAGTACCTGTGAGAGCAGAGATTAGAACATATTCATCGTCACTTGAAGAGTCTTCACTTTATACCTTAGTCTTCTTCCTGGGAGGTTCATCATCCTCTGCAGCATGAGCATGGTATCTTTTCTTGTTGTTGTTGTTGAATCCCTTTTTGTTCTTGGGACAATCTGCGGGAAAGTGTCCCTTCTCATAACATGTGAAGCATCTCAAATCTCTCTTATCTCTTTGATGGTGGTGAAAATATTTCTTGTGATGAGGTTGCTCCCTCTTGGGCTTACTTCTCTTGGCGTGAACTGTGAGAGCTTGGTCTTCAATTCCCATCTTTTCTTCTCGAGATACAAGCCTAGATTCTTCTTGTGAACATTCCTCCCATAGTCTACTGAAGGAGAACAACTTATTTCTTGCACAAATACCTTGGATGAAGGAGTGCCATGACCTAGGTAGGCCATTTAATGTGCTCATGACAATTTCTCCATTCTCCACTACTTCATCCACAGCTTCAAGTTGTTCTTTTATTTGAGAGACCTTAGTAAAGTAGGATTGGATGGTCTCTCCATTCTGGAACTTAACCCCTTTCAATTGATTCCACATAGTCATCTTCCGATTTATATTCTTTCCTTCAAACAACTTGGTCAAGGAGTCAAACATCTCCTTAGGTGTCTTTAGAGAAGACACATGGGGTATGAGATGATATTTTATAGAATCAACAATGATTCTCTTGGCCTTGACCAAATTCTTCTTGTGTAAGGCCTTAGCCTCATCTCCCTATGGAACTGGAACCTCTTCTCTTATGTAGGTGTCCAATTCATTCTCTTCTAGGATTAACCCAATCCTATACTTCCATGCTCGAAAGTTGTCAGCTCCTTCAAGCTTATCCTCAAGCTTGGTGTGGTGAGACATCTTAATGAGAAACTCAAATGGAAATAAAATATTTAGGTCTTACCACTTTATTTGATGAAAACTAAATCTGGAGCTGGATTAGGGTTTGATAGAGAAACCCTAAAAATTCAAACTTTGAATTCCAAAATTCTGAATGGATGAAAAGATGCGTCTTGCTGAGCTGATCAAGTTGGTATACTTCAATTTTGAAATCTGCAAAATTTGACCCCTCAAAATTGCATTTGAAACTTTCGGATCTGCAATTTCTGGTTTTCTGGTCAAAATCCCAAACTAGGGTTTGATAATGCTCGGGGTTCTACCTAGCCAAAAAGTTCGATCTTGTTCTCTAAACTACGGTTTTTCTGAGGAGCATCCAGCCGTGGTCTCAGATTTCAAAAATTCCATTTTTTTTGCAGAAACCCTAATTTTCCACCTTTTCGATCAAAATCCTAAACTAGGGTTTGATGATGCTCGGGGTTCTGTCCAACCAAAAGGTTCAATCTTGGTCTCTAAACTTCGATTTTCTTGAGGAGCATCCAACCGTGGTATTGGATTCCAAAAAATCCACCTTTCTTTGAAACCCTAATTTCCCGCAGCAGTGACGAGCCAAAAACTGAAAGTGCTCAGAATTGAATTCTATCTCGATAGAAAGATGCGCCCTTTCAAGGAGAGTCATCCTAGCCTCCTGCCTTTGATGATATGAGGAGAGAAACCTAGCTTCCATAGTTTCACAGTGTCTTCTTCTTAGCACGGTTATGATACCATGTTAATTTTTTGATAATTTCATTCAAACATTATCTAGGATCCTACTAAGAGAATAACATGCACAACATAACAATCATAAACACAAGAGACACAGAGTTTCCTCGGGAAAAACCAAGAAGGTGAAAAACCCCGCAACTTCCTCAGAGATAGAATAAGCCCCAATACAAAGATCACAATGATCAATCCCCAAAAGATAGATGACTCCAGCAGCTACTCCTCCTCCACTTGTGCGCACTCCTCTCTCTCAACTATGCAAGTTGAATGAGTGAGTGAATGAATAGAATGAGAGAAACTCACTCTCTATTTATACACAACTTAACCTGCCTTTAATTCTATCTGGGCCGACTTCCTAAGGAATCCCAATAACCCATCCACATGACACATGCAGGGTCGACCCCACCAAGGTGGTCTAATAACCCATCAAATAATACTTGCGACACTTACAGATACAAATGAAGACACTTCTGATTGGAGGAATAATACATCTCCATCATGAATATAATAAAGTACAAGTGTAATACATAGAAGAATATCTTTCGAAGTTACAAATACATCAACAACAACAACCTAAGGGGAGAGCAACGAACAGGAGTTAATGGGCATTAGGGTGAGCTGGCGGCATCCTCTGTCACGACCACATCTTATCCCACTAACACTCATTATGACAGAATAGCCAGGACAAGTGGTGGAGAAGGAGAAGGGACGACAGCGGATAACGACACAAAGTAAGGATCCACTAGGGGTACTCACACTTCATTACATCATTAAATGGGAAGCCACCAGTCCTTTCCAGGCTCGGTTGGCACTATCAGGTTTAATTACCGTTTCAAGAAATCAGTTGGCCTCACCATGGGTAACTGCTTCCGTGCAACAGGAAGTAATGGTGCTAGTACGTCGCCAAAGCGGGTGTATAGCCCTCAAAAGGATCAAGCATGCGAGATGGCATATTTCGCATATTTGGAGGCAATCAGCACGTACAAAGCCATGAAGGCTAGCATCATGGTCTGTGCAGGGAAGGAGGATAATCATTTTGCTCCGAGGATGCTCTACCTCCTCTTACCGCCCAGGAAATCTATAAATACCCGTGGTCCTACGGGTATAGTCATGCAAATAGTGCGGCATGAGGAGAATCGATGGATTCAATTAGTAAACTTATGTTTGTGGAGTACTTTAGGGCGAGGAGTTATGGCTCCCAGATTAAGGGCCAGTAGCCGTCGGGGTTCTAGTCGGAGTGGAGGTTCTAGCCAGAGTGGGGGTGATGGGCGCTTTCCAGGCGAAGGACCCTCTCAGCAGCAGCCTATGGATTTGGAAGTGTCTACTCCAATAACCTTTAATTGGGGTGCGCAATACCTAGTAGAAACCCCGGCAACTATCGAAGCTCAAGTAGCCCACTGGGAAGTCACCCTCCTCCGACAGTATGAGGCCCATCTGGGTAGGAAGTTGGTGGCCAACCCGTTCTGGGCAGTGCAGATTATTTTGGCTCAGGACATTCAGGCACGGCAGCAGCTCGCTCAAGGCATTCAGGAGGCCATCCAGATAATCAAGGGTGGTCAGCAGAACAACGCGGCGGGGATACGAATACTCAAAGCGGCTTTGAAGGATTACCTGGATCTTTCCAGGGAACTTCGTCGGGAAGAGGCGATGTCTCCCAAGAGAGAACCCCCGACTCACTGATGATATTTTGAGATGCCCAGTTGTTTGAGGTGGATTCGAGATCGTCTTTGTTTTTGCATCCTTTTGTCAATTTTTGATGTTAAAGGTCACATACTCCTTGCATAACTAGTCTCTGCGTAGACACGGGTACACTAGTGGGATTCCTTCTGTTTTGGGGGCCGTTAGGCCAGGGTATTTTGTTTTTTCTGATCAACTCTCTGCATGAAAATCGACCTTGCTCGGGGTCTCCAATGTGGAACGAGCAGTGGCTCGCCTGTTTGTATTTTTATTTTGTATATTTGTTCAGACTTAAGTAATAGAAGGTGTTATCGCTTACTTACAAAAAAAAATATATGAAGTTGAACTAAAATAACAACATAAGTAATGAAACTCCACTATTTCTATGTTTACCAAATCAAAACAATGGACACATTGGTGAATCTTCAACCCATATATATTTTTCATATAAATAAGTATAAACTCAAATGGACTAAGAAATAATGATTATGCAAAGGAATACAAAGTATTAAATGGACATAAAAAACACAATATAATACATTATCATTTTATAGAAAATGATAGTAATGTGAAACAATCAATTTGTACTATAAAAAATAATAAGTGTTATATAAGTATTGGTTTTGAAAAGTAAGAATAACATGTGGATCAAATGTAACGATATTAGAAGACAATCATAGCACTTAGACAAAGATAGTTCAATGGTATGAGAATGGTACATGCACCATGAAATAGACCATCATTCCCCATGGAGAAAGACCAGGTATTTGAATTGTTATTTCCTCACAATCCCATGTCTATTAAATTATTAGGGAGGATATTGATTGTTCACTTTATATATTCAAAACCATGTAAAAATGTTGGATCGGGATGTAAGAGAAGAATCTCTAACACATATATATGATGATAACACTTATGCAATTAACTTCTCTATAAGTTTCTTAAGAATCTCACCAAAAATTTAGAAATGTTTCTCCAACACTCAATGCTATAAAGGATTTGAGAACAAAATGAAGAACATCAATAATGCACGAAGGAAACCAAATTTCATTCCTTAAAAAATGATGAAAAACAATATATACATATATAGTTCACATGATGGTGATATCTATCTTCACATAATTATATTCCCGAAGAGGAGATGTATATGACACACTCATTCATAGATTGAGATTAAGATTCTACTGATTGGTTGCATGTTGTTAACTAACCATTGCAAGTAATTTGTATGATTAGAACTATTTCAAGAAGATTGTTTGCAAATTTTAGAATAAAAATGAACTAGTGGTATATACGTAATGAAGAAAAACACGTGGATTAAATGTAACCATATTAGAAGACAACATAGCACCTAGACAAAGATAGTTGAATGGTGTGCACCATGAAATGGATCATCATTCCCATTGGAGAAATACCACCTTTGAGTTGTTATTTCCTCACAATTCTATGTCTATTAAATTATTATGGAGGATATATTGATTGTTCACTTTATCTAAAGCCTTGTAAATGTTAGAGATGTGTATGCCACACTTATTCAGAGATTGAGATTAACATTCTCCTCATTGGTTGCATGATATTAATTAACTGTTGCAAATAATTTGTAACCATATTAGAAGATAACCATAATTGTATCGAGGAGGTGCTCTACAGTCCAGTATGGGGGAGATGTTGTAACGTTCGTTCCTAACAAAATAATTAAAAAAATTCATGTCGGCTCATAAAATAAAAATTATGGAAAATATTTTAAAAAAATCCATGTTGGCTTATAAAATAATTTTTTATGAAAAATAATTAAAAAATTGATGTTGGTCTATCAAATAAAAACTTAAAACTTAAACCGGATCTATCAATCAAGAGAGATCAAATTTCTTGAGTTTAAATTTAAAAAAAAAATACACCTCAAGAAATTGGATCCCTCTCGGTGCTTAATAGATCCGAGTTTAAGATGGGATCTATACTCGTACTTAGACAAATATACTTCAATGGTGTGAGAATGGTGTACACCATGAAATAGACCATCTTCATTCCCCTTAGAGAAAAACCACCTTTAAATTGTTATTTCCTCACAATTCTATCTCTATTAAATTATTATGGAAGATATTAATTGTTGATTTTATAAATTCAAAACCTTTTAAAAATATTGGAACATGGTGTTAAAGAAAGTCTCTACTATATATATACGATGATAACAATTATGTTATTTTTTTAAAGATTCTTAAGAATCTCAGCTAAACATTATAATTTTTTTTTTCAATATTCAATGTTACAAAGATCGCAAAACAAAATGAAAAACATCATTAATGCAGGAAGGAAACCAAATTCCAATCCTTAAAAAATGATGAAAAACAAAATATATAAATATAGATATTTCACATAATAATAATAGTATCTATCTTCACATAATTTTATTCTCATTAAGAGAAGCTTTATATGCCGTACTCATTCAAAGATTGAGATTAAGATTCTGTTCATTGGTTGCATGGTGCCAACTCACCACTACAAGTTAATTTTATTCTTTAAGAGAAGATGTATATGCCACACTATTCAGAAATTAAGATTAAGATTCTGCTCATTGGTTACATGGTGCCAACTAACCACTATAAGTAATTTGTTTACTTAGAACTCTCTTAAAAAGATTGCTGGTATCATCATCAAATGCAATAATACAACCTACCTTTTTATTGTACAACACCAAAAATAAATATATAAATGCAATGATATAATCTAATGCAATGATACACCCTTTTTGCTTATACTTTGATCATTTAGAAACTTTTTTTCTACTTTTATAATTAAGAGATTGAATTAAAATTCTGCTCATTGGTTGCTTAGTGTTAACTAAGCACTGCGAGTAATTTGTATGCTTATAATTTTCTATAAAATTTTGACAATGCTTGTATTATAATCATGCAATGATTTTTGTTATACAATATAAAAAATAAATATATAAAATATCTTTTTAAAATTTATTATGTCCTTTCTGAATTTTAACTAAAACATAAATTTATTAAATAAATATATAAAATATCTTTTTAAAATTTATTATATCCTTTCTGAATTCGAACTAAAACATAAATTTATTACACAATGTACAAATTTCACAATCTTAGAAACCATATTTTGGGGAAAAAAAATTAATATGCAAATTTGACAAAGATGAATTTCTAATGACAGTTTTAAGATGTCTACACACAATTAAGAATAAATAAATAAAATCAAACTACAAAAGCCTCTCTTGATAGGGTGCTTTTCTTCCCAATGCTCATTACTGAGAGTTGATTTGAGGCATGTTTATTGAATTAATTTAAGATAAAAAAAACCATGTTATTGAATTAATTTAAGATAAAAAAAACCATGTTATCCAATTAATTTAAGATAAAAAAAACAATGTTATTGAATTAATTTATGATAATTAAAAAACAAGAAAAGAAAGAGATTAGAGATCAATAACAAATGTTATTTCTTAATATGGTTTTCTAATCGAGAATATAGAGGCCATAACAAATTTTAAATGTTTGTTATTTTTTATTAATATAGTATTCCGATGGAGGATTATTATTGAGGAATGTTTTGTACATAGTAAATAATAATAATAAACTTTTTATTATATTAAATACCAAATAACAGTATGCTTAATGTTTTTTTTAAAATATTTTTATATTGAATAATTAAATATAAAAATATATTTTTATTTATGACAGTAAGGAATTAAGGAATTAACCATGAATATAATTTTTTTATATTTGTCTACATTGTGTTGAATTCAATGTGATGGTTGTAGTTAATTAGTCAACACATAGGTTTAGAGTGAGTAGGTGGTAGGTAACAATCAAAATTGTTTGGGGTGTAGAATGTTATTACTTGGGATCTTGGCAAAGATATGAGTTTATGTCGATTTCATTCCAAGGCTCAAACAAAATGCTCAATGCCAAAACAACTAATACTCTTTCCACTCACTCTCAATACTAAAATCTATTGACTAGTAAACAACTGATACTCTTTCCACTCACTCTCAATACTAAAAATTAAAGAGTCTTGTCACTATAATTTCTATAACAAAGGGTGTTCAAAATCTATGTATAATTTCAACAGAGTATCAGTAAAGAAACCCAAAATCTTACCAGCTCGGTCTTTACGTTATGTTCCTTTGGAGATTCATCGTTGCACTTTAACTGCACTTATAAAACAACCAAAGAAATTGAATGCTTGGAAAATGTTGGAGTGAAATCAGTGCCAAACCCTGAAAATAAGTTCTAAAGTTTAGGGTTTAGGGTTTATGACTGTGCCAAACCTTGAAAATAATGATTTAACTTTTATATATTTTAAATTTTTTATAGCTAATAATTATTTAAATGAAATAATTATTTAAATTAAAAAATAAAAATTTAATAAAAATCACTTAAGTAAAGAGAAGGAATTTAATAATCATTATTTTTAAAAATATAGATATAAAGAAATATATATTTACAAAATTTCAAGACAATAAAAGATCATGTTAAAAGATAAATTAAAAATAAGTTAAAGTTAAAATTATTTTTAATGCAATGATAAAATAAAATAAAATTATTAATAATAAAAAATTTAGTTATTAAAAAACTTTATATTTAAACTCAAAATAAATTAGACAATGAAAATGAATAATAACTTGTGAGTGGAAATGATCAATTACATGAACACATATAGACTATAAAAAGGATATTTTAAATTTTTTAAGTCTCACATACATAATTAGATATCATGGAATGTGCATAGTCCATAAGTAAAATACCATATATTAATAAAAAATTTAGTTAAAGAAAAACTTTGTATTTAAACTTAATAAATTAGACAATGAAAATGAATAATAACTTGTGAATGGAAATGATCAATTACATGAACACATATTTATTAACATATAGATTATAAAAAATGACATTTTAGATTTTTTTAAGCCTCACATACATAATTAGATATCATGGAATGTGTTATACATAAATAAAATACCATATATTTACATTAAAAATAGAACTTTCTCATGCTCCATTATGTAGGGAGTCTATATACTCCATAAAAGGATTTTTGTTTAAAGGAAGGCATCATCCAATCCCTTATTTTCTTGGAGGCTATCAAGACAACAACCACTCCCCCAAATCCAATTACCACCCCTATCCCCAATGCCATTAATGACATTTTTCCATCCACACGACTCAACAATCCTACTTTAACATGAGTTTGTTCAGTAACAACTCCTATTGATGTTGTCTTATTGCATGCCTGTAAAGGATACCCACACAAGCACTTATTCCTTTGAAATGAAGCTCCGGTGAAAGTGAAAAATTGTGTTGATGTTGGAATTGGTCCACATAGGCTATTAAAAGAAATGTTCAGAACCTCCAACATTGATAATTTCAAAAGCTCATCAGGAATCCCTCTACTGAACTTATTTTTTACCAAGTCTAATTGCTCCAAAGTAGATATGTTATCAAGAGAAGTAAGATTTTTTCCTTCCAAATGGTTCCAAGATAGATTCAATAACTGCAAGCTACTCAAACTTCCTATACTTGCAGGTATTTCACCTGTAAGGTTATTGTTAGACAAATCAAATATAGTGTTGGTATGTAACACATATGATAGATTGTACTCATTTCCTTTCATCTCAATCTCCGTTTTAAAACCCAATACATCATAATTAGACCGATCACATTTCCATGAAGAGACATTTATTGTATATCCTTGAAGTCTCTCAAGTCCAAATGGTATTCTTCCACTGAATTCATTATTGGATAAATCCAATACTTGTAATTTGGTGAGATTTATGATTTAAGTAATACCACCCTGAAACTTATTATAGCCAATGCTTAAAACACGTAACTGTTGAAAAGATGTGATATAAAAAAGTTCACCTATAAATCTATTTTTGCTTAAATCCAATGCTTTAAGTTTACTACAATTAGCCAAAGATAGAGGCATAGACCCATACAAATTATTAAAATAAACAGATAAAATTATCATAGAAGTTGGAAGCTCTATGTCAAGATATCCACTAAGTGAGTTCTTTGACACGTCAATGTATGCTAATAAACCACATTTATTTATTTAAGGTGGGCATAGGTCCCACCAAATTGTTTTGTGATAGATCCATTACTCTCAAAACTGTATAATTATCAAAGATATTCCTAGGGATACTACTTGATAATTGGTTATCACTTAAGGACATGATATCCATCTTAGTCAAATTTCCTAGAAACGGAGGGATGTGACCAGTGAGTGAGTTGCTAGATAAGTCAAGAAATGTCAAGTCAACTAAATGATTGAACTACCTAGGAAGTTGTTCGTACCAAGTGTTGGAGTGATGTGACCGCCCAGTGCATTGGCTCGTAAGCATAGCTCTTTCAACCCAACTAGATGACCAAACTCTGTTGGTATAGTACCAAACGATGAGACATTTTGGTCGTTGTATCGTGAGTGAGACTTTAATGGAAGACTCGTGGAGGTACAATGTAGCTGATTGTTTTAATAAGTTGAATGTATCACAAGAACCTTCTTTATTTCACTACCGAGGTGATAAATAAATTTGGTTGATATTAATTTTGTCCATGATGGTTTTCTAAGATATGTTTCATACAGCCATGGTATATAATTTGTTTTCTTTTGTTATATATACAGGGTAATGATAAATATTTGTAGCTCTTTGTTTCATTATTTAGAAAATATGTGTTTCATACGGCCAGGTATATAATTTGTTTTCTTTTGTTATATATACATGGTAAAGATAAAAGTGGAGATTTATGTTCAACTATTTTAGAAAATATAATAAAAAGTGTGGATATATGTTAATGTTCAATGATATGTTTGAATGTATATTTTGATTTATGTAATGATACTTGAAAGTTTGGTTTTTTATGATGATAAATATAATTTTGTAGAAAGTAATTTGAAATATGCTGATGGAGTTTAGTGATATCAATAATATGATTACATATTAAAGTTAAGATTATACAACATAATTCTGCATCATGTTTTAAAGTCTTTAAAATTTTACAAGTCAAAGTTAAAACTTTGATACATTTTAAGGTATCTTAATTACTTATCAAGAATAATAAAACACTAAATAAACTTAGTGTAAAATCTATATCAATCACCTACCAAACTTAATAAGCTACCTAAATAGACTTTGTGGTAAAACTATATCACTACTCTATGTTTCTAACAATACAATATAATTCTCAATCAACAAACTTAATAAGCTACCTAGACTTTGTGGTGAAACTATATCACTACTCTATGTTTCCAACAATACAATATAATTCTCAATCAACAAACTCAATAAGCTACCTAAAATGTCATCTCTATGAGTGCTAATCATTTCTTGCACTATTTCTTCAATTTCTGGTAAATATGCAAATTTGTTTGCTCAATTCTATGAATACAATTTTCAATTCAAGCCAAAGGTATATAATGTATTTTCATCTAAAATTTCTAGATACTCCCGATAGACTTATTTGGTGTGTCATTTTGATGTAGACAAGGGCCTCGGCAACCTCCCCAAGGATGTCTCCACCTTTATAATGGCCACTTATAGCTCCATTGTCCCAGCAAACAAACAACCTTGGTGTCGTCCCCAAAGAGAGTGCACCATGAAGGAGGACTCACTCATCTAGCTAGTACTCTCCAACTCGGCAACAAAAAAAACTTGGTATCCTCCCCATGGAGGACCCACCCATAAAAGAGGACTCACTCATCTAGGTAGTGATTTCCAACTTAACAAGTTAGCGGTTGAAGGGTTTCTCCTTATTTCTTGATTTCTGTTATGACTTATGTTTACTTGCATTCATGTAGATGCTTGTTTTTAGCTTTAGGGTTTCATCATTATCGTGGATCCTTTTGTAATGTTATATAAAGGAAATTTGGTCTCATAATAAATCTAATCCCTATTTCCAAGAAAAAGTATTGTTTTCTCTCTTGTATTTTTCTATATAATCTTTCAATTTATGGGTTTAAGCATATGCTAAAGATTTTGTAGCTCTTGATTTTGACCTCGCTGATTTCATAAATTTGGATTATTACATCAACTGAAACATCTTATAAGATCAAACAAGTATCCTTTGGAAGGTTTCGAGACTCCAAATATCATATCCCTTCTTGGGTTTTTGAAGTCTCTAAAGTTATCATCCCTTCCACTTACCATTCCCCAAGTTTGTCTCAATGTGTGCCCATATGTATAATCCTACTCAAAAAGTAGTTATGTCACTCGATGGCTCCCAACCAATATTTTTTGTAAGCCCTAAAGTTATTACAATGATGTTAGTGTTACCCAAAAACACAATTCTTTTAAACAATGAAGCCCTAGCTTTGGAATTTAGGTCTCTCAATCTAGAACAAGTCAAATACTTAATAGCTAGATATCTACCCAAAAAGTTAGATATTCCTATGATTAACTTTCCCCTTCCCCTATATGTATCTAGGGAAACCATTTCCATGATTTATCTAATACTAGGTTATGACAATGATAGTATTGTGGATAAACAGATTTTGAGATTAATGCAAAATATTTTTCCAAATAAGGTTCCCCATGCAAATATGATTATTACACCTATCTTTCCAATGCCATTGGCCACTAGCTAATACACTTTTCATCCTTGAGGTATTTAAGGTACCAATACTACCTAGTTTATCTATTATTATGTCTTCAAGCACCAAATTTTCGCCATTTAGAATTAAACAAGATTTATGAATAAAACCCTTTCTTTTGATTGAATGGACCCCACTAATAAGAAAACATGCTAAAATGTGGGTTTTAAAACATTAAGTTCATGTACAATGTTTATATAATTTTCCATTGTGATCATCCACTAAGAATTACTCATGAATTAAGCTTTTTGGTATTAACTTAGATTCAATTGTGAAGAGGTTTATAGGTCTCCATGTTTCAAGTGGAAGCTCTATCCATAATTAGACATCAAATGAAAAAAGAATGTGAGATGGAAATAGTTAAGATCTTGATAGGCTAAATACAAAGAGAAAAATGTGAGCTGAAAGAAAATATTGAATTAAAGAGCTTAAAAGAGTAAAAACGGGTTAGGGTTAGTCAACCACAAGAATGTGGTCTATTAGCAAATGACCACGGACCTTGATTCAAATCCTTGAGTGGGCATGATTGTAAATATGGCCTTATAAATATAAGAAAAAGCAAGTTTGTATAACTATTGCAACTAAATTAGATTAGGATTTCCAATATTTATTTGTGGTGATTCTCGCTAATGAATTATATTAGGGTTTGGACTATTATGATATTAGATTTAACAATGTAATATCACTAAAATGATTGCATTTAACAATAGTATTAAATCATATTACATTTCCCAATACACAATTTTAAATTAGAGAGATGTTATATCATAACAAATATCCATTTAAAAACATACATCAATATATCATAATGTCCCTCATTGTAAGCGATGCAATGCACAATATTGGAAAAAACATTAATTCTTGAAATCAAAGCAATGTAAGAATGATATGATACACAATCTAATATCATTGAAATCAATGCATTTTAATAATACTATTAGGAGTAGTCTATTTATTTTAAGTTTTGGACTATACATTAATTTCCCTCAAATACACCTATGGCACTCATATTATGCAATTTTCACAACTAATATATGTGTCTAAGATTTTTTGAAGATTTCGAGCCAGGCGGAAAAGTAAAAATGTACAATATTTAGACTAATCCATACTATTATATCATATTGCAATTCCCAATACATATATTTCAAATAGATGGATATTATATCATAGCATAAGCCTCCATGCAATGGCATGATTAATATATCATAATTCCAACCGATAAGTAATGTATATATAATCTTTCATTTACCTAATTCTAACTACCAATTTACCTAACTAATGATTAATATGCAATTATTACAAAAGTGATATCTAACTCATTGTTCTATTATTAACTTAACAATACATAATCCAATATATATTATATTATAATGTTCCAAGCACCAACTATTCCAATTTGGAATTGTGTTGCAAATGATAACACATTAATTTTACAAATATAGAAAAGTTGCATTGATTAATTAATTATAAAGTAAAATAGTTATTTACTCAAATCTAATATCCATTTCGAATCACCCTTGGGACAAATGACAATGACATAATGAGATGGAGTTAGAGGCCTTTAAGTCTCCCACAAGTAGAGTACCCATTTGCATCACTTGAATCAAATGGTTAGTAATTATCTTTGCTAGGATAGGACAAGCAGAAATATGTGGGATAGATCTTCTAGTTTCATGTGGAAATGGTTGATATTTTATGTAATGGTATTGCTTATGAGCTTGATAGTTTTGACAACAATATGGTTTGGAAAATCTTTGAAACATCCTTGACATTGGGTGCTAGGTGTCTGCTTGTTGTATTGGTTATGCAAATAGAAAATCCCCATCCTCACTCCATTAGATGAGCCATTTATTAAATCATAGAATTGTAAGAGGGAATAATGGGAGATTCATTATTGTCTCTCCTTATACATGAGAAAATGGAAAGGGTGGAGAAGAGGAGGGGATAAGAAGCATGTGTTGAAATTGTAGACTTTTCAGAGGTAGATAACATGTCTGAATTCTCAAATTGAATCTAATAAAAATAAGTAAATGTACATATAAATAACCTCACTAGGAAAAATAATTCTCAAAAGAATAAAGAATGAGAGGGATGCAAGACAAAATAAAGTAATTGAGACAAGAAAAAAGGATATTTGGTGAATGAGTTCACTTAGTGGAACCTCCATCATACTTTGTGGGTTCTTATGGGCTAAAAAATATGCCTCTAAGGGTGGAAGATATAGTGAAACAAAATTCAATTCATGCAAAGAAGCTCTCAATTGTTACCATGACATCCAAGGTTGGTAGCAAGGAAGCCCTCTATGGGCACGTTCCATTTTAATTTTTGAATATCTCTATAGTTTGTAGTTTTTTTTTTTTGGATAGGACAATTTGCATGACAATACTCAACAAGTAACTACAAATTCACATTTTCAACAAGTACAAGATTGAGCAGACATTTGCATTTTTTAAAGGAAAAGTGCAATTAAAAATTGCAATCTCAACAATTGGATAATTATAGAAATTGCAATTTCAACAATTGGATAATTATAGTAATTGCAATTTCAACAATTGGATAATTATAGAAATTGCAATTTCAACAATTGGATAATTATAGAAATTGCAATTTTTTATGAGAAGTTACAATTTTAACTTCTAGAAATTGCAATTTCAACAATAAAATTTTTATAGCCTCCATTAAATTGCAATCAATTAATTGTCGAAATTGCAATCTTTGGATGATAAAATTGCAATTTCTCGTAAATAAATGCACATTTTATAACTCTCCAATTGTTGAAATTGCAATTCTTGGTTGCTGAAATTGCAACCAATCAAATGTTGAAATTGCATTTTTCGTTAAAAATTGTGAATTTCTTCTCAATCATATTCTTCTTGAAATTGTGATTTTTTAGTTGCTGAAATTGCAATTTCTCCTCAATCTTTTTATTGTTGAATTTGTAAATTTGTAATTGCAAAAATTGCATTTCGAATAAAAAATTCTTAGAATTGTAATATATATGCAAATATGAAAGCTACAATAAACTAATTGTTGAAATTGCAATTTCTGGATGCTAAAATTACATAGAAGGTAATTTTCCAACTATTGAAATTGCAATTATTCTCCTCATTCATATATATGTGTTGAAATTGTCGTTTCTCCTCAATCTTTTTATTGTTGAATTTGTGAATTTGTAATTGCCAAAATTGCAATTTCCTAAAGCTGAAATTGCAATTTGAATAAAAAACTCCCAAAATTGAAATAGAGAATTATTGAATTTATAATCAATTAATTATTGAAATTGCATTTTGTTATTGTTGAAATTGTAATCAAACAGTTATTAAAAGTATTGGTATGTAGTGATGGAACACATAATGTTTGTTTTATATATTTTTTTCTTTGAAAGTTATATAGAATGTCCTTCTATTAACAGAGAAAAAAAGCACAAAACTTCTAACTGTTCGATCGTTGTAGGGAGGTCGTCCAATCAGGCTATAACAAAACATCATAATACTGAGTCCATTCTTCTCTTAGAGGCTTAATACGAGTAGTAGTTTCCTCAATTTGACCGGGAACTTGATGACCATTCCTAGTACGACCATGACGATTGTGCACCCTTTCCTGTGGGGCCATGGCAATGAAGACACCTACAAACTTGACAAAAACCTGTCGAGATCTCCCACAAGCTTGACAGACCCCCCTGGAAACAATGCGAAAGGAGAATGTGGATATCTCAATTCTCCTGAGCGGAGAAACCATTATGGCTCATCGTCCAAAACCGTTACGTTTATCCTGGGATCCATCCACCGATTTATGATGATGAGTGTATGGTCGAGATCAACTCATCTGTATTCAGACATGTTGTTTTTATATTGTTGAAGTAATAAAGAGAAAAAAATGCATATATGATTTCCAATTATGATATATGTAATGTCAAGAAGAAAATAGGTAATCTATTTTTTCAAAACTTATATAGGCAATTTCAATTATTGGAAATTCACAATTAGCAATCAAATCTTGCAATTTCATCATTTACAATATAGAAATTCAATTTCGACAATTATCACAATTAACAATATAAAATGCTGAGAAGTGATTGCAATTTCAACAATAAAAAATTGTAGTTTGAGCAATTGAAGAATTATAAAGGTTACAATTATTTTGATCATAGAAATTGCAATTTTAGTGTCCAAAAATTGCAATTTCAACAATTTCAACAATATGTAATTAAATGCAATTTGAATACTTTCATATTGCAATTTAAGGAATTTTTTTATTCAAATTGCAATTCCATCTTCAGGAAATTGCATTTCAGAATTTGAAAATTCACAATTTCAACAATCAAAATATTGAAGAGAAATTGCAATTTCAGTAATAGAAATTTGGCAATTTTAACAATTGATTAATTGGAATTTCAATGATCACTTGTTGCAATTTAAGGAATTAAAAATGGGAAGTTTTAGCAATAAAAAATTGCAATTCCAAATTCGCACTTTCAATAATAAAATGATTGAGACCACAGTTTGAAATTACAAAAATAGTTTATCAAAAATTTCAATATCAACAATTAATTGTTTACTAGTTTAGGAGTCAGATGTTGCAATTTCAACAATCATAAATGACAATTTGAGGGTTGTAGAAATTACAATTTTAACACCAAGTAATTAAAATTTCAACAATCTCTATGGTTTTGAGAATCACATATTGCAATTTAAAAAATTAGAAACTACAAGTTTAGCAATAAAAAATTGCAATTTGAAATTTGCACATTAAACAATAAAGCAATTGATATTATGATTTGAAATGATAGAACAATTGATGAAAATTTGAAATTTCAACAATTTGAGTATTATCCACTTAAACCAATTTAAAGTAATTTACTACTTTCCACTTAATAATTTAATTTATGGAACATGTCTTCTTTGGCATAGGAACACTGACCAATAAGAACATTACCTATCAACCCATGCTACACATGTCATTCATTTATATTTATGTAGAAGACATTTTTTATGGAAGTTGGTCCTAGACACTATTTAAGGATTCACCATCTACCGGGTGAATAAATAAGCACCATATACAACCACACACTCCATGCCAAATTCATCGCATCATTTACCAATTATGGAAGCCTTTTGCAGTTCACTCTTCTCATCTATCGTTTCGACAAAGTTTCCACGGAAGCTTCATAGTGTGGGGTGGTCTATTATTGACTTTCAATTTCTTGATGGTGTGTATCAAGCAAAAAGAGGACCCTATAATTCTCTCATTGCCAGCAATCAAAATAAGTGCCCCATCCATGATAGCCACACCATTGAGCATAGTAGCCATGAGAATATCATGACCATGTCAGAAAATTATCAAGAAAAGAGTTCATTGAGTACAAGATTGATAATCTAGTATAAAATATATAGAAACTTCAAATGGGAGATTTTCAAAACAATAAAGATGCATGCAAAAATATACAATTCACTCCAATTCAAGTAAATGGTAACACATTTTGCTGTAAAATATCCTCCAAATCATGAATTGATCTACATCCTTACACACTAAAATAGGGCAAAGCAAAGCAAAATTGTTCATTTATGACCATTGTACATCCATTGCTAGCAAACTCCAAACATACCATGTTTGGATTTCTTAAAAATGAATTACAAAAAAAATTGAAGAATCTTTTCAACCAATTATCCACCAGACAATCAATGGAAGACACTCACCAAACAATCAACAAATGACACATGTCTAATAAGCTTCATGAAAGTGTTTTGAAATCCATAAACACCGCACAAAGGATTGTCTTACTTTCCACTTCCGTATGCCCTGCAAAGTACAATTACTTATGTCAGATCAGATAAAGAAGCACCTTGATATCCCTTACAATGCCAAACATTAGCAGAAAATTGCAAATTATAAAAAATGGAAAACATTCAAGTTCACCATTTCCTTTTACCAAGACAATATCAATGAGAAACTACGAGTGTTTTATATTCTGATTCTAATTTGATTACCTGAAATGAAGCCAAACTCAACCATGACAATCCCCAAGCTATTATGTATTAAGCTCATTTCCTTTTCGTCAATCTCTGCCACAAGTGTCAACTTCTTTCTATGCATCTTCTATCTTATCACTACTAAGCTCCTCCATTATTTATCAAGAGACCGAAACACCAATCAAGGAAACAAACTTTGTTGTTTGTTTGACAACCAAGTACAATTTGGGCATATTTAAGCACATATTCCATCCTAATTGTTTAAAATTAATTGCATAGCATTTCAAATTGTGATCATGGAAACCCTTTAATTACAAAGCTTGCACTTTGATCATCACAATTATCCTACACACTTTCTGCATCTTCTTCTCGGACAAAAATATTTCTTTGCACTACTAGGGCTACACCTTGGGGGAAAGAACATAGCTCAATCTATGAACAAAATCACAAACCTTAACATCCTTGAAACATCCAGCAATTCACCTAGCACTGAAACAATAATTAATGAGATAACACTTTTGGATCAT
This sequence comes from Larix kaempferi, assembly GCA_027924585.1. NCBI lineage: Eukaryota > Viridiplantae > Streptophyta > Pinopsida > Pinales > Pinaceae > Larix > Larix kaempferi. The sequence goes on from BSBM01000361.1 coordinate 21,716,221, forward strand.
TTTACAACTTCAACTGGGTATGCTACTATGCTTTGATTTCAAAACATATAATGTGGCCTCTCAACAACAATCACATTCAAGACATCCAATAAGTCAATATCCATGCTTCTTTTCTGCCCAAAAGAAAAGCAAGGATGTAACATTTGGTGATGGTTTTACAACAAGAATACCTTATATCCAAAACCTATAAAGGTTTCCTACATACACAGTGCAAGGTATGATTATCTTGGGTTCCTTGTGATCGCATGAGCATCAGGAAAGCTTGTAAAGATATATAAGGAATCTATAGAAAACTTAAGGTTTTAATCCAACTGTGATCCAACTGAATCCCCTATTATAGAAAGAGGCTAAGTAGCCATGAATAAGCAAGTTTCCAAGGGAAAAATTACATGGGTTCAATCCTATCACTACTCAGTTGCACATATGTTTACAAAAAAAACACAATGCCCGAATTCACTCTATAATTTGATATGACTATGCCATAATAAATCCATGAATATGGAGCCACCAAAGTCACTAATCAAAGTAAAACCAAATTAACTTCCATATTCCATGTAAAATCGAAGGAAAATTATAAAACATATTATATATAATGATTGATATATGATGGAGTAAAAACTAAAAGATAGTGGTAAAGAATGCCCCACCTCATTCATGGAAGAATAAGATGGTGTTGTTTTTCTTAGTGGCCATGACCTTGATGCTATATCAAAGAGAATATGATGATGGTACCTAAGAAAAAAAATTACAAAATAATGAATATTTAGATATTATTACATATGGGTGCTATAACCTAAAGATAATAGACTGAAAATAACAACATAATACCGAGATTCTTGAAAAGGATTATGAATTAAATTTGATATAGATAGTCGTGTGGTCTACCTAGAAGGATTTTTCAGTTTATTTCCAGCTTGGATGTTCAAGAAGGAGCATCATAGCCAAGAGGAGGTGCTGGATGGTGTGATTTGGTGCATTGACACCCATCATACACATGTAAGAACATTTTAAAATATGGATTTGGAAGTGGTTGTTTGGTTTGACCATTGGATTGAAATTGTATGAGAAATGATATAGTATTTAATCGAATCCTTTTTAGGTTTTTAATTTTTTTTATTGAATGACAAGTTAAAAAAAGTGGAACAGTAGTACCCAGATGAAAAATCTGTCAAGAGGAAGGACTTACCTAAGCATGATAAAATCTATAATGACAGTGGTTGAATATTTTGGAGTTGGCCTGAACCTCTTCCATTCAAGTAAAACAAGTATAAACCATTGTGCACAATACAATCTCACTTGTAATATCCTGTGAGATGGTTAAAACTAGGATTAGATTTGATGATAAACCAAATAACAAGTAAATGTTTGAAATCTAAGCCCCTATTAAATGAATTCTGAAGATCCCCGCAGGTTTGTCTTGAATTAAACGAAACAATGTATTAAATGAATTTTGAAGCTCCCTGACAGTTTGGATGTCGGTTATTTTTTCACACGACTTAAGTTCAAACCATTCATAGTAAAGTTATGCGAATTGCTTTGAAATTTCGTAAGCAACGAGTGACTCTGTGAGGTGAAATAGCAATTATTGATCATTATTTCAAAGGAACGAAACATTAGTGAGGTGAAATGATCAGACTCGACTACATCAACATTTTCAACAGCTATAATTCAAGATATTTATTGTAAAATAATGAATCTTAATAACCTTGGCCATAAATGGAGTTCGATTGATGAATCCATTTCAAAACTTGCCCACAGAATTTCGAGTCACCCAAAAAGAAAAATATAAACCAAGTGCCTTAAGGCCTTGGAAAAATATGTATGTACTAATCAAGGGAGCCCCCCTGGAAATAAATCCCACTGCCTTGAACAAAAGTAGCACTCTGATCTACTTGCATTGCGACTGTTGTAGATAGTATCATTTTTTAGAATTTCGCCAAAACTTGCAACCTCACGAGCATTTAAAATATCAATACAATATTTACATGGAAATGATCTAAAAATTTCTCTTTGATATTGATTATGAGAATTAAACATGGGTTGTAAAAAATGAAATTCTACCTAAAAGGAAGGAATCATTCAAATCCGGAATAGCTACCTAGAAAAATCTAGGAATCTAAGCTTCGCCAACCCTCGTATGCTTTGCAGCTTCACACACCCCTTTTCCTACAACTCTTTCGAAGATACCAATGTTTCCATACTTGGTAGCTCTTTTAACTCGGAGAACCCAGAAACATCCAGGAATCTAAGCTTTGTCTCCTGCGCCAACCCTCGTGTGCTGTCCAGTTTCACACATCCCTCCACTCACAACCTCTCCAGAGATACCAATGTTTCCATACTTGGAAGCTCTTCTAACTCAGAGCACCTAGAAACATCTATATCTCTAATCTTTTTCGCTTGCAACAAACCCCACATGCTCTTTAGTTTCACACATCCATGTTCCCACAACCCTTCCAAAGATACCAATGTTTCCACACTTGGCAGTTCTTCTAACTCAGAGAACTGATAAACATTTACGATTCTAAGATTTCTAACCTGCACCAACCCCTGTATGGTTTTCACTGTTCAGCGTTACACATCCCTGCACCCACAATTTGAGTCCAAATGTATCGAGAATTGTACATGTGCTTGTTACATAGTGATGCCATTCCATAGGTTTTGTAGATCGTCAATAAGAGGCTGGATATATACATTCATATATTTAACTTGGTACTTACCTGATTGTTTTGAAATATAAAATATATAATTATTACAACCATTTTCGATATATAAATACTATACATGAGTAAATGAAAAAAAATGACACTATGCAACAAAATACAACAAATGAGATGCCACTACTTAAAAAAACAATTGTTGTCGACACATACCTGGAATAATCATTGCCAACATTATGTGCTCCCTCTTTATTGACAACCATGGAGGAATGTTATTTTTGGTAACAAAAATAGGCCCCACCGAGTAAATAGATCTCATCTCTGCAAATGGATTGACACCATCTGCTGCCAAAGAAAGCCTAACATTACGAGGTTCTTCTTTAAAGTGTATCCATTTTTCCTCCATATCTCTAAATGCAGAACCATCTGTAGGAATTCAAAGAATGTCATCTTGAATTCTGTTCCGTGCATGGTAATCCATAAATTGTGCTATGTTTTTGCACTTGAACAGTCATTGCAAACGTGGAATAATGGGAATATAACAAAGAACCTTGCGAGGGACCTTTTTGTTAATTGATCTATTCGATATCTACTGATATGACATTCCAAACATTATGTTTCAAATTCATGTTGTTTATAATATATAATATGGTCATCAGGGCATGCATCAATTGCTTCATACTGCATTCCAATTTCTTTCATGATGGTAGATAAATCTTGATATGTTCGAGGTAAACTATTTGACGGTGGTAACAAAAATTCAGCTATCAACCTAGAACAAATTAAAAAAAAAACTAGTTAATATAATATATAAATAATATTAATGAAACATATTTCATCCGTATTAATTTTACGTATGAATTAACAATAAAATTATTAGAGGAACAAAGATAACCTTTATCACTATCATATATATGTGATGGAATATATTACATACCTTAACATCTGTGTGACTGATGTGTTTGAAAGACCATTCATAACCTTCAAGTTCATTATCAACAATATAACAGAGAGAAGATTTGTGTTGGAGCCTTCATAAAGGGGTTCGTATGCCTTCTCAAGAAGAGGTAAATCATGAACATCATCAAAGTCATCATTTTCATTATCATCATCAACATCATCATCCATTCTAACATTAAATGTATCAGGGATCAATGTATTTGTACCATAATATTCAACTATGTTATCAATATGATCATCTTCTTCAATACGATCATTAACTTGTTCTTCAATATTCATAGCTCCATGTTCCTCTAGTGCTTGTTCCGTAAGCACATCCTCCGAGCGATATGCCGTAGGAGGTATTTCGTTTATAATTACAAACCATCAAGAGATATTGGTAAATATAAGAAATATTAAAATGGTACATAAATTTACAAAAACGATCAATATAAAGACATATATAATGAACAACTTACCAATGGACGATAGTCATGTCCCACCTCGACGTGTTCATGTTCCATACATTGTATTTTAGTTGTTGTGACCTTTATTGTTCTCCTTTTAAAGCCCCTGCATTGACTACATGGACAATAACATTTTCCATCACCCTTTCTTTTCAGTCAATCCCACAATCTAGAAAGCAATTCTTGATTTTGTTCTTTTGGATCAGGAATATTGTTATGTGACATTTTCTTTTACCAAGTTTGATTGATGATTATCGATCTTAAAAAATCAAGCTCCACACTTCACTATTTGTAATCACAGTAACAATTGAAATAATTGTGCCTTTTTGTATGAAAACCAGTCCGTGCAAAGATTATAATTTCCACAAACCGTCGCTTGTATAGCAAACATGTCGGAATAATCCTATAATTTCTAGTTTCTAAAAAAAAAGGATCATCGAATATCCGACGACATTAATATAGTGACCTTTATAACCTAGACACGTCGGATATTCGACTTCACAATTCGAATATCCGACGACCCTAGTAGGATATTCGACGGTTGTTGGATATTCGACGGCCTCTAGGGTCAATTTGAAAAAAAACTAAGGAAAATTCACAATTATAATGGTGAAATCCGACAACAAGATCAATTTCGTCGGATTTTGGGTTCAAATTTGGTTGTGTATGTTCCAATTGTTTCCCATTAGTTTCTACACTCCCATTCCTTCAGCAGTAATTGTAGTCAAAGGCTCCCTAGGTTTTTCAACAACACAACCTTCAACACTTTGATTAGAGTGATTTGTAATAGCAGCAACATCAATCACTGATATTGGAGGGAAAATTGGGGCCTCGTTCTTGAAAACAAAGTTCATTCTGTGGTAAGTATTTTTATTCTCCAAAATAGCGTTTGTTGTAATGTCAGCAGGAATAAAATTTGTTCTTCAAGGGAATATTGGGACTGGAATATTCTGTGAAACAAAATTATTTCTATCGTTAAGACTTCTATCTTGTACATTTCCATTCCCTGCAACTATAATTGGAGTCAAAGGTTTCCTTTGTTGTTGAGCAACACAACCTTCGATACTTTGATGAGAGTGATTTGTATAGCAAAAACATCAATCACTGATATTTGAGGGAAAATTGGAGCATCATACTGCAAAATAGAGTTCATTCTATGGTACAAAATGCATCCCAATGGAAAATTATGCATGCTTAGGGAAGCCTAAAGGGAAACATTTTGGTGAAAGAATTCAAATTATTAAAATACACGAAGGTGAGGAATGAAAAAATAATACACTCTCCTATTGGATTCACTCAAATTGACCATGAAACAAAGCCTGAGCGTGCATTTTAGTGAAGCAAGGCAATTTTGGCTAACTTCACTGAAATGCACGCCCAACCTGCATTACAAAGCCAAATTTAATGATTCAAACTACATAGTGTGTGTTTAATTATTAAAAACATAAATAAAGCTTCATATTTTCAATTTCACACATAAAAACTTATGTTGTGCAAGAAAACTCCAAATTTATGTGTTTTCCACATGGTAAAAATCAGGGTTGATTGCCTCGATGAAATCCACATATTGAACTATAGTTCATGGTATATGGAATAAATAATAATATAAATGGATGTACTAACCTTTTTTGCAACCTCTTGTACTTAGTTTTGTATGATCTATTCTCTATAGTGAAATCCAAGTTTGCCAAAATAGGAGTTGATAGTATTTGCCATTTTTTCATGGGCACCACAAAAATGCACACCATGGCCAATCCAAGTACACCCTAGGTATGAAATTTGGACTGAGGCATAATTACACATTTATGATCCTAATTATCCATGAATTAGCTCTTCCAAATTGGCTACATACCTATTCTTCACACTTGTAAACTCTTTGATAAAATGCATGCCAATGGAAAATTATGCATGATTAGGGAAACCTAAAGGGAAATATTTCGGGGAAAGAATTCAAATTATTAAAATACATAAAGGTAAGAATGACAAAAATAACACTCTGCTATTTGATAATTCGCTCAAATTGACCATGAACCAAATCCTGGGTGTGCATTTTAGTAAAGCAAGGAAATTTTGGCTAGCTTCACTAAAATGCATGCCCAACCTGCATTACAAATCCAAATTGAATGATTCAAACTATAGAGTGTGTGTTTACTTATTGCAAACCTAAATAAAGCTTTGTATTTTCAATTTCACACATAAAAACTTATGATGTGCAAGAAAACTCCAAATTTATGTGTTTTCCACATGGTGAAAATCAGGGTTGATTGCCTCAATGAAATGCACACATTGACCTGTATTTCATGGTGTATGGAATACATAATAATATAACATGGATGTACCAACCTTTTCTACAACCTCTTGTACTCATTTATGTATGATCTATGCTCTATAGTGAAATCCAAGTTTGCCAAAATAGGAGTTAATAGTATTTGTCATTTTTCCACGGGCACCACAAAAATGCACACTATGGCCAGTCCATGTACACCCCGGGTATGAAATTTGGACTGAGGAATAATTACACATTTATGAGCCTAATTATCCATGAATCATCTCTTCCAAATTGGTTGCATAGCTATTCTTCACACTTGTAAACTCTTTGACAAAATTCATGCCAATGGAAAATTATGCATGATTAGGGAAACCTAAAGGGAAACATTTTAGGGAAAGATATCAAATTATTAAAATACATAAAGGTGAGGCATGACAAGAAAATACTCTCCTATTTGCTTCGCTCAAATTGACCATAAAACATATCCTAGGCGTGCATTTTAGTGAAGCAAGGCAATTTTGGCTAGCTTCACTAAAATCCATACCGAGCTTGCATTACAAAGCCAAAATGAATGATTCAAATTGCATAGTGTGTGTTTTCTTATTAAAAACATAAATAAAGCTTCATATTTTAAATTTCACACATAACAACTTATGTTGCGCAACAAAAATCCAAATTTATGTGTTTTCCACATGGTAAAATTTAAGGTTGATTGCCTCGATGAAATGCACACATTGACTTGCAGTTCATGGTATATGGAATAAATAATAATAAACATGAATGTACCAACCTTTTCTACATTCTCTTGTACTCATTTCTGTATGATCTATGCTCTACATTAAAATCCAAGTTTTCCAAAATAGGAGTTGATAGTATTTGCCATTTTTTCATGGGCACCACAAAAATGCACACCATGGCCAATCCATGTACAACCTAGGTATGAAATTTGGACTAAGGCATAGTTACACATTTATGAGCCTAATTATCCATGAATCGACTCTTCCAAATTGGATGCATAACTATTCTTCACACTTGTAAACTCTTTGACAAAATGCATGCCAATGGAAAATTATGCATGCTTAGGGAAACCTAAAGGGAAACATTTCGGGGCAAGAATTCGAAAAGGTGAGGAATGACAAAAAACGACACCCTCCTATTTGATTCACTCAAATATACCAAGAAGCAAATCATGGGTGTGCATTTGATTGAAGCAAGGTAAAATTCCTTACTTCACTAAAATGCACGCCCAAACTGCATTTCAAAGCCAAATTGCCTTACTTCACTAAAATTCCCGCCCAAACTGCATTTCAAAGCCAAATTGATTTGTTCAAATTGCAGAGTGTGTGTTTACATATTAAAAACCTAAATAAAGTTTCACACTTTTAATTTCACAAATAAAAACTTATGTCGTGCAAGAAAACTCCAAATTTATGTGTTTTCCACATGGTAAAAATCAAGGTTGATTGCCTCATGAAATGCGTACATTGACCTGTAGTTCATGGTATATGTAATAAATAACAATATAGCATGGATATACCAACCTTTTCTACAACCTCTTGTACTCGGTTCTATATGATCTGTGCTCTACAGTGAAATCCAAGTCTGCCAAAATAGTAATTGATAGTATATGCCATTTTTTCATGGGCACCACAAAAATGCACACCGTGGCCAATCCAATTACACCCCAGGTATGAAATTTGGACTGAGGCATAATTGCACATTTATGTTTCCCATATTTAGGAAATCGTGCATACTCATGTCATCGGGTTGAATCCATCTTCCCTAGTTAACCCGAATGCTCAGACCACCGAGCATGGCACCGACTCCTTCAATCGTTGAAGGATGATGCAATCACAATGAGTTTTGTTAATAGGCCAAATTGTTAGGATCTAAAGTTATAATCTAGGGGTATTAGTCCCTCAAATTTTTCTCTCTTTCATAGTATTCCTATTTTATGTACTCCTTTGCTGCCTAGTTTAGAGCATCAAGCTTTTTTTAATATAAAGCTTATAACAACCTTTACTGTTTAAAATAAAACACTTTATTTCTATCATGTCGTACCTTCAACACAACGATTATCAGTAGAATTTTTTCCTAGATAAATTCACAGGATTTGTCTTAGGTGTGAGATGTCATGACAACTAGAGGCAGTAAGGACGAATACACATGATTCGTTGGTGTCATATACTTTGTCATGACCCTACTAAACCGCCAAACATTCTATTCATTCCATGAAAATTCTGGATGGAATTTTTTGAAGTTAACCGCCATATAGGTGATAAATAATGGATGCAAAATTCCTCGATTTAATTCCACCACGTAGAACTAGCGTCACTCTTACCATAATTACGCCACCCTTTTCATAATTACGTTGAAATTAAAAAGAAATTTACTTGTAGGTTTCACTCTTCTAGTAATGTTCTAAGAGGTGGTAATTTAATGCGATTTAGAATCTCAAGATAGTTAAGTGACTATTTAACCCACATTTGGTTAGAAATTTCGGTGCCTAACTCATGTCGAACCTGCGTTACTCATTTTTTTTCTCAGAAATTGTATCGATTTCAATCCTTCTAGATAAACAATTTTTCGATTTCCATTTTTATGGATAAATTATTTTTAGTTAGTTGACTCATCCACTAAATTTACATTATAAAATAATATTTCCAATTCTATCCAATGAAAACAAGAATCTTTTCACAAATAAAAGCATCTTTTGGGATTATTCTTAATGAAATAGGATACACACTAGACTTGGGTAGAATGTTATGAACATTGACAAAAGGATACAATAAATATTGCACACTCCAACATCACCTTTAGGAAATCTTGATGCCATATTTTGTGGAGATCTTTGTTGGGCACATTAACCTGTAAGAAATTCCTGGATTTTTGAACCAAGAAACTCACAATTTAACACAATTCCCTATAGCTTTTGGGAAAACAATGTCAAATGCTTCAAGCTCAAGGAAGTAATGAGGCAAGAAGATCTAACATTTGTTTCCATATTGAACATAATCAGAACTTGTTTCAAATAGACAATGGCATTGACTATTTAAACAAACATTTCTATATATATCCACCAAATGATCCAACCTTTCCATACCTTTTTTACAAAAGCAAATATGTTGAACACCACAACAACAAAATTTTGGCGCTTGTGCAAACATAATTGTATACAGTAGAATCATTTGACAAGAAAATTGATCCAATTGAAGCAAATCCTTATGGAAACAATAAAATGACCTTGCCTTGTACAATTGTCCTAAAATGAAATATGCTTGTAGAATTAATTGGAGGCAATTATGCGACTAAATATGGTCTTGCCAATGGTGCAGAAGGCATTTTCAAACACTATGCAAAGGAAAAGGTGGACATAGTTTGGATTGAATTTAAATCACCATCAATTGGCTCAATGCAATGAGCAACAATGCAACAATATTTTTCAATTGACATTCAACATAGTTGGACACCCATCAAAAGAACGTTTAGACAATTGGTATCAATAAATAAGTCCCATATTATAAGAGAACAATTTCATGTCCAATCGTAATTTGCACGAACAATACATAGGTCACAAGGACTTACAATGGACAATCTAACATTTGATCCAAACGGAGTTAAACAACATGAACTTGTATACACCACATTGTCACGTGTTAGAGACATGCACCAACTATATCTTGTAAACAAATTGCAGGAAGCAAATTTATGTACTTATCAGAAAGTTTCTATGGAAATAAAGAGGCTTCAAAATAAATCACTCTCACAATTTGAATATGGCTTCCAATCAATACCAGAAAAGGCTACTTTCTAATATGCTCACACAAAGCCTGGAATTACACATTGACAGTGTTGGAAATGGTTGTGAGCTGATGAGAAGTGATGTCTTATGTCTGCAAGAAACACAAATTACCTTTTTTCCAAATTAAAGTCTACTTGCAAAAAAATATCACTACATATATGCAATATTGTGCATTCATAGCGTTCTCATATGTTACAAATAGAACATAGCAATCGAGAAATTGAACAATTACACAACAAGATCAATTGAAACAACTATCTGTTGATTTTAGATTGACAATGATTATTGTCAAATTAGCAAACATTTAAGTTGCACCACATACACCCCCTCAAGAATTTTATTACTCCTTTGTGCATTGTATGCTAAAAGGCATCCATCAAAATGAGCATATTGTAATTGTTGGTGATTTCAACTTTGACATGTCACAAAACAAGAATGCACAATTTTTTTTTCCGCTCATAATTCTAGTCATTACTATATATATGTGTGTGTGTATGTGTGTGTGTGTATATATACATACATACACACACACATACACACACACACACATATATATACATACATATACATACATACACACACACACATATATATACATACATATATATGTGTACATGTATATATATACACACACACATATACATACATACATATATATACATGTATATATATGTGTGTGTGTATGTGTGTGTGTATGTGTGTGTGTATGTATGTATATATATATACATGTATATATATGTGTGTGTGTGTATGTGTGTGTGTATGTATGTATATGTATGTATATATATGTGTGTGTGTGTATGTGTGTGTGTATGTATGTATATATACACACAAACACATACACACACACATATATATAGTAATGGCTAGAATTATTTGTGTTGACATGGCATACTTTTTCCCACACTTTTTCCACACAAAAATGGACGTAGTGAAAGAGGGAAAAAATTGACCGACATTTTCTAATAAATTTAGTGACAATGAATTTATTCCTGCAACTAGCTTCATGAGAATTTTTCTGTGTAACATTACTTACATTATGTGGGAAAATTGGGGAATATTGGTCAATAAAGATTAATGGAAGCAACATTAAATTTGATTAGTTACTTCCTAAGAATGGACTCTATGATTCTCTTAATGTTCAAAAGTTTTAAATTTTATAATAGGTTTTATGAAAATATTAAACTTTTTTTTCAATAGAAAAAACATTTTTTGCTATTTATTATGAATCAAAAGAACATTTGAGAATACAATCAGGTTTGTAACCATACAATGCCACTGATCATACTGCTCAAAAGGTTGATAACTATCTTGTCACATTGTGTCTATTTCCATATACCACTCATACATAACACATAAGTTGGAAAATATTGAAGGAGATTTACAACATTCCTTCAAGATATCACACATGAACGACCAAGAAGGTTTCTCCACAAACATGGATTCATTGTTTAATGAAACAAACTATGAATTATGGAGCATAAGGATGTGAACATATCTAATGGATCTTGGGTTTGATATTTGGAAGTATGCAATGATTGGTTTCATAGCTCCAACAACACCACTAACAAATGTGGATGTGAAGAAGCTTAGTAAAAATAATGCAAGAGCTATGAATGCCATTTTGTGTGGTCTGTCAAAATATGAGTTTGAAAAATTGATGCATTGTGTATTAACAAAAGAAATTTGGGACAAGATTCAAAATGTCTATGAAGGAAATGACAAGGTTAAGAAGAAAAATCTCCAAACTCGTAGAGGATAGTTCGAGAGTAAGAAAATGAAAGATGAAGAAAATGTTTTATCCTATCTCCTTTGTGTGGATGAAATTGTCAACACCATCATAGGACTTGGTGAAAATACTGAAGATAAGATGATTGTACAAAAGGTGTTAAGGTCACTCCCCTTAATATTTAATCCCAAATCCTCCACTATTGAAGAAATGAATGACCTTGATAAACTAACAATGGATGAAATGCATGGGATTATCACTGCATATGAAATGAGGACTGAAGAAGAAAATCCATCACAGAAAGAAGTAGCTTTCAATGTCTCAAAGAAGATGAAGAACACAGAACATAAGTCAAATGATTGTTCCAGCTATGAGTGAGATGAAGAGGACACACATTTTGTGAGAGACCTCAAAAACGGATCCGGCAAATACAAAGGTAAGCTTCCCTTTAAATGCTTTAATTGTGGAAAAATATAACATTTTGCGACTAAGTGTCCATATGTGAAAAATGGAAGTAGTGACAAAGGAAAAGACCATAATGTGAAGAAAGGAAGCAAACATCATCAAAATAACCACAAATAGGACAAGCATGAAAATAAGAAGAACCCTTAGAAGCAAAAGAAGAGTCTTTACTCAAAAGGTGTTAGTGACATGTCTAAGGAGAGCAATGAAAGTAGTTTCGATAGTGATAGAGAAGAAAATCTCTTTATGGCAATCAAAACCAAGATTGATGAAGACAAAGAGGAAGAAACGATGGATTCAGAAGACAAAGAAAATGTTGAAACAAATGGGTAAGTGGATCTTGAAGAAGAACTCAAGTGTTCCTTAAACGACTTGGAATTGATGAGATCGACCAAACCATTTTCGACTATTGTTGGAGATATACAGAGACTGATTATCTTGGTTTTTGGTGACAATACTCTCTACATCTAGACAATTTCTCAATTCAACATTCATTTCACAAATCAAGTATATCAAGGAAATGTTGAAGAAGTTTAGAATGGAAGATTGGTGATTGTGAATCAGTCGGAACACACATGGTCATGGGTTGTAAATTGAGCAAATATGATGAATGTCCAGAATAAAATCAAATATTACACTGGTTAGCAACCTACTATATGTGACAACATCAAGGCCAAACATTATGTAAGCAGTAGGATGTTGCACGGTTTCAAGCTGCACCAAAATAAACTCATGTGCAAGTAGTGAAAATAATTTCAAATATCTAAAGGGAACCTTGGAATTTGGCTCATGGTACTCAAGAGGTATATATTTTACTCTAACAACATACACGAATATGGATTGGGAAGATAGTGTTGATGTTAGGAGAAGCACAAGCTCAATGGGAGAATCCCTTTGCCATTGATGTCAAAGGTGGAGAGTTGTAGACATGGTGAGAGTTACAGATAGGGGGGAATTTATTTCTATGTCTAGTGGACTATGTGTTTCGTTGTAGGATTGACATCGATGACAAAGGGGTAGATTGTTCGAATTATTGTCATTGATGTCAAAGGATTAATGTTTTCATTGATGTCATATTAAGGCATTGCATTGAACATGTTGTTATTAATGTTACTCTAAGTCGCCCATGGGGTGTATAATAGATGGTGAATGGGTGTATTGTTAAGGAACTCGTGTTAGGTCGTCAGTTCAAAAATCTGTAGGTGCTAGCTTACAAAAAAAATGTTATTCTAAGTCATTTTCAAGCAAGGGGAGTATCTCTAGATTTATTTATATATAGTTTTGCAAGTATATTAGAAATGGGTGCACGTGAAAAAGTAAAATGTGAAATGGTGGTTTCAAACCCATGGATTTTGAAGCCCGTGATATTTGGAAAGGGTTGGATGCCCATGGTATTTTCCCATGGTACTTGGATTTGGAAGTCCATAATTTTTGGAAAGGGTTGTGATCCCATGGTACTTTAAAAACTGAGACAAAAAAGGAAATCCCATAATATTTGGAAAGGGTTGGAATCCTGTGGTATTTGGATAAATGAAATAAAAAGGGGAATTAATTATTTAATTAATAAGTGTTGCGCCTTTTTGAATAAACATGTCCCTTCATGAAGGGTTGTGAAAAAATATAAAAAGAGAAAGTATTGACAGAAAGTGTATGTTTTCAAAAATGTAGTAGCATTTGAAGAAATATATAAGCTTGCAAAATCAGTTTGAAGTAATCTTGGAAATTTTGCTATAACTTATTTTCTGGGATTCATACTGTGAATTTTTTATGAGACAGAGGTGATATATCTAAGTACATGTGGTAAATATTTCATACCTCGGTTCCCTATACTTTCGGATATATTCCCTATGAAATTTAGGGTTTCTGGACGATCCTGAAACATATCAGTTTGTCATATTCACTATAACTATTTATTTGGGAACTTTGATACTGTGAAACTTACATGGATATTAAAAGACATACCGAAGTGCATCAGGCATAAGTTTAAGAATTTGGTTCGCTATAGTAAATTAGGCCTTCTAAATGGTCCATAAATTAGTTTCAAATAGGTCATCTTGAAATTTTCTCTATAACTTATTCTATGGGAATCTTCAGACTGTTGAACTTGTAGGGATCTTAGAATACATACAGAAGTACCTCAGGTGCAATTTTAATACTTGTCTCACTATACTTTCTGATATATGTGATGTGGAAGTTAGGCTTATTAAATGGTTCTGGAATTAGTTTCAAACATGTTAGCTTGGCATTTTCTATATAACTTATGTTTTGGGAATTTTTAGGTTGTGAAACTTTCAGGGATCCAAGAAGACATATAGAAGTAAATATTTAAGAATCATATTTACAAAATTGGATATGTGGCTTATTGTACAAGTTTTCTCTTGGGAAGAGGCCAAAAACAACAAGTTTTGGAAAAGTTACCATTTGGAAATTCAAATTTTCATTAGACCCGATGAAGGAAAAAGTGGCAAGGAAAATTAGTGAAGGAAATGTGAATGTTAACAACTTTTGAAGAATTTATATTTATAAAGAATAAATTGTAACTTGAAGGTTGGTTCCTCTCAAACAAAGAGATTGGTGTCTCTTGATAAGTTGGTGATTAGGGGTGGGGATTGATGTCTCCAGTATATTGGTGTCTAGGAGGATCTGTAAAAGTATGTTGGTGCATACCAGGGTTTGTACCCATGGGGATTGGTGTCTACGAATATACGTAAGAGTAGGTTGGTGCTTACCAAGACTTGTGCCGGTGGGGATTGGTGTTTCCAGTAGGTTGGTGCCATCAAATATTTGTAATAGTAGGTTGGCTCCAACCAATGTTTGTACCAGTGGGGATTGGTGTCTCTAGTAGGTTGGTGCCTAAAAATATTTGTAATAGTAGGTTGATACCTACAAAGAATTTGTAACATCCCTCTTAAGTACCATATTATTTTTCTAAATTTTAGTGTAAATTGTAATTGTTTCCGGTGAGGATATCAAAGCCAAATACCCCACCAGTAAACATGGTAAGTATTGTGGTTTAATTTCTAAATTTGTAAATTAAGGAGACTAAATATGGTTACACAACTAGACGACGGACAACTCAATCCGCTAGGGGAAAAGGTAAATAGTTGGAAAGCTATGATCTTAATAATATGTGATCTCATACTTCCTCAAATACTAAAAGAAAGGCAGGAATCCATTTGATGGCATAAAGCCTAGTAATTATCCTAGGCAGAGTAGCGTTGAACTACAGATTAATAAGGCACACCTATACCTTATTTTAGCTCAAAGTTAAGTATTTTTCGTTAATGCTTTCTCTAGAGGACTTCTAGAAGAAGAACAATCCTTAAGGATAAGGATATATCTATAAGATATATATATTAACCAATACATCTTTTGTCTAATACCTTTATTAAAGGAAGGACTTAAAAATATTTGTGCATAGTTACCTAGAGTGCGTTCTACCTACTTATGAAAAATGGATTATATATATATATATATAAAATAAGTGGTGATTTCAGGGAGTCCACCGACGACTAGTTTGGTTGACTATCTCCTTACTTATGAAAAATGAATTAAATATATATAAATATATATTCTACTTATGTTAAAATCAGTAGTGATTTTAGGGAGTCCACCGATGACTAGGTTGGTTGGATATCGAATAAATTAAGATCCTATACAATGTATATTATATTATATACATATAAAGGAACCATAACTAATGGGTAACGAGTTTTTAGAATTGACATAGGGGAAGTAATTTCCTTCTTAAACCAATATGGTGAGATGCGCCAAGATTGTGGAGACACCTTGCTCAATTTAAGGAACAATTGTTGCTTCCATGTTCCTTAATTTATGCTGATTATTATTAAGAAGATCCTTTGGGAAGATCGGCTTTAAAACAAACCAACTCCCGTGATATTTTCGGGGAACCCTATGCGATACTTTAAAGGAGAAATGCCTAGAAAGGAGGGTGGGATTCCCTCTCGGGAAACCACCAGAACAAGAAACGCGAGAATTTTGGAGGGATAGATCGTGCGAGTTGGTTTCTCAGTGAGATTTTCTGATTACCGAGTTATCACCCTTGTTGAATATAAAAACCCTGTTATGGGAAGAAGGAAAGGGGGAAAAAAATAAAGAAAGGGTGCGGTTACTAACAAACATTATTCTCGACGAGAGGAGAGGGAAGAATCCTGCGGTAGAATTGGTTCGGAAAACAACTTCGTAGTGACGACAATGTAGATCGGGGTCATCATCAATAATTGGTAGGATATCTTGTTGTACCAGAGGTAAGGATTTCTGCGTACCTCTGCTTTCGGTAGTAAACAAAGAAAATGTGAAAGGATCCGTGTATTGTAGGATCTATTACTTGAGCTGTGTTTTATTTTACAAAGTTGAATCCCTGAACTAAATCGCATCGAGCGATCAATAGGAAGTTTTCTGTCTATTGTTATCAGTGCATAAGTGTGTGATCCTTATACGCTAGTGGTCCAGATCTATTTACCTGAGTTGTGCTTCCTCTTTCAAGTTGAATCCCTGAACTAAATCGCATCAAGCAATCGGTAGGAAGTATTTTTTTTATGGTCATTAAATCTGTAAATAATAATAGCTAGGCACAACTATTGGATTATAAATACATTAGGTTTTCTTGAAAGCCTTGAGCCTGGATGTAATGTACGTTGGGGGTATGATATGGGGTACCTATGTAAGCAGCCAACGAGATAATGTATATAATGTGGCCATAATCATGGAGTAGGCCCACTTGGTAGTTGGTGGATAATAAAAAGGCCCATAATGTGGTGGATATTCTTGATCATATTTCGGATGTACAAAACTTCCATATTCCTACAAGAAAGCCTCCAATGCTTACTCCTTAACATCCAACATATACTCCCTTGCAATGGTATCCATATTCTAAACCTTTATATACCATATCCAAGAATGAACATAGATTCTAGTTGGAAAGGGATGTCAGAAATCTAGAACAACAAATCACATATAACAAGGCCTTGATAAGGGGAATGTTGAACTCCCTTTCTAGTGATAAAAACGAACTGAAAGAGAAAATAGTAGAATTAGAGATTGAGGAAGATCTTGAGTATCAAGACCTATTAGAATTTATAGAAGAGAAGGCTTTAGAAATGATTCTAGATGATGAACAAAAAACTTTAGATTCATGCCTATTATATATGGTAAATTTGAAAATGAATGGGTTTTGTTGCCACCTTATACACACCTTCGGTATCATGGCATAAATCTTCAAGCCATTGGTTGTGTCCTTGGGGGAAAGTCAGGAGTCAAGTTTGTTGTCACTTAACACTTGACTCCTCTGTCTAGGGCAACTCCTACTGAAGCCAAGGGGGGTGGTCCCTAAGAAAAAATTAAGGCTTATTACGTGAAGTTACTTAAAGTAAATCTATGAGTTTTGAAAGTACGGAAACAAGAGAGCAACCACAACATAAAATTAAAGCAGCAACATGCAATATCATCATCCATGACATATAAATTGATTTAGACATATGATTGTAAAGTAGACTAGTGTCATAGTAAGTTAATTAATTTATCTAAAGGGAACTGTTGTGCAGTGCTTCTTGATAGTTTTAATTATTATGGATGAGTGAAATAAGGTGGGTTAATTCTTGTTTGGCCCATTTATCCTCTTATCCTTGCTAGTAAGTGAAAAACAACTATACCAGGTGTCCAACATGGTGAGACATAAAGTTTGCTTAGAGTAGCCCCTTAACTCCTTGGTATTGTTCAATGCAAACCCCTTACTATGAAAATAAAAATTAAGTGGATTTTCCTATTAAACTAGCCACTAGTATCCCATTTCTGATTGTTCCACAGATCGTGCAAGCTTGCAATGGATAAGAGCATACTAGGGATAAAACCGAGGTTCATTACACTTGCCATGTCCTTTATGCTTTTCAACTTGTCTTCAAAGATTTCATCCCTCAGATCTTTGAGCTCCAGATTCATACTCTACCATCTACTGGTTCCGAGAGTTTGCATTTTGACTTGTTTGCTCTCCACCTTGATGACTGCAGACTTGAGCTCGTTTAGATCTGCCTGGATTTGAAAGAGGCGAGTTTCTAAAGTGGAGGACGAACTGGATGCCATATCTAGACCCGATCTGCTCGCTTCCAATTCCTTTGCACGCGGTCTGAGAGAAACTCAGCGTTTCCTTCAGCAAATTACAACGATTATTGATGGAGGCATTTGGAAACTGTTGTCTGATATAGGCACGAGCTTTTGACTTCATCTGATTTTTGGGAGGATTCTTATCGATTTCCTGAGATTTCCTTTGCTGGAAGTAGATTTACCTTGCTGGAGATGGATCTTCCTGGAGGACGCCGATTGGAGGCCATTTCCATTGATATCAGACCCAGTACATGGAGAACCATGGACATGATACAATCTTTGGTGCATATTTGTCTTACTCCTGTACTTTGTGCTTCTCGAAATCCTCAGGGTACTCGCCAGCGGAGGAAATGCTATGCTAAATGAAAACGAGATTCTCATATGGCTTTCCTGGTCAAATCTGAAAAGGACAACACCGCTTGTACTAAGGTATGGGCACGTGATTGATGGTTCCATTTAGACTGAGGGCTCCATTGCTCAACTGGACTCCCAAATTCGCTTCCTGATCTGCTAATTGGTTGAGTTGCCGGAGGACATGGAAGAACTTCAATTCTTCGAAAGCTTGCATCTGTAATGTGACTTTCCTGTAGAAGTGGGTCAGCTCCATATTATTTGGGGCCTTCTTCAGGATGAGAGCTTGGATGGTAATTCCGGAATCACTTATAATAGTGAGCTTCTTAATGGAAATCATTCTTGCCTGATTAAGACCCTGCCAGATAGCGAGGATTTCAGCAACATTGTTAGTTTTATTGCCCAGCCCCCAGGAGAAGTTGAGAATAATCCTCCCGGTATTGTCTATCAGAACTCCTCCACTTCCCGCAGGCCCTGGATTTCCCTTCGAGGCCCCATCCACCTGCAGAATGTGCTCATTCAAAGAGGATCTCCATTTAATAAACTCCCGCTCTTCTAACCTGATTTCCCACGGATCATGATGCTTCGTAGAGAGCTTGATTCTAGTGAAAATTGATGGGTCTAGCTCATGGAACCAGCTATGCTCCTTATAGTCTGGGGTGGATTCATTAGATAATTTTGGATTTGAAGTAACCAGCTCCCCAATCAAGGCCTTCACTTTGGTTGCAACTTGGGTCGGAGTACGTGCTTTTTCCCGAAAAATTCTGTTGTTACGTTCCAGCCATACTTTCCAGCAGAAGATTTTAGGAACCCACATCCAACACATTTTAATCAGCTTCAATCTAGAGAGGGGAAAGGGAGCTAAATCGAACCAATAAGCAAACAGGAGAAGATGGAAGGGGGGGAGAGTCAGGTTCAGCTGAGCAAGAAGAATGTTCCAGAGATCAATAGCAAAAGGGCACTGTAAAAATAGATGAATCGAGTTTTCTTCATGGCTAGCACAAAGAGGGCATCTAGAGGGCCCCTCCCAACCTCTTTTTAGGAGATTATCCTAGGTTAAAATTCTATTGTGCAAAAGAGACCAACAAAACAGATCGATTTTGGGAAGACAGGGGTGAAGCCACAGATTCCTCCAAACCATGGGATCCGGAGCAGCCCAAGGAATTACTTTAAGGGCTGCGTAACCAGCAGCAGCAGAGTACCTACCAGAGGAGGAGCCCCATCCTCTTTTATCCTTCAGCTTAGAAGACGTGGGGGAGAGACCTTGAAGAGCATCTAGGAGAGAGCGAGCTTCAAAAACAAGAGGTTGCGGGACAGGCCCCTGGTCCCACTTGATCCAAGAGTCATTCGGACCCCACCTGGAAAGATCCCAAAGGGAGAATTTGCTGGTAGAGTGAAGCCAGTTTTTAATGTTCTCCAATCCTTCTGAGACTTTGAGAGGAGGCTGTCCTAGAATGGAGTCTTCCCAAAACTTTATTTTGGCGCCATTTCCCGGAATCCAAGTAAGGTTGGAAGAGATCATGTTCAGGGACTTAAGACAAAGATCGAGGATTGGGGAGCCTTTCCTAGTCCTTGGGGGGTGGTCCAGGCACCTCTCTTTGTGACCTCTGAAGTACTTTGTTCTCAACGCTTTGGAGCTCCAAGTGTTTTTCCCCCTGATCATTTTCCACATAATCTTTCCTCCCATGGCTAAATTCTGAGTGGCCATATCTTTGATTTGCAGCCCTCCTTCCCATTTTGGGGCTTTGATTTTATTCCATCTTACTAAGTGCATTTTCCTGCCATCGTTCCTTCCCCCTTCCCAGAGGAATTTTTTCAAAAGCTTGTCAATTTCTAGCACTATTCCTTTTGGGGCTAACATGAGCGAGGCTTGGTAAACTAGAAGGGATGCTAAAACAGAGTTTATGAGAACAAGTTTACCAGCTTTGTTCAGCCAAGAGGCCCCCCACGACATTATTTTTCTCTTGAGTTTTTCCAACAGGGGCATCCAAAGGCTCTTTCTAGGGGCGTCTTTCACAAGAGGAATTCCGAGGTATTTTATGGAGTCCCACCTGGAGGTTCCGTCCATGTTCAGCGTTCTGGAAATCTCTGTCATTTCGATAGGGGGGAAGTTCCAGCTATAGATTTTGCTTTTCCTCAAACTGATTTCACTTCCAGATGCCTCTGTGTAGACATCCAACTCATTTTTGAAGGATCTGGCCGTGGAGAGATTTTCCCTGCCCATGAGAAGGGTATTGTCAGCGAACTGGGCATGGTTCATTCTCTTCACTCTAGGGGAGATTGAAAGCCCCATTAGAGATTGCTGTTGGGTTCTCTTGTCAAGCTGGAAGCTGAGGACCGAGGCTTGAATTACATAGAGCAGGGGGGGGTAATGGGCAACCCTGCCTTAGGCCCCTGGATGCATGGAAGAAGTTGGCCGGTCTCCCGTTCACCAAGGGGGCGATCCAGGGCCCTGAGATGCAGGCTTTGATCCAGTTGACTAACTGGGGATGGAATCCCATTTTTTCCATAACAAC
Source organism: Larix kaempferi (assembly GCA_027924585.1). NCBI lineage: Eukaryota > Viridiplantae > Streptophyta > Pinopsida > Pinales > Pinaceae > Larix > Larix kaempferi. Next base: position 21,737,533 of record BSBM01000361.1, read on the forward strand.
AAACAGAAATTTTAAACGAACTTTGTCAAAAGCATTAGCAAGGTCTAGCTTGACTATCATACCTTTTTCTTTCTGTTGACAACTTGAATGGATTGCCTCTTGGACCAGGATGATGTTGCTGGATTTGTCTGCCCTGTATGAAGCCCCCCTGATTCTCCGGAATGATCATAGGGAGGATTTTTTTTAATCTGTTTGCAATAACTTTGGTGATGATTTTATACCCCGTGTTGCAAAGCGAGATGGGCCTGAATCTAGAGAAATTTTGGGCGCCTTTTTCTTTAGGAATTAACGCCAGAAAATAGGAGTTTGTGCTCCCTCCGATTTTGCTGCAGTTCTAGGATTTCTTCACCATTTTGACCAAATCCTTCTGAATGATGTCCCAACAGCTGTGAAGAATCTTGCTGTGAAGCCATCAGGCCCTGGAGCTTTGTCAGGGTTCATTCCGTGAATGGCTTTTCTTATCTCCTCGGTTGAAATTGGAGCCATCAACCTGCAATTGTCTTCCTCATTGATCAGCGTGGGGATCTCAGAAAGGGGGTATCGATCCAATAGAGGGGGCGTGTCCATTTTTTCGGTGAACAGATATTTAAAGAAAGTGTGGGCCGCAGTCTTAATCTCCTCAAAATTGCTGATCGAGTGGTCCTGGAAATGAATTTCTCTAATGTTATAGTGGTTCTTTCAAGCTTCTGCTTGCTTATGGAAGAAAGTGGTATTTTTATCGCCCTCTTGAAGCCAAAGACAGCGTGATTTAATTCGCCAGTACTGCTCTTCTCTTCTCAGCGCTGAGTGAAGGGCATTTTGAAGGTCGATTTCCTCATTTAGCAGCTCCGGGGTGATCGTGGACTCCTCCATGAGTAGATGGTGATTTCCTAGAACTCGTTGGGCTTGCAATCTTTCAGATATTGGGGAGGGCTGGGTCTTCGCCCAGGATTTCAAAGCAACTTTCAATCTTCTCAATTTCTCTTCCCAAATGAAGAACGGAGAACTAGAGACTGCCTTTCGCTAAGTTTCCGAAACCAGATCTAGGAATCCTTCCATGGAGACCCAGAGGGGGCTGAATCGGAAGGGAATGGGCCCCAGCTTTTCTCCAGTGGTCAGAGAAAGAGATATAGGCTTGTGGTCTGAGATGCAGGCCTGAGGGATTTCAGAGTTGGCAAATAGGCCAAGCGTTAGGAAGGACGAGTGAACCAGAAAATGATCCAGGCGTGCATCAATATGTCCCGGACCAACTCTTTTATTTGTCCACATGAATTTGCCTTTGTTGGGTTTGCTATCTTCCAGATCCCATCCTGAAATGATATCTTCTACCCACTCCCGTGCCGGATCTCTTACGGGGGAGCCTCCTTTCTTTTCCGAGAGTGCCAGGGTGACATTCATATCTCCAGCAAGCACCAGGTTGTCATGCCGGTTTGCTGTAAGGAACAAGTTCAGCGAGTCCCAGCATTCTCTTTTTTCTGACAGGAGGACCGGGGCATAGATGTTGAAAAGGCTGATTTGCTGCCCCGAGTCTCGGTGCTGCAATTTTGTGAAAATCCAATGGGTGGTACCATAATCCTCGAGCAGATCTAGCGTGGAGGAGTTCCAGAAGGTGGCTATCCCTCCTGAGGATCCCCTGGAGCTGACTACTCTTCCTTCTTCTTTTTTCCAAAACTTTTTGCTAGCCTGAATGGTCTCAGGCTCCTCCATCTTCGTCTCCTGGATTAGAAGGATCTCTGGGGAATTCATTCTGACTAGATCTTCGATTGCTTCTTCTTTGGACTTGCTTCCCATCCCTCTGCAATTCCAAGAGACGACCTGCATTAGGATTAGGAGGAGGGGGGGATGGCTCCTTTCGGAGCATTGCCTTTCTTTGAGGATCTGGTTTCCATCATGTCTGGGATGGTTTGCTGGACTCCTGCTGTTACATCTCTATACGATTTCTCCTCCCTTTTTTTCCGGTCTGGCTTCCTTCCTCTTGGAGTCCTTTCAGGCGTTCCAACCGAGCTGCTGGTCTCAGTGCCCCCCCCGTCGGATTCAACTCCAGTTTCAGAGCCTATAATGATATTTTATTCATCCAATTTCAAAGCTAACCATTCGGCCTCCTTATTTGTTTTCCTGCCTAATCCCCAAGCAAAGTCTGCGATTTTTTTTCCGCCGGGATCGAAAAGAATCCCACCCGCACCTGCCACCCCGGGGTTCCCTTTGGAAGCCCCATCAAAGAATATACTATGACTTTCTTGCTCCTTCCACCACCTGGAAAATGTATCTGGAATATATTATCAGCGAATTCAAAATTATGTATTCCACAAAGTAGCATACGATAAAATTAACTTAATGCAAATATCTTTAAGATTTTAAACATATAAACATTGACCAAAGTTTATTATGTGTATTGAAATATATTTAAGATTTTCAAATTCATGACAATAAATTTAATTGTTAAGATGAGTGTGGAACTTTAACTAAAATACCTAATGCTTACCATGTAATTTAAATTTAGACAATTCAAGTATTCATTAATTGTTAATACGAAGTTAAACTAAAATAACAACATAAGTAATGAAACTCCACTATTTCTATGTTTTCCAAATCAAAACAATGTAAACATTGGTGAATCTTCAACCATATATATTTTTCATATAAATAAATATAAACTTTTTCATATAAATAAATCTAAACTCAAATGGATTAAGAAATAATGATTATGCAAAGGAATACAAAGTATTAAATGAACAAATAAAAAACACAATATAATACATTATAGGTTTATAGAAAATGATAGTAATGTGAAACAATCAATTTGTATTATAAAAAAAATAACAAGTAATGGTTTTGAAAAGTAAGAATAACATGTGGATCAAATGTAACCATATTAGAAGACAACCATAACACTTAGACAAAGATAGTTCAATGGTATGAGGATAGTGTGAACTATGAAATAGACCATTCCGCATGGAGAAAGACCAGGTCTTTGAATTGTTATTTCTTCACAATCCTATGTTTATTAAATTATTAGGGAGGATATTGATTGTTCACTTTATATATTTAAAATCTTGTAAAAATGTTGGATCGGGATGTAAGAGAAGAATCTCTAACACATAGATATGATGATAACAATTATGTAATTAACTTCTCTATAAGTTTCTTAAGAATCTCACCAAAACTTTAGAAATGTTTCTCCAACACTCAATGCTATAAAGGATTTGAGAACAAAATGAAAAACATCATTAATGCATGAAGGAAACCAAATTTCATTCCTTAAAAAATGATGAAAAACAATATATGCATATATAGTTCACATAATGGTGGTATCTACCTTCACATAATTATATTCCTTAAGAGGAGATGTATATGCCACACTCATTTAGAGATTGAGATTAAGATTCTACTTATTGGTTGCATATTGTTAACTAACCATTGCAAGTAATTTGTATGCTTAGAACTCTCTCAAGAAGATTATTTGCAAATTTTAGTATAAAAAGTAAAAAGTGGTATATACGTAATGAAGAATAACATGTGGATCAAATGCAACTATATTCCAAGACAACACAACACTTAGACAAAGATAGTTGAATGGTGTGCACCATGAAATGGACTATCATTTGCATTGGAGAAATACAACCTTTGAGTTGTTATTTCCTCACAATTCTATGTCTATTAAATTATTATTGAGGATATATTGATAGTTCACTTTCTCTATTCAAAGCCTTGTAAATTTGTTGGATCGAGATGTTAGAGGAGAATCTCTAACACATAGTTATGATAACAATTATGTTACCTTCTCTATAAGTTTCTTAAGAATCGCCTAAACATTAGAAATGTTTCTCCAACATTAAATTTACAAAGGAACTAAGAACAAAATGAAAAACAACATCAATACATTCAAAGGAAACAAAATTTATTCTTTAAAGAATGGTGAAAAACAATAGACATATTATAGTTCACAAGATGGTGTTGTATATCTTCACATAATGGTTCACATATAATTGTATTCCTTAAGAGGGGATGTGTATGCCACACTTATTCAGAGATTGAGATTAACATTCTCCTCATTGGTTACATGGTGTTAATTAATTGTTGCAAATAATTTGTAAGCTTAGAACTCTCTCAAAAATAATGTTTTTAGATTATAGTATAAAATTAACAAGTGGTATATAAGTAAAGATTTTGAAAAGTAAGATTAACACATGGATAAATTAGCAAGTGGTATATAAGTAAAGATTTTGAAAAGTAAGATTAACACATGCATATAGTGTAACCATATTAAAAGAAAACCATAATACTTAGACAAATATAGTTCGATGGTGTGCACAATGAAATGGACCATCATTCCCCATGGAGAAAGACTACCTTTACGTTGTTATTTCCTCACAATTCTATCTTTATTAAATTATTATGGAGGATATTAATTGTTCATTTTATAAATTCAAAACCTTGTAAAAATGTTGGAACATGGTGCTAAAGAAGAGTCTCTACCACATATATATCACCATAACAATTATATACGACCATAACAATTATCTTACCCTTTTTTTTTAAGATTCTTAAAAATCTCATCCAAACATTATAATTTTTTTGCAATATTCAATGTTACAAAAATCTCAAAACAAAATGAAGAACACCATAAATGCATGAAGGAAACCAAATTCCATTCCTTAAAAATGATGAAAAACTATATATATACACACACATTCACATAATAATAGTATCTATTTTCACATAATTTCATTCCTTAAGAAAAGATATATATGCTGCACTCATTCAAAGATTGAGATTAAGATTCTCTTTATTGGTTACATAGTGCCAACTGACCACTATAAGTTAATTTTATTCCTTAAGAAAAGATGTACATGCTACATTCATTCAGAAATTGAGATTAAGATTCCTCATTGATTGCATGGTGCCAACTAACCACTATAAGTAATTTGTTTACTTAAAAACCTCTCTTAAAAAGTTTTGAATTTGCATGTATCATAATCCAATGCAATAATACAACCTACCTTTTTATTGTACAACATCAAAAACAAATTTTTTTAATGCAATGATATAATCTAATGCCAGGATACGACTTTTTTGCTTATACTTTGATCATTTAGAAACTTTTTTCTTATACTTTTATCATTAAGTGATTGAATTAAGATTCTGCTCATTGGTTGCTTAGTGTTAACTAACAACTGCAAGTAATTTGCATGCTTAGAATTTTCTATAAAATTTTGACCACGCTTGTATTATAATTAAATATAATGATTTTTTTATACAATATCAAGAATAAATATATAAAATATATTTTTAAAATCTATTATGTCTTCTCTAAATTCTAACCAAGACATAAATTTATCACACAGTACAAATTTCACAATCTTAGATCTTTGATAATATGTAAATTTGACAAAAATAAATTTCCAGTGACAGTTTTAAGATGACAAAAGCCTCTCTGGATGCTCATTACTGAGAGTTGACTTGAGGCATATTTATTGAATTAATTTATGATACTAAAAAAACCATGTTTATTGAATTAATTTATGATAATTAAAAAACAATTAAAGAAAGACATTTTCCCATTGCACAAGATATAAAAGATTACAGATCAATAACAAATGTTATTTCTTAAGATGGTTTTCTAATCAAGGATATAGAGGCCATAACAAATTTCAAATGTTTGTTATTTATTAATATAGTATTCTGAAGGAGGATCATTATTCAGGAATGTTATGTATATAGTAAATAATAATAATAAATCTTTTATTATACTAAATACCAAATAGCAGTAGGCTCAATTTTTTTTAAATATTTTTATATTGAATAATTAAATATAAAAATATATTTGTATTTATGGCAGTAAGGAATTAACCATGAATATAGATTTTTATGTTTATCTACATTGTGTTGAATTCAATGTGATGGCTGTAGTTAATTAGTCAACACATAGGTTTAGAGTGAGTAGGTTGTAGGTAACAGTCAAAATTGTTTGGGCTGTAGAATGCTATTACTTGGGATCTAGGCAAAGATACGATTACTTGGGATCTAGGCAAAGATACGAGTTTATGTCTATTTCTGATATAATCAATTAGTAAAATCATCATTCCAAGGCTCAAACAACATGCTCAATGCCAAAACAATGTTACACTTGAAGACTGCAATGCTGTAGCATGCCTTTTCAGAGCGTTTAACTAATTATGGCATACAAGAAGCATAAATTGATGATAGCAATGCATATGTACAGAGAGTGACGCAGTGCTGAGCTACTACCAACGATCTAATTGAAAGATTAATGCTATAGCTATTCGAAAACCCCCATTCATTTCAAAAGGAGAAACGAAAAGAGAATATGCATTTCATACTGCATTCTGTGCAAAACAAAAAAAACCCATTTGCATGTAAGTCATACTCTGAAATCTAAACTCAATGTAATAGACCTAATGCAGATCATTCTCTTTAAGCATACTGCATATTAAAATGTATTCTATTAGAAATAAGAAATTTTATTGATGCATACAGTCTTTGCATATAATCACCTTGATTTTGTTCCGAGGACAAATCTATTAACCTATAGGCATTGACCCTACTCATACCCCAGCTATAGAAATAAAATAGACCGTAGACCAACCCTTGGCAACCTCATTCTTGAGACTAACAACCACAACCGCCATATGCCTCTCCTTCACAGCTTCCAAACAGCCTCAGCTCAGCAACAACCTGAGATGGGAACATCAAGCACATGAATCCTAGACAGTGCAATAACCCAAAAACCTCACTGAGAAATCACCTTTCACATGCCAGAATTTGGGGAAGAAAAGCGGAATTTGCCAGGCTCGAAATCCCTTCCTTGACCAAATGGTTGCCAACATTATGGCCGAGACCTTCAAACCTTGACATCTCCTATGTGGCTTCTTACGTTCCCATCCCTACTAGAGGTCTATTGAACAGTAACAAATGTCAAATGTTATTTCTTAAGTTGGTTTACTGATATTTTTTTTTAAGGAATTGAGAGGATCTTAGGTCGCTCCTCTTACGGTGCGGTGCAGACAAGGATTATATTTAATTTCTACAGAATCCGCAATTTGAATGCTACATACAAACCATAAAAACCTTTCTATGAAGACCAGCTTAAACACTTTCATAGCAGTTTATTGTTATTAATCGTAAGAACATTCATGAACGTAGCATTTTAAGAGATTCATCATTAGTCCTGGGTTTATTGAAATCTTTCCACAAACCTACTTTTAAGTTTTAAGAGAAGTTGCTTATTCCAAGCAATCAAGTAATTGGAAATGGCATGCCAGTAGGGGAATGGCAAGCTTCAGCATGTACTTGTTCAGGTAAGAATCAATGGCATCTCAAAGAAGCCGTATGTGCCTATTGACTAGTCAACAACTGATACTCTTTCCACCCACTCTCAATACTAAAAATTAAAGAGTCTTGCCACTATAATTTCTATAGCAAAGGATGCTCAAAATCTATGTATAATTTCAACAGAGTATCAGTAAAGAAACCCAAAATCTTACCAGCTCGGTCTTTACGCTATGTTCGTTTGGAGATTCATTGTTGCACTTTAACTGCACTTATAAAACAACCAAAGAAATTGAATGTTGGAGATTGTTGGAATGAAATCAGTGCCAAACCCTGAAAATAAGTTCCTAAACTTTTATGACTGTGCCAAACCCTGAAAATAATGATTTAACTTTTATATATTTTAATTTTTTTTTTAAGTTAAAATAGAAATTTAATAAAGATCACTTAAGTAAAGAGAAGGAATTTAATAATCAATCTTCTTAAAAATATTGATATAAAAAATATATATTTACAAAATTTCAAGCTAATAAAAGGATCATGATAAAAGATTAGTTAAAGAAAACTTTGTATTTAAACTCAAAATAAATTAGACAATAAAAATGAATAATAACTTGTGAGTGGAAATGGTCAATTACATGAACACATATTTATTAACATATAGATTTTTTTTCCACTGAAACTGAATACAATCATTACAGTAAGGCTCAACAAGAGCATCATGTCACTTACAAGAATTGAACCTCCATGGGGAGGGCAATAATCTTTCCTCCCAACCACTCAAGCTACAACCAATGGACAGGTTGTGTAGACAAATTAACATATAGATTATAAAAAGGATATTTTAGATTTTTTAAGTCTCACGTGCATAATTAGATATCATGGAATGTGTTATCCATAAGTAAAATACCATATATTTACATTAAAAATATCACTTTCTCATGCTCCATTATGTAGGGAGTCTATACACTCCATAAAAGGGTTTTTGTTTAAAGGAAGGCATCATCCAATCCCTTATTTTCTTGGAGGCTACCAAGACAACAACCACTCCCCCAAATCCAATTACCACCCCTATCCCCAATGCCATTAATGACATTTTTTCATCCACATGACTCAGCAATCCTACTTTAACATGAGTTTGTTTAGTAACAACTCCTATTGATGTTGTCTTATTGCATGCCTGTAAAGGATACCCACACAAGCACTTATTCCTTTGAAATGAAGCTCCGGTGAAAGTGGAAAATTGTGTTGATGTTGGAATTGGTCCACATAGGCTATTAAAAGAAATGTTCAGCACCTCCAACATTGATAATTTCAAAAGCTCATAAGGAATCCCTCCACTGAACTTATTTTTTGCCAAGTCTAATTGCTCCAAAGTAGATATGTTACCAAGAGAAGTAGGAATTTTTCCTTCCAAATGGTTCCAAGATAGATTCAATAACCGCAAGCTACTCAAACTTCCTATACTTGTAGGTATTTCCCCTGTAAGGTTATTGTTAGACAAATCGAATATAGTGTTGGTAGGTAACACATATGATAGATTGTACTCATTTCCTTTCATCTCAATCTCCATGTCTAAAATTAATATATCTGCATAACCACTGTGATCCCATTTCCATGAAGAGACATTTATTGCATATCCTTGAAGTCTCTCAAGTCCAGATGGTATCCTTCCACTGAATTCATTATTGGATAAATCCAATACTTGTAATTTGGTGAGATTTGTGATTTGAGTAATACCACCTTGGAGCTTATTGTAGCCAATGCTTAAAACACGTAACTGTTGAAGAGATGTGACATAAAGAAGTTCACCTGTAAATCTATTTTTACTTAAATCCAATGCTTTAAGTTTACTGCAATTAGCCAAAGATAGAGGCATAGACCCATAAAAATTATTAGAATAAGCCAATAAAATTATCATAGAAGTTGGAAACTCTATGTCAAGATATCCACTAAGTGAGTTCTTTGACACGTCAATGGATTTTAATAAACCACATTTATATAAGGTTGGCATAGGTCCCACCAAATTGTTTTGTGATAGATCCATTAGCGTCAAAAGTGTATAATTATCAAAGATACTCCTAGGGATACTACTTGATAATTGGTTGTCACTTAATGACAGGATCTTCATCTTAGTCAAATTTCCTAGAGATGGAGGGATGTGACCAGTGAGTGAGTTTCCAGATAAGTCAAGAAATATCAAGTCAACTAGATGATTGAACTGTGTTGGTATGCTACCTATGAAGTTGTTCGTATCGAGTACAAGGTCTGATAGCTTAGTACAATTACCAAGTGTTGGAGTGATGTGACCGCCCAGCGCATTGGCTCGTAAGCATAGCTCTTTCAACTCAACTAGATGACCAAACTCTGTTGGTATAGTACCTTTGAAGTAGTTATAGTTAAGATAGAGGGCCGATATTTTAGTACAATTGCTAAGTGTTGGAGGTATGTGACCGCCTAGTGAGTTGCATCTCAAAATTAACCTTTGCAATTTAACTAGATGACCAAACTCTGTTGGTATGGTACCTGTGAAGTTGTTACCGGAAAGTTCGAGGATAGATAACTTAGTACAATTGCTGAGAGTTGGAGGGATGCGACCGCCCAGTGAGTTGCCTCCTAAGGAGAGTTGTTCCAACTCTACTAAACGACCAAATTCTGTTGGTATGGTACCTGTGAAGTTGTTACCGCCAAGGGCGATGTGTTGAAGGCTTGTGCAATTAAACAGTGACTTTGGAATAAATCCAGTGAGCATATCTTGATATGACCATGTGTCATCTATGCTGAGGTCAAGTTTTCGCAGCATTTTAAGCTGCCCAATTTCAAGTGGAATTTCTCCTATCAAATTATTATTAGAGAGATTTAAAGTACGTAGCAAGGAGAGGTTGCCAATAGATGGTGAAATGGTACCTGTTAAATTTAATCCATGAAGGATTACAGAAATCACTCTTGGAGTTCGTCCTCTGCAAGTAATACCATACCAAGAGCATGCCTCCTCCCAGTTCTCAGCTGTCCAACTGGAGAGCCATCCAGATGGATCATTGATGTCATTTTTAAAAGACAAAAGAGCTTGCACGTCCATCCACATTGGCAATTGATGACCTTTCCCCAGCAAATTACGTCCATTCAAAACAAAATCTTCAGAATTAGAATGGGATTGACATTGAAGAGAAGCCATGTGATCATACATATCATAATTGGGAGTTGTAGTAGCTACACACGATACCATGGAGATAATGGAAACAAAGCACACAAACAACATCATCATAAGAAAAACGTTATGATCTGTTTCTCTTTCCCGATGAGACTCAAACACCCTTCAAAGCTTGTGAAATGTGTTCTCAACGACGTAGATAAATATAATTTCAGTGGGGCTCTCATGTAAAGTACTTAGTGCGTGAACCGTGATCTTGTTACCCAATGTGTTCTCAACGATGTAGATAAATATAATTTCAACGATGTAGATAAATATAATTTCAGTGGCTCTCATGTAAAGTCCTTAGTGTGTGAACCGTGATCTTGTTGTCCAATGTGTTCTCAACGATGTAGATAAATATAATTTCAACGATGTAGATAAATATAATTTCAGTGGTTCTCATGTAAAGTCCTTAGTGTGTGAACCGTAATCTTCTTATCCAATGTGTTCTCAACGATGTAGATAAATATAATTTCAACGATGTAGATAAATATAATTTCAGTGGCTCTCATGTAAAGTCCTTAGTGTGTGAACCGTGATCTTGTTGTCCAATGTGTTCTCAACGATGTAGATAAATATAATTTCAACGATGTAGATAAATATAATTTCAGTGGCTCTCATGTAAAGTCCTTAGTGTGTGAACGGTGATGTTGTTGTCCAATGTGTTCTCAACGATGTAGATAAATATAATTTCAACGATGTAGATAAATATAATTTCAGTGGCTCTCATGTAAAGTCCTTAGTGTGTGAACCGTGATCTTGTTATCCAATGTGTTCTCAACGATGTAGATAAATATAATTTCAGTGGTTCTCATGTAAAGTCCTTAGTGTGTGAACCGTAATCTTGTTATCCAATGTGTTCTCAACGATGTAGATAAATAGAATTTCAGTGGCTCTCATGTAAAGTCGTTAGTGTGTGAACCGTAATCTTGTTATCCAATGTGTTCTCAACGATGTAGATAAATATAATTTCAACGATAATTATAACTAGCAAGCTATATTAATAATTAATATGGCTTATATACTTCCACATTTAAATGTTTGGCCATAGTGATCGAGTATGTAAACCATATTAATTATTAATATGGCTTGCTAGTTGACGTAGGGCGTGTTGGTTAGGTTTGGTGAATTATTATTATTATTAAAAACAATATTATGGCCACACAATTAATAATAATAATAAATATAATAATTAAATATAACGACTATGGTTGATCTCGGTTGACTATGGTTGACTTTGGTTGACCATTCTTAACTATGGTATACTTTGGGTGACCATGGTGGACTATGGTTGAACATCGTTGACTTTGGATATTCATGCTTGACTATGGTTGAACATAGTTGACCATGGTTGACTATAGTTGACCATGGTTGACTTTGCTTGACCTTAGTCGACTTTGTTAACCATGTTTGATTATAGTCAACCATGGTCGTCTTTGCTTGACCATGGTTGGTTTTGGTTGACCATGGTGGACTTTGTTTGACTTTGGTTTACCATGGTTGACTATCGTACACCATGGCTGTCTATGGTTGACTTTGGCTAACCATGGTTGACTTTGGTTGACCATGGTTAACTATGGTAGACGATGGTTGACCTTCATTGACTTTAGTTACCATTGTTGACTTTGGTGGAACATGGTTGACTCTGTTTAAATTTTGATTGGCCATGGTTGACTTTGGCTAATCGTGGTTGACTTTAGTTGTGGTCAACCATGAAAAACTAGAGTTGACTATGGTTGACCACAACCAAAGTCATATTAGAATATTATTTGGTTTACGATGGTTGACTTATTATTATTTGGTTGACCACAACCAAAGTCATATAAGAATATAATTTGATTGACCATGGTTGACCACAACGAAAGTCATATAAGAATATTATTTGGTTGACTTTGGTTGAACATGGTTGAGCATGGTTGTATATGGTTGACTTTGGTTAACCATGGTTGACCATGGTTAACTATGGTAGACCATGGTTGACAATTCTTGACTTTGGTTTACCTTTGTTGACATTAGTTTACCATGGTTGACTTTGGTGGACTATGGTTGACTCTGGTTGGTCATGGTTGACATTGGTCGACCATGGTTGACTATCAATGAATTTGGCTAAGCATGGATGACTTTGGTTGTGGTCAACCATGAAAAACCAAAGTGAACAATGGTCAACCATAGTCAACCATGTTTAATAAAAGTCAACCACGATTAACCAAAGTCAACAATAGTGAACATAGTCAACCAATGTCAATCATAGTAAACCATGGTCAACCAAAGTCAACCAAGGTTAACCAAAATCAACCGTGGTCTACTAAAGTCAACCATAGTCAACCAAATTCAACCATGGTGAACCAAAGATAGCCATGGTCAAGTAAAGTCTACCAAAGTCAACTATAGTTATAGATAACCATGGGTGGATTTAGTTCACTATGGTTGACTTTGGTTTAAACCATGGTTGATCAACGTATACCATGGTTGTCTATGGTTAACTTTGGTTAACCATGGTTGACTATGGTTATCATGGTTGACTATGGTAGACCATGGTTGACCTTCGTTGACTTTAGTTCCCATTGTTGACTTTGGTGGAACATGGTTGACTTTGGTTAAATTTTGATTGGCCAAGGTTAACTTTGGCTAATCGTGGTTGACTTTGGTTGTGGTCAACCATGAAAAACCGAAGTTGGCTATGGTTGACTTTGGTTGACCACAACCAAAGTCATATTAGAATATTATTTGGTTTACCATGGTTGACTTATAATTATTTGGTTGACCACAACCAAAGTCATATAAGAATATCATTTGGTTGACCATGCTTGACTTATAATTATTTGGTTGACCACAACGAAATTCATATAAGAATATTATTTAATTGACCATGGTTGAGCATGGTTGTATACGGTTGACTTTGGTTAACCCTGCTTAATTTTGGTTAACTATGGTAGACCATGGTTGACAATTCTTGACTTTCGTTGACATTAGTTTACCATTGTTGACTTTGGTCGACCATGGTTGACTATCAATGACTTTGGCTAACCATGGTTGACTTTGGTTGTGGTAAACCATGAAAAACTAGAGTGAACAATGGTCAACCATAGTCAACCATGTTCAATAAAAGTCAACCACAGTTAACCATAGTCAACAATAGTGAACATAGTCAACCAAAGTCAACCATAGTAAACCATGGTCAACCAAAGTTAGGATATTTAATACTTAGGATATAAATAGCCTTCAAAGTAGGCATATGTAATGGAGGTAGGTATATTCGTAAGGTTCTTAGTTAACAAGGTTTCCAGGATCTTGCAGGAGTGGCCTTTGGTTTAAGAAATCATGACCCAGGGGCATCTAAGCCATCAAAGTCACCTAGGGATTGCACCCGGCCTAGGCCACACCAACCCTCAACTGGTTGGATTTTGGGTATCTCCTCCCAACTAGCTCACCCATAAGGGGAATTGAACCCGGGTGGCCCTGCTGACGAGACCCACGCCTTAACCAAATGAGCTAGCGGGAATTGAACAAACTCGAATTACTTAGAAAGTGAACTTATCGAGTATTCTTTTGAATGGTTTGTCATTGATGTTTTCTTCCTGTATTATAATGCCCCGATTATGTAAAAAATAAAAAAAAATATTCTTAGATTCATGACTTGGCCATTGAAAGTAAAGTTTAGACTTTAGACTGCAATTTTAAAATGATATCTTACATCAATGACTTGTTTAAAACTTTAATGTCAATTTTAATATTTATATTTGTTTATCTTTTTCAAACTTCCTTTAACCTTATAATTGGTTAAGGTTCTGGCATTGTTGTCGCAATTCTCTACTGTTAGTTGATGACTGGGTGACTTTATTTTGTGCAAGATGTAGCCGAAAACTTACTTAATCGTTGTGGTCATCATCCTATTACAGTTGCTGTTATTGGAAAAGCTCTAAGGAAAGAAACACGACCAGAGAAATGGGAGAAGGCCTTAAGTGACCTACAAACATATGCCACATATGCCCCTGTTCCAGTACCATATTTGAATGAAAAAGAGGCAGAGAATGCAGCTACTGTATATGGCTCTTTTGAATTTAGCCTGGAAGCTATGGCTTGTCATGCAAGAGACCTGTTTACTGCATTTGCAGCACTTTCATGGGTTGAACCTGTCCCTGAAGTCTGCCTTGAAGCTGTATGGTCAGCTCTAGGGCAGGATAGCACCTTTCTTCTTGCAGCAAGCAAACTTATAGAAAGTTCTTTGTTGTCAAAAGGATCTTTGTTCACAAAAGCAGAGACATATATGATGTATCATGTGCATGATATGGTTTCCTTGTATCTTGAGAATAAGGTGCATGATGCAATCAAGATGCTCCTAATGGACGCAAGATCTGAAGCTTCTGCCGCTGTTGCACCATGGCTTTTTGTCTTTGGGAAAGAAGAAGCAAAGAAGGTTGCAGAACAACAACTGAAAGGCTTTCTAAGATCAGTGCATGAGAGACAAGTGGTGGTGACTTTGGAAGCAATTGTTCAATCTCTTCAAGCTAGTAAATCAGTTACTGAATTAGAAGCAAGCAGTGTGAATTTCAGATGTCTTGTAGGCCCAGAGATAGTGTACTTGATTTCAGAGGGATCTGAAATTCTTATTGCTGCTGTTGCAAGGTCAATGTCCAATTTCTTTTGTTTAGATGATTACATGCAATACATGGAGAGCCTGGAAAGTGTGAACATAATTGAGAAGCTTACAAAACTGCTAGAAACATGTGATGATCCATTAGTTCAGACTGATGTTGCTATGGTATTGTCAAGACTTGCTGAATGTGGAAACGAGGATATGGCAAATGAAGTACTCATGAAAATTCCGATGAACAATCTGGTGGATCTGTTAGATCCAGACATTGAGGAGTTACATGATAGCTTATTGAAAACATTCATGATCTTGGCCAAGGCTGGAAAAGAAAAGGCTGTAGAGAAAATGTTCATCGCTGGTATTGAGAGAAAGTCGATAGAATTACTGGAAAATGGGTCGGAGGTTGCTCAACATCGCGCTGTCATTGCGTTGAAGTCATTTTCTGAACTTGGAGGTTCTGATTTAGTGCATGGATTTCTAAGGTCAGGAATCATGGAACATTTACCATGGCATGCTCGGCTCAGCTTAGAGAAATTCACAAATTCAGAAAGGGCAATACCATCTTTACCGAAGAGACATACAGTGGAAGAGCTTGTTAGCAATATTCTGGACAAAAACAACATCAATGCAATGGAGGCAATGCAGAATCTTGTCCCTATTGTTGAAAAGGAAGATGTACCTGAGATTAGAGAGATGATTTTGCAAACTGCCCTTGTAGAGAACTTAGAAAAACAGCTGCATCATGTATTGTCTGACAATAATAGAATAAAGTCTGAAGCTATATTTGTGCTTATGAAATTGGGTTCTTCTGGAGGTAAGCCATGTATCAGGAAAATACTCAAGTTCAATATTGTTCAGAACTTGATTTCTTTGATGTCTTGCAAGTCACCAGAATTGCAAGATACAACTTACACAGCACTTCATCAGCTGATGCTTGGAGCAGGGGGGAATCTGGTTGTAGATAGAATATTGGAAACATCTCAAATTGAAAAACTAACACAGCTACTTGAGAGCAGATCATTGAAAATAAATGAGATAAGCATGCAATGTATTGAGGATTTGGTTGTCTTAGGAGGTAAAGCATGCATAGAACGTATGCTGGCATTGAATGTTGTTGAGAAACTTGCAATACTTGAAAAAGATATTAGCCAGTTTAACGGTGTAGTTATGAATTTTGTAAAGGGAGTACATAAATGTAAATACCTATCAGGAGCAGAGAGGCGGGTCACAAAGCAGCAAATAGTCAGGAAAGTTAAGACAACCCTGAAGGATGCTAATCTTGTCGCACGTATCAAAAGTGGGATAGAATGTGCTTCTTGTTCTGAAGGATCTAGTAGGAGCAATACGAGGAAAAAGTAATCAGATTATAGGAGTGAAACATGGCTGCACAATTTCTCGAAGCCGAGTTTATGCTTATTAGGAAGATACATTCCCGTTGTATGTTTAATGCATTTTCAATAATTCTAACATGGAATGAGATCTTATAATGTGAATTTGAAAAAGGAACCTCGGCATTTCCAATGAAAGAACCGAACCGTAACAGTCATTAAAATATTGAGGCCCGAGTTTACTCGAACATATTATCCACCAAATGACTGCTGAGTTCAAACACATAACTACCTTTTGGTAAATCTCATTCTCCTCCCCACTTAGCCTACTCTACTTTTGGCTGTATCATGGGTACATTGAAAAAAGTTAAATTGAGCGAGCGGGATCAAGATGGACCAAGTGGAACAAATAGCTACATGAAGATGTATTTATAATTTATTGTTAAGTTTTGTAAGGATGTTAGGTAGATGAGATGATGCAGCACTATGAGCTCCTGCCCATTTGTTCTATCATAAATCAATATATAATATATATTCATAATCATGTGATTAAAAACTAACACATTGACATGGTAAAAGGGAAAATTCAACTCATGTCACAGAATCAAATATGGCAATGGTGTTTAACATTTGAAAGCACTTCGTATTTGATTAAAAAAGTTCTTCCTAACAAGCATCCCTTTTTCTTTGTCCTCAAGGTTACTTCACATTTTCTTGAAGTAGAGTTCCTATCCATTCTGATCTACTATTGAGATAATTATTACTAATTTATCATTAACTAGAATCATACTTATTTGAAATAGTTTCATTGTTATTGACATAATTATTACCGACTTATATCATTAACAATGGCAATCTGTTTAAGTTCTTCAGCACATAGTAAGAGTCCTAGTCTGATTTCTAACCTACCTACGTAGGAAAACAGAGAACTGATATCTCTATCAAAGCTGCAATCTGATTTTTCTTAGAAACTGAAGCATATCAAACTGAAGAAAGTAGCACCAAGTGCACATGTGAAACTGAAATCACATCACTGTTTATTACTCTTGAAAACAGGAAATGCAAAGAAAGATTCAAGCCCTACCTTTCACCCACTGCTTCCTAGCTTGAAAAAATGAATTGAATAAAATCTATACCCCTGCCTTCTTTAAAGACGAGGATGTACAATGAATGTGGACACATGCACAATGGCTTAATTGAAAGAAACATAAACCCTATATCTATTCCTGGCCGTGGGATAAGTGCCATCACCCTGCATGAAAGAACTATTCCTAGGAAGGTGCACCCATTAGAGGGGAGTGCACTTATGCATGCATCTCTCTTGTAGGGATATATGCCCCATCTATTCTTGGAAACTTTCCACATGCAAAGCACCCTAACTCTGCATGCAACTACTAACTGAAGCAAACTCAGAATAGAACTAAACTGCTAAATATAAAAAACATCTAAACATCTAAACTAAAACTGATCTGATGATGATGCATACATACTTTTGGCATGTATCCACCCTCTACCACTCTCTCCTCCATAAATGCCCCTGTTCTCTCATTACTGTAACTGCTGAAGGGTATATGCCACCGTAAGGAATCTCTCCTGGAGTACCTACCACCATACCTTTCCTGCATGTGCCCAAATTTTCTCTGCTCGCTGCTGCCATTACTAGTGCTCTGCTGGACACTTCGTGAGATAGTAAAAGTCTAACATAATCCTTACCCAAAAATAGTTGATTATTATCTTTTCTAGTTCATTACCATTGTCATGCAGATGTCATCTTATCTATTCTTTCAATTCTTAGATGACTGAGTCTTCTTGTACTTCTCTGCATGCACCGATTGCTGTTCCAAATTTATCTTTACCTTTCCGTCATGTGCACTGATCATTGGTTTGTCTTTTTTAACATGCTTTATCTTCGCATTTTCATGCACTTGCGTTATCCTTTCATACTAATGCACATGCAGCTACGAGCTCAGCAAAGTAAAGAACACAATGCACAGGTCATTTAGCTCAATTGCTGATATGTTCTGTGTCAAAGAGATCAGGAGAGTTTTTAATGTAAGTTGGTGAAGCGGCACAAGCGAAATTGATGTGAAACATTGTAATAAAATTATTCCCTGGATGAATTGCTTCTCTATAGTGAGGTTTATGACATGAATGTTGTGGATGAAATGTGTAGAGTAGATGTATAATCTTTTATGGTGGGTATATTCTCTCAAATTTGTTAATGACTATAGTGACTAGATTATATACCAAACCTGCAATTGCAAAATAAACTTCTACGCATTGGTTTTGTTGCCCAAGAGAATTTGACTCTTGGGTAAAGAAAGTTTGGAGATTGGAAGGACTTGGGACCCAATTGAGGGAATATGCATGTATAGAGAGAATCATATGGGAGACGACTTCCATGTGGGATTGTGTTTTTATAGGTAAGTTCCCAGATTAGTTTTATTATATGGGAGTATGTTTTGAGGCTAGAATAATGTGAAAAAAATGGCAAATAGCAGTTTTGGAGATGAAGCGACCCATGTTTAATAAACTGGGAAATGGAAGGTAGCAATTCTAGATGTCTGCATAGAAGGTAAAGAATTTGTGGCTACTCTTTGTGGTCTTGCCCTAGGTTGATCTTGTAAGAAGAATATGTCCACACAATATCCCCACTTGGATAACCAAGTATTGATTTTCAAGACAAATATATATAATTTGAAGGCTATTTATATGTGGTCTTTGCCTTTTTCTTGCTCGAGGTTCCATTGCTTGATATTATATTTCTCTTTATCACATTTGAGAGTTAAAAGATAACGGCCTCCTATTTCTTTAAAAAATAAAGTGTTTTTTTTAAACTATAAATATATCCTTAATGTAAATTAATTTTATTTTGAATTTTTAAAATAAAATAAGAATGCATATAATCAATGCTAAAGACGTGATAACACTTGTTATAACATTTAGAAGGAATCGAGTTTGGAAACATGTTTTCAATTATTGTGGAGGCTCTCAACAAAGTGATGAACTCTCAATTTTTAAAGTTCTTCATTAACGTAGATACTGAATTTTTCACGTAGTGTTACAAATCTTTCTTTGGCTTTTTGAGAATGTTTATATTTCTTCGTTTTGTTTGGAAGTAAAATAATGTATGGATTGAAAAGGAAGAAGAGAATTTTGGAGAATACAAGTTTTTTTAGAGATTTAAATGCTTATATTTATTGTTGAACATTGTTTATAAATAGTTATTTAGTTGATAATATTACCTTCGAAAAGCATTGATCATGGCCCATTCTTTTGTCAATGTTTTTGTCATTCTAGACTTTATGGTCGACCTAGACCTTTCACAAGTTATCAATAAAGAAATATTTTTATGAAGATGTGGTACAAGCAAACCCACATTTGGAAACAATACCACTAATTTCTTATCAATAAGACATGGTTTTTCAATGAGGCCGTGGTGTTTTTTGCTTCAATAAGCCAATCCACATTTGGAAACATTATCACGTATTTTTTTTATTTGGGTGAAATTACCTTATATCTTTTTTTGGTGGCTATTAGAAACCACTTTGGATAAGTTCAAGGTTAAGATAATGAGAAAGAAACACTTCAATTTAGGTCTGAATCTATTGAAATGGGTTTAAGAAAAACATCTTAATTTATGTCTAAATCAATTGAAATGGATTTAAGTTAGAGTATATCAAAAAATAATGGATGCTAAGAATAATAGCTAGGCACAACTATTGGATTATAAATACATTGGGTTTTTTTGAAAGCCTTGAGGCTGGATGTAATGTACCTTGGGGGTATGATATGGGGTACCTATGTAAATACCCAACGAGATAATGTATATAATGTGGCCATAATCATGGAGTAGGCCCACTTGGTAGTTGGTGGATAATAAAAAGGCCCATAATGTGGTGGATATTCTTGAACATATTTCGGATGTACAAAACTTCCATATTCCTACAAGAAAGCCTCCAATGCTTACTCCTTAACATCCAATATATACTCCCTTGCAATGGTATCCATATTCTAAACCTTTATATACCATATCCAAGAATGAACATAGATTCTAGTTGGAAAGGGATGTCAGAAATCTAGAACAACAAATCAAATATAACAAGGCCTTGTTAAGGGGAATGTTGAACTCCCTTTCTAGTGATAAAAACGAACTGATAGAGAAAATAGTAGAATTAGAGATTGAGGAAGATCTTGAGTATCAATACCTATTAGAATTTATTGCGCCAAGAGGCGCTCTACAGCCCAGAATGAGGGAGATCTTGTAACATGTGTCGTGTGTCGAGTGTTTGTCAAGTGTTTGCCGAGTAACAAAATAATACAAAGTAAACAAAAAATAATAATACAAAGTAAAAAGTAATAAATATTATGTCGGCCATAAACAAAAAAAAAATACAAAGTAAAAAGTAAATATGAGACTTAAACTAGAGACTTTAGAGCTTAAGATTAGGTGGTAAATATTATGTCACCCATAAACAAAAAAGAATAATACAAAGTAAAAAGTAAATATGAGACTTAAACTAGAGACTTTACTTTTTACTAAATTAATACAAAGTAAAAAGTAAATATGAGACTTTAGAGTGTTTGTCGAGTAACAAAATGATACAAAGTAAACAAAAAGAGCTATTCAAGGAGAGGTTTGCACCTCGGGAGATTTGATCCCTCTCGGCGCTTGATAGAGCCTAGGATTTGGATTTAGGCTGGTTTAAACTACAAATATATCCTTAATGTAAATTAATTTTATTTTGAATTTTTAAAATATAAAATAAGAATGCATATAATCAATGCTAAAGACGTGATAACACTTGTTATAACATTCAGAAGGAATCGAGTTTGGAAACATGTTTTCAATTATTGTGGAGGCTCTCAACAAAGTGATGAACTCTCAAATTTTAAAGTTTTTCATTAATGTAGATACTGGATTTTTTACGTAGTGTTACAAATCTTTTTTTGGCTTTTTGAGAATGTTTATATTTCTTCGTTTTGTTTGGAAGTAAAACCAACATAGATCCATCTTAAACCCGTATCTATCAAGCACTGAGAAGGATCCAATTTTTTGAGGTGTATTTCTTTTTTTAAATTTTAACTCAAGAAATTTGATCTCTCTTGATTGATACATCCGGGTTTAAGTTTTAAGTTTTTATTTTAACGAACATCTATTTTTTAATTACTTTTCATAATATTTTATTTATGAACCAACATGGATTTTTTTTTAAAATACTTTCCATAATTTTTTATTTTATGAGCTGACATGAATTTTTTTAATTATTTTGTTACAAACGTTACATCGCGTTACAACATCTCCCCCATACTTTTTTTTAAATACTTTCCATAATTTTTTTATTTTATGAGCCGACATGAATTTTTTTAATTATTTTGTTACAAACGTTATTTTGTTACATACATTACATCACGTTACAACATCTCCCCCATACTGGGCTGTAGAGCAGCTCGTTTCACTCAGTGCAATAATGTATGGATTGAAAAGGAAGGATACAATTTTGGAGAATACAAGATCTTTTAGAGATGTAATTGCTTATATCTATTGTTGAACATTGTTTATAAATAGTTATTTAGTTGATAAGATTATCTTCTGAAAGCATTGATCATGGCCCATTCTTTTGTTAATGTTTTTGTCATTCTAGACTTTATGTCTGACCTAGACCTTGCACAAGTTATCAATAAAGAAATATTTTTATGAAAATGTGGTATAAGCAAACTCACATTTGGAAACAATACCACTAATTTCTTATCAATAAGACATGGTTTTTTAACGAGGCCATGGGTTTTTTTGCTTCAATAAGCCAATCCACATTTGGAAACATTATCACTATTTTTTTTTATTTGGGTGAAATTACCTTATACCTTTTTTGGGTGGCTATTAGAAACCACTTTGGATAAGTTCAAGGCTAAGATAATGAGAAAGAAACACTTCAATTTAGGTCTGAATCTATTGAAATGGGTTTAAGAAAAACATCTCAATTTATGTCTAAATCAATTGAAATGGATTTAAGTTAGGGTATATCAAAAAATAATGGATGCTAAGAATAATAGCTAGGCACAACTATTGGTTTATAAATACATTGGGTTTTCTTGAAAGCCTTGAGCCTGGATGTAATGTACGTTGGGGGTATGATATGGGGTACCTATGTAAGCAGCCAACGAGATAATGTATATAATGTGGCCATAATCATGGAGTAGGCCCACTTGGTAGTTGGTGGATAATAAAAAGGCCCATAATGTGGTGGATATTCTTGATCATATTTCGGATGTACAAAACTTCCATATTCCTACAAGAAAGCCTCCAATGCTTACTCCTTAACATCCAACATATACTCCCTTGCAATGGTATCCATATTCTAAACCTTTATATACCATATCCAAGAATGAACATAGATTCTAGTTGGAAAGGGATGTCACAAATCTAGAACAACAAATCACATATAACAAGGCCTTGATAAGGGGAATGTTGAACTCCCTTTCTAGTGATAAAAACGAACTGAAAGAGAAAATAGTAGAATTAGAGATTGAGGAAGATCTTGAGTATCAAGACCTATTAGAATTTATAGAAGAGAAGGCTTTAGAAATGATTCTAGATGATGAACAAAAAACTTTAGATTCATGCCTATTATATATGGGAAATTTGAAAATGAATGGGTTTTGTTGCCACCTTATACACACCTTCGGTATCATGGCATAAATCTTCAAGCCATTGGGTGTGTCCTTGGGGGAAAGTCAGGAGTCAAGTTTGTTGTCACTTAACACTTGACTCCTCTGTCTAGGGCAACTCCTACTGAAGCCAAGAGGGGTGGTCCCTAAGTAAAAATTAAGGCTTATTACGTGAAGTTACTTAAAGTAAATCTATGAGTTTTGAAAGTACTGAAACAAGAGAGCAACCACAACATAAAATTAAAGCAGCAACATGCAATATCATCATCCATGACATATAAATTGATTTAGACATATGATTGTAAAGTAGACTAAGGTCATAGTAAGTTAATTAATTTATCTAAAGGGAACTGTTGTGCAGTGCTTCTTGATAGTTTTAATTATTATGGATGAGTGAAATAAGGTGGGTTAATTCTTGTTTGGCCCATTTATCCTCTTATCCTTGCTAGTAAGTGAAAAACAACTATACCAGGTGTCCAACATGGTGAGACATAAAGTTTGCTTAGAGTAGCCCCTTAACTCCTTGGTATTGTTCAATGCAAACCCCTTACTATGAAAATAAAACTTAAGTGGATTTTCCTATTAAACTAGCCACTAGTATCCCATTTCTGATTGTTCCACAGATCGTGCAAACTTGCAATGGATAAGAGCATACTAGGGATAAAACCGAGGTTCATTACACTTGCCATGTCCTTTATGCTTTTCAACTTGTCTTCAAAGATTTCGTCCCTCAGATCTTTGAGCTCCAGATTCATACTCTACCATCTACTGGTTCCGAGAGTTTGCATTTTGACTTGTTTGCTCTCCACCTTGATGACTGCAGACTTGAGCTCGTTTAGATCTGCCTGGATTTGAAAGAGGCGAGTTTCTAAAGTGGAGGACGAACTGGATGCCATATCTAGACCCGATCTACTCCCTTCCAATTCCTTTGCACGCGGTCTGAGGGAAACTCAGCGTTTCCTTCAGCAAATTACAACGATTATTGATGGAGGTATTTGGAAACTGTTGTCTGATATAGGCACGAGATTTTGACTTCATCTGATTTTTGGGAGGATTCTTATCGATTTCCTGAGATTTCCTTTGCTGGAAGTAGATTTACCTTGCTGGAGATGGATCTTCCTGGAGGACGCCGATTGGAGGCCATTTCCATTGATATCAGACCCAGTACATGGAGAACCATGGACATGATACAATCTCTGGTGCATATTTGTCTTACTCCTGCACTTTGTGCTTCTCGAAATCCTCAGGGTACTCGCCAGCGGAGGAAACGCTATGCTAAATGAAAACGAGATTCTCATATGGCTTTCCTGGTCAAATCCGAAAAGGACAACACCGCTTGTACTAAGGTATGGGCACGTGATTGATGGTTCCATTTAGACTGAGGGCTCCATTGCTCAACTGGACTCCCAAATTCGCTATTGATCATCAGAGTTTATAGTTTGATTATTTTCTTATGAGGTTGGTGAAAACTGGATATGACTAAAGTGTATATGAATGAATGAGGTATGAAACTTATTGTATTACAACTTTCATATATGAAAATCCATGAAGATGAAGTTGGCATAGTTAAAAGTTGTAACATGAAGAGGGTTACTTATTATGTCAAAGTTAAGAAAGAAACACCTATATGCTTAAAAGTGAGTTACCATGAGTAGGTAAATAGGATATAGACCTTTATTAATATAATATGGTTTTGTGATGAATAGAGGTATTTGACATTTCTAACATGGGTACATACCAGTTTTGTTGTTTTACTCACAAAAACTTAGTAAGAAAAGAATGTTTATTTTAAATAATCAAGTATAGATATTATAGTGTGAAGGATGATCTTCTTATTTTTATGCATAGAAAAAAGATCTTCTTACAAATATTTTATTTTTGTTACTAACAGGTGAATTTGGCAAATGGTCAAATTTTTGTGGAGCTTGTGGAAATGCAAGAGCATAAATATTATGCATGGTAAAATAAGGTGGTGAGAATTTTAAGATCCACATCACAACTGTTATTTATTCTTTTAAATTTTGATAATTATTGTTGAATAAAGAACTTGACCCAAATTGGTCAGAGTAATCGTATGGTTACAAAGTGTAATATGACGAAATAATTGATTAATTTGAAAGAGATTTTTCTAGACTCAATCAAGGAGGCTTGAGGGAAAATAAATTCCGGGACTCAAGCGAGAAGGCTTGAGGGGAATTATGTAAGAGTGCAGTAATGGCACTGAAACACTCCCTAGAAAAATCAGGGAGTTGACGGCCGCCAGGATTCTCCAGGGAATCGGTTGGCTGTAAAGACCTAGGCAAACTATAAGAGAATGCATATGCGGGAGGCAGGACGCTGCTTAGTATGCATGAGAGAAAGGATTGTTGCGTGAGAACTGAGGTGTTAGGAAAGAATTTCCAAAAGGATTGCTGTGAGAGCACTGAGGTGTTAGGCAAGAATTCCGAAAGGATTGTTGCGTGAGCACTATGGTGTTAGGAAAGAATTTCCGGAAATAAGTAAATGATGTGTTTTGGTTAAGTTAACAGTCTACATTATTGGAGCGCTGGATTTATGTGTGCTTGTGATAATAAGCGCCCAAACAAGACTAAACGATATTGCATGAATTGCTAATGCTATGTTGCAATGACAGATATAACAATAAAACACATATTAATGATTATCCGGTAACTTGACTATTGGATATCTTTATGTGTGAATGTTATGCCTCAAGGACGACGATGAATGATAAATGTTAAATGTTCACTGTTTGAAATTTTGCGAAAATTATGATGCTAACCCATGAATGAAAGAGATGTCTACCCCAAGTTGAGGACTAGTAAAATGTCCACGTATTAGAGGTAAAAGAATTCCTACAAAAGGATAGTTAAATTTGCATTCCTTATGAGTCCCTCGAATATTTGAAAATAAGCCTATATCATGTATGCTTGCGTTGTTCCATGAATTGCAAAGGTTATGTTGTGAAAAAGGGCTCATGGTTTAGGTTTCTGAGTTTGATTATGAATTAATGAGGTGTTATAATGAACATTTTTTTTGGAGTCTTGGTTTTACTACATGAAATGCAGGTTATGGGTGATAGCGACTTGCGGAAACCATGAAAATTCAAAAAAATAAAGATCACGAAGCTAGCAAAGAATAACTAATGAAGGCCGAGCAAAGGAAACCAAGAATGGAAGACAAACGGTTGAAAAGAAAGAACACCGAGGATGGTGTTATTCATAAGGGGGAAATGATGTAACATCCCTCTTAAGTACCATATTATTTTTTAAAATTTTAGTGTAAATTGTAATTGTTTCTGGTGAGGAGCTCAAATCCAAAAGCCCCACCAGTAAACATGGTAAGTATTGTGGTTTAATTCCTAAATTTGTAAATTAAGGAGACTAAATATGGTTACACAACTAGACGACGGACAACTGAATCCGCTAGGGGAAAAGGTAAATAGTTGGAAAGCTATGATATTATTAATAGGTGATCTCATACTTCCTCAAATACTAAAAGAAAGGTGGGAATCCATTTGATGGCATAAAGTCTAGTAATTATTCTAGGAAGAGTAGCATTGAACTACAGATTAATAAGGCACACCTATACCTTATTTTAGCCCGAAGATAAGTATTTTTCGTTAATGCTTTCTCTAGAGGACTTCTAGAAGAAGTAAATCCTTAAGGATAAGGATATATCTATAAGATATATATATATTAACCAATACATCTTTTGGCTAATACCTTTATTAAAGGAAGGACTTAAAAATATTTGTGCATAGATACCTAGAGCGCCTTCTACCTACTTATGAAAAATGGATTATATATATATATATATAAATATAAAATAATTGGTGATTTTAGGGAGTCCACCGATGACTAGTTTGGCTGACTATCTCCCTACTTATGAAAAATGAAATATATATATAGATATTCTACTTATGTTAAAATAAGTAGTGACTTTAGGGAGTCTACCTATGACTAGGTTGGTTGGCTATCGAAGAAATTAAGATCCTATATAATGTATATTATATTATATACATATAAAGGAACCATAACTAATGGGTAGCAGGTTTTTAGAACTGACATAGGGAAAGTAATTTCCTTCTTAAACCAATATGGTGAGATGCGCTAAGATTGTGGAGACACCTTGCTCAATTTAAGGAACAATTGTTGTTGCCATGTTCCTTAATTTACGCTGATTATTATTAAGAAGATCCTTTGGGAAGCTCGGTTTTAAAACAAACCAACTCCCACGATTTTTTCGGGGACTCCTATGCGATACTTTAAAGGAGAAATGCCTGGAAAGGAGGGCAGGATTCCCTCTCAGGAAACCACCAAAACAAGAAAAGCAGGAATTTTGGAGGGACAGATCGTGTGAGTTGGTTCCTAAGTGAGATTTTATGATTACTAAGTTATCACCCTTGTTGAATATAAAAACCCTTCTATGGGAAGGAGGAAAGGGGGGGGGAAACAGAAAGAAAGGGTGCGGTTACTAACAAACATTATTCTCTGCGAGAGGAGAGGGAAGAATCCTGCAGTAGAATTGGTTCGAAAAACAACTTCATAGTGACGACAATGCAGATCGAGGTCAGCATCAATAATTGGTAGGATACCTTGTTGTACCAGAGGTAAGGATTTCTGCGTACCTCTGCTTTCGGTAGTCAACAAAGAAAATGTGAAAGGATCCATGTATGGTAGGATCTATTACCTAAGCTGTGTTTTATTTTATCAAAGTTGAATCCCTGAACTAAATCGCATCGAGCGATCAATAGGAAGTTTTCTGTCTATTGTTATCAGCGCATAAGTGTGTGATCCTTATACGCTAGTGGTCCGAATCTATTTACCTGAGTTGTGCTTCCTCTTCCAAGTTGAATCCCTGAACTAAATCGCATCAAGT
Organism: Larix kaempferi; assembly: GCA_027924585.1. Lineage (NCBI taxonomy): Eukaryota > Viridiplantae > Streptophyta > Pinopsida > Pinales > Pinaceae > Larix > Larix kaempferi. The sequence goes on from BSBM01000361.1 coordinate 21,765,464, forward strand.
GATTGGTAGGAAGTATTCTATTTATGGTCATTAAATCTGTGTGTAGTAGGAGGGAAATGGGATATCTCTGAGTCTGTTTGCATTAGGAGTGGATCTCTGTGTATGGGTTTAAATCTAATCATGGTAATAGGGAGATGTGATACCTGTGATTCAAATAAGGGATCCCTGCTGATGATAGTTAAATATGCTCATCACTTTGAGGGAAGTGATTTCCTAGGGATGCAACACTTTTGTGTAGATTCTAGCATAAACGCCGAGAGTGGAAACCTGGTTGAGTTTCTTGTGTGTCTGTAATTTCTCTGCTGTGAGGGAATCTGTGTAGATGGTAACTCATAGTTGAACCTTGTGGTTCTTTTCCTTTTATCTGTGTAATGCGTTTGGCACTTTGCCAGTGGGATCGATATCCTTGAGATCCTTCTTTTGTGTCACGACGATACGTTTCAGAACACTAACGTTGAAATCATTATCTGTGGGTCATAGCGCTACTTAAAGGTTGAAATCGATTTTGTGATTTGAACCCCGAATTTTAGTCCGTTGTGATGGGAGGCGACCAAGTTCCCTTTTTAACTTAATCTTGAATCCTGACATAAATTCAAGATATATACTTTTAATAGAGCAGATAGATTACTGAAGAAAACTCAGTTATTTTTTCTTAGTTCAGAGTTGTGAATGTGAATCGTTTCGAACCCTGTCGAGTTTAAATGTGGGCCACTCTGTATTTATGTTTAAATATATGTTATATATATACCGTAAAATGGATGCTAGGGGAGGATAGTCTAAAAACACAAATGCTATTGAAATGGGTTATGTACTTCAATATTGGATGAGTACCTTGAAAGAACCCTGCTGATTTTATTCTAGACTTTTGTCATAGTTTAATGTAGGCATTGGGCGTCTTGAGAATGTTCTCTTTTGAGAGATGCTTTGAGGAAATGAAAGGTAAATTTTGTATATATTTGCGTGGCAGAATGTAAATTTTGTTCTTGCTAATAAAATAAGATACGATGGTTTTGTGGACGTAGCCCAAGGATTGGGTGAACCACGTATATGTGTTTCTCTCATGTATGTATGATTATGATAGTTTAGTTGTTCATGTCTATGTGTATGCTTGTGTAAAATGATTCTTTGGTGAAAAATATTTTTGGTTGACTATGTTGTTCGTGTGATAATTACATAGATGTACTTGAATTTCGACAGGCACAATAAAGTTTACCATTATTGTGTAAGAATCACATGAGGATGTTCAAGGTAAATATGGAAAGCATTGATCATAAGTACATGTATTTAGATGACTTGTTTGTCTTATATAGTTACCCATTTTTGTTAAAGCAATTTACTAGCATATAGTTGTAATGTTTTCCTTGCACATAAAAATTACCAGGAGTTGTATAGGTATCACCTAACAATGAATGATAAAATGATTGGTATAAATGAGGGGAACTTTGATTAAATACCTTTGCATACATAAGCAAAAGCAATAACGATCAAATTAAACAGTTATGCATGTTGATTAATTGTATTTTATTAAAGAAAAATGCGACGGACATTGTTTCTTATCACGTCTAAAAGATTATTTATGTTGGGAGAGTTTTCAAAAAATTCACTCAACACTATTTTGATTAAATGGGTATGTTATAGAATTATAAAGAGAAATTGTGTGTTTTTCTCTCGAAAGGTTTTTCATGTAAATTTTTTGTTCCATGATCTACATATATGATTCTTTTCTTATGGTTGATGAATGTTTGAAAAAGTAAAAAAAATGTCTTATACTAATCCCCCCTCTCTTAGTATAAGCGTGTGCTCAACATGAATAGTGAATTAAATACCATACCAATCCTCATGTCAATAACCAGATCAATAATATGCTTAACACTTAACACATGGATTCTAGTTGAGGTTAAAAAAGATCAGGTTTCCAAGATTCTCCAACAAGATTTCATTAAGTGATAGTTAAAATGGTGGATACATCAACATGGTGGAAATATTATGCGAGTGTGAGTTGTGTAATGAATTTATGTTGTGGAAGGGTATAGATTATTAGGGAATAAATGCGATCCAACCTGAATAGAGATGACTTTCGTCTTTTGATGTGACCTTAAATCTTCACGATTCACATCCATCCTCATCTAATATTCAAGATATAATAATCATTAAGAGCCTAAGCATTGGTTGTTAAGACATTGATGGATTTTTCAAAATTTAACCATTCTTTTGAAATTTTACAATATTTGTTGTCCAAATTAATAAATTACAAGTGATTTAAAAAATTCACATTTTTTTTAGAAGGGAAGCTTTATAAATGCCCTTCTAAATTGGGTTTGAATCCCTTGGAAGGATCCAATTTTTATCATTGTGTAATCCAATAGTTGAAATGGCAATATTGAGTGAAGTTATGAATAACATATTTTTTATATAAATATAAAATTCTTATTGCATAATGAAAAATTTAATTTAGTTATCGAATTTTTCAGCAAATTAAGATTATAGAAAACAGAGACTCCATTATAAGTTGTGGTAGTTTATAAGATGGAAAGACCTATTGTGAGATTTCATCCCTTAAAAAACAACATAGGTGATTGAGACGACATGCTCATCTCGCTTAAAAAACGTCCACATTTATATATATCTCATGACACAATTCGTAACAATCTAATTCTTGCACTAGGATCCCCTCAGGATAGAATCACTCTGAAGTCCGATATGTTGGATAAAAAATTTCACAACAGGTCTTTCCATTTTATAAAAAATAAAAATTAATTATGAAAATCATGACACATTTTTTTATATAAATATAAAATTATTATTATATAGTGAAAAAATTAATTTAGTTATCAAAATTTTCAACAAATTAAGATTAATTATGAAATGTGATGACTATAATTTAAGGGTTGAAATGGAAACATAAAATAAATCTATTAACATTATATATATATATATATATAATTGTTGTTGCATAATGAAAAATATTTTTCATAATTTAAAACTATAAATGGAAGAATTCACTTATATATTCTATTGTAGATATTCTATCTCAATGTACAAACCTTAAAAGTTTGTGTTATTTTTGTTTGTTTTAAGTTGGTTAAGTTTGAAATTTTTTGGTGAGATGTATTTAATTAAAATTTATGTTAGATTGGAATTAGTGTTGAAATTTGATAGTTATTTTTATCTTTTAAATGAATTTTTTTTTTAAAGCTAGTATTTATGAAGTTTTGAACAGGTGACCTAACACAGGGAGTGCCTTAACATTACACCCATTTACCATTTCTACTTGAGTTTCGAACCGGTGACCTAACACAAAGAGTTCCTTAACATTACACCCATTTACCATCTATTCTATGCCACGTGGGCCAATTTGTGTTTCCATAAACTAATAACACAACAATTTTAGTATGACAAAAATGTAATAGTTTTTTTAAATAAGAAATTGATGATTGATTGGTTTCAAATATCTAAAGTAATAGAATCAAGAAATCAAAAAGTCACTTTCAATATAAATACAAATAAAAAGTGAAACAAGGCATATCAACTCATATTGACCTTCAATGTATGGAAATTATCAGCGAATTCAAAATTATGTATTCCACAAAGTAGCATACGATAAAATTAACTTAATGCAAATATCTTTAAGATTTTAAACATTTAAACATTGACCAAAGTTTATTATGTGTATTGAAATATATTTAAAATTTTCAAATTCATGACAATAAATTTAATTGTTAAGATAAGTGTGGAACTTTAACTAAAATACCTAATGCTTACCATGTAATTTAAATTTAGACAATTCAAGTATTCATTAATTGTTAATACGAAGTTAAACTAAAATAACAACATAAGTAATGAAACTCCACTATTTCTATGTTTTCCAAATCAAAACAATGTAAACATTGGTGAATCTTCAACCATATATATTTTTCATATAAATAAATATAAACTTTTTGATATAAATAAATCTAAACTCAAATGGATTAAGAAATAATGATTATGCAAAAGAATACAAAGTATTAAATGAACAAATAAAAAACACAATATAATACATTATAGGTTTATAGAAAATGATAGTAATGTGAAACAATCAATTTGTACTATAAAAAAAATAACAAGTAATGGTTTTGAAAAGTAAGAATAACATGTGGATCAAATGTAACCATATTAGAAGACAACCATAACACTTAGACAAAGATAGTTCAATGGTATGAGGATAGTGTGAACTATGAAATAGACCATTCCGCATGGAGAAAGACCAGGTCTTTGAATTGTTATTTCTTCACAATCCTATGTTTATTAAATTATTAGGGAGGATATTGATTGTTCACTTTATATATTTAAAATCTTGTAAAAATGTTGGATCGGGATGTAAGAGAAGAATCTCTAACACATAGATATGATGATAACAATTATGTAATTAACTTCTCTATAAGTTTCTTAAGAATCTCACCAAAACTTTAGAAATGTTTCTCCAACACTCAATGCTATAAAGGATTTGAGAACAAAATGAAAAACATCATTAATGCATGAAGGAAACCAAATTTCATTCCTTAAAAAATGATGAAAAACAATATATGCATATATAGTTCACATAATGGTGGTATCTACCTTCACATAATTATATTCCTTAAGAGGAGATGTATATGCCACACTCATTTAGAGATTGAGATTAAGATTCTACTTATTGGTTGCATATTGTTAACTAACCATTGCAAGTAATTTGTATGCTTAGAACTCTCTCAAGAAGATTATTTGCAAATTTTAGTATAAAAAGTAAAAAGTGGTATATACGTAATGAAGAATAACATGTGGATCAAATGCAACTATATTCCAAGACAACACAACACTTAGACAAAGATAGTTGAATGGTGTGCACCATGAAATGGACTATCATTTGCATTGGAGAAATACAACCTTTGAGTTGTTATTTCCTCACAATTCTATGTCTATTAAATTATTATTGAGGATATATTGATAGTTCACTTTCTCTATTCAAAGCCTTGTGAATTTGTTGGATCGAGATGTTAGAGGAGAATCTCTAACACATAGTTATGATAACAATTATGTTACCTTCTCTATAAGTTTCTTAAGAATCGCCTAAACATTAGAAATGTTTCTCCAACATTAAATTTACAAAGGAACTAAGAACAAAATGAAAAACAACATCAATACATTCAAAGGAAACAAAATTTATTCTTTAAAGAATGGTGAAAAACAATAGACATATTATAGTTCACAAGATGGTGTTGTATATCTTCACATAATGGTTCACATATAATTGTATTCCTTAAGAGGGGATGTGTATGCCACACTTATTCAGAGATTGAGATTAACATTCTCCTCATTGGTTACATGGTGTTAATTAATTGTTGCAAATAATTTGTAAGCTTAGAACTCTCTCAAAAATAATGTTTGTAGATTATAGTATAAAATTAACAAGTGGTATATAAGTAAAGATTTTGAAAAGTAAGATTAACACATGGATAAATTAGCAAGTGGTATATAAGTAAAGATTTTGAAAAGTAAGATTAACACATGCATATAGTGTAACCATATTAAAAGAAAACCATAATACTTAGACAAATATAGTTCGATGGTGTGCACAATGAAATGGACCATCATTCCCCATGGAGAAAGACTACCTTTACGTTGTTATTTCCTCACAATTCTATCTTTATTAAATTATTATGGAGGATATTAATTGTTCATTTTATAAATTCAAAACCTTGTAAAAATGTTGGAACATGGTGCTAAAGAAGAGTCTCTACCACATATATATCACCATAACAATTATATACGACCATAACAATTATCTTACCCTTTTTTTTTAAGATTCTTAAAAATCTCATCCAAACATTATAATTTTTTTGCAATATTCAATGTTACAAAAATCTCAAAACAAAATGAAGAACACCATAAATGCATGAAGGAAACCAAATTCCATTCCTTAAAAATGATGAAAAACTATATATATACACACACATTCACATAATAATAGTATCTATTTTCACATAATTTCATTCCTTAAGAAAAGATATATATGCTGCACTCATTCAAAGATTGAGATTAAGATTCTCTTTATTGGTTACATAGTGCCAACTGACCACTATAAGTTAATTTTATTCCTTAAGAAAAGATGTACATGCTACATTCATTCAAAAATTGAGATTAAGATTCCTCATTGATTGCATGGTGCCAACTAACCACTATAAGTAATTTGTTTACTTAAAAACCTCTCTTAAAAAGTTTTGAATTTGCATGTATCATAATCCAATGCAATAATACAACCTACCTTTTTATTGTACAACATCAAAAACAAATTTTTTTAATGCAATGATATAATCTAATGCCAGGATACGACTTTTTTGCTTATACTTTGATCATTTAGAAACTTTTTTCTTATACTTTTATCATTAAGTGATTGAATTAAGATTCTGCTCATTGGTTGCTTAGTGTTAACTAACAACTGCAAGTAATTTGCATGCTTAGAATTTTCTATAAAATTTTGACCACGCTTGTATTATAATTAAATATAATGATTTTTTTATACAATATCAAGAATAAATATATAAAATATATTTTTAAAATCTATTATGTCTTCTCTAAATTCTAACCAAGACATAAATTTATCACACAGTACAAATTTCACAATCTTAGATCTTTGATAATATGTAAATTTGACAAAAATAAATTTCCAGTGACAGTTTTAAGATGACAAAAGCCTCTCTGGATGCTCATTACTGAGAGTTGACTTGAGGCATATTTATTGAATTAATTTATGATACTAAAAAAACCATGTTTATTGAATTAATTTATGATAATTAAAAAACAATTAAAGAAAGACATTTTCCCATTGCACAGGATATAAAAGATTACAGATCAATAACAAATGTTATTTCTTAAGATGGTTTTCTAATCAAGGATATAGAGGCCATAACAAATTTCAAATGTTTGTTATTTATTAATATAGTATTCTGAAGGAGGATCATTATTCAGGAATGTTATGTATATAGTAAATAATAATAATAAATCTTTTATTATACTAAATACCAAATAGCAGTAGGCTCAATTTTTTTTAAATATTTTTATATTGAATAATTAAATATAAAAATATATTTGTATTTATGGCAGTAAGGAATTAACCATGAATATAGATTTTTATGTTTATCTACATTGTGTTGAATTCAATGTGATGGCTGTAGTTAATTAGTCAACACATAGGTTTAGAGTGAGTAGGTTGTAGGTAACAGTCAAAATTGTTTGGGCTGTAGAATGCTATTACTTGGGATCTAGGCAAAGATACGATTACTTGGGATCTAGGCAAAGATACGAGTTTATGTCTATTTCTGATATAATCAATTAGTAAAATCATCATTCCAAGGCTCAAACAACATGCTCAATGCCAAAACAATGTTACACTTGAAGACTGCAATGCTGTAGCATGCCTTTTCAGAGCGTTTAACTAATTATGGCATACAAGAAGCATAAATTGATGATAGCAATGCATATGTACAGAGAGTGACGCAGTGCTGAGCTACTACCAACGATCTAATTGAAAGATTAATGCTATAGCTATTCGAAAACCCCCATTCATTTCAAAAGGAGAAACGAAAAGAGAATATGCATTTCATACTGCATTCTGTGCAAAACAAAAAAAACCCATTTGCATGTAAGTCATACTCTGAAATCTAAACTCAATGTAATAGACCTAATGCAGATCATTCTCTTTAAGCATACTGCATATTAAAATGTATTCTATTAGAAATAAGAAATTTTATTGATGCATACAGTCTTTGCATATAATCACCTTGATTTTGTTCCGAGGACAAATCTATTAACCTATAGGCATTGACCCTACTCATACCCCAGCTATAGAAATAAAATAGACCGTAGACCAACCCTTGGCAACCTCATTCTTGAGACTAACAACCACAACCGCCATATGCCTCTCCTTCACAGCTTCCAAACAGCCTCAGCTCAGCAACAACCTGAGATGGGAACATCAAGCACATGAATCCTAGACAGTGCAATAACCCAAAAACCTCACTGAGAAATCACCTTTCACATGCCAGAATTTGGGGAAGAAAAGCGGAATTTGCCAGGCTCGAAATCCCTTCCTTGACCAAATGGTTGCCAACATTATGGCCGAGACCTTCAAACCTTGACATCTCCTATGTGGCTTCTTACGTTCCCATCCCTACTAGAGGTCTATTGAACAGTAACAAATGTCAAATGTTATTTCTTAAGTTGGTTTACTGATATTTTTTTTTAAGGAATTGAGAGGATCTTAGGTCGCTCCTCTGACGGTGCGGTGCAGACAAGGATTATATTTAATTTCTACAGAATCCGCAATTTGAATGCTACATACAAACCATAAAAACCTTTCTATGAAGACCAGCTTAAACACTTTCATAGCAGTTTATTGTTATTAATCGTAAGAACATTCATGAACGTAGCATTTTAAGAGATTCATCATTAGTCCTGGGTTTATTGAAATCTTTCCACAAACCTACTTTTAAGTTTTAAGAGAAGTTGCTTATTCCAAGCAATCAAGTAATTGGAAATGGCATGCCAGTAGGGGAATGGCAAGCTTCAGCATGTACTTGTTCAGGTAAGAATCAATGGCATCTCAAAGAAGCCGTATGTGCCTATTGACTAGTCAACAACTGATACTCTTTCCACCCACTCTCAATACTAAAAATTAAAGAGTCTTGCCACTATAATTTCTATAGCAAAGGATGCTCAAAATCTATGTATAATTTCAACAGAGTATCAGTAAAGAAACCCAAAATCTTACCAGCTCGGTCTTTACGCTATGTTCGTTTGGAGATTCATTGTTGCACTTTAACTGCACTTATAAAACAACCAAAGAAATTGAATGTTGGAGATTGTTGGAATGAAATCAGTGCCAAACCCTGAAAATAAGTTCCTAAACTTTTATGACTGTGCCAAACCCTGAAAATAATGATTTAACTTTTATATATTTTAATTTTTTTTTTAAGTTAAAATAGAAATTTAATAAAGATCACTTAAGTAAAGAGAAGGAATTTAATAATCAATCTTCTTAAAAATATTGATATAAAAAATATATATTTACAAAATTTCAAGCTAATAAAAGGATCATGATCAAAGATTAGTTAAAGAAAACTTTGTATTTAAACTCAAAATAAATTAGACAATAAAAATGAATAATAACTTGTGAGTGGAAATGGTCAATTACATGAACACATATTTATTAACATATAGATTTTTTTTCCACTGAAACTGAATACAATCATTACAGTAAGGCTCAACAAGAGCATCATGTCACTTACAAGAATTGAACCTCCATGGGGAGGGCAATAATCTTTCCTCCCAACCACTCAAGCTACAACCAATGGACAGGTTGTGTAGACAAATTAACATATAGATTATAAAAAGGATATTTTAGATTTTTTAAGTCTCACGTGCATAATTAGATATCATGGAATGTGTTATCCATAAGTAAAATACCATATATTTACATTAAAAATATCACTTTCTCATGCTCCATTATGTAGGGAGTCTATACACTCCATAAAAGGGTTTTTGTTTAAAGGAAGGCATCATCCAATCCCTTATTTTCTTGGAGGCTACCAAGACAACAACCACTCCCCCAAATCCAATTACCACCCCTATCCCCAATGCCATTAATGACATTTTTTCATCCACATGACTCAGCAATCCTACTTTAACATGAGTTTGTTTAGTAACAACTCCTATTGATGTTGTCTTATTGCATGCCTGTAAAGGATACCCACACAAGCACTTATTCCTTTGAAATGAAGCTCCGGTGAAAGTGGAAAATTGTGTTGATGTTGGAATTGGTCCACATAGGCTATTAAAAGAAATGTTCAGCACCTCCAACATTGATAATTTCAAAAGCTCATAAGGAATCCCTCCACTGAACTTATTTTTTGCCAAGTCTAATTGCTCCAAAGTAGATATGTTACCAAGAGAAGTAGGAATTTTTCCTTCCAAATGGTTCCAAGATAGATTCAATAACCGCAAGCTACTCAAACTTCCTATACTTGTAGGTATTTCCCCTGTAAGGTTATTGTTAGACAAATCGAATATAGTGTTGGTAGGTAACACATATGATAGATTGTACTCATTTCCTTTCATCTCAATCTCCATGTCTAAAATTAATATATCTGCATAACCACTGTGATCCCATTTCCATGAAGAGACATTTATTGCATATCCTTGAAGTCTCTCAAGTCCAGATGGTATCCTTCCACTGAATTCATTATTGGATAAATCCAATACTTGTAATTTGGTGAGATTTGTGATTTGAGTAATACCACCTTGGAGCTTATTGTAGCCAATGCTTAAAACACGTAACTGTTGAAGAGATGTGACATAAAGAAGTTCACCTGTAAATCTATTTTTACTTAAATCCAATGCTTTAAGTTTACTGCAATTAGCCAAAGATAGAGGCATAGACCCATAAAAATTATTAGAATAAGCCAATAAAATTATCATAGAAGTTGGAAACTCTATGTCAAGATATCCACTAAGTGAGTTCTTTGACACGTCAATGGATTTTAATAAACCACATTTATATAAGGTTGGCATAGGTCCCACCAAATTGTTTTGTGATAGATCCATTAGCGTCAAAAGTGTATAATTATCAAAGATACTCCTAGGGATACTACTTGATAATTGGTTGTCACTTAATGACAGGATCTTCATCTTAGTCAAATTTCCTAGAGATGGAGGGATGTGACCAGTGAGTGAGTTTCCAGATAAGTCAAGAAATATCAAGTCAACTAGATGATTGAACTGTGTTGGTATGCTACCTATGAAGTTGTTCGTATCGAGTACAAGGTCTGATAGCTTAGTACAATTACCAAGTGTTGGAGTGATGTGACCGCCCAGCGCATTGGCTCGTAAGCATAGCTCTTTCAACTCAACTAGATGACCAAACTCTGTTGGTATAGTACCTTTGAAGTAGTTATAGTTAAGATAGAGGGCCGATATTTTAGTACAATTGCTAAGTGTTGGAGGTATGTGACCGCCTAGTGAGTTGCATCTCAAAATTAACCTTTGCAATTTAACTAGATGACCAAACTCTGTTGGTATGGTACCTGTGAAGTTGTTACCGGAAAGTTCGAGGATAGATAACTTAGTACAATTGCTGAGAGTTGGAGGGATGCGACCGCCCAGTGAGTTGCCTCCTAAGGAGAGTTGTTCCAACTCTACTAAACGACCAAATTCTGTTGGTATGGTACCTGTGAAGTTGTTACCGCCAAGGGCGATGTGTTGAAGGCTTGTGCAATTAAACAGTGACTTTGGAATAAATCCAGTGAGCATATCTTGATATGACCATGTGTCATCTATGCTGAGGTCAAGTTTTCGCAGCATTTTAAGCTGCCCAATTTCAAGTGGAATTTCTCCTATCAAATTATTATTAGAGAGATTTAAAGTACGTAGCAAGGAGAGGTTGCCAATAGATGGTGAAATGGTACCTGTTAAATTTAATCCATGAAGGATTACAGAAATCACTCTTGGAGTTCGTCCTCTGCAAGTAATACCATACCAAGAGCATGCCTCCTCCCAGTTCTCAGCTGTCCAACTGGAGAGCCATCCAGATGGATCATTGATGTCATTTTTAAAAGACAAAAGAGCTTGCACGTCCATCCACATTGGCAATTGATGACCTTTCCCCAGCAAATTACGTCCATTCAAAACAAAATCTTCAGAATTAGAATGGGATTGACATTGAAGAGAAGCCATGTGATCATACATATCATAATTGGGAGTTGTAGTAGCTACACACGATACCATGGAGATAATGGAAACAAAGCACACAAACAACATCATCATAAGAAAAACGTTATGATCTGTTTCTCTTTCCCGATGAGACTCAAACACCCTTCAAAGCTTGTGAAATGTGTTCTCAACGACGTAGATAAATATAATTTCAGTGGGGCTCTCATGTAAAGTACTTAGTGTGTGAACCGTGATCTTGTTACCCAATGTGTTCTCAACGATGTAGATAAATATAATTTCAACGATGTAGATAAATATAATTTCAGTGGCTCTCATGTAAAGTCCTTAGTGTGTGAACCGTGATCTTGTTGTCCAATGTGTTCTCAACGATGTAGATAAATATAATTTCAACGATGTAGATAAATATAATTTCAGTGGTTCTCATGTAAAGTCCTTAGTGTGTGAACCGTAATCTTCTTATCCAATGTGTTCTCAACGATGTAGATAAATATAATTTCAACGATGTAGATAAATATAATTTCAGTGGCTCTCATGTAAAGTCCTTAGTGTGTGAACCGTGATCTTGTTGTCCAATGTGTTCTCAACGATGTAGATAAATATAATTTCAACGATGTAGATAAATATAATTTCAGTGGCTCTCATGTAAAGTCCTTAGTGTGTGAACGGTGATGTTGTTGTCCAATGTGTTCTCAACGATGTAGATAAATATAATTTCAACGATGTAGATAAATATAATTTCAGTGGCTCTCATGTAAAGTCCTTAGTGTGTGAACCGTGATCTTGTTATCCAATGTGTTCTCAACGATGTAGATAAATATAATTTCAGTGGTTCTCATGTAAAGTCCTTAGTGTGTGAACCGTAATCTTGTTATCCAATGTGTTCTCAACGATGTAGATAAATAGAATTTCAGTGGCTCTCATGTAAAGTCGTTAGTGTGTGAACCGTAATCTTGTTATCCAATGTGTTCTCAACGATGTAGATAAATATAATTTCAACGATAATTATAACTAGCAAGCTATATTAATAATTAATATGGCTTATATACTTCCACATTTAAATGTTTGGCCATAGTGATCGAGTATGTAAACCATATTAATTATTAATATGGCTTGCTAGTTGACGTAGGGCGTGTTGGTTAGGTTTGGTGAATTATTATTATTATTAAAAACAATATTATGGCCACACAATTAATAATAATAATAAATATAATAATTAAATATAACGACTATGGTTGATCTCGGTTGACTATGGTTGACTTTGGTTGACCATTCTTAACTATGGTATACTTTGGGTGACCATGGTGGACTATGGTTGAACATCGTTGACTTTGGATATTCATGCTTGACTATGGTTGAACATAGTTGACCATGGTTGACTATAGTTGACCATGGTTGACTTTGCTTGACCTTAGTCGACTTTGTTAACCATGTTTGATTATAGTCAACCATGGTCGTCTTTGCTTGACCATGGTTGGTTTTGGTTGACCATGGTGGACTTTGTTTGACTTTGGTTTACCATGGTTGACTATCGTACACCATGGCTGTCTATGGTTGACTTTGGCTAACCATGGTTGACTTTGGTTGACCATGGTTAACTATGGTAGACGATGGTTGACCTTCATTGACTTTAGTTACCATTGTTGACTTTGGTGGAACATGGTTGACTCTGTTTAAATTTTGATTGGCCATGGTTGACTTTGGCTAATCGTGGTTGACTTTAGTTGTGGTCAACCATGAAAAACTAGAGTTGACTATGGTTGACCACAACCAAAGTCATATTAGAATATTATTTGGTTTACGATGGTTGACTTATTATTATTTGGTTGACCACAACCAAAGTCATATAAGAATATAATTTGATTGACCATGGTTGACCACAACGAAAGTCATATAAGAATATTATTTGGTTGACTTTGATTGAACATGGTTGAGCATGGTTGTATATGGTTGACTTTGGTTAACCATGGTTGACCATGGTTAACTATGGTAGACCATGGTTGACAATTCTTGACTTTGGTTTACCTTTGTTGACATTAGTTTACCATGGTTGACTTTGGTGGACTATGGTTGACTCTGGTTGGTCATGGTTGACATTGGTCGACCATGGTTGACTATCAATGAATTTGGCTAAGCATGGATGACTTTGGTTGTGGTCAACCATGAAAAACCAAAGTGAACAATGGTCAACCATAGTCAACCATGTTTAATAAAAGTCAACCACGATTAACCAAAGTCAACAATAGTGAACATAGTCAACCAATGTCAATCATAGTAAACCATGGTCAACCAAAGTCAACCAAGGTTAACCAAAATCAACCGTGGTCTACTAAAGTCAACCATAGTCAACCAAATTCAACCATGGTGAACCAAAGATAGCCATGGTCAAGTAAAGTCTACCAAAGTCAACTATAGTTATAGATAACCATGGGTGGATTTAGTTCACTATGGTTGACTTTGGTTTAAACCATGGTTGATCAACGTATACCATGGTTGTCTATGGTTAACTTTGGTTAACCATGGTTGACTATGGTTATCATGGTTGACTATGGTAGACCATGGTTGACCTTCGTTGACTTTAGTTCCCATTGTTGACTTTGGTGGAACATGGTTGACTTTGGTTAAATTTTGATTGGCCAAGGTTAACTTTGGCTAATCGTGGTTGACTTTGGTTGTGGTCAACCATGAAAAACCGAAGTTGGCTATGGTTGACTTTGGTTGACCACAACCAAAGTCATATTAGAATATTATTTGGTTTACCATGGTTGACTTATAATTATTTGGTTGACCACAACCAAAGTCATATAAGAATATCATTTGGTTGACCATGCTTGACTTATTATTATTTGGTTGACCACAACGAAATTCATATAAGAATATTATTTAATTGACCATGGTTGAGCATGGTTGTATACGGTTGACTTTGGTTAACCCTGCTTAATTTTGGTTAACTATGGTAGACCATGGTTGACAATTCTTGACTTTCGTTGACATTAGTTTACCATGGTTGACAATTCTTGACTTTCGTTGACATTAGTTTACCATTGTTGACTTTGGTCGACCATGGTTGACTATCAATGACTTTGGCTAACCATGGTTGACTTTGGTTGTGGTAAACCATGAAAAACTAGAGTGAACAATGGTCAACCATAGTCAACCATGTTCAATAAAAGTCAACCACAGTTAACCATAGTCAACAATAGTGAACATAGTCAACCAAAGTCAACCATAGTAAACCATGGTCAACCAAAGTTAGGATATTTAATACTTAGGATATAAATAGCCTTCAAAGTAGGCATATGTAATGGAGGTAGGTATATTCGTAAGGTTCTTAGTTAACAAGGTTTCCAGGATCTTGCA
This sequence comes from Larix kaempferi, assembly GCA_027924585.1. Classification (NCBI taxonomy): domain Eukaryota; kingdom Viridiplantae; phylum Streptophyta; class Pinopsida; order Pinales; family Pinaceae; genus Larix; species Larix kaempferi. The sequence continues at coordinate 21,780,563 of BSBM01000361.1, forward strand.
GGAGTGGCCTTTGGTTTAAGAAATCATGACCCAGGGGCATCTAAGCCATCAAAGTCACCTAGGGATTGCACCCGGCCTAGGCCACACCAACCCTCAACTGGTTGGATTTTGGGTATCTCCTCCCAACTAGCTCACCCCTAAGGGGAATTGAACCCGGGTGGCCCTGCTGACGAGACCCACGCCTTAACCAAATGAGCTAGCGGGAATTGAACAAACTCGAATTACTTAGAAAGTGAACTTATCGAGTATTCTTTTGAATGGTTTGTCATTGATGTTTTCTTCCTGTATTATAATGCCCCGATTATGTAAAAAATAAAAAAAAATATTCTTAGATTCATGACTTGGCCATTGAAAGTAAAGTTTAGACTTTAGACTGCAATTTTAAAATGATATCTTACATCAATGACTTGTTTAAAACTTTAATGTCAATTTTAATATTTATATTTGTTTATCTTTTTCAAACTTCCTTTAACCTTATAATTGGTTAAGGTTCTGGCATTGTTGTCGCAATTCTCTACTGTTAGTTGATGACCGGGTGACTTTATTTTGTGCAGGATGTAGCCGAAAACTTACTTAATCGTTGTGGTCATCATCCTCTTACAGTTGCTGTTATTGGAAAATCTCTAAGGAAAGAAACACGACCAGAGAAATGGGAGAAGGCCTTAAGTGACCTACAAACATATGCCACATATGCCCCTGTTCCAGTACCATATTTGAATGAAAAAGAGGCAGAGAATGCAGCTACTGTATATGGCTCTTTTGAATTTATCCTGGAAGCTATGGCTTGTCACGCAAGAGACCTGTTTACTGCATTTGCAGCACTTTCATGGGTTGAACCTGTCCCTGAAGTCTGCCTTGAAGCTGTATGGTCAGCTCTAGGGCAGGATAGCACCTTTCTTCTTGCAGCAAGCAAACTTATAGAAAGTTCTTTGTTGTCAAAAGGATCTTTGTTCACAAAAGCAGAGACATATATGATGTATCATGTGCATGATATGGTTTCCTTGTATCTTGAGAATAAGTTGCATGATGCAATCAAGATGCTCCTAATGGACGCAAGATCTGAAGCTTCTGCGGCTGTTGCACCATGGATTTTTGTCTTTGGGAAAGAAGAAGCAAAGAAGGTTGCAGAACAACAACTGAAAGGCTTTCTAAGATCAGTGCATGAGAGACAAGTGGTGGTGACTTTGGAAGCAATTGTTCAATCTCTTCAAGCTAGTAAATCAGTTACTGAATTAGAAGCAAGCAGTGTGAATTTCAGATGTCTTGTAGGCCCAGAGATAGTGTACTTGATTTCAGAGGGATCTGAAATTCTTATTGCTGCTGTTGCAAGGTCAATGTCCAATTTCTTTTGTTTAGATGATTACATGCAATACATGGAGAGCCTGGAAAGTGTGAACATAATTGAGAAGCTTACAAAACTGCTAGAAACATGTGATGATCCATTAGTTCAGACTGATGTTGCTATGGTATTGTCAAGACTTGCTGAATGTGGAAACGAGGATATGGCAAATGAAGTACTCATGAAAATTCCGATGAACAAGCTGGTGGATCTGTTAGATCCAGACATTGAGGAGTTACATGATAGCTTATTGAAAACATTAATGATCTTGGCCAAGGCTGGAAAAGAAAAGGCTGTAGATAAAATGTTCATCGCTGGTATTGAGAGAAAGTCGATAGAATTACTGGAAAATGGGTCGGAGGTTGCTCAACATCGCGCTGTCATTGCGTTGAAGTCATTTTCTGAACTTGGAGGTTCTGATTTAGTGCATGGATTTCTAAGGTCAGGAATCATGGAGCATTTACCATGGCATGCTCGGCTCAGCTTAGAGAAATTCACAAATTCAGAAAGGGCAATACCATCTTTACCGAAGAGACATACAGTGGAAGAGCTTGTTAGCAATATTCTGGACAAAAACAAAATCAATGCAATGGAGGCAATGCAGAATCTTGTCCCTATTGTTGAAAAGGAAGATGTACCTGCGATAAGAGAGATGATTTTGCAAACTGCCCTTGTAGAGAACTTAGAAAAACAGCTGCAGCATGTATTGTTTGACAATAATAGAATAAAGTCTGAAGCTATATTTGTGCTTATGAAATTGGGTTCTTCTGGAGGTAAGCCATGTATCAGGAAAATACTCAAGTTCAATATTGTTCAGAACTTGATTTCTTTGATGTCTTGCAAGTCACCAGAATTGCAAGATACAGCTTAAACAGCACTTCATCAGCTGATGCTTGGAGCAGGGGGGAATCTGGTTGTAGATAGAATATTGGAAACATCTCAAATTGAAAAACTAACACAGCTACTTGAGAGCAGATCATTGAAAATAAATGAGATAAGCATGCAATGTATTGAGGATTTGGTTGTCTTAGGAGGTAAAGCATGCATAGAACGTATGCTGGCATTGAATGTTGTCGAGAAACTTGCAATACTTGAAAAAGATATTAGCCAGTTTAACGGTGTAGTTATGAATTTTGTAAAGGGAGTACATAAATGTAAATACCTATCAGGAGCAGAGAGGCGGGTCACAAAGCAGCAAATAGTCAGGAAACTTAAGACAACCCTGAAGGATGCTAATCTTGTCGCACGTATCAAAAGTGGGATAGAATGTGCTTCTAGTTCTGAAGGATCTAGTAGGAGCAATACGAGGAAAAAGTAATCGGATTATAGGAGTGAAACATGGCTGCACAATTTCTCGAAGCCGAGTTTCTGCTTATTAGGAAGATACATTCCCGTTGTATGTTTAATGCATTTTCAATAATTCTAACATGGAATGAGATCTTATAATGTGAATTTGAAAAAGGAACCTCGGCATTTCCAATGAAAGAACCGAACCGTAACAGTCATTAAAATATTGAGGCCCGAGTTTACTCGAACATATTATCCACCAAATGACTGCTGAGTTCAAACACATAACTACCTTTTGGTAAATCTCATTCTCCTCCCCACTCAGCCTACTCTACTTTTGGCTGTATCATGGGTACATTGAAAAAAGTTAAATTGAGCGAGCGGGATCAATATGGACCAAGTGGAACAAATAGCTACATGAAGATGTATTTATAATTTATTGTTAAGTTTTGTAAGGATGTTAGGTAGATGAGATGATGCAGCACTATGAGCTCCTGCCCATTTGTTCTATCATAAATCAATATATAATATATATTCATAATCATGTGATTAAAAACTAACACATTGACATGGTAAAAGGGAAAATTCAACTCATGTCACAGAATCAAATATGGCAATGGTGTTTAACATTTGAAAGCACTTCGTATTTGATTAAAAAAGTTCTTCCTAACAAGCATCCCTTTTTCTCTGTCCTCAAGGTTACTTCACATTTTCTTGAAGTAGAGTTCCTATCCATTCTGATCTACTATTGAGATAATTATTACTAATTTATCATTAACTACAATCATACTTATTTGAAATAGTTTCATTGTTATTGACATAATTATTACCGACTTATATCATTAACAATGGCAATCTGTTTAAGTTCTTCAGCACATAGTAAGAGTCCTAGTCTGATTTCTAACCTACCTACGTAGGAAAACAGAGAACTGATATCTCTATCAAAGCTGCAATCTGATTTTTCTTAGAAACTGAAGCATATCAAACTGAAGAAAGTAGCACCAAGTGCACATGTGAAACTGAAATCACATCACTGTTTATTACTCTTGAAAACAGGAAATGCAAAGAAAGATTCAAGCCCTACCTTTCACCCACTGCTTCCTAGCTTGAAAAAATGAATTGAATAAAATCTATACCCCTGCCTTCTTTAAAGACTAGGATGTACAATGAATGTGGACACATGCACAATGGCTTAATTGAAAGAAACATAAACCCTATATCTATTCCTGGCCGTGGGATAAGTGCCATCACCCTGCATGAAAGAACTATTCCTAGGAAGGTGCACCCATTAGAGGGGAGTGCACTTATGCATGCATCTCTCTTGTAGGGATATATGCCCCATCTATTCTTGGAAACTTTCCACATGCAAAGCACCCTAACTCTGCATGCAACTACTAACTGAGGCAAACTCAGAATAGAACTAAACTGCTAAATATAAAAAACATCTAAACATCTAAACTAAAACTGATCTGATGATGATGCATACATACTTTTGGCATGTATCCACCCTCTACCACTCTCTCCTCCATAAATGCCCCTGTTCTCTCATTACTGTAACTGCTGAAGGGTATATGCCACCGTAAGGAATCTCTCCTGGAGTACCTACCACCATACCTTTCCTGCATGTGCCCAAATTTTCTCTGCTCGCTGCTGCCATTACTAGTGCTCTGCTGGACACTTCGTGAGATAGTAAAAGTCTAACATAATCCTTACCCAAAAATAGTTGATTATTATCTTTTCTAGTTCATTACCATTGTCATGCAGATGTCATCTTATCTATTCTTTCAATTCTTAGATGACTGAGTCTTCTTGTACTTCTCTGCATGCACCGATTGCTGTTCCAAATTTATCTTTACCTTTCCGTCATGTGCACTGATCATTGGTTTGTCTTTTTTAACATGCTTTATCTTCGCATTTTCATGCACTTGCGTTATCCTTCCATACTAATGCACATGCAGCTACGAGCTCAGCAAAGTAAAGAACACAATGCACAGGTCATTTAGCTCAATTGCTGATATGTTCCGTGTCAAAGAGATCAGGAGAGTTTTTAATGTAAGTTGGTGAAGCGGCACAAGCGAAATTGATGTGAAACATTGTAATAAAATTATTCCCTGGATGAATTGCTTCTCTATAGTGAGGTTTATGACATGAATGTTGTGGATGAAATGTGTAGAGTAGATGTATAATCTTTTATGGTGGGTATATTCTCTCAAATTTGTTAATGACTATAGTGACTAGATTATATACCAAACCTGCAATTGCAAAATAAACTTCTACGCATTGGTTTTGTTGCCCAAGAGAATTTGACTCTTGGGTAAAGAAAGTTTGGAGATTGCAAGGACTTGGGACCCAATTGAGGGAATATGCATGTATAGAGAGAATCATATGGGAGACGACTTCCATGTGGGATTGTGTTTTTATAGGTAAGTTCCCAGATTAGTTTTATTATATGGGAGTATGTTTTGAGGCTAGAATAATGTGAAAAAAATGGCAAATAGCAGTTTTGGAGATGAAGCGACCCATGTTTAATAAACTGGGAAATGGAAGGTAGCAATTCTAGATGTCTGCATAGAAGGTAAAGAATTTGTGGCTACTCTTTGTGGTCTTGCCCTAGGTTGATCTTGTAAGAAGAATATGTCCACACAATATCCCCACTTGGATAACCAAGTATTGATTTTCAAGACAAATATATATAATTTGAAGGCTATTTATATGTGGTCTTTGCCTTTTTCTTGCTCGAGGTTCCATTGCTTGATATTATATTTCTCTTTATCACATTTGAGAGTTAAAAGATAACGGCCTCCTATTTATTTAAAAAATTAAGTGTTTTTTTTAAACTACAAATATATCCTTAATGTAAATTAATTTTATTTTGAATTTTTAAAATAAAATAAGAATGCATATAATCAATGCTAAAGACGTGATAACACTTGTTATAACATTTAGAAGGAATCGAGTTTGGAAACATGTTTTCAATTATTGTGGAGGCTCTCAACAAAGTGATGAACTCTCAATTTTTAAAGTTCTTCATTAACGTAGATACTCAATTTTTCACGTAGTGTTACAAATCTTTCTTTGGCTTTTTGAGAATGTTTATATTTCTTCGTTTTGTTTGGAAGTAAAACCAACATAGATCCATCTTAAACCCGTATCTATCAAGCACCGAGAAGGATCCAATTTTTTGAGGTGTATTTCTTTTTTTAAATTTTAACTCAAGAAATTTGATCTCTCTTGATTGATAGATCCGGGTTTAAGTTTTAAGTTTTTATTTTAACGAACATCTATTTTTTAATTACTTTTCATAATATTTTATTTATGAACCAACATGGATTTTTTTTTAAAATACTTTCCATAATTTTTTATTTTATGAGCTGACATGAATTTTTTTAATTATTTTGTTACAAACGTTACATCACGTTACAACATCTCCCCCATACTTTTTTTTAAATACTTTCCATAATTTTTTTATTTTATGAGCCGACATGAATTTTTTTAATTATTTTGTTACAAACGTTATTTTGTTACATACATTACATCACGTTACAACATCTCCCCCATACTGGGCTGTAGAGCAGCTCGTTTCACTCAGTGCAATAATGTATGGATTGAAAAGGAAGGATACAATTTTGGAGAATACAAGTTCTTTTAGAGATGTAATTGCTTATATCTATTGTTGAACATTGTTTATAAATAGTTATTTAGTTGATAAGATTATCTTCTGAAAGCATTGATCATGGCCCATTCTTTTGTTAATGTTTTTGTCATTCTAGACTTTATGTCCGACCTAGACCTTGCACAAGTTATCAATAAAGAAATATTTTTATGAAAATGTGGTATAAGCAAACTCACATTTGGAAACAATACCACTAATTTCTTATCAATAAGACATGGTTTTTTAAGGAGGCCATGGGTTTTTTTGCTTCAATAAGCCAATCCACATTTGGAAACATTATCACTATTTTTTTTTATTTGGGTGAAATTACCTTATACCTTTTTTGGGTGGCTATTAGAAACCACTTTGGATAAGTTCAAGGCTAAGATAATGAGAAAGAAACACTTCAATTTAGGTCTGAATCTATTGAAATGGGTTTAAGAAAAACATCTCAATTTATGTCTAAATCAATTGAAATGGATTTAAGTTAGGGTATATCAAAAAATAATGGATGCTAAGAATAATAGCTAGGCACAACTATTGGATTATAAATACATTGGGTTTTCTTGAAAGCCTTGAGCCTGGATGTAATGTACGTTGGGGGTATGATATGGGGTACCTATGTAAGCAGCCAACGAGATAATGTATATAATGTGGCCATAATCATGGAGTAGGCCCACTTGGTAGTTGGTGGATAATAAAAAGGCCCATAATGTGGTGGATATTCTTGATCATATTTCGGATGTACAAAACTTCCATATTCCTACAAGAAAGCCTCCAATGCTTACTCCTTAACATCCAACATATACTCCCTTGCAATGGTATCCATATTCTAAACCTTTATATACCATATCCAAGAATGAACATAGATTCTAGTTGGAAAGGGATGTCACAAATCTAGAACAACAAATCACATATAACAAGGCCTTGATAAGGGGAATGTTGAACTCCCTTTCTAGTGATAAAAACGAACTGAAAGAGAAAATAGTAGAATTAGAGATTGAGGAAGATCTTGAGTATCAAGACCTATTAGAATTTATAGAAGAGAAGGCTTTAGAAATGATTCTAGATGATGAACAAAAAACTTTAGATTCATGCCTATTATATATGGGAAATTTGAAAATGAATGGGTTTTGTTGCCACCTTATACACACCTTCGGTATCATGGCATAAATCTTCAAGCCATTGGGTGTGTCCTTGGGGGAAAGTCAGGAGTCAAGTTTGTTGTCACTTAACACTTGACTCCTCTGCTTAGGGCAACTCCTACTGAAGCCAAGGGGGTGGTCCCTAAGAAAAAATTAAGGCTTATTACGTGAAGTTACTTAAAGTAAATCTATGAGTTTTGAAAGTACCGAAACAAGAGAGCAACCACAACATAAAATTAAAGCAGCAACATGCAATATCATCATCCATGACATATAAATTGATTTAGACATATGATTGTAAAGTAGACTAGTGTCATAGTAAGTTAATTAATTTATCTAAAGGGAACTGTTGTGCAGTGCTTCTTGATAGTTTTAATTATTATGGATGAGTGAAATAAGGTGGGTTAATTCTTGTTTGGCCCATTTATCCTCTTATCCTTGCTAGTAAGTGAAAAACAACTATACCAGGTGTCCAACATGGTGAGACATAAAGGTTGCTTAGAGTAGCCCCTTAACTCCTCGGTATTGTTCAATGCAAACCCCTTACTATGAAAATAAAACTTAAGTGGATTTTCCTATTAAACTAGCCACTAGTATCCCATTTCTGATTGTTCCACAGATCGTGCAAGCTTGCAATGGATAAGAGCATACTAGGGATAAAATCGAGGTTCATTACACTTGCCATGTCCTTTATGCTTTTCAACTTGTCTTCAAAGATTTCGTCCCTCAGATCTTTGAGCTCCAGATTCATACTCTACCATCTACTGGTTCCGAGAGTTTGCATTTTGACTTGTTTGCTCTCCACCTTGATGGCTGCAGACTTGAGCTCGTTTAGATCTGCCTGGATTTGAAAGAGGCGAGTTTCTAAAGTGGAGGACGAACTGGATGCCATATCTAGACCCGATCTGCTCCCTTCCAATTCCTTTGCACGCGGTCTGAGAGAAACTCAGCGTTTCCTTCAGCAAATTACAACGATTATTGATGGAGGTATTTGGAAACTGTTGTCTGATATAGGCACGAGCTTTTGACTTCATCTGATTTTTGGGAGGATTCTTATCGATTTCCTGAGATTTCCTTTGCTGGAAGTAGATTTACCTTGCTGGAGATGGATGTTCCTGGAGGACGCCGATTGGAGGCCATTTCCATTGATATCAGACCCAGTACATGGAGAACCATGGACATGATACAATCTCTGGTGCATATTTGTCTTACTCCTGCACTTTGTGCTTCTCGAAATCCTCAGGGTACTCGCCAGCGGAGGAAACGCTATGCTAAATGAAAACGAGATTCTCATATGGCTTTCCTGGTCAAATCTGAAAAGGACAACACCGCTTGTACTAAGGTATGGGCACGTGATTGATGGTTCCATTTAGACTGTGGGCTCCATTGCTCAACTGGACTCCCAAATTCGCTTCCTGATCTGCTAATTGGTTGAGTTGCCGGAGGACATGGAAGAACTTCAATTCTTCGAAAGCTTGCATCTGTAATGTGACTTTCCTGTAGAAGTGGGTCAACTCCATATTATTTGGGGCCTTCTTCAGGATGAGAGCTTGGATGGTAATTCGGGAATCACTTATAATAGTGAGCTTCTTAATGGAAAGCATTCTTGCCTGATTAAGACCCTGCCAGATAGCGAGGATTTCAGCAACATTGTTAGTTTTATTGCCCAGCCCCCAGGATAAGTTGAGAATAATCCTCCCGGTATTGTCTATCAGAACTCCTCCACTTCCCGCAGGCCCTGGATTTCCCTTCGAGGCCCCATCCACCTGCAGAATGTGCTCATTCAAAGAGGATCTCCATTTAATAAACTCCCGCTCTTCTAACCTGATTTCCCACGGATCATGATGCTTCGTAGAGAGCTTGATTCTAGTGAGAATTGATGGGTCTAGCTCATGGAACCAGCTATGCTCCTTATAGTCTGGGGTGGATTCATTAGATAATTTTGGATTTGAAGTAACCAGCTCCCCAATCAAGGCCTTCACTTTGGTTGCAACTTGGGCCGGAGTACGTGCTTTTTCCCGAAAAATTCTGTTGTTACGTTCCAGCCATACTTTCTAGCAGAAGATTTTAGGAACCCACATCCAACACATTTTAATCAGCTTCAATCTAGAGAGGGGAAAGGGAGCTAAATCAGACCAATAAGCAAACAGGAGAAGATGGAAGGGGGGAGAGTCAGGTTCAGCTGAGCAAGAAGAATGTTCCAGAGATCAATAGCAAAAGGGCACTGTAAAAACAGATGAATCGAGTTTTCTTCATGGCTAGCACAAAGAGGGCATCTAGAGGGCCCCTCCCAACCTCTTTATGGGAGATTATCCTAGGTTAAAATTCTATTGTGCAAAAGAGACCAACAAAACATATCGATTTTGGGAAGACAGGGGTGAAGCCACAGATTCCTCCAAACCATGGGATCCGGAGCAGCCCAAGGAATTACTTTAAGGGCTGCGCAACCAGCAGCAGCAGAGTACCTACCAGAGGAGGAGCCCCATCCTCTTTTATCCTTCAGCTTAGAAGACGTGGGGGAGAGACCTTGAAGAGCATCTAGGAGAGAGCGAGCTTCAAAAACAAGAGGTTGCGGGACAGGCCCCTGGTCCCACTTGATCCAAGAGTCATCCGGACCCCACCTGGAAAGATCCCAAAGGGAGAATTTGCTGGTAGAGTGAAGCCAGTTTTTAATGTTCTCCAATCCTTCCGAGACTTTGAGAGGAGGCTGTCCTAGAATGGAGTCTTCCCAAATCTTTATTTTGGCGCCATTTCCCGGAATCCAAGTAAGGTTGGAAGAGATCATGTTCAGGGACTTAAGACAAAGAGCGAGGATTGGGGAGCCTTTCCTAGTCCTTTTGGGGTGGTCCAGGCACCTCTCTTTGTGACCTCTGAAGTACTTTGTTCTCAATGCTTTGGAGCTCCAAGTGTTTTTCCCCCTGATCATTTTCCACAGAATCTTTCCTCCCATGGCTAAATTCTGAGTGTCCACATCTTTGATTTGCAGCCCTCCTTCCCATTTTGGGGCTTTGATTTTATTCCATCTTACTAAGTGCATTTTCCTTCCATCGTTCCTTCCCCCTTCCCAGAGGAATTTTTTCAAAAGCTTGTCAATTTCTAGCACTATTCCTTTTGGGGCTAACATGAGCGAGGCTTGTTAAACTAGAAGGGATGCTAAAACAGAGTTTATGAGAACAAGTTTACCAGCTTTGTTCAGCCAAGAGGCCCCCCACGACATTATTTTGCTCTTGAGTTTTTCCAACAGGGGCATCCAAAGGCTCTTTCTAGGGGCGTCTTTCACAAGAGGAATTCCGAGGTATTTTATGGAGTCCCACCTGGAGGTTCCGTCCATGTTCAGCGTTCTGGAAATCTCTGTCATTTCGATAGGGGGGCAGTTCCAACTATAGATTTTGCTTTTCCTCAAAATGATTTCACTTCCAGATGCCTCTGTGTAGACATCCAACTCATTTTTGAAGGATCTGGCCGTGGAGAGATTTTCCCGGCCCATGAGAAGGGTATTGTGAGCGAACTGGGCATGGTTCATTCTCTTCACTCTAGGGGAGATTGAAAGCCCCATTAGATATTGCTGTTGGGTTCTCTTGTCAAGCTGGAAGCTGAGGACCAAGGCTTGAATTACACAGAGCAGGGGGGATAATGGGAAACCCTGCCTTAGGCCCCTGGATGCATGGAAGAAGTTGGCCAGTCTCCCGTTCACCAAGGGGGCGATCCAGGGCCCTGAGATGCAGGCTTTGATCCAGTTGACTAACTGGGGATGGAATCCCATTTTTTCCATAACAGCAAACATAAATTTTAAACGAACTCTGTCAAAAGCATTAGCAAGGTCTAGCTTGACTATCATACCTTTTTCTTTCCGTTGACAACTTGAATGGATTGCCTCTTGGACCAGGATGATGTTGCTGGATTTGTCTGCCCTGTATGAAGCCCCCCTGATTCTCCGGAATGATCATAGGGAGGATTTTTTTTAATCTGTTTGCAATAACTTTGGTGATGATTTTATACCCCGTGTTGCAGAGCGAGATGGGCCTGAATCTAGAGAAATTTTGGGCGCCTTTTTCTTTAGGAATTAACGCCAAAAAATAGGAGTTTGTGCTCCCTCCGATTTTGCTGCAGTTCTAGGATTTCTTCACCATTTTGACCAAATCCTTCTGAATGATGTCCCAACATGCTGTGAAGAATCTTGCCGTGAAGCCATCAGGCCCTGGAGCTTTGTCAGGGTTCATTCCGTGAATGGCTTTTCTTATCTCCTCGGTTGAAATTGGAGCCATCAACCTGCAATTGTCTTCCTCATTGATCAGCGTGGGGATCTCAGAAAGGGGGTATCGATCCAATAGAGGGGGCGTGTCCATTTTTTCGGTGAACAGATATTTAAAGAAAGTGTGGGCCGCAGTCTTAATCTCCTCAAAATTGCTGATCGAGTGGTCCTGGAAATGAATTTCTCTAATGTTATTGTGGTTCTTTCAAGCTTCTGCCTGCTTATGGAAGAAAGTGGTATTTTTATCGCCCTCTTGAAGCCAAAGACAGCGTGATTTAATTCGCCAGTACTGCTCTTCTCTTCTCAGCGCTGAGTGAAGGGCATTTTGAAGGTCGATTTCCTCATTTAGCAGCTCCGAGGTGATCGTGGACTCCTCCATGAGTAGCTGGTGATTTCCTAGAACTCGTTGGGCTTGCAATCTTTCAGAGATTGGGGAGGGCTGGGTCTTCGCCCAGGATTTCAAAGCAACTTTCAATCTTCTCAATTTCTCTTCCCAAATGAAGAACGACGAACTAGAGACTGCCTTTCGCCAAGTTTCCGAAACCAGATCTAGGAATCCTTCCATGGAGACCCAGAGGGGGATGAATCGGAAGGGAATGGGCCCCAGCTTTTCTCCAGTGGTCAGAGAAAGAGAGATAGGCTTGTGGTCTGAGATGCAGGCCTGAGGGATTTCAGAGCTGGCAAATAGGCCAAGCGTTAGGAAGGACGAGTGAACCAGAAAACAATCCAGGCGGGCAGCAATATGTCCCGGACCAACTCTTTTATTTGTCCACATGAATTTGCCTTTGTTGGGTTTGCTATCTTCCAGATCCCAGCCTGAAATTATATCTTCTACCCACTCCCGTGCCGGATCTCTTACAGGGGAGCCTCCTTTCTTTTCCGAGAGTGCCAGGGTGACATTCATATCTCCAGCAAGCACCAGGTTGTCATGCTGGTTTGCTGTAAGGAACAAGTTCAGCGAGTCCCAGCATTCTCTTTTTTCTGACAGGAGGACCGGGGCATAGATGTTGAAAAGGCTGATTTGCTGCCCTGAGTCTCGGTGCTGCAATTTTGTGAAAATCCAATGGGTGGTACCATAATCCTCGAGCAGATCTAGCGTGGAGGAGTTCCAGAAGGTGGCTATCCCTCCTGAGGCTCCCCTGGAGCTGACTGCTCTTCCTTCTTCTTTTTTCCAAAACTTTTTGCTAGCCTGAATGGTCTCAGGCTCCTCCATCTTCGTCTCCTGGATTAGAAGGATCTCTAGGGAATTCATTCTGACTAGATCTTTGATTGCTTCTTCTTTGGACTTGCTTCCCATCCCTCTGCAATTCCAAGAGACGACCTGCATTAGGATTAGGAGGCTCCTTTCGGAGCCCTGCCTTTCTTTGAGGATCTGGTTTCCATCATGTCCGGGATGGTTTGCTGGACTCCTGCTGTTACATCTCTATACGATTTCTCCTCCCTTTTTTTCTGGTCTGGCTTCCTTCCTCTTGGAGTCCTTTCAGGCGTTCCAACCGAGCTGCTGGTCTCAGTGCCCCCCCCATCGGATTCAGCTCCAGTTTCAGAGCCTATAATGATATTTTCTTCATCCAATTTCAAAGCTTCTTTTGCTATCGAGTCATTCTTGTTCTTGGCTGGGTTTTCAGAAGAAGACGTTGAGTGAGGTGCTATCTCTATACATTCCTTCTCCGGTTCCTTTGGTGGAGCTGTATCTTTTACCAAGGGCTCCTTCGAAGGATTCGCATTCGCCTGAGGCTGATTCTGCAATTGATCAGGTCTTGTATCTTTGGCTTTTGAGCCTGGTTTGTTTCTCTTAACCTTTTGCCATCCTTCATTTTCTTCCTTATCCAGGGTTTGGTTTTTTGGGCAATTCCTCTGAAAATGCCCGTGCTCTTGGCAGAGTCTACATTTAAACGGAAGATGTTTGTAGTCCACTTTCTGGCAGTGAGTCCAAGTGCCCACCTTTAGCTTCACTGCCTCTGGTAGCCCTTCTTCGAGATTCACTTCAACACAAATCTTGGCACAGTTATAGATGGTCTTATTGTTTGCCTTATCAACGAACTTTCCTATTCCATTGTCGATCATCTGCAACGCTTCAAAATTCCAGCAGTGGACCGGCAGTTTGGGAAGCCTGACCCAGACTGGCACCTCCTTAGGCAGATCCACCGAGGGATCAAAGTCTGGGGTCCAGCGATTAAGATACAGTCCCTGTGAACCCATAAAGTATGGGCCGTTCCTAAAGATGAGGTCTTTATCCTCCTTATTTATAAATTCAAAGAGAAAGTATCCACTGCTCAGGGGGTAGCAGGTGACTCCTTGTTTTAGATGCGGCTTCCAATTTCTTTGAATCCAGTCGTCGGTGGTATTTTTTGAAGGCCAAAGCCCCATAAATTGGCCAACCAGACCTCTTTCAGATAGAGCAAGAGCAATCTTTACCGTAGTTGTCTCTGGCAAGGCGATTTCAGGAATATCTGCAAGTTTTTTGATGAATTTTGGGACCAAGGGAGGAGCTTTCCTCTTCCCACCGCCAGCAACGAGCCTCCGAAATGCATCCATCTCAGCAAGAAGGGGGGGAGGAAGGGGATCCTCTCCCCCAGAGGCGGCCATAGCTGCGCCTGAAACCCTATCCAATGCGCGCGCCCAGCCACAATCGAGCTCAGCTCAGCCCGACATGCTGTTTTGGCCTTCTGTTAGCTTGCTCACTGTAAATTTGTTATACGAGGGGATCTTCTTGTCTTATATAGTTACCCATTTGTGTTCAAGCAATTTACTAGCATACAATTTTAATGTTTTCCTTGCACATAAAAATTACCAGGATTTGTTATTTATGTTGGGAGAGTTTTTGAAAAATTCACTCAACACTACTCTGATTAAATGGGTATGTTACATATGGTATCATAGAAACAAGTTAAAAACACTTGGGCCAAATTGGGCTCAGTCGGAGGAAGCAAGATGTGTTGGGAGAACTAGCAAGAGAACTCCAGCTAAAATGATGCAACAAAAAATTCATTTCCAAGGATCGGCAAGAGGTAACCGACAAGACGTCCTGGAATTGTAAGTAAGTGTGTTTCCTTGCTGAAGCATTATAATGACATAGAATTGTCTATGTATGAGCATGGTGTATGTTTCATCACGTATTTGACAAAAACTAGTCGATGAATGTCGCATCATACTCAAAAAAAAAAAAACTAGTTTTATTGAAAGACAAAAAAAAATCTTTAAAAGGGTTAACATAGTTGGACTTTGGAGTTAATGTTTTAGGAAATAAATCCTTGTAAGATAAAAGAAAAGGGCATATCGAAAGTTGTCCTAGTTGTAAAGACTTAGAGGTGATGTATATGCTAAACTAAAGAACTCTCCTAAATCTGCTAATTTGATAGTTCGAATGAAATGTTTATTACCTTCTCTACTGTTGTTACCCTTCAACTTCAACAAATAGTTTAGTAAGTGAGTACACTTGATATTTTTGTGATAATTTTACATAACTATGTAAAATTGATTAACCCAATAAGGTAAGACTTCCAAATATAAAATTTTATATGGACAATCTAAGCAACTTAGATTTGTAAAAAGATCTATTAAGTTTTGTTTAAAACTAAGTTTTAAAGTCCATTAAGAATTTAGAAAATTTGGGATGGACTTGGGTTTTCAACGGTTGAGTTCTTTTTCGTCATATAAAGTTATTTTTTTTCTTGAAAAAGTTTATAAATTTATAATTTTGTTGACATTAATAGTAAATGTTGTAAAAGTGCATGCTGCAGGAGGAGCCAACGTGAATAGGCATGTAACTGAGGTAATTAATATCTCCTAGTTATGAAGGAAGCCTAAGTATGTTGATGATACAAATTCCTTTACGTTACAAAGGTATCAACTAATAATTACAGTTTTTTTAAAAAAATATTTGCTAAAACCAATATTCCACAAGAAGTATGGCCTAACTAGACGAAAAGTATCTAAAATTCTTTGAACAAAAAAAATTAACTTTAATTAGTGTGAAGTTTCTATGACTAGGAAATTTTCAGATCATAAAGGAGAACAATGGTTAATAGTCTCCTTACTAATTAATTTCAAGATAGTACGTGATTGTCATAATGATGTTGTATGACATTGAATCACGCTTGTAACCTTGCCTGTAGGATCAACAAAATGAAATGGTTATAATTACTTAAAAGGTATACATGTGTATTTTAAGAAGTTAATAGGATGCATATGATGAAAATGCATGAGTTCATTTTATATATATTCCTTATTTCAGTGATCTCTACTGTGGAAGTTGGGATACTTGAGTGGTTGTTATAAAAGTTTTGTTCGAGAGTTATGAGGTAGAAGTATAAGTTATGTGCACGGGCACCTTGACTACCTATTTCATTTTTATATATGGATTTCATAAGATGTTGAGTGTAGTACTAATATGTGTTAATACAAGTCAACTTGTACCTTGGCATAAGAGGGTCATATAATAAGGAGGTATGTGGATGCCCTTATAAAGGTATGTGATTATCTTTATAAAAGTGTGCAAATATATATGTGTGTGTGTAAATAATGCGTTGTTACTTACATGATGTTAGTGCGTACAAGGAAAAGTTGTATAATTAAAATAGGAATCGTATGAGAAATGGAAAGATATAGCGTCCTTCCAAATAAGTTATGAGACTAAATAAATTAGGGTTTAACCCTAGTCTCTAGATTTCATGAGAAGGAAGGAAGTTACCGATAAAATAAATCTCACTAGTTCTTATTATTTGTCATGAATTATTTTGTTATTTGATTATACTGTCTTATGATGATGTGGTGTATTGTGTCTTGGTGGCATATTTCGGGTTTAGGTTATTACCGATATTAGTATAAAGATGAATGAGTTACTTTGAAGTAAAACATATGATCATGGAAATTCTCCTTGTGAGATAATTATTCTGATGTATATTGATAGTTTATTTATCATCAGAGTTGATAGTTTGATTATTTTCTTATGAGGTTGGTGAAAACTGGATATGACTAAAGTGTATATGAATGAATGAGGTATGAAACGTATTGTATTACAACTTTCATATATGAAAATCCATGAAGATGAAGTTGGCATAGTTAAAAGTTGTAACATGAAGAGGGTTACTTATTATGTCAAAGTTAAGAAAGAAACACCACTATGCTTAAAAGTGAGTTACCATGAGTAGGTAAATAGGATATAGACCTTTATTAATATAAGATGGTTTTGTGATGAATAGAGGTATTTGACATTTCTAACATGGGTACATACCAGTTTTGTTGTTTTACTCACAAAAACTTAGTAAGAAAAGAATGTTTATTTTAAATAATCAAGTATAGATATTATAGTGTGAAGGATGATCTTCTTATTTTTATGCATAGGAAAAAGATCTTCTTACAAATATTTTATTTTTGTTACTAACAGGTGAATTTGGCAAATGGTCAAATTTTTGTGGAGCTTGTGGAAATGCAAGAGCATAAATATTATGCATGGTAAAATAAGGTGGTGAGAATTTTAAGATCCACATCACAACTGTTATTTATTCTTTTAAATTTTGATAATTATTGTTGAATAAAGAACTTGACCCAAATTGGTCAGAGTAATCGTATGGTTACAAAGTGTAATATGACGAAATAATTGATTAATTTGAAAGAGATTTTTCTAGACTCAATCAAGGAGGCTTGAGGGAAAATAAATTCCGGGACTCAAGCGAGAAGGCTTGAGGGGAATTATGTAAGAGTGCAGTAATGGCACTGAAACACTCCCTAGAAAAATCAGGGAGTTGACGGCCGCCAGGATTCTCCAGGGAATCGGTTGGCTGTAAAGACCTAGGCAAACTATAAGAGAATGCATATGCGGGAGGCAGGACGCTGCTTAGTATGCATGAGAGAAAGGATTGCTGTGTGAGAACTGAGGTGTTAGGAAAGAATTTCCAAAAGGATTGCTGTGAGAGCACTGAGGTGTTAGGCAAGAATTCCGAAAGGATTGTTGCGTGAGCACTATGGTGTTAGGAAAGAATTTCCGGAAATAAGTAAATGATGTGTTTTGGTTAAGTTAACAGTCTACATTATTGGAGCGTTGGATTTATGTGTGCTTGTGATAATAAGCGCCCAAACAAAGACTAAACGATATTGCATGAATTGCTAATGCTATGTTGCAATGACAGATATAACAATAAAACACATATTAATGATTATCCGGTAACTTGACTATTGGATATCTTTATGTGTGAATGTTATGCCTCAAGGACGACTATGAATGATAAATGTTAAATGTTCACTGTTTGAAATTTTGCGAAAATTATGATGCTAACCCATGAATGAAAGAGATGTCTACCCCAAGTTGAGGACTAGTAAAATGTCCACGTATTAGAGGTAAAAGAATTCCTACAAAAGGATAGTTAAATTTGCATTCCTTATGAGTCCCTCGAATATTTGAAAATAAGCCTATATCATGTATGCTTGCGTTGTTCCATGAATTGCAAAGGTTATGTTGTGAAAAAGGGCTCATGGTTTAGGTTTCTGAGTTTGATTATGAATTAATGAGGTGTTATAATGAACATTTTTTTTTGGAGTCTTGGTTTTACTACATGAAATGCAGGTTATGGGTGATAGCGACTTGCGGAAACCATGAAAATTCAAAAAAATAAAGATCACGAAGCTAGCAAAGAATAACTAATGAAGGCCGAGCAAAGGAAACCAAGAATGGAAGACAAACGGTTGAAAAGAAAGAACACCGAGGATGGTGTTATTCATAAGGGGGAAATGATGTAACATCCCTCTTAAGTACCATATTATTTTTTAAAATTTTAGTGTAAATTGTAATTGTTTCTGGTGAGGAGCTCAAATCCAAAAGCCCCACCAGTAAACATGGTAAGTATTGTGGTTTAATTCCTAAATTTGTAAATTAAGGAGACTAAATATGGTTACACAACTAGACGACGGACAACTGAATCCGCTAGGGGAAAAGGTAAATAGTTGGAAAGCTATGATATTATTAATAGGTGATCTCATACTTCCTCAAATACTAAAAGAAAGGTGGGAATCCATTTGATGGCATAAAGTCTAGTAATTATTCTAGGAAGAGTAGCATTGAACTACAGATTAATAAGGCACACCTATACCTTATTTTAGCCCGAAGATAAGTATTTTTCGTTAATGCTTTCTCTAGAGGACTTCTAGAAGAAGTAAATCCTTAAGGATAAGGATATATCTATAAGATATATATATATTAACCAATACATCTTTTGGCTAATACCTTTATTAAAGGAAGGACTTAAAAATATTTGTGCATAGATACCTAGAGCGCCTTCTACCTACTTATGAAAAATGGATTATATATATATATATATAAATATAAAATAATTGGTGATTTTAGGGAGTCCACCGATGACTAGTTTGGCTGACTATCTCCCTACTTATGAAAAATGAAATATATATATAGATATTCTACTTATGTTAAAATAAGTAGTGACTTTAGGGAGTCCACCTATGACTAGGTTGGTTGGCTATCGAAGAAATTAAGATCCTATATAATGTATATTATATTATATACATATAAAGGAACCATAACTAATGGGTAGCAGGTTTTTAGAACTGACATAGGGAAAGTAATTTCCTTCTTAAACCAATATGGTGAGATGCGCTAAGATTGTGGAGACACCTTGCTCAATTTAAGGAACAATTGTTGTTGCCATGTTCCTTAATTTACGCTGATTATTATTAAGAAGATCCTTTGGGAAGCTCGGTTTTAAAACAAACCAACTCCCACGATTTTTTCGGGGACTCCTATGCGATACTTTAAAGGAGAAATGCCTGGAAAGGAGGGCAGGATTCCCTCTCAGGAAACCACCAAAACAAGAAAAGCAGGAATTTTGGAGGGACAGATCGTGTGAGTTGGTTCCTAAGTGAGATTTTATGATTACTAAGTTATCACCCTTGTTGAATATAAAAACCCTTCTATGGGAAGGAGGAAAGGGGGGGGGAAACAGAAAGAAAGGGTGCGGTTACTAACAAACATTATTCTCTGCGAGAGGAGAGGGAAGAATCCTGCAGTAGAATTGGTTCGAAAAACAACTTCATAGTGACGACAATGCAGATCGAGGTCAGCATCAATAATTGGTAGGATACCTTGTTGTACCAGAGGTAAGGATTTCTGCGTACCTCTGCTTTCGGTAGTCAACAAAGAAAATGTGAAAGGATCCATGTATGGTAGGATCTATTACCTAAGCTGTGTTTTATTTTATCAAAGTTGAATCCCTGAACTAAATCGCATCGAGCGATCAATAGGAAGTTTTCTGTCTATTGTTATCAGCGCATAAGTGTGTGATCCTTATACGCTAGTGGTCCGAATCTATTTACCTGAGTTGTGCTTCCTCTTCCAAGTTGAATCCCTGAACTAAATCGCATCAAGTGATTGGTAGGAAGTATTCTATTTATGGTCATTAAATGTGTGTGTAGTAGGAGGGAAATGGGATATCTCTGAGTCTGTTTGCATTAGGAGTGGATCTCTGTGTATGGGTTTAAATCTAATCATGGTAATAGGGAGATGTGATACCTGTGATTCAAATAAGGGATCCCTGCTGATGATAGTTAAATATGCTCATCACTTTGAGGGAAGTGATTTCCTAGGGATGCAACACTTTTGTGTAGATTCTAGCATAAACGCCGAGAGTGGAAACCTGGTTGAGTTTCTTGTGTGTCTGTAATTTCTCTGCTGTGAGGGAATCTGTGTAGATGGTAACTCATAGTTGAACCTTGTGGTTCTTTTCCTTTTATCTGTGTAATGCGTTTGGCACTTTGCCAGTGGGATCGATATCCTTGAGATCCTTCTTTTGTGTCACGACGATACGTTTCAGAACACTAACGTTGAAATCATTATCTGTGGGTCATAGCGCTACTTAAAGGTTGAAATCGATTTTGTGATTTGAACCCTGGATTTTAGTCCGTTGTGATGGGAGGCGACCAAGTTCCCTTTTTAACTTAATCTTGAATCCTGACATAAATTCAAGATATATACTTTTAATAGAGCAGATAGATTACTGAAGAAAACTCAGTTATTTTTTCTTAGTTCAGAGTTGTGAATGTGAATCGTTTCGAACCCTGTCGAGTTTAAATGTGGGCCACTCTGTATTTATGTTTAAATATATGTTATATATATACCGTAAAATGGATGCTAGGGGAGGATAGTCTAAAAACACAAATGCTATTGAAATGGGTTATGTACTTCAATATTGGATGAGTACCTTGAAAGAACCCTGCTGATTTTATTCTAGACTTTTGTCATAGTTTAATGTAGGCATTGGGCGTCTTGAGAATGTTCTCTTTTGAGAGATGCTTTGAGGAAATGAAAGGTAAATTTTGTATATATTTGCGTGGCAGAATGTAAATTTTGTTCTTGCTAATAAAATAAGATACGATGGTTTTGTGGACGTAGCCCAAGGATTGGGTGAACCACGTATATGTGTTTCTCTCATGTATGTATGATTATGATAGTTTAGTTGTTCATGTCTATGTGTATGCTTGTGTAAAATGATTCTTTGGTGAAAAATATTTTTGGTTGACTATGTTGTTCGTGTGATAATTACATAGATGTACTTGAATTTCGACAGGCACAATAAAGTTTACCATTATTGTGTAAGAATCACATGAGGATGTTCAAGGTAAATATGGAAAGCATTGATCATAAGTACATGTATTTAGATGACTTGTTTGTCTTATATAGTTACCCATTTTTGTTAAAGCAATTTACTAGCATATAGTTGTAATGTTTTCCTTGCACATAAAAATTACCAGGAGTTGTATAGGTATCACCTAACAATGAATGATAAAATGATTGGTATAAATGAGGGGAACTTTGATTAAATACCTTTGCATACATAAGCAAAAGCAATAACGATCAAATTAAACAGTTATGCATGTTGATTAATTGTATTTTATTAAAGAAAAATGCGACGGACATTGTTTCTTATCACGTCTAAAAGATTATTTATGTTGGGAGAGTTTTCAAAAAATTCACTCAACACTATTTTGATTAAATGGGTATGTTATAGAATTATAAAGAGAAATTGTGTGTTTTTCTCTCGAAAGGTTTTTCATGTAAATTTTTTGTTCCATGATCTACATATATGATTCTTTTCTTATGGTTGATGAATGTTTGAAAAAGTAAAAAAAATGTCTTATACTAATCCCCCCTCTCTTAGTATAAGCGTGTGCTCAACATGAATAGTGAATTAAATACCATACCAATCCTCATGTCAATAACCAGATCAATAATATGCTTAACACTTAACACATGGATTCTAGTTGAGGTTAAAAAAGATCAGGTTTCCAAGATTCTCCAACAAGATTTCATTAAGTGATAGTTAAAATGGTGGATACATCAACATGGTGGAAATATTATGCGAGTGTGAGTTGTGTAATGAATTTATGTTGTGGAAGGGTATAGATTATTAGGGAATAAATGCGATCCAACCTGAATAGAGATGACTTTCGTCTTTTGATGTGACCTTAAATCTTCACGATTCACATCCATCCTCATCTAATATTCAAGATATAATAATCATTAAGAGCCTAAGCATTGGTTGTTAAGACATTGATGGATTTTTCAAAATTTAACCATTCTTTTGAAATTTTACAATATTTGTTGTCCAAATTAATAAATTACAAGTGATTTAAAAAATTCACATTTTTTTTAGAAGGGAAGCTTTATAAATGCCCTTCTAAATTGGGTTTGAATCCCTTGGAAGGATCCAATTTTTATCATTGTGTAATCCAATAGTTGAAATGGCAATATTGAGTGAAGTTATGAATAACATATTTTTTATATAAATATAAAATTCTTATTGCATAATGAAAAATTTAATTTAGTTATCGAATTTTTCAGCAAATTAAGATTATAGAAAACAGAGACTCCATTATAAGTTGTGGTAGTTTATAAGATGGAAAGACCTATTGTGAGATTTCATCCCTTAAAAAACAACATAGGTGATTGAGACGACATGCTCATCTCGCTTAAAAAACGTCCACATTTATATATATCTCATGACACAATTCGTAACAATCTAATTCTTGCACTAGGATCCCCTCAGGATAGAATCACTCTGAAGTCCGATATGTTGGATAAAAAATTTCACAACAGGTCTTTCCATTTTATAAAAAATAAAAATTAATTATGAAAATCATGACACATTTTTTTATATAAATATAAAATTATTATTATATAGTGAAAAAATTAATTTAGTTATCAAAATTTTCAACAAATTAAGATTAATTATGAAATGTGATGACTATAATTTAAGGGTTGAAATGGAAACATAAAATAAATCTATTAACATTATATATATATATATATATAATTGTTGTTGCATAATGAAAAATATTTTTCATAATTTAAAACTATAAATGGAAGAATTCACTTATATATTCTATTGTAGATATTCTATCTCAATGTACAAACCTTAAAAGTTTGTGTTATTTTTGTTTGTTTTAAGTTGGTTAAGTTTGAAATTTTTTGGTGAGATGTATTTAATTAAAATTTATGTTAGATTGGAATTAGTGTTGAAATTTGATAGTTATTTTTATCTTTTAAATGAATTTTTTTTTTAAAGCTAGTATTTATGAAGTTTTGAACAGGTGACCTAACACAGGGAGTGCCTTAACATTACACCCATTTACCATTTCTACTTGAGTTTCGAACCGGTGACCTAACACAAAGAGTTCCTTAACATTACACCCATTTACCATCTATTCTATGCCACGTGGGCCAATTTGTGTTTCCATAAACTAATAACACAACAATTTTAGTATGACAAAAATGTAATAGTTTTTTTAAATAAGAAATTGATGATTGATTGGTTTCAAATATCTAAAGTAATAGAATCAAGAAATCAAAAAGTCACTTTCAATATAAATACAAATAAAAAGTGAAACAAGGCATATCAACTCATATTGACCTTCAATGTATGGAAATTATCAGCGAATTCAAAATTATGTATTCCACAAAGTAGCATACGATAAAATTAACTTAATGCAAATATCTTTAAGATTTTAAACATTTAAACATTGACCAAAGTTTATTATGTGTATTGAAATATATTTAAAATTTTCAAATTCATGACAATAAATTTAATTGTTAAGATAAGTGTGGAACTTTAACTAAAATACCTAATGCTTACCATGTAATTTAAATTTAGACAATTCAAGTATTCATTAATTGTTAATACGAAGTTAAACTAAAATAACAACATAAGTAATGAAACTCCACTATTTCTATGTTTTCCAAATCAAAACAATGTAAACATTGGTGAATCTTCAACCATATATATTTTTCATATAAATAAATATAAACTTTTTGATATAAATAAATCTAAACTCAAATGGATTAAGAAATAATGATTATGCAAAAGAATACAAAGTATTAAATGAACAAATAAAAAACACAATATAATACATTATAGGTTTATAGAAAATGATAGTAATGTGAAACAATCAATTTGTACTATAAAAAAAATAACAAGTAATGGTTTTGAAAAGTAAGAATAACATGTGGATCAAATGTAACCATATTAGAAGACAACCATAACACTTAGACAAAGATAGTTCAATGGTATGAGGATAGTGTGAACTATGAAATAGACCATTCCGCATGGAGAAAGACCAGGTCTTTGAATTGTTATTTCTTCACAATCCTATGTTTATTAAATTATTAGGGAGGATATTGATTGTTCACTTTATATATTTAAAATCTTGTAAAAATGTTGGATCGGGATGTAAGAGAAGAATCTCTAACACATAGATATGATGATAACAATTATGTAATTAACTTCTCTATAAGTTTCTTAAGAATCTCACCAAAACTTTAGAAATGTTTCTCCAACACTCAATGCTATAAAGGATTTGAGAACAAAATGAAAAACATCATTAATGCATGAAGGAAACCAAATTTCATTCCTTAAAAAATGATGAAAAACAATATATGCATATATAGTTCACATAATGGTGGTATCTACCTTCACATAATTATATTCCTTAAGAGGAGATGTATATGCCACACTCATTTAGAGATTGAGATTAAGATTCTACTTATTGGTTGCATATTGTTAACTAACCATTGCAAGTAATTTGTATGCTTAGAACTCTCTCAAGAAGATTATTTGCAAATTTTAGTATAAAAAGTAAAAAGTGGTATATACGTAATGAAGAATAACATGTGGATCAAATGCAACTATATTCCAAGACAACACAACACTTAGACAAAGATAGTTGAATGGTGTGCACCATGAAATGGACTATCATTTGCATTGGAGAAATACAACCTTTGAGTTGTTATTTCCTCACAATTCTATGTCTATTAAATTATTATTGAGGATATATTGATAGTTCACTTTCTCTATTCAAAGCCTTGTGAATTTGTTGGATCGAGATGTTAGAGGAGAATCTCTAACACATAGTTATGATAACAATTATGTTACCTTCTCTATAAGTTTCTTAAGAATCGCCTAAACATTAGAAATGTTTCTCCAACATTAAATTTACAAAGGAACTAAGAACAAAATGAAAAACAACATCAATACATTCAAAGGAAACAAAATTTATTCTTTAAAGAATGGTGAAAAACAATAGACATATTATAGTTCACAAGATGGTGTTGTATATCTTCACATAATGGTTCACATATAATTGTATTCCTTAAGAGGGGATGTGTATGCCACACTTATTCAGAGATTGAGATTAACATTCTCCTCATTGGTTACATGGTGTTAATTAATTGTTGCAAATAATTTGTAAGCTTAGAACTCTCTCAAAAATAATGTTTGTAGATTATAGTATAAAATTAACAAGTGGTATATAAGTAAAGATTTTGAAAAGTAAGATTAACACATGGATAAATTAGCAAGTGGTATATAAGTAAAGATTTTGAAAAGTAAGATTAACACATGCATATAGTGTAACCATATTAAAAGAAAACCATAATACTTAGACAAATATAGTTCGATGGTGTGCACAATGAAATGGACCATCATTCCCCATGGAGAAAGACTACCTTTACGTTGTTATTTCCTCACAATTCTATCTTTATTAAATTATTATGGAGGATATTAATTGTTCATTTTATAAATTCAAAACCTTGTAAAAATGTTGGAACATGGTGCTAAAGAAGAGTCTCTACCACATATATATCACCATAACAATTATATACGACCATAACAATTATCTTACCCTTTTTTTTTAAGATTCTTAAAAATCTCATCCAAACATTATAATTTTTTTGCAATATTCAATGTTACAAAAATCTCAAAACAAAATGAAGAACACCATAAATGCATGAAGGAAACCAAATTCCATTCCTTAAAAATGATGAAAAACTATATATATACACACACATTCACATAATAATAGTATCTATTTTCACATAATTTCATTCCTTAAGAAAAGATATATATGCTGCACTCATTCAAAGATTGAGATTAAGATTCTCTTTATTGGTTACATAGTGCCAACTGACCACTATAAGTTAATTTTATTCCTTAAGAAAAGATGTACATGCTACATTCATTCAAAAATTGAGATTAAGATTCCTCATTGATTGCATGGTGCCAACTAACCACTATAAGTAATTTGTTTACTTAAAAACCTCTCTTAAAAAGTTTTGAATTTGCATGTATCATAATCCAATGCAATAATACAACCTACCTTTTTATTGTACAACATCAAAAACAAATTTTTTTAATGCAATGATATAATCTAATGCCAGGATACGACTTTTTTGCTTATACTTTGATCATTTAGAAACTTTTTTCTTATACTTTTATCATTAAGTGATTGAATTAAGATTCTGCTCATTGGTTGCTTAGTGTTAACTAACAACTGCAAGTAATTTGCATGCTTAGAATTTTCTATAAAATTTTGACCACGCTTGTATTATAATTAAATATAATGATTTTTTTATACAATATCAAGAATAAATATATAAAATATATTTTTAAAATCTATTATGTCTTCTCTAAATTCTAACCAAGACATAAATTTATCACACAGTACAAATTTCACAATCTTAGATCTTTGATAATATGTAAATTTGACAAAAATAAATTTCCAGTGACAGTTTTAAGATGACAAAAGCCTCTCTGGATGCTCATTACTGAGAGTTGACTTGAGGCATATTTATTGAATTAATTTATGATACTAAAAAAACCATGTTTATTGAATTAATTTATGATAATTAAAAAACAATTAAAGAAAGACATTTTCCCATTGCACAGGATATAAAAGATTACAGATCAATAACAAATGTTATTTCTTAAGATGGTTTTCTAATCAAGGATATAGAGGCCATAACAAATTTCAAATGTTTGTTATTTATTAATATAGTATTCTGAAGGAGGATCATTATTCAGGAATGTTATGTATATAGTAAATAATAATAATAAATCTTTTATTATACTAAATACCAAATAGCAGTAGGCTCAATTTTTTTTAAATATTTTTATATTGAATAATTAAATATAAAAATATATTTGTATTTATGGCAGTAAGGAATTAACCATGAATATAGATTTTTATGTTTATCTACATTGTGTTGAATTCAATGTGATGGCTGTAGTTAATTAGTCAACACATAGGTTTAGAGTGAGTAGGTTGTAGGTAACAGTCAAAATTGTTTGGGCTGTAGAATGCTATTACTTGGGATCTAGGCAAAGATACGATTACTTGGGATCTAGGCAAAGATACGAGTTTATGTCTATTTCTGATATAATCAATTAGTAAAATCATCATTCCAAGGCTCAAACAACATGCTCAATGCCAAAACAATGTTACACTTGAAGACTGCAATGCTGTAGCATGCCTTTTCAGAGCGTTTAACTAATTATGGCATACAAGAAGCATAAATTGATGATAGCAATGCATATGTACAGAGAGTGACGCAGTGCTGAGCTACTACCAACGATCTAATTGAAAGATTAATGCTATAGCTATTCGAAAACCCCCATTCATTTCAAAAGGAGAAACGAAAAGAGAATATGCATTTCATACTGCATTCTGTGCAAAACAAAAAAAACCCATTTGCATGTAAGTCATACTCTGAAATCTAAACTCAATGTAATAGACCTAATGCAGATCATTCTCTTTAAGCATACTGCATATTAAAATGTATTCTATTAGAAATAAGAAATTTTATTGATGCATACAGTCTTTGCATATAATCACCTTGATTTTGTTCCGAGGACAAATCTATTAACCTATAGGCATTGACCCTACTCATACCCCAGCTATAGAAATAAAATAGACCGTAGACCAACCCTTGGCAACCTCATTCTTGAGACTAACAACCACAACCGCCATATGCCTCTCCTTCACAGCTTCCAAACAGCCTCAGCTCAGCAACAACCTGAGATGGGAACATCAAGCACATGAATCCTAGACAGTGCAATAACCCAAAAACCTCACTGAGAAATCACCTTTCACATGCCAGAATTTGGGGAAGAAAAGCGGAATTTGCCAGGCTCGAAATCCCTTCCTTGACCAAATGGTTGCCAACATTATGGCCGAGACCTTCAAACCTTGACATCTCCTATGTGGCTTCTTACGTTCCCATCCCTACTAGAGGTCTATTGAACAGTAACAAATGTCAAATGTTATTTCTTAAGTTGGTTTACTGATATTTTTTTTTAAGGAATTGAGAGGATCTTAGGTCGCTCCTCTTACGGTGCGGTGCAGACAAGGATTATATTTAATTTCTACAGAATCCGCAATTTGAATGCTACATACAAACCATAAAAACCTTTCTATGAAGACCAGCTTAAACACTTTCATAGCAGTTTATTGTTATTAATCGTAAGAACATTCATGAACGTAGCATTTTAAGAGATTCATCATTAGTCCTGGGTTTATTGAAATCTTTCCACAAACCTACTTTTAAGTTTTAAGAGAAGTTGCTTATTCCAAGCAATCAAGTAATTGGAAATGGCATGCCAGTAGGGGAATGGCAAGCTTCAGCATGTACTTGTTCAGGTAAGAATCAATGGCATCTCAAAGAAGCCGTATGTGCCTATTGACTAGTCAACAACTGATACTCTTTCCACCCACTCTCAATACTAAAAATTAAAGAGTCTTGCCACTATAATTTCTATAGCAAAGGATGCTCAAAATCTATGTATAATTTCAACAGAGTATCAGTAAAGAAACCCAAAATCTTACCAGCTCGGTCTTTACGCTATGTTCGTTTGGAGATTCATTGTTGCACTTTAACTGCACTTATAAAACAACCAAAGAAATTGAATGTTGGAGATTGTTGGAATGAAATCAGTGCCAAACCCTGAAAATAAGTTCCTAAACTTTTATGACTGTGCCAAACCCTGAAAATAATGATTTAACTTTTATATATTTTAATTTTTTTTTTAAGTTAAAATAGAAATTTAATAAAGATCACTTAAGTAAAGAGAAGGAATTTAATAATCAATCTTCTTAAAAATATTGATATAAAAAATATATATTTACAAAATTTCAAGCTAATAAAAGGATCATGATCAAAGATTAGTTAAAGAAAACTTTGTATTTAAACTCAAAATAAATTAGACAATAAAAATGAATAATAACTTGTGAGTGGAAATGGTCAATTACATGAACACATATTTATTAACATATAGATTTTTTTTCCACTGAAACTGAATACAATCATTACAGTAAGGCTCAACAAGAGCATCATGTCACTTACAAGAATTGAACCTCCATGGGGAGGGCAATAATCTTTCCTCCCAACCACTCAAGCTACAACCAATGGACAGGTTGTGTAGACAAATTAACATATAGATTATAAAAAGGATATTTTAGATTTTTTAAGTCTCACGTGCATAATTAGATATCATGGAATGTGTTATCCATAAGTAAAATACCATATATTTACATTAAAAATATCACTTTCTCATGCTCCATTATGTAGGGAGTCTATACACTCCATAAAAGGGTTTTTGTTTAAAGGAAGGCATCATCCAATCCCTTATTTTCTTGGAGGCTACCAAGACAACAACCACTCCCCCAAATCCAATTACCACCCCTATCCCCAATGCCATTAATGACATTTTTTCATCCACATGACTCAGCAATCCTACTTTAACATGAGTTTGTTTAGTAACAACTCCTATTGATGTTGTCTTATTGCATGCCTGTAAAGGATACCCACACAAGCACTTATTCCTTTGAAATGAAGCTCCGGTGAAAGTGGAAAATTGTGTTGATGTTGGAATTGGTCCACATAGGCTATTAAAAGAAATGTTCAGCACCTCCAACATTGATAATTTCAAAAGCTCATAAGGAATCCCTCCACTGAACTTATTTTTTGCCAAGTCTAATTGCTCCAAAGTAGATATGTTACCAAGAGAAGTAGGAATTTTTCCTTCCAAATGGTTCCAAGATAGATTCAATAACCGCAAGCTACTCAAACTTCCTATACTTGTAGGTATTTCCCCTGTAAGGTTATTGTTAGACAAATCGAATATAGTGTTGGTAGGTAACACATATGATAGATTGTACTCATTTCCTTTCATCTCAATCTCCATGTCTAAAATTAATATATCTGCATAACCACTGTGATCCCATTTCCATGAAGAGACATTTATTGCATATCCTTGAAGTCTCTCAAGTCCAGATGGTATCCTTCCACTGAATTCATTATTGGATAAATCCAATACTTGTAATTTGGTGAGATTTGTGATTTGAGTAATACCACCTTGGAGCTTATTGTAGCCAATGCTTAAAACACGTAACTGTTGAAGAGATGTGACATAAAGAAGTTCACCTGTAAATCTATTTTTACTTAAATCCAATGCTTTAAGTTTACTGCAATTAGCCAAAGATAGAGGCATAGACCCATAAAAATTATTAGAATAAGCCAATAAAATTATCATAGAAGTTGGAAACTCTATGTCAAGATATCCACTAAGTGAGTTCTTTGACACGTCAATGGATTTTAATAAACCACATTTATATAAGGTTGGCATAGGTCCCACCAAATTGTTTTGTGATAGATCCATTAGCGTCAAAAGTGTATAATTATCAAAGATACTCCTAGGGATACTACTTGATAATTGGTTGTCACTTAATGACAGGATCTTCATCTTAGTCAAATTTCCTAGAGATGGAGGGATGTGACCAGTGAGTGAGTTTCCAGATAAGTCAAGAAATATCAAGTCAACTAGATGATTGAACTGTGTTGGTATGCTACCTATGAAGTTGTTCGTATCGAGTACAAGGTCTGATAGCTTAGTACAATTACCAAGTGTTGGAGTGATGTGACCGCCCAGCGCATTGGCTCGTAAGCATAGCTCTTTCAACTCAACTAGATGACCAAACTCTGTTGGTATAGTACCTTTGAAGTAGTTATAGTTAAGATAGAGGGCCGATATTTTAGTACAATTGCTAAGTGTTGGAGGTATGTGACCGCCTAGTGAGTTGCATCTCAAAATTAACCTTTGCAATTTAACTAGATGACCAAACTCTGTTGGTATGGTACCTGTGAAGTTGTTACCGGAAAGTTCGAGGATAGATAACTTAGTACAATTGCTGAGAGTTGGAGGGATGCGACCGCCCAGTGAGTTGCCTCCTAAGGAGAGTTGTTCCAACTCTACTAAACGACCAAATTCTGTTGGTATGGTACCTGTGAAGTTGTTACCGCCAAGGGCGATGTGTTGAAGGCTTGTGCAATTAAACAGTGACTTTGGAATAAATCCAGTGAGCATATCTTGATATGACCATGTGTCATCTATGCTGAGGTCAAGTTTTCGCAGCATTTTAAGCTGCCCAATTTCAAGTGGAATTTCTCCTATCAAATTATTATTAGAGAGATTTAAAGTACGTAGCAAGGAGAGGTTGCCAATAGATGGTGAAATGGTACCTGTTAAATTTAATCCATGAAGGATTACAGAAATCACTCTTGGAGTTCGTCCTCTGCAAGTAATACCATACCAAGAGCATGCCTCCTCCCAGTTCTCAGCTGTCCAACTGGAGAGCCATCCAGATGGATCATTGATGTCATTTTTAAAAGACAAAAGAGCTTGCACGTCCATCCACATTGGCAATTGATGACCTTTCCCCAGCAAATTACGTCCATTCAAAACAAAATCTTCAGAATTAGAATGGGATTGACATTGAAGAGAAGCCATGTGATCATACATATCATAATTGGGAGTTGTAGTAGCTACACACGATACCATGGAGATAATGGAAACAAAGCACACAAACAACATCATCATAAGAAAAACGTTATGATCTGTTTCTCTTTCCCGATGAGACTCAAACACCCTTCAAAGCTTGTGAAATGTGTTCTCAACGACGTAGATAAATATAATTTCAGTGGGGCTCTCATGTAAAGTACTTAGTGTGTGAACCGTGATCTTGTTACCCAATGTGTTCTCAACGATGTAGATAAATATAATTTCAACGATGTAGATAAATATAATTTCAGTGGCTCTCATGTAAAGTCCTTAGTGTGTGAACCGTGATCTTGTTGTCCAATGTGTTCTCAACGATGTAGATAAATATAATTTCAACGATGTAGATAAATATAATTTCAGTGGTTCTCATGTAAAGTCCTTAGTGTGTGAACCGTAATCTTCTTATCCAATGTGTTCTCAACGATGTAGATAAATATAATTTCAACGATGTAGATAAATATAATTTCAGTGGCTCTCATGTAAAGTCCTTAGTGTGTGAACCGTGATCTTGTTGTCCAATGTGTTCTCAACGATGTAGATAAATATAATTTCAACGATGTAGATAAATATAATTTCAGTGGCTCTCATGTAAAGTCCTTAGTGTGTGAACGGTGATGTTGTTGTCCAATGTGTTCTCAACGATGTAGATAAATATAATTTCAACGATGTAGATAAATATAATTTCAGTGGCTCTCATGTAAAGTCCTTAGTGTGTGAACCGTGATCTTGTTATCCAATGTGTTCTCAACGATGTAGATAAATATAATTTCAGTGGTTCTCATGTAAAGTCCTTAGTGTGTGAACCGTAATCTTGTTATCCAATGTGTTCTCAACGATGTAGATAAATAGAATTTCAGTGGCTCTCATGTAAAGTCGTTAGTGTGTGAACCGTAATCTTGTTATCCAATGTGTTCTCAACGATGTAGATAAATATAATTTCAACGATAATTATAACTAGCAAGCTATATTAATAATTAATATGGCTTATATACTTCCACATTTAAATGTTTGGCCATAGTGATCGAGTATGTAAACCATATTAATTATTAATATGGCTTGCTAGTTGACGTAGGGCGTGTTGGTTAGGTTTGGTGAATTATTATTATTATTAAAAACAATATTATGGCCACACAATTAATAATAATAATAAATATAATAATTAAATATAACGACTATGGTTGATCTCGGTTGACTATGGTTGACTTTGGTTGACCATTCTTAACTATGGTATACTTTGGGTGACCATGGTGGACTATGGTTGAACATCGTTGACTTTGGATATTCATGCTTGACTATGGTTGAACATAGTTGACCGTGGTTGACTATAGTTGACCATGGTTGACTTTGCTTGACCTTAGTCGACTTTGTTAACCATGTTTGATTATAGTCAACCATGGTCGTCTTTGCTTGACCATGGTTGGTTTTGGTTGACCATGGTGGACTTTGTTTGACTTTGGTTTACCATGGTTGACTATCGTACACCATGGCTGTCTATGGTTGACTTTGGCTAACCATGGTTGACTTTGGTTGACCATGGTTAACTATGGTAGACGATGGTTGACCTTCATTGACTTTAGTTACCATTGTTGACTTTGGTGGAACATGGTTGACTCTGTTTAAATTTTGATTGGCCATGGTTGACTTTGGCTAATCGTGGTTGACTTTAGTTGTGGTCAACCATGAAAAACTAGAGTTGACTATGGTTGACCACAACCAAAGTCATATTAGAATATTATTTGGTTTACAATGGTTGACTTATTATTATTTGGTTGACCACAACCAAAGTCATATAAGAATATAATTTGATTGACCATGGTTGACCACAACGAAAGTCATATAAGAATATTATTTGGTTGACTTTGATTGAACATGGTTGAGCATGGTTGTATATGGTTGACTTTGGTTAACCATGGTTGACCATGGTTAACTATGGTAGACCATGGTTGACAATTCTTGACTTTGGTTTACCTTTGTTGACATTAGTTTACCATGGTTGACTTTGGTGGACTATGGTTGACTCTGGTTGGTCATGGTTGACATTGGTCGACCATGGTTGACTATCAATGAATTTGGCTAAGCATGGATGACTTTGGTTGTGGTCAACCATGAAAAACCAAAGTGAACAATGGTCAACCATAGTCAACCATGTTTAATAAAAGTCAACCACGATTAACCAAAGTCAACAATAGTGAACATAGTCAACCAATGTCAATCATAGTAAACCATGGTCAACCAAAGTCAACCAAGGTTAACCAAAATCAACCGTGGTCTACTAAAGTCAACCATAGTCAACCAAATTCAACCATGGTGAACCAAAGATAGCCATGGTCAAGTAAAGTCTACCAAAGTCAACTATAGTTATAGATAACCATGGGTGGATTTAGTTCACTATGGTTGACTTTGGTTTAAACCATGGTTGATCAACGTATACCATGGTTGTCTATGGTTAACTTTGGTTAACCATGGTTGACTATGGTTATCATGGTTGACTATGGTAGACCATGGTTGACCTTCGTTGACTTTAGTTCCCATTGTTGACTTTGGTGGAACATGGTTGACTTTGGTTAAATTTTGATTGGCCAAGGTTAACTTTGGCTAATCGTGGTTGACTTTGGTTGTGGTCAACCATGAAAAACCGAAGTTGGCTATGGTTGACTTTGGTTGACCACAACCAAAGTCATATTAGAATATTATTTGGTTTACCATGGTTGACTTATAATTATTTGGTTGACCACAACCAAAGTCATATAAGAATATCATTTGGTTGACCATGCTTGACTTATAATTATTTGGTTGACCACAACGAAATTCATATAAGAATATTATTTAATTGACCATGGTTGAGCATGGTTGTATACGGTTGACTTTGGTTAACCCTGCTTAATTTTGGTTAACTATGGTAGACCATGGTTGACAATTCTTGACTTTCGTTGACATTAGTTTACCATTGTTGACTTTGGTCGACCATGGTTGACTATCAATGACTTTGGCTAACCATGGTTGACTTTGGTTGTGGTAAACCATGAAAAACTAGAGTGAACAATGGTCAACCATAGTCAACCATGTTCAATAAAAGTCAACCACAGTTAACCATAGTCAACAATAGTGAACATAGTCAACCAAAGTCAACCATAGTAAACCATGGTCAACCAAAGTTAGGATATTTAATACTTAGGATATAAATAGCCTTCAAAGTAGGCATATGTAATGGAGGTAGGTATATTCGTAAGGTTCTTAGTTAACAAGGTTTCCAGGATCTTGCAGGAGTGGCCTTTGGTTTAAGAAATCATGACCCAGGGGCATCTAAGCCATCAAAGTCACCTAGGGATTGCACCCGGCCTAGGCCACACCAACCCTCAACTGGTTGGATTTTGGGTATCTCCTCCCAACTAGCTCACCCCTAAGGGGAATTGAACCCGGGTGGCCCTGCTGACGAGACCCACGCCTTAACCAAATGAGCTAGCGGGAATTGAACAAACTCGAATTACTTAGAAAGTGAACTTATCGAGTATTCTTTTGAATGGTTTGTCATTGATGTTTTCTTCCTGTATTATAATGCCCCGATTATGTAAAAAATAAAAAAAAATATTCTTAGATTCATGACTTGGCCATTGAAAGTAAAGTTTAGACTTTAGACTGCAATTTTAAAATGATATCTTACATCAATGACTTGTTTAAAACTTTAATGTCAATTTTAATATTTATATTTGTTTATCTTTTTCAAACTTCCTTTAACCTTATAATTGGTTAAGGTTCTGGCATTGTTGTCGCAATTCTCTACTGTTAGTTGATGACTGGGTGACTTTATTTTGTGCAGGATGTAGCCGAAAACTTACTTAATCGTTGTGGTCATCATCCTCTTACAGTTGCTGTTATTGGAAAAGCTCTAAGGAAAGAAACACGACCAGAGAAATGGGAGAAGGCCTTAAGTGACCTACAAACATATGCCACATATGCCCCTGTTCCAGTACCATATTTGAATGAAAAAGAGGCAGAGAATGCAGCTACTGTATATGGCTCTTTTGAATTTAGCCTGGAAGCTATGGCTTGTCACGCAAGAGACCTGTTTACTGCATTTGCAGCACTTTCATGGGTTGAACCTGTCCCTGAAGTCTGCCTTGAAGCTGTATGGTCAGCTCTAGGGCAGGATAGCACCTTTCTTCTTGCAGCAAGCAAACTTATAGAAAGTTCTTTGTTGTCAAAAGGATCTTTGTTCACAAAAGCAGAGACATATATGATGTATCATGTGCATGATATGGTTTCCTTGTATCTTGAGAATAAGGTGCATGATGCAATCAAGATGCTCCTAATGGACGCAAGATCTGAAGCTTCTGCGGCTGTTGCACCATGGCTTTTTGTCTTTGGGAAAGAAGAAGCAAAGAAGGTTGCAGAACAACAACTGAAAGGCTTTCTAAGATCAGTGCATGAGAGACAAGTGGTGGTGACTTTGGAAGCAATTGTTCAATCTCTTCAAGCTAGTAAATCAGTTACTGAATTAGAAGCAAGCAGTGTGAATTTCAGATGTCTTGTAGGCCCAGAGATAGTGTACTTGATTTCAGAGGGATCTGAAATTCTTATTGCTGCTGTTGCAAGGTCAATGTCCAATTTCTTTTGTTTAGATGATTACATGCAATACATGGAGAGCCTGGAAAGTGTGAACATAATTGAGAAGCTTACAAAACTGCTAGAAACATGTGATGATCCATTAGTTCAGACTGATGTTGCTATGGTATTGTCAAGACTTGCTGAATGTGGAAACGAGGATATGGCAAATGAAGTACTCATGAAAATTCCGATGAACAAGCTGGTGGATCTGTTAGATCCAGACATTGAGGAGTTACATGATAGCTTATTGAAAACATTCATGATCTTGGCCAAGGCTGAAAAAGAAAAGGCTGTAGAGAAAATGTTCATCGCTGGTATTGAGAGAAAGTCGATAGAATTACTGGAAAATGGGTCGGAGGTTGCTCAACATCGCGCTGTCATTGCGTTGAAGTCATTTTCTGAACTTGGAGGTTCTGATTTAGTGCATGGATTTCTAAGGTCAGGAATCATGGAGCATTTACCATGGCATGCTCGGCTCAACTTAGAGAAATTCACAAATTCAGAAAGGGCAATACCATCTTTACCGAAGAGACATACAGTGGAAGAGCTTGTTAGCAATATTCTGGACAAAAACAACATCAATGCAATGGAGGCAATGCAGAATCTTGTCCCTATTGTTGAAAAGGAAGATGTACCTGAGATTAGAGAGATGATTTTGCAAACTGCCCTTGTAGAGAACTTAGAAAAACAGCTGCAGCATGTATTGTCTGACAATAATAGAATAAAGTCTGAAGCTATATTTGTGCTTATGAAATTGGGTTCTTCTGGAGGTAAGCCATGTATCAGGAAAATACTCAAGTTCAATATTGTTCAGAACTTGATTTCTTTGATGTCTTGCAAGTCACCAGAATTTCAAGATACAGCTTACACAGCACTTCATCAACTGATGCTTGGAGCAGCGGGGAATCTGGTTGTAGATAGAATATTGGAAACATCTCAAATTGAAAAACCAACACAGCTACTTGAGAGCAGATCATTGAAAATAAATGAGATAAGCATGCAATGTATTGAGGATTTGGTTGTCTTAGGAGGTAAAGCATGCATAGAACGTATGCTGGCATTGAATGTTGTCGAGAAACTTGCAATACTTGAAAAAGATATTAGCCAGTTTAACGGTGTAGTTATGAATTTTGTAAAGGGAGTACATAAATGTAAATAACTATCAGGAGCAGAGAGGCGGGTCACAAAGCAGCAAATAGTCAGGAAACTTAAGACAACCCTGAAGGATGCTAATCTTGTCACACGTATCAAAAGTGGGATAGAATGTGCTTCTAGTTCTGAAGGATCTAGTAGGAGCAATACGAGGAAAAAGTAATCAGATTATAGGAGTGAAACATGGCTGCACAATTTCTCGAAGCCGAGTTTCTGCTTATTAGGAAGATACATTCCCGTTGTATGTTTAATGCATTTTCAATAATTCTAACATGGAATGAGATCTTATAATGTGAATCTGAAAAAGGAACCTCGGCATTTCCAATGAAAGAACCGAACCGTAACAGTCATTAAAATATTGAGGCCCGAGTTTACTCGAACATATTATCCACCAAATGACTGCTGAGTTCAAACACATAACTACCTTTTGGTAAATCTCATTCTCCTCCCCACTCAGCCTACTCTACTTTTGGCTGTATCATGGGTACATTGAAAAAAGTTAAATTGAGCGAGCGGGATCAAGATGGACCAAGTGGAACAAATAGCTACATGAAGATGTATTTATAATTTATTGTTAAGTTTTGTAAGGATGTTAGGTAGATGAGATGATGCAGCACTATGGGCTCCTGCCCATTTGTTCTATCATAAATCAATATATAATATATATTCATAATCATGTGATTAAAAACTAACACATTGACATGGTAAAAGGGAAAATTCAACTCATGTCACAGAATCAAATATGGCAATGGTGTTTAACGTTTGAAAGCACTTCGTATTTGATTAAAAAAGTTCTTCCTAACAAGCATCCCTTTTTCTCTGTCCTCAAGGTTACTTCACATTTTCTTGAAGTAGAGTTCCTATCCATTCTGATCTACTATTGAGATAATTATTACTAATTTATCATTAACTACAATCATACTTATTTGAAATAGTTTCATTGTTATTGACATAATTATTACCGACTTATATCATTAACAATGGCAATCTGTTTAAGTTCTTCAGCACATAGTAAGAGTCCTAGTCTGATTTCTAACCTACCTACGTAGGAAAACAGAGAACTGATATCTCTATCAAAGCTGCAATCTGATTTTTCTTAGAAACTGAAGCATATCAAACTGAAGAAAGTAGCACCAAGTGCACATGTGAAACTGAAATCACATCACTGTTTATTACTCTTGAAAACAGGAAATGCAAAGAAAGATTCAAGCCCTACCTTTCACCCACTGCTTCCTAGCTTGAAAAAATGAATTGAATAAAATCTATACCCCTGCCTTCTTTAAAGACTAGGATGTACAATGAATGTGGACACATGCACAATGGCTTAATTGAAAGAAACATAAACCCTATATCTATTCCTGGCCGTGGGATAAGTGCCATCACCCTGCATGAAAGAACTATTCCTAGGAAGGTGCACCCATTAGAGGGGAGTGCACTTATGCATGCATCTCTCTTGTAGGGATATATGCCCCATCTATTCTTGGAAACTTTCCACATGCAAAGCACCCTAACTCTGCATGCAACTACTAACTGAAGCAAACTCAGAATAGAACTAAACTGCTAAATATAAAAAACATCTAAACATCTAAACTAAAACTGATCTGATGATGATGCATACATACTTTTGGCATGTATCCACCCTCTACCACTCTCTCCTCCATAAATGCCCCTGTTCTCTCATTACTGTAACTGCTGAAGGGTATATGCCACCGTAAGGAATCTCTCCTGGAGTACCTACCACCATACCTTTCCTGCATGTGCCCAAATTTTCTCTGCTCGCTGCTGCCATTACTAGTGCTCTGCTGGACACTTCGTGAGATAGTAAAAGTCTAACATAATCCTTACCCAAAGATAGTTGATTATTATCTTTTCTAGTTCATTACCATTGTCATGCAGATGTCATCTTATCTATTCTTTCAATTCTTAGATGACTGAGTCTTCTTGTACTTCTCTGCATGCACCGATTGCTGTTCCAAATTTATCTTTACCTTTCCGTCATGTGCACTGATCATTGTTTTGTCTTTTTTAACATGCTTTATCTTCGCATTTTCATGCACTTGCGTTATCCTTCCATACTAATGCACATGCAGCTACGAGCTCAGCAAAGTAAAGAACACAATGCACAGGTCATTTAGCTCAATTGCTGATATGTTCTGTGTCAAAGAGATCAGGAGAGTTTTTAATGTAAGTTGGTGAAGCGGCACAAGCGAAATTGATGGGAAACATTGTAATAAAATTATTCCCTGGATGAATTGCTTCTCTATAGTGAGGTTTATGACATGAATGTTGTGGATGAAATGTGTAGAGTAGATGTATAATCTTTTATGGTGGGTATATTCTCTCAAATTTGTTAATGACTATAGTGACTAGATTATATACCAAACCTGCAATTGCAAAATAAACTTCTACGCATTGGTTTTGTTGCCCAAGAGAATTTGACTCTTGGGTAAAGAAAGTTTGGAGATTGCAAGGACTTGGGACCCAATTGAGGGAATATGCATGTATAGAGAGAATCATATGGGAGACGACTTCCATGTGGGATTGTGTTTTTATAGGTAAGTTCCCATATTAGTTTTATTATATGGGAGTATGTTTTGAGGCTAGAATAATGTGAAAAAAATGGCAAATAGCAGTTTTGGAGATGAAGCGACCCATGTTTAATAAACTGGGAAATGGAAGGTAGCAATTCTAGATGTCTGCATAGAAGGTAAAGAATTTGTGGCTACTCTTTGTGGTCTTGCCCTAGGTTGATCTTGTAAGAAGAATATGTCCACACAATATCCCCACTTGGATAACCAAGTATTGATTTTCAAGACAAATATATATAATTTGAAGGCTATTTATATGTGGTCTTTGCCTTTTTCTTGCTCGAGGTTCCATTGCTTGATATTATATTTCTCTTTATCACATTTGAGAGTTAAAAGATAACGGCCTCCTATTTCTTTAAAAAATAAAGTGTTTTTTTTAAACTACAAATATATCCTTAATGTAAATTAATTTTATTTTGAATTTTTAAAATAAAATAAGAATGCATATAATCAATGCTAAAGACGTGATAACACTTGTTATAACATTTAGAAGGAATCGAGTTTGGAAACATGTTTTCAATTATTGTGGAGGCTCTCAACAAAGTGATGAACTCTCAATTTTTAAAGTTCTTCATTAACGTAGATACTGAATTTTTCACGTAGTGTTACAAATCTTTCTTTGGCTTTTTGAGAATGTTTATATTTCTTCGTTTTGTTTGGAAGTAAAATAATGTATGGATTGAAAAGGAAGAAGAGAATTTTGGAGAATACAAGTTTTTTTAGAGATTTAAATGCTTATATTTATTGTTGAACATTGTTTATAAATAGTTATTTAGTTGATAATATTACCTTCGAAAAGCATTGATCATTGCCCATTCTTTTGTCAATGTTTTTGTCATTCTAGACTTTATGGCCGACCTAGACCTTTCACAAGTTATCAATAAAGAAATATTTTTATGAAGATGTGGTACAAGCAAACCCACATTTGGAAACAATACCACTAATTTCTTATCAATAAGACATGGTTTTTCAATGAGGCCATGGTCTTTTTTGCTTCAATAAGCCAATCCACATTTGGAAACATTATCACGTATTTTTTTTATTTGGGTGAAATTACCTTATATCTTTTTTTGGTGGCTATTAGAAACCACTTTGGATAAGTTCAAGGTTAAGATAATGAGAAAGAAACTCTTCAATTTAGGTCTGAATCTATTGAAATGGGTTTAAGAAAAACATCTTAATTTATGTCTAAATCAATTGAAATGGATTTAAGTTAGAGTATATCAAAAAATAATGGATGCTAAGAATAATAGCTAGGTACAACTATTGCATTATAAATACATTGGGTTTTTTTGAAAGCCTTGAGGCTGGATGTAATGTACCTTGGGGGTATGATATGGGGTACCTATGTAAATACCCAACGAGATAATGTATATAATGTGGCCATAATCATGGAGTAGGCCCACTTGGTAGTTGGTGGATAATAAAAAGGCCCATAATGTGGTGGATATTCTTGAACATATTTCGGATGTACAAAACTTCCATATTCCTACAAGAAAGCCTCCAATGCTTACTCCTTAACATCCAATATATACTCCCTTGCAATGGTATCCATATTCTAAACCTTTATATACCATATCCAAGAATGAACATAGATTCTAGTTGGAAAGGGATGTCAGAAATCTAGAACAACAAATCACATATAACAAGGCCTTGTTAAGGGGAATGTTGAACTCCCTTTCTAGTGATAAAAACGAACTGATAGAGAAAATAGTAGAATTAGAGATTGAGGAAGATCTT
Source organism: Larix kaempferi (assembly GCA_027924585.1). Lineage (NCBI taxonomy): Eukaryota > Viridiplantae > Streptophyta > Pinopsida > Pinales > Pinaceae > Larix > Larix kaempferi. The sequence goes on from BSBM01000361.1 coordinate 21,822,494, forward strand.
GAGTATCAAGACCTATTAGAATTTATTGCGTCGAGAGGCGCTCTACAGCCCAGTATGAGGGAGATCTTGTAACATGTGTCGTGTGTCGAGTGTTTGTCAAGTGTTTGCCGAGTAACAAAATAATACAAAGTAAACAAAAAATAATAATACAAAGTAAAAAGTAATAAATATTATGTCGGCCATAAACAAAAAAAAAATACAAAGTAAAAAGTAAATATGAGACTTAAACTAGAGACTTTAGAGCTTAAGATTAGGTGGTAAATATTATGTCACCCATAAACAAAAAAGAATAATACAAAGTAAAAAGTAAATATGAGACTTAAACTAGAGACTTTACTTTTTACTAAATTAATACAAAGTAAAAAGTAAATATGAGACTTTACAGTGTTTGTCGAGTAACAAAATGATACAAAGTAAACAAAAAGAGCTATTCAAGGAGAGGTTTGCACCTCGGGAGATTTGATCCCTCTCGACGCTTGATAGAGCCTAGGATTTGGATCTAGGCTGGTTTAAACTACAAATATATCCTTAATGTAAATTAATTTTATTTTGAATTTTTAAAATATAAAATAAGAATGCATATAATCAATGCTAAAGACGTGATAACACTTGTTATAACATTTAGAAGGAATCGAGTTTGGAAACATGTTTTCAATTATTGTGGAGGCTCTCAACAAAGTGATGAACTCTCAAATTTTAAAGTTTTTCATTAATGTAGATACTGGATTTTTTACGTAGTGTTACAAATCTTTTTTTGGCTTTTTGAGAATGTTTATATTTCTTCGTTTTGTTTGGAAGTAAAACCAACATAGATCCATCTTAAACCCGTATCTATCAAGCACCGAGAAGGATCCAATTTTTTGAGGTATATTTCTTTTTTTAAATTTTAACTCAAGAAATTTGATCTCTCTTGATTGATAGATCCGGGTTTAAGTTTTAAGTTTTTATTTTAACGAACATCTATTTTTTAATTACTTTTCATAATATTTTATTTATGAACCAACATGGATTTTTTTTTAAAATACTTTCCATAATTTTTTATTTTATGAGCTGACATGAATTTTTTTAATTATTTTGTTACAAACGTTACATCACGTTACAACATCTCCCCCATACTTTTTTTTAAATACTTTCCATAATTTTTTTATTTTATGAGCCGACATGAATTTTTTCAATTATTTTGTTACAAACGTTATTTTGTTACATACATTACATCACGTTACAACATCTCCCCCATACTGGGCTGTAGAGCAGCTCGTTTCACTCAGTGCAATAATGTATGGATTGAAAAGGAAGGATACAATTTTGGAGAATACAAGTTCTTTTAGAGATGTAATTGCTTATATCTATTGTTGAACATTGTTTATAAATAGTTATTTAGTTGATAAGATTATCTTCTGAAAGCATTGATCATGGCCCATTCTTTTGTTAATGTTTTTGTCATTCTAGACTTTATGTCCGACCTAGACCTTGCACAAGTTATCAATAAAGAAATATTTTTATGAAAATGTGGTATAAGCAAACTCACATTTGGAAACAATACCACTAATTTCTTATCAATAAGACATGGTTTTTTAACGAGGCCATGGGTTTTTTTGCTTCAATAAGCCAATCCACATTTGGAAACATTATCACTATTTTTTTTTATTTGGGTGAAATTACCTTATACCTTTTTTGGGTGGCTATTAGAAACCACTTTGGATAAGTTCAAGGCTAAGATAATGAGAAAGAAACACTTCAATTTAGGTCTGAATCTATTGAAATGGGTTTAAGAAAAACATCTCAATTTATGTCTAAATCAATTGAAATGGATTTAAGTTAGGGTATATCAAAAAATAATGGATGCTAAGAATAATAGCTAGGCACAACTATTGGATTATAAATACATTGGGTTTTCTTGAAAGCCTTGAGCCTGGATGTAATGTACGTTGGGGGTATGATATGGGGTACCTATGTAAGCAGCCAACGAGATAATGTATATAATGTGGCCATAATCATGGAGTAGGCCCACTTGGTAGTTGGTGGATAATAAAAAGGCCCATAATGTGGTGGATATTCTTGATCATATTTCGGATGTACAAAACTTCCATATTCCTACAAGAAAGCCTCCAATGCTTACTCCTTAACATCCAACATATACTCCCTTGCAATGGTATCCATATTCTAAACCTTTATATACCATATCCAAGAATGAACATAGATTCTAGTTGGAAAGGGATGTCAGAAATCTAGAACAACAAATCACATATAACAAGGCCTTGATAAGGGGAATGTTGTACTCCCTTTCTAGTGATAAAAACGAACTGAAAGAGAAAATAGTAGAATTAGAGATTGAGGAAGATCTTGAGTATCAAGACCTATTAGAATTTATAGAAGAGAAGGCTTTAGAAATGATTCTAGATGATGAACAAAAAACTTTAGATTCATGCCTATTATATATGGGAAATTTGAAAATGAATGGGTTTTGTTGCCACCTTATACACACCTTCGGTATCATGGCATAAATCTTCAAGCCATTGGGTGTGTCCTTGGGGGAAAGTCAGGAGTCAAGTTTGTTGTCACTTAACACTTGACTCCTCTACTTAGGGCAACTCCTACTGAAGCCAAGGGGGTGGTCCCTAAGAAAAAATTAAGGCTTATTACGTGAAGTTACTTAAAGTAAATCTATGAGTTTTGAAAGTACCGAAACAAGAGAGCAACCACAACATAAAATTAAAGCAGCAACATGCAATATCATCATCCATGACATATAAATTCATTTAGACATATGATTGTAAAGTAGACTAGTGTCATAGTAAGTTAATTAATTTATCTAAAGGGAACTGTTGTGCAGTGCTTCTTGATAGTTTTAATTATTATGGATGAGTGAAATAAGGTGGGTTAATTCTTGTTTGGCCCATTTATCCTCTTATCCTTGCTAGTAAGTGAAAAACAACTATACCAGGTGTCCAACATGGTGAGACATAAAGTTTGCTTAGAGTAGCCCCTTAACTCCTTGGTATTGTTCAATGCAAACCCCTTACTATGAAAATAAAACTTAAGTGGATTTTCCTATTAAACTAGCCACTAGTATCCCATTTCTGATTGTTCCACAGATCGTGCAAGCTTGCAATGGATAAGAGCATACTAGGGATAAAACCGAGGTTCATTACACTTGCCATGTCCTTTATGCTTTTCAACTTGTCTTCAAAGATTTCGTCCCTCAGATCTTTGAGCTCCAGATTCATACTCTACCATCTACTGGTTCCGAGAGTTTGCATTTTGACTTGTTTGCTCTCCACCTTGATGACTGCAGACTTGAGCTCGTTTAGATCTGCCTGGATTTGAAAGAGGCGAGTTTCTAAAGTGGAGGACGAACTGGATGCCATATCTAGACCCGATCTGCTCCCTTCCAATTCCTTTGCACGCGGTCTGAGAGAAACTCAGCGTTTCCTTCAGCAAATTACAACGATTATTGATGGAGGTATTTGGAAACTGTTGTCTGATATAGGCACGAGCTTTTGACTTCATCTGATTTTTGGGAGGATTCTTATCGATTTCCTGAGATTTCCTTTGCTGGAAGTAGATTTACCTTGCTGGAGATGGATATTCCTGGAGGACGCCGATTGGAGGCCATTTCCATTGATATCAGACCCAGTACATGGAGAACCATGGACATGATACAATCTCTGGTGCATATTTGTCTTACTCCTGCACTTTGTGCTTCTCGAAATACTCAGGGTACTCGCCAGCGGAGGAAACGCTATGCTAAATGAAAACGAGATTCTCATATGGCTTTCCTGGTAAAATCTGAAAAGGACAACACCGCTTGTACTAAGGTATGGGCACGTGATTGATGGTTCCATTTAGACTGAGGGCTCCATTGCTCAACTGGACTCCCAAATTCGCTTCCTGATCTGCTAATTGGTTGAGTTGCCGGAGGACATGGAAGAACTTCAATTCTTCGAAAGCTTGCATCTGTAATGTGACTTTCCTGTAGAAGTGGGTCAGCTCCATATTATTTGGGGCCTTCTTCAGGATGAGAGCTTGGATGGTAATTCGGGAATCACTTATAATAGTGAGCTTCTTAATGGAAAGCATTCTTGCCTGAATAAGACCCTGCCAGATAGCGAGGATTTCAGCAACATTGTTAGTTTTGTTGCCCAGCCCCCAGGAGAAGTTGAGAATAATCCTCCCGGTATTGTCTATCAGAAATCCTCCACTTCCCGCAGGCCCTGGATTTCCCTTCGAGGCCCCATCCACCTGCAGAATGTGCTCATTCAAAGAGGATCTCCATTTGATAAACTCCCGCTCTTCTAACCTGATTTCCCACGGATCATGATGCTTCGTAGAGAGCTTGATTCTAGTGAGAATTGATGGGTCTAGCTCATGGAACCAGCTATGCTCCTTATAGTCTGGGGTGGATTCATTAGATAATTTTGGATTTGAAGTAACCAGCTCCCCAATCAAGGCCTTCACTTTGGTTGCAACTTGGGCCGGAGTACGTGCTTTTTCCCGAAAAATTCTGTTGTTACGTTCCAGCCATACTTTCCAGCAGAATATTTTAGGAACCCACATCCAACACATTTTAATCAGCTTCAATCTAGAGAGGGGAAAGGGAGCTAAATCGGACCAATAAGCAAACAGGAGAAGATGGAAGGGGGGAGAGTCAGGTTCAGCTAAGCAAGAAGAATGTTCCAAAGATCAATAGCAAAAGGGCACTGTAAAAACAGATGAATCGAGTTTTCTTCATGGCTAGCACAAAGAGGGCATCTAGAGGGCCCCTCCCAACCTCTTTTTAGGAGATTATCCTAGGTTAAAATTCTATTGTGCAAAAGAGACCAACAAAACAGATCGATTTTGGGAAGACAGGGGTGAAGCCACAGATTCCTCCAAACCATGGGATCCAGAGCAGCCCAAGGAATTACTTTAAGGGCTGCGTAACCAGCAGCAGCAGAGTACCTACCAGAGGAGGAGCCCCATCCTCTTTTATCCTTCAGCTTAGAAGACGTGGGGGAGAGACCTTGAAGAGCATCTAGGAGAGAGCGAGCTTCAAAAACAAGAGGTTGCGGGACAGGCCCCTGGTCCCACTTGATCCAAGAGTCATCCGGACCCCACCTGGAAAGATCCCAAAGGGAGAATTTGCTGGTAGAGTGAAGCCAGTTTTTAATGTTCTCCAATCCTTCCGAGACTTTGAGAGGAGGCTGTCCTAGAATGGAGTCTTCCCAAAACTTTATTTTGGCGCCATTTCCCGGAATCCAAGTAAGGTTGGAAGAGATCATGTTCAGGGACTTAAGACAAAGAGCGAGGATTGGGGAGCCTTTCCTAGTCCTTGGGGGGTGGTCCAGGCACCTCTCTTTGTGACCTCTGAAGTACTTTGTTCTCAACGCTTTGGAGCTCCAAGTGTTTTTCCCCCTGATCATTTTCCACAGAATCTTTCCTCCCATGGCTAAATTCTGAGTGGCCACATCTTTGATTTGCAGCCCTCCTTCCCATTTTGGGGCTTTGATTTTATTCCATCTTACTAAGTGCATTTTCCTTCCATCGTTCCTTCCCCCTTCCCAGAGGAATTTTTTCAAAAGCTTGTCAATTTCTAGCACTATTCCTTTTGGGGCTAACATGAGCGAGGCTTGTTAAACTAGAAGGGATGCTAAAACAGAGTTTATGAGAACAAGTTTACCAGCTTTGTTCAGCCAAGAGGCCCCCCACGACATTATTTTGCTCTTGAGTTTTTCCAACAGGGGCATCCAAAGGCTCTTTCTAGGGGCGTCTTTCACAAGAGGAATTCCGAGGTATTTTATGGAGTCCCACCTGGAGGTTCCGTCCATGTTCAGCGTTCTGGAAATCTCTGTCATTTCGATAGGGGGGCAGTTCCAACTATAGATTTTGCTTTTCCTCAAAATGATTTCACTTCCAGATGCCTCTGTGTAGACATCCAACTCATTTTTGAAGGATCTGGCCGTGGAGAGATTTTCCCGGCCCATGAGAAGGGTATTGTGAGCGAACTGGGCATGGTTCATTCTCTTCACTCTAGGGGAGATTGAAAGCCCCATTAGATATTGCTGTTGGGTTCTCTTGTCAAGCTGGAAGCTGAGGACCAAGGCTTGAATTACACAGAGCAGGGGGGATAATGGGCAACCCTGCCTTAGGCCCCTGGATGCATGGAAGAAGTTGGCCGGTCTCCCGTTCACCAATGGGGCGATCCAGGGCCCTGAGATGCAAGCTTTGATCCAGTTGACTAACTGGGGATGGAATCCCATTTTTTCCATAACATCAAACATAAATTTTAAACGAACTCTGTCAAAAGCATTAGCAAGGTCTAGCTTGACTATCATACCTTTTTCTTTCCGTTGACAACTTGAATGGATTGCCTCTTGGACCAGGATGATGTTGCTGGATTTGTCTGCCCTGTATGAAGCCCCCCTGATTCTCCGGAATGATCATAGGGAGGATTTTTTTTAATCTGTTTGCAATAACTTTGGTGATGATTTTATACCCCGTGTTGCAGAGCGAGATGGGCCTGAATCTAGAGAAATTTTGGGCGCCTTTTTCTTTAGGAATTAACGCCAAAAAATAGGAGTTTGTGCTCCCTCCGATTTTGCTGCAGTTCTAGGATTTCTTCACCATTTTGACCAAATCCTTCTGAATGATGTCCCAACATGCTGTGAAGAATCTTGCCGTGAAGCCATCAGGCCCTGGAGCTTTGTCAGGGTTCATTCCGTGAATGGCTTTTCTTATCTCCTCGGTTGAAATTGGAGCCATCAACCTGCAATTGTCTTCCTCATTGATCAGCGTGGGGATCTCAGAAAGGGGGTATCGATCCAATAGAGGGGGCGTGTCCATTTTTTCGGTGAACAGATATTTAAAGAAAGTGTGGGCCGCAGTCTTAATCTCCTCAAAATTGTTGATCGAGTGGTCCTGGAAATGAATTTCTCTAATGTTATTGTGGTTCTTTCAAGCTTCTGCCTACTTATGGAAGAAAGTGCTATTTTTATCGCCCTCTTGAAGCCAGAAACAGCGTGATTTAATTCGCCAGTACTGCTCTTCTCTTCTCAGCGCTGAGTGAAGGGCATTTTGAAGGTCGATTTCCTCATTTATCAGCTCCGAGGTGATCGTGGACTCCTCCATGAGTAGCTGGTGATTTCCTAGAACTCGTTGGGCTTGCAATCTTTCAGAGATTGGGGAGGGCTGGGTCTTCGCCCAGGATTTCAAAGCAACTTTCAATCTTCTCAATTTCTCTTCCCAAATGAAGAACGGCGAACTAGAGACTGCCTTTCGCCAAGTTTCCGAAACCAGATCTAGGAATCCTTCCATGGAGACCCAGAGGGGGCTAAATCGGAAGGGAATGGGCCCCAGCTTTTCTCCAGTGGTCAGAGAAAGAGAGATAGGCTTGTGGTCTGAGATGCAGGCCTGAGGGATTTTAGAGCTGGAAAATAGGCCAAGCGTTAGGAAGGACGAGTGAACCAGAAAACAATCCAGGCGGGCAGCAATATGTCCCGGACCAACTCTTTTATTTGTCCACATGAATTTGCCTTTGTTGGGTTTGCTATCTTCCAGATCCCAGCCTGAAATGATATCTTCTACCCACTCCCATGCCGGATCTCTTACAGGGGAGCCTCCTTTCTTTTCCGAGAGTGCCAGGGTGACATTCATATCTCCAGCAAGCACCAGGTTGTCATGCTGGTTTGCTGTAAGGAACAAGTTCAGCGAGTCCCAGCATTCTCTTTTTTCTGACAGGAGGACCGGGGCATAGATGTTGAAAAGGCTGATTTGCTGCCCCGAGTCTCGGTGCTGCAATTTTGTGAAAATTCAATGGGTGGTACCATAATCCTCGAGCAGATCTAGCGTGGAGGAGTTCCAGAAGGTGGCTATCCCTCCTGAGGCTCCCCTGGAGCTGACTGCTCTTCCTTCTTCTTTTTTCCAAAACTTTTTGCTAGCCTGAATGGTCTCAGGCTCCTCCATCTTCGTCTCCTGGATTAGAAGGATCTCTGGGGAATTCATTCTGACTAGATATTTGATTGCTTCTTCTTTGGACTTGCTTCCCATCCCTCTGCAATTCCAAGAGACGACCTGCATTAGGATTAGGAGGCTCCTTTCGGAGCCCTGCCTTTCTTTGAGGATCTGGTTTCCATCATGTCCGGGATGGTTTGCTGGACTCCTGCTGTTACATCTCTATACGATTTCTCCTCCCTTTTTTTCTGGTCTGGCTTCCTTCCTCTTGGAGTCCTTTCAGGCGTTCCAACCGAGCTGCTGGTCTCAGTGCCCCCCCCATCGGATTCAGCTCCAGTTTCAGAGCCTATAATGATATTTTCTTCATCCAATTTCAAAGCTTCTTTTGCTATCGAGTCATTCTTGTTCTTGGCTGGGTTTTCAGAAGAAGACGCTGAGTGAGGTGCTATCTCTATACATTCCTTCTCCGGTTCCTTTGGTGGAGCTGTATCTTTTACCAAGGGCTCCTTCGAAGGATTCGCATTCGCCTGAGGCTGATTCTGCAATTGATCAGGTCTTGTATCTTTGGCTTTTGAGCCTGGTTTGTTAATCTTAACCTTTTGCCATCCTTCATTTTCTTCCTTATCCAGGGTTTGGTTTTTTGGGCAATTCCTCTGAAAATGCCCGTGCTCTTGGCAGAGTCTACATTTAAACGGAAGATGTTTGTAGTCCACTTTCTGGAAGTGAGTCCAAGTGCCCACCTTTAGCTTCACTGCCTCTGGTAGCCCTTCTTCGAGATTCACTTCAACACAAATCCTGGCACAGTTATAGATGGTCTTATTGTCTGCCTTATCAACGAACTTTCCTATTCCATTGTCGATCATCTGCAACGCTTCAAAATTCCAGCAGTGGACCGGCAGGTTGGGAAGCCTGACCCAGACTGGCACCTCCTTAGGCAGATCCACCGAGGGATCAAAGTCTGGGGTCCAGCGATTAAGATACAGTCCCTGTGAACCCATAAAGTATGGGCCGTTCCTAAAGATGAGGTCTTTATCCTCCTTATTTATAAATTCAAAGAGAAAGTATCCACTGCTCAGGGGGTAGCAGGTGAATCCTTGTTTTAGATGCGGCTTCCAATTTCTTTGAATCCAGTCGTCGGTGGTATTTGCTGAAGGCCAAAGCCCCATAAATTGGCCAACCAGACCTCTTTCAGATAGAGCAAGAGCAATCTTTACCGTAGTTGTCTCTGGGAAGGCGATTTCAGGAATATCTGCAAGTTTTTTGATGAATTTTGGGACCAAGGGAGGAGCTTTCCTCTTCCCACCGCCAGCAACAAGCCTCCGAAACGCGTCCATCTCAGCAAGAAGGGGGGGAGGAAGGGGATCCTCTCCCCCAGAGGCGGCCATAGCTGCGCCTGAAACCCTATCCAATGCGCGCGCCCAGCCACAATCGAGCTCAGCTCAGCGCGACATGCTGTTTTGGCCTTCTGTTAGCTTGCTCACTGTAAATTTGTTATACGAGGGGATCTTCTTGTCTTATATAGTTACCCATTTGTGTTCAAGCAATTTACTAGCATACAATTTTAATGTTTTCCTTGCACATAAAAATTACCAGGATTTGTTATTTATGTTGGGAGAGTTTTTGAAAAATTCACTCAACACTACTCTGATTAAATGGGTATGTTACATATGGTATCATAGAAACAAGTTAAAAACACTTGGGCCAAATTGGGCTCAGTCGGAGGAAGCAAGATGTGTTGGGAGAACTAGCAAGAGAACTCCAGCTAAAATGATGCAACAAAAAATTCATTTCCAAGGATCGGCAAGAGGTAACCGACAAGACGTCCTGGAATTGTAAGTAAGTGTGTTTCCTTGCTGAAGCATTATAATGACATAGCATTGTCTATGTATGAGCATGGTGTATGTTTCACCACGTATTTGACAAAAACTAGTCGATGAATGTCGCATCATACTCAAAAAAAAAAAAAAACTAGTTTTATTGAAAGACAAAAAAAAATCTTTAAAAGGGTTAACATAGTTGGACTTTGGAGTTAATGTTTTAGGAAATAAATCCTTGTAAGATAAAAGAAAAGGGCATATCGAAAGTTTTCCTAGTTGTAAAGACTTAGAGGTGATGTATATGCTAAACTAAAGAACTCTCCTAAATCTGCTAATTTGATAGTTCGAATGAAATGTTTATTACCTTCTCTACTGTTGTTACCCTTCAACTTCAACAAATAGTTTAGTAAGTGAGTACACTTGATATTTTTGTGATAATTTTACATAACTATGTAAAATTGATTAACCCAATAAGGTAAGACTTCCAAATATAAAATTTTATATGGACAATCTAAGCAACATAGATTTGTAAAAAGATCTATTAAGTTTTGTTTAAAACTAAGTTTTAAAGTCCATTAAGAATTTAGAAAATTTGGGATGGACTTGGGTTTTCAACGGTTGAGTTCTTTTTCGTCATATAAAGTTATTTTTTTTCTTGAAAAAGTTTATAAATTTATAATGTTGTTGACATTAATAGTAAATGTTGTAAAAGTGCATGCTGCAGGAGGAGCCAACGTGAATAGGCATGTAACTGAGGTAATTAATATCTCCTAGTTATGAAGGAAGCCTAAGTATGTTGATGATACAAATTCCTTTACGTTACAAAGGCATCAACTAATAATTACAGTTTTTTTTTTTAAATATTTGCTAAAACCAATATTCCACAAGAAGTATGGCCTAACTAGACGAAAAGTATCTAAAATTCTTTGAACAAAAAAAATTAACTTTAATTAGTGTGAAGTTTCTATGACTAGGAAATTTTCAGATCATAAAGGAGAACAATGGTTAATAGTCTCCTTACTAATTAATTTCAAGATAGTACGTGATTGTCATAATGATGTTGTATGACATTGAATCACGCTTGTAACCTTGCCTGTAGGATCAACAAAATGAAATGGTTATAATTACTTAAAAGGTATACATGTGTATTTTAAGAAGTTAATAGGATGCATATGATGAAAATGCATGAGTTCATTTTATATATATTCCTTATTTCAGTGATCTCTACTGTGGAAGTTGGGATACTTGAGTGGTTGTTATAAAAGTTTTGTTCGAGAGTTATGAGGTAGAAGTATAAGTTATGTGCACGGGCACCTTGACTACCTATTTCTTTTTTATATATGGGTTTCATAAGATGTTGAGTGTAGTACTAATATGTGTTAATACAAGTCAACTTGTACCTTGGCATAAGAGGGTCATATAATAAGGAGGTATGTGGATGCCCTTATAAAGGTATGTGATTATCTTTATAAAAGTGTGCAAATATATATGTGTGTGTGTAAATAATGCGTTGTTACTTACATGATGTTAGTGCGTACAAGGAAAAGTTGTATAATTAAAATAGGAATCGTATGAGAAATGGAAAGATATAGCGTCCTTCCAAATAAGTTATGAGACTAAATAAATTAGGGTTTAACCCTAGTCTCTAGATTTCATGAGAAGGAAGGAAGTTACCGATAAAATAAATCTCACTGGTTCTTATTATTTGTCATGAATTATTTTGTTATTTGATTATACTGTCTTATGATGATGTGGTGTATTGTGTCTTGGTGGCATATTTCGGGTTTAGGTTATTACCGATATTAGTATAAAGATGAATGAGTTACTTTGAAGTAAAACATATGATCATGGAAATTCTCCTTGTGAGATAATTATTCTGATGTATATTGATAGTTTATTGATCATCAGAGTTTATAGTTTGATTATTTTCTTATGAGGTTGGTGAAAACTGGATATGACTAAAGTGTATATGAATGAATGAGGTATGAAACGTATTGTATTACAACTTTCATATATGAAAATCCATGAAGATGAAGTTGGCATAGTTAAAAGTTGTAACATGAAGAGGGTTACTTATTATGTCAAAGTTAAGAAAGAAACACCTATATGCTTAAAAGTGAGTTACCATGAGTAGGTAAATAGGATATAGACCTTTATTAATATAAGATGGTTTTGTGATGAATAGAGGTATTTGACATTTCTAACGTGGGTACATACCAGTTTTGTTGTTTTACTCACAAAAACTTAGTAAGAAAAGAATGTTTATTTTAAATAATCAAGTATAGATATTATAGTGTGAAGGATGATCTTCTTATTTTTATGCATAGGAAAAAGATCTTCTTACAAATATTTTATTTTTGTTACTAACAGGTGAATTTGGCAAATGGTCAAATTTTTGTGGAGCTTGTGGAAATGCAAGAGCATAAATATTATGCATGGTAAAATAAGGTGGTGAGAATTTTAAGATCCACATCACAACTGTTATTTATTCTTTTAAATTTTGATAATTATTGTTGAATAAAGAACTTGACCCAAATTGGTCAGAGTAATCGTATGGTTACAAAGTGTAATATGACGAAATAATTGATTAATTTGAAAGAGATTTTTCTAGACTCAATCAAGGAGGCTTGAGGGAAAATAAATTCCGGGACTCAAGCGAGAAGGCTTGAGGGGAATTATGTAAGAGTGCAGTAATGGCACTGAAACACTCCCTAGAAAAATCAGGGAGTTGACGGCCGCCAGGATTCTCCAGGGAATCGGTTGGCTGTAAAGACCTAGGCAAACTATAAGAGAATGCATATGCGGGAGGCAGGACGCTTCTTAGTATGCATGAGAGAAAGGATTGCTGCGTGAGAACTGAGGTGTTAGGAAAGAATTTCCAAAAGGATTGCTGTGAGAGCACTGAGGTGTTAGGCAAGAATTCCGAAAGGATTGTTGCGTGAGCACTATGGTGTTAGGAAAGAATTTCTGGAAATAAGTAAATGATGTGTTTTGGTTAAGTTAACAGTCTACATTATTGGAGCGCTGGATTTATGTGTGCTTGTGATAATAAGCGCCCAAACAAAGACTAAACGATATTGCATGAATTGCTAATGCTATGTTGCAATGACAGATATAACAATAAAACACATATTAATGATTATCCGGTAACTTGACTATTGGATATCTTTATGTGTGAATGTTATGCCTCAAGGACGACGATGAATGATAAATGTTAAATGTTCACTGTTTGAAATTTTGCGAAAATTATGATGCTAACCCATGAATGAAAGAGATGTCTACCCCAAGTTGAGGACTAGTAAAATGTCCACGTATTAGAGGTAAAAGAATTCCTACAAAAGGATAGTTAAATTTGCATTCCTTATGAGTCCCTCGAATATTTGAAAATAATCCTATATCATGTATGCTTGCGTTGTTCCATGAATTGCAAAGGTTATGTTGTGAAAAAGGGCTCATGGTTTAGGTTTCTGAGTTTGATTATGAATTAATGAGGTGTTATAATGAACATTTTTTTTTGGAGTCTTGGTTTTACTACATGAAATGCAGGTTATGGGTGATAGCGACTTGCGGAAACCATGAAAATTCAAAAAAATAAAGATCACGAAGCTAGCAAAGAATAACTAATGAAGGCCGAGCAAAGGAAACCAAGAATGGAAGACAAACGGTTGAAAAGAAAGAACACCGAGGATGGTGTTATTCATAAGGGGGAAATGATGTAACATCCCTCTTAAGTACCATATTATTTTTTAAAATTTTAGTGTAAATTGTAATTGTTTCTGGTGAGGAGCTCAAATCCAAAAGCCCCACCAGTAAACATGGTAGGTATTGTGGTTTAATTCCTAAATTTGTAAATTAAGGAGACTAAATATGGTTACACAACTAGACGACGGACAACTGAATCCGCTAGGGGAAAAGGTAAATAGTTGGAAAGCTATGATATTATTAATAGGTGATCTCATACTTCCTCAAATACTAAAAGAAAGGTGGGAATCCATTTGATGGCATAAAGTCTAGTAATTATTCTAGGAAGAGTAGCATTGAACTACAGATTAATAAGGCACACCTATACCTTATTTTAGCCCGAAGATAAGTATTTTTCGTTAATGCTTTCTCTAGAGGACTTCTAGAAGAAGTAAATCCTTAAGGATAAGGATATATCTATAAGATATATATATATTAACCAATACATCTTTTGGCTAATACATTTATTAAAGGAAGGACTTAAAAATATTTGTGCATAGATACCTAGAGCGCCTTCTACCTACTTATGAAAAATGGATTATATATATATATATATATATAATAATTGGTGATTTTAGGGAGTCCACCGATGACTAGTTTGGCTGATTATCTCCCTACTTATGAAAAATGAAATATATATATAGATATTCTACTTATGTTAAAATAAGTAGTGACTTTAGGGAGTCCACCTATGACTAGGTTGGTTGGCTATCGAAGAAATTAAGATCCTATATAATGTATATTATATTATATACATATAAAGGAACCATAACTAATGGGTAGCAGGTTTTTAGAACTGACATAGGGAAAGTAATTTCCTTCTTAAACCAATATGGTGAGATGCGCTAAGATTGTGGAGACACCTTGCTCAATTTAAGGAACAATTGTTGTTGCCATGTTCCTTAATTTACGCTGATTATTATTAAGAAGATCCTTTGGGAAGCTCGGTTTTAAAACAAACCAACTCCCACGATTTTTTCGGGGACTCCTATGCGATACTTTAAAGGAGAAATGCCTGGAAAGGAGGGCAGGATTCCCTCTCAGGAAACCACCAAAACAAGAAAAGCAGGAATTTTGGAGGGACAGATCGTGTGAGTTGGTTCCTAAGTGAGATTTTATGATTACTAAGTTATCACCCTTGTTGAATATAAAAACCCTTCTATGGGAAGGAGGAAAGGGGGGGGGAAACAGAAAGAAAGGGTGCGGTTACTAACAAACATTATTCTCTGCGAGAGGAGAGGGAAGAATCCTGCAGTAGAATTGGTTCGAAAAACAGCTTCATAGTGACGACAATGCAGATTGAGGTCAGCATCAATAATTGGTAGGATACCTTGTTGTACCAGAGGTAAGGATTTCTGCGTACCTCTGCTTTCGGTAGTCAACAAAGAAAATGTGAAAGGATCCATGTATGGTAGGATCTATTACCTAAGCTGTGTTTTATTTTATCAAAGTTGAATCCCTGAACTAAATCGCATCGAGCGATCAATAGGAAGTTTTCTGTCTATTGTTATCAGCGCATAAGTGTGTGATCCTTATACGCTAGTGGTCCGAATCTATTTACCTGAGTTGTGCTTCCTCTTCCAAGTTGAATCCCTGAACTAAATCGCATCAAGTGATTGGTAGGAAGTATTCTATTTATGGTCATTAAATCTGTGTGTAGTAGGAGGGAAATGGGATATCTCTGAGTCTGTTTGCATTAGGAGTGGATCTCTGTGTATGGGTTTAAATCTAATCATGGTAATAGGGAGATGTGATACCTGTGATTCAAATAAGGGATCCCTGCTGATGATAGTTAAATATGCTCATCACTTTGAGGGAAGTGATTTCCTAGGGATGCAACACTTTTGTGTAGATTCTAGCATAAACGCCGAGAGTGGAAACCTGGTTGAGTTTCTTGTGTGTCTGTAATTTCTCTGCTGTGAGGGAATCTGTGTAGATGGTAACTCATAGTTGAACCTTGTGGTTCTTTTCCTTTTATCTGTGTAATGCGTTTGGCACTTTGCCAGTGGGATCGATATCCTTGAGATCCTTCTTTTGTGTCACGACGATACGTTTCAGAACACTAACGTTGAAATCATTATCTGTGGGTCATAGCGCTACTTAAAGGTTGAAATCGATTTTGTGATTTGAACCCCGGATTTTAGTCCGTTGTGATGGGAGGCGACCAAGTTCCCTTTTTAACTTAATCTTGAATCCTGACATAAATTCAAGATATATACTTTTAATAGAGCAGATAGATTACTGAAGAAAACTCAGTTATTTTTTCTTAGTTCAGAGTTGTGAATGTGAATCGTTTCGAACCCTGTCGAGTTTAAATGTGGGCCACTCTGTATTTATGTTTAAATATATGTTATATATATACCGTAAAATGGATGCTAGGGGAGGATAGTCTAAAAACACAAATGCTATTGAAATGGGTTATGTACTTCAATATTGGATGAGTACCTTGAAAGAACCCTGCTGATTTTATTCTAGACTTTTGTCATAGTTTAATGTAGGCATTGGGCGTCTTGAGAATGTTCTCTTTTGAGAGATGCTTTGAGGAAATGAAAGGTAAATTTTGTATATATTTGCGTGGCAGAATGTAAATTTTGTTCTTGCTAATAAAATAAGATACGATGGTTTTGTGGACGTAGCCCAAGGATTGGGTGAACCACGTATATGTGTTTCTCTCATGTATGTATGATTATGATAGTTTAGTTGTTCATGTCTATGTGTATGCTTGTGTAAAATGATTCTTTGGTGAAAAATATTTTTGGTTGACTATGTTGTTCGTGTGATAATTACATAGATGTACTTGAATTTCGACAGGCACAATAAAGTTTACCATTATTGTGTAAGAATCACATGAGGATGTTCAAGGTAAATATGGAAAGCATTGATCATAAGTACATGTATTTAGATGACTTGTTTGTCTTATATAGTTACCCATTTTTGTTAAAGCAATTTACTAGCATATAGTTGTAATGTTTTCCTTGCACATAAAAATTACCAGGAGTTGTATAGGTATCACCTAACAATGAATGATAAAATGATTGGTATAAATGAGGGGAACTTTGATTAAATACCTTTGCATACATAAGCAAAAGCAATAACGATCAAATTAAACAGTTATGCATGTTGATTAATTGTATTTTATTAAAGAAAAATGCGACGGACATTGTTTCTTATCACGTCTAAAAGATTATTTATGTTGGGAGAGTTTTCAAAAAATTCACTCAACACTATTTTGATTAAATGGGTATGTTATAGAATTATAAAGAGAAATTGTGTGTTTTTCTCTCGAAAGGTTTTTCATGTAAATTTTTTGTTCCATGATCTACATATATGATTCTTTTCTTATGGTTGATGAATGTTTGAAAAAGTAAAAAAAAATGTCTTATACTAATCCCCCCTCTCTTAGTATAAGCGTGTGCTCAACATGAATAGTGAATTAAATACCATACCAATCCTCATGTCAATAACCAGATCAATAATATGCTTAACACTTAACACATGGATTCTAGTTGAGGTTAAAAAAGATCAGGTTTCCAAGATTCTCCAACAAGATTTCATTAAGTGATAGTTAAAATGGTGGATACATCAACATGGTGGAAATATTATGCGAGTGTGAGTTGTGTAATGAATTTATGTTGTGGAAGGGTATAGATTATTAGGGAATAAATGCGATCCAACCTGAATAGAGATGACTTTCGTCTTTTGATGTGACCTTAAATCTTCACGATTCACATCCATCCTCATCTAATATTCAAGATATAATAATCATTAAGAGCCTAAGCATTGGTTGTTAAGACATTGATGGATTTTTCAAAATTTAACCATTCTTTTGAAATTTTACAATATTTGTTGTCCAAATTAATAAATTACAAGTGATTTAAAAAATTCACATTTTTTTTAGAAGGGAAGCTTTATAAATGCCCTTCTAAATTGGGTTTGAATCCCTTGGAAGGATCCAATTTTTATCATTGTGTAATCCAATAGTTGAAATGGCAATATTGAGTGAAGTTATGAATAACATATTTTTTATATAAATATAAAATTCTTATTGCATAATGAAAAATTTAATTTAGTTATCGAATTTTTCAGCAAATTAAGATTATAGAAAACAGAGACTCCATTATAAGTTGTGGTAGTTTATAAGATGGAAAGACCTATTGTGAGATTTCATCCCTTAAAAAACAACATAGGTGATTGAGACGACATGCTCATCTCGCTTAAAAAACGTCCACATTTATATATATCTCATGACACAATTCGTAACAATCTAATTCTTGCACTAGGATCCCCTCAGGATAGAATCACTCTGAAGTCCGATATGTTGGATAAAAAATTTCACAACAGGTCTTTCCATTTTATAAAAAATAAAAATTAATTATGAAAATCATGACACATTTTTTTATATAAATATAAAATTATTATTATATAGTGAAAAAATTAATTTAGTTATCAAAATTTTCAACAAATTAAGATTAATTATGAAATGTGATGACTATAATTTAAGGGTTAAAATGGAAACATAAAATAAATCTATTAACATTATATATATATATAATTGTTGTTGCATAATGAAAAATATTTTTCATAATTTAAAACTATAAATGGAAGAATTCACTTATATATTCTATTGTAGATATTCTATCTCAATGTACAAACCTTAAAAGTTTGTGTTATTTTTGTTTGTTTTAAGTTGGTTAAGTTTGAAATTTTTTGGTGAGATGTATTTAATTAAAATTTATGTTAGATTGGAATTAGTGTTGAAATTTGATAGTTATTTTTATCTTTTAAATGAATTTTTTTTTTAAAGCTAGTATTTATGAAGTTTTGAACAGGTGACCTAACACAGGGAGTGCCTTAACATTACACCCATTTACCATTTCTACTTGAGTTTCGAACCGGTGACCTAACACAAAGAGTTCCTTAACATTACACCCATTTACCATCTATTCTATGCCACGTGGGCCAATTTGTGTTTCCATAAACTAATAACACAACAATTTTAGTATGACAAAAATGTAATAGTTTTTTTAAATAAGAAATTGATGATTGATTGGTTTCAAATATCTAAAGTAATAGAATCAAGAAATCAAAAAGTCACTTTCAATATAAATACAAATAAAAAGTGAAACAAGGCATATCAACTCATATTGACCTTCAATGTATGGAAATTATCAGCGAATTCAAAATTATGTATTCCACAAAGTAGCATACGATAAAATTAACTTAATGCAAATATCTTTAAGATTTTAAACATTTAAACATTGACCAAAGTTTATTATGTGTATTGAAATATATTTAAAATTTTCAAATTCATGACAATAAATTTAATTGTTAAGATAAGTGTGGAACTTTAACTAAAATACCTAATGCTTACCATGTAATTTAAATTTAGACAATTCAAGTATTCATTAATTGTTAATACGAAGTTAAACTAAAATAACAACATAAGTAATGAAACTCCACTATTTCTATGTTTTCCAAATCAAAACAATGTAAACATTGGTGAATCTTCAACCATATATATTTTTCATATAAATAAATATAAACTTTTTGATATAAATAAATCTAAACTCAAATGGATTAAGAAATAATGATTATGCAAAAGAATACAAAGTATTAAATGAACAAATAAAAAACACAATATAATACATTATAGGTTTATAGAAAATGATAGTAATGTGAAACAATCAATTTGTACTATAAAAAAAATAACAAGTAATGGTTTTGAAAAGTAAGAATAACATGTGGATCAAATGTAACCATATTAGAAGACAACCATAACACTTAGACAAAGATAGTTCAATGGTATGAGGATAGTGTGAACTATGAAATAGACCATTCCGCATGGAGAAAGACCAGGTCTTTGAATTGTTATTTCTTCACAATCCTATGTTTATTAAATTATTAGGGAGGATATTGATTGTTCACTTTATATATTTAAAATCTTGTAAAAATGTTGGATCGGGATGTAAGAGAAGAATCTCTAACACATAGATATGATGATAACAATTATGTAATTAACTTCTCTATAAGTTTCTTAAGAATCTCACCAAAACTTTAGAAATGTTTCTCCAACACTCAATGCTATAAAGGATTTGAGAACAAAATGAAAAACATCATTAATGCATGAAGGAAACCAAATTTCATTCCTTAAAAAATGATGAAAAACAATATATGCATATATAGTTCACATAATGGTGGTATCTACCTTCACATAATTATATTCCTTAAGAGGAGATGTATATGCCACACTCATTTAGAGATTGAGATTAAGATTCTACTTATTGGTTGCATATTGTTAACTAACCATTGCAAGTAATTTGTATGCTTAGAACTCTCTCAAGAAGATTATTTGCAAATTTTAGTATAAAAAGTAAAAAGTGGTATATACGTAATGAAGAATAACATGTGGATCAAATGCAACTATATTCCAAGACAACACAACACTTAGACAAAGATAGTTGAATGGTGTGCACCATGAAATGGACTATCATTTGCATTGGAGAAATACAACCTTTGAGTTGTTATTTCCTCACAATTCTATGTCTATTAAATTATTATTGAGGATATATTGATAGTTCACTTTCTCTATTCAAAGCCTTGTGAATTTGTTGGATCGAGATGTTAGAGGAGAATCTCTAACACATAGTTATGATAACAATTATGTTACCTTCTCTATAAGTTTCTTAAGAATCGCCTAAACATTAGAAATGTTTCTCCAACATTAAATTTACAAAGGAACTAAGAACAAAATGAAAAACAACATCAATACATTCAAAGGAAACAAAATTTATTCTTTAAAGAATGGTGAAAAACAATAGACATATTATAGTTCACAAGATGGTGTTGTATATCTTCACATAATGGTTCACATATAATTGTATTCCTTAAGAGGGGATGTGTATGCCACACTTATTCAGAGATTGAGATTAACATTCTCCTCATTGGTTACATGGTGTTAATTAATTGTTGCAAATAATTTGTAAGCTTAGAACTCTCTCAAAAATAATGTTTGTAGATTATAGTATAAAATTAACAAGTGGTATATAAGTAAAGATTTTGAAAAGTAAGATTAACACATGGATAAATTAGCAAGTGGTATATAAGTAAAGATTTTGAAAAGTAAGATTAACACATGCATATAGTGTAACCATATTAAAAGAAAACCATAATACTTAGACAAATATAGTTCGATGGTGTGCACAATGAAATGGACCATCATTCCCCATGGAGAAAGACTACCTTTACGTTGTTATTTCCTCACAATTCTATCTTTATTAAATTATTATGGAGGATATTAATTGTTCATTTTATAAATTCAAAACCTTGTAAAAATGTTGGAACATGGTGCTAAAGAAGAGTCTCTACCACATATATATCACCATAACAATTATATACGACCATAACAATTATCTTACCCTTTTTTTTTAAGATTCTTAAAAATCTCATCCAAACATTATAATTTTTTTGCAATATTCAATGTTACAAAAATCTCAAAACAAAATGAAGAACACCATAAATGCACGAAGGAAACCAAATTCCATTCCTTAAAAATGATGAAAAACTATATATATACACACACATTCACATAATAATAGTATCTATTTTCACATAATTTCATTCCTTAAGAAAAGATATATATGCTGCACTCATTCAAAGATTGAGATTAAGATTCTCTTTATTGGTTACATAGTGCCAACTGACCACTATAAGTTAATTTTATTCCTTAAGAAAAGATGTACATGCTACATTCATTCAGAAATTGAGATTAAGATTCCTCATTGATTGCATGGTGCCAACTAACCACTATAAGTAATTTGTTTACTTAAAAACCTCTCTTAAAAAGTTTTGAATTTGCATGTATCATAATCCAATGCAATAATACAACCTACCTTTTTATTGTACAACATCAAAAACAAATTTTTTTAATGCAATGATATAATCTAATGCCAGGATACGACTTTTTTGCTTATACTTTGATCATTTAGAAACTTTTTTCTTATACTTTTATCATTAAGTGATTGAATTAAGATTCTGCTCATTGGTTGCTTAGTGTTAACTAACAACTGCAAGTAATTTGCATGCTTAGAATTTTCTATAAAATTTTGACCACGCTTGTATTATAATTAAATATAATGATTTTTTTATACAATATCAAGAATAAATATATAAAATATATTTTTAAAATCTATTATGTCTTCTCTAAATTCTAACCAAGACATAAATTTATCACACAGTACAAATTTCACAATCTTAGATCTTTGATAATATGTAAATTTGACAAAAATAAATTTCCAGTGACAGTTTTAAGATGACAAAAGCCTCTCTGGATGCTCATTACTGAGAGTTGACTTGAGGCATATTTATTGAATTAATTTATGATACTAAAAAAACCATGTTTATTGAATTAATTTATGATAATTAAAAAACAATTAAAGAAAGACATTTTCCCATTGCACAAGATATAAAAGATTACAGATCAATAACAAATGTTATTTCTTAAGATGGTTTTCTAATCAAGGATATAGAGGCCATAACAAATTTCAAATGTTTGTTATTTATTAATATAGTATTCTGAAGGAGGATCATTATTCAGGAATGTTATGTATATAGTAAATAATAATAATAAATCTTTTATTATACTAAATACCAAATAGCAGTAGGCTCAATTTTTTTTAAATATTTTTATATTGAATAATTAAATATAAAAATATATTTGTATTTATGGCAGTAAGGAATTAACCATGAATATAGATTTTTATGTTTATCTACATTGTGTTGAATTCAATGTGATGGCTGTAGTTAATTAGTCAACACATAGGTTTAGAGTGAGTAGGTTGTAGGTAACAGTCAAAATTGTTTGGGCTGTAGAATGCTATTACTTGGGATCTAGGCAAAGATACGATTACTTGGGATCTAGGCAAAGATACGAGTTTATGTCTATTTCTGATATAATCAATTAGTAAAATCATCATTCCAAGGCTCAAACAACATGCTCAATGCCAAAACAATGTTACACTTGAAGACTGCAATGCTGTAGCATGCCTTTTCAGAGCGTTTAACTAATTATGGCATACAAGAAGCATAAATTGATGATAGCAATGCATATGTACAGAGAGTGACGCAGTGCTGAGCTACTACCAACGATCTAATTGAAAGATTAATGCTATAGCTATTCGAAAACCCCCATTCATTTCAAAAGGAGAAACGAAAAGAGAATATGCATTTCATACTGCATTCTGTGCAAAACAAAAAAAACCCATTTGCATGTAAGTCATACTCTGAAATCTAAACTCAATGTAATAGACCTAATGCAGATCATTCTCTTTAAGCATACTGCATATTAAAATGTATTCTATTAGAAATAAGAAATTTTATTGATGCATACAGTCTTTGCATATAATCACCTTGATTTTGTTCCGAGGACAAATCTATTAACCTATAGGCATTGACCCTACTCATACCCCAGCTATAGAAATAAAATAGACCGTAGACCAACCCTTGGCAACCTCATTCTTGAGACTAACAACCACAACCGCCATATGCCTCTCCTTCACAGCTTCCAAACAGCCTCAGCTCAGCAACAACCTGAGATGGGAACATCAAGCACATGAATCCTAGACAGTGCAATAACCCAAAAACCTCACTGAGAAATCACCTTTCACATGCCAGAATTTGGGGAAGAAAAGCGGAATTTGCCAGGCTCGAAATCCCTTCCTTGACCAAATGGTTGCCAACATTATGGCCGAGACCTTCAAACCTTGACATCTCCTATGTGGCTTCTTACGTTCCCATCCCTACTAGAGGTCTATTGAACAGTAACAAATGTCAAATGTTATTTCTTAAGTTGGTTTACTGATATTTTTTTTTAAGGAATTGAGAGGATCTTAGGTCGCTCCTCTGACGGTGCGGTGCAGACAAGGATTATATTTAATTTCTACAGAATCCGCAATTTGAATGCTACATACAAACCATAAAAACCTTTCTATGAAGACCAGCTTAAACACTTTCATAGCAGTTTATTGTTATTAATCGTAAGAACATTCATGAACGTAGCATTTTAAGAGATTCATCATTAGTCCTGGGTTTATTGAAATCTTTCCACAAACCTACTTTTAAGTTTTAAGAGAAGTTGCTTATTCCAAGCAATCAAGTAATTGGAAATGGCATGCCAGTAGGGGAATGGCAAGCTTCAGCATGTACTTGTTCAGGTAAGAATCAATGGCATCTCAAAGAAGCCGTATGTGCCTATTGACTAGTCAACAACTGATACTCTTTCCACCCACTCTCAATACTAAAAATTAAAGAGTCTTGCCACTATAATTTCTATAGCAAAGGATGCTCAAAATCTATGTATAATTTCAACAGAGTATCAGTAAAGAAACCCAAAATCTTACCAGCTCGGTCTTTACGCTATGTTCGTTTGGAGATTCATTGTTGCACTTTAACTGCACTTATAAAACAACCAAAGAAATTGAATGTTGGAGATTGTTGGAATGAAATCAGTGCCAAACCCTGAAAATAAGTTCCTAAACTTTTATGACTGTGCCAAACCCTGAAAATAATGATTTAACTTTTATATATTTTAATTTTTTTTTTAAGTTAAAATAGAAATTTAATAAAGATCACTTAAGTAAAGAGAAGGAATTTAATAATCAATCTTCTTAAAAATATTGATATAAAAAATATATATTTACAAAATTTCAAGCTAATAAAAGGATCATGATCAAAGATTAGTTAAAGAAAACTTTGTATTTAAACTCAAAATAAATTAGACAATAAAAATGAATAATAACTTGTGAGTGGAAATGGTCAATTACATGAACACATATTTATTAACATATAGATTTTTTTTCCACTGAAACTGAATACAATCATTACAGTAAGGCTCAACAAGAGCATCATGTCACTTACAAGAATTGAACCTCCATGGGGAGGGCAATAATCTTTCCTCCCAACCACTCAAGCTACAACCAATGGACAGGTTGTGTAGACAAATTAACATATAGATTATAAAAAGGATATTTTAGATTTTTTAAGTCTCACGTGCATAATTAGATATCATGGAATGTGTTATCCATAAGTAAAATACCATATATTTACATTAAAAATATCACTTTCTCATGCTCCATTATGTAGGGAGTCTATACACTCCATAAAAGGGTTTTTGTTTAAAGGAAGGCATCATCCAATCCCTTATTTTCTTGGAGGCTACCAAGACAACAACCACTCCCCCAAATCCAATTACCACCCCTATCCCCAATGCCATTAATGACATTTTTTCATCCACATGACTCAGCAATCCTACTTTAACATGAGTTTGTTTAGTAACAACTCCTATTGATGTTGTCTTATTGCATGCCTGTAAAGGATACCCACACAAGCACTTATTCCTTTGAAATGAAGCTCCGGTGAAAGTGGAAAATTGTGTTGATGTTGGAATTGGTCCACATAGGCTATTAAAAGAAATGTTCAGCACCTCCAACATTGATAATTTCAAAAGCTCATAAGGAATCCCTCCACTGAACTTATTTTTTGCCAAGTCTAATTGCTCCAAAGTAGATATGTTACCAAGAGAAGTAGGAATTTTTCCTTCCAAATGGTTCCAAGATAGATTCAATAACCGCAAGCTACTCAAACTTCCTATACTTGTAGGTATTTCCCCTGTAAGGTTATTGTTAGACAAATCGAATATAGTGTTGGTAGGTAACACATATGATAGATTGTACTCATTTCCTTTCATCTCAATCTCCATGTCTAAAATTAATATATCTGCATAACCACTGTGATCCCATTTCCATGAAGAGACATTTATTGCATATCCTTGAAGTCTCTCAAGTCCAGATGGTATCCTTCCACTGAATTCATTATTGGATAAATCCAATACTTGTAATTTGGTGAGATTTGTGATTTGAGTAATACCACCTTGGAGCTTATTGTAGCCAATGCTTAAAACACGTAACTGTTGAAGAGATGTGACATAAAGAAGTTCACCTGTAAATCTATTTTTACTTAAATCCAATGCTTTAAGTTTACTGCAATTAGCCAAAGATAGAGGCATAGACCCATAAAAATTATTAGAATAAGCCAATAAAATTATCATAGAAGTTGGAAACTCTATGTCAAGATATCCACTAAGTGAGTTCTTTGACACGTCAATGGATTTTAATAAACCACATTTATATAAGGTTGGCATAGGTCCCACCAAATTGTTTTGTGATAGATCCATTAGCGTCAAAAGTGTATAATTATCAAAGATACTCCTAGGGATACTACTTGATAATTGGTTGTCACTTAATGACAGGATCTTCATCTTAGTCAAATTTCCTAGAGATGGAGGGATGTGACCAGTGAGTGAGTTTCCAGATAAGTCAAGAAATATCAAGTCAACTAGATGATTGAACTGTGTTGGTATGCTACCTATGAAGTTGTTCGTATCGAGTACAAGGTCTGATAGCTTAGTACAATTACCAAGTGTTGGAGTGATGTGACCGCCCAGCGCATTGGCTCGTAAGCATAGCTCTTTCAACTCAACTAGATGACCAAACTCTGTTGGTATAGTACCTTTGAAGTAGTTATAGTTAAGATAGAGGGCCGATATTTTAGTACAATTGCTAAGTGTTGGAGGTATGTGACCGCCTAGTGAGTTGCATCTCAAAATTAACCTTTGCAATTTAACTAGATGACCAAACTCTGTTGGTATGGTACCTGTGAAGTTGTTACCGGAAAGTTCGAGGATAGATAACTTAGTACAATTGCTGAGAGTTGGAGGGATGCGACCGCCCAGTGAGTTGCCTCCTAAGGAGAGTTGTTCCAACTCTACTAAACGACCAAATTCTGTTGGTATGGTACCTGTGAAGTTGTTACCGCCAAGGGCGATGTGTTGAAGGCTTGTGCAATTAAACAGTGACTTTGGAATAAATCCAGTGAGCATATCTTGATATGACCATGTGTCATCTATGCTGAGGTCAAGTTTTCGCAGCATTTTAAGCTGCCCAATTTCAAGTGGAATTTCTCCTATCAAATTATTATTAGAGAGATTTAAAGTACGTAGCAAGGAGAGGTTGCCAATAGATGGTGAAATGGTACCTGTTAAATTTAATCCATGAAGGATTACAGAAATCACTCTTGGAGTTCGTCCTCTGCAAGTAATACCATACCAAGAGCATGCCTCCTCCCAGTTCTCAGCTGTCCAACTGGAGAGCCATCCAGATGGATCATTGATGTCATTTTTAAAAGACAAAAGAGCTTGCACGTCCATCCACATTGGCAATTGATGACCTTTCCCCAGCAAATTACGTCCATTCAAAACAAAATCTTCAGAATTAGAATGGGATTGACATTGAAGAGAAGCCATGTGATCATACATATCATAATTGGGAGTTGTAGTAGCTACACACGATACCATGGAGATAATGGAAACAAAGCACACAAACAACATCATCATAAGAAAAACGTTATGATCTGTTTCTCTTTCCCGATGAGACTCAAACACCCTTCAAAGCTTGTGAAATGTGTTCTCAACGACGTAGATAAATATAATTTCAGTGGGGCTCTCATGTAAAGTACTTAGTGTGTGAACCGTGATCTTGTTACCCAATGTGTTCTCAACGATGTAGATAAATATAATTTCAACGATGTAGATAAATATAATTTCAGTGGCTCTCATGTAAAGTCCTTAGTGTGTGAACCGTGATCTTGTTGTCCAATGTGTTCTCAACGATGTAGATAAATATAATTTCAACGATGTAGATAAATATAATTTCAGTGGTTCTCATGTAAAGTCCTTAGTGTGTGAACCGTAATCTTCTTATCCAATGTGTTCTCAACGATGTAGATAAATATAATTTCAACGATGTAGATAAATATAATTTCAGTGGCTCTCATGTAAAGTCCTTAGTGTGTGAACCGTGATCTTGTTGTCCAATGTGTTCTCAACGATGTAGATAAATATAATTTCAACGATGTAGATAAATATAATTTCAGTGGCTCTCATGTAAAGTCCTTAGTGTGTGAACGGTGATGTTGTTGTCCAATGTGTTCTCAACGATGTAGATAAATATAATTTCAACGATGTAGATAAATATAATTTCAGTGGCTCTCATGTAAAGTCCTTAGTGTGTGAACCGTGATCTTGTTATCCAATGTGTTCTCAACGATGTAGATAAATATAATTTCAGTGGTTCTCATGTAAAGTCCTTAGTGTGTGAACCGTAATCTTGTTATCCAATGTGTTCTCAACGATGTAGATAAATAGAATTTCAGTGGCTCTCATGTAAAGTCGTTAGTGTGTGAACCGTAATCTTGTTATCCAATGTGTTCTCAACGATATAGATAAATATAATTTCAACGATAATTATAACTAGCAAGCTATATTAATAATTAATATGGCTTATATACTTCCACATTTAAATGTTTGGCCATAGTGATCGAGTATGTAAACCATATTAATTATTAATATGGCTTGCTAGTTGACGTAGGGCGTGTTGGTTAGGTTTGGTGAATTATTATTATTATTAAAAACAATATTATGGCCACACAATTAATAATAATAATAAATATAATAATTAAATATAACGACTATGGTTGATCTCGGTTGACTATGGTTGACTTTGGTTGACCATTCTTAACTATGGTATACTTTGGGTGACCATGGTGGACTATGGTTGAACATCGTTGACTTTGGATATTCATGCTTGACTATGGTTGAACATAGTTGACCGTGGTTGACTATAGTTGACCATGGTTGACTTTGCTTGACCTTAGTCGACTTTGTTAACCATGTTTGATTATAGTCAACCATGGTCGTCTTTGCTTGACCATGGTTGGTTTTGGTTGACCATGGTGGACTTTGTTTGACTTTGGTTTACCATGGTTGACTATCGTACACCATGGCTGTCTATGGTTGACTTTGGCTAACCATGGTTGACTTTGGTTGACCATGGTTAACTATGGTAGACGATGGTTGACCTTCATTGACTTTAGTTACCATTGTTGACTTTGGTGGAACATGGTTGACTCTGTTTAAATTTTGATTGGCCATGGTTGACTTTGGCTAATCGTGGTTGACTTTAGTTGTGGTCAACCATGAAAAACTAGAGTTGACTATGGTTGACCACAACCAAAGTCATATTAGAATATTATTTGGTTTACAATGGTTGACTTATTATTATTTGGTTGACCACAACCAAAGTCATATAAGAATATAATTTGATTGACCATGGTTGACCACAACGAAAGTCATATAAGAATATTATTTGGTTGACTTTGATTGAACATGGTTGAGCATGGTTGTATATGGTTGACTTTGGTTAACCATGGTTGACCATGGTTAACTATGGTAGACCATGGTTGACAATTCTTGACTTTGGTTTACCTTTGTTGACATTAGTTTACCATGGTTGACTTTGGTGGACTATGGTTGACTCTGGTTGGTCATGGTTGACATTGGTCGACCATGGTTGACTATCAATGAATTTGGCTAAGCATGGATGACTTTGGTTGTGGTCAACCATGAAAAACCAAAGTGAACAATGGTCAACCATAGTCAACCATGTTTAATAAAAGTCAACCACGATTAACCAAAGTCAACAATAGTGAACATAGTCAACCAATGTCAATCATAGTAAACCATGGTCAACCAAAGTCAACCAAGGTTAACCAAAATCAACCGTGGTCTACTAAAGTCAACCATAGTCAACCAAATTCAACCATGGTGAACCAAAGATAGCCATGGTCAAGTAAAGTCTACCAAAGTCAACTATAGTTATAGATAACCATGGGTGGATTTAGTTCACTATGGTTGACTTTGGTTTAAACCATGGTTGATCAACGTATACCATGGTTGTCTATGGTTAACTTTGGTTAACCATGGTTGACTTTGGTTATCATGGTTGACTATGGTAGACCATGGTTGACCTTCGTTGACTTTAGTTCCCATTGTTGACTTTGGTGGAACATGGTTGACTTTGGTTAAATTTTGATTGGCCAAGGTTAACTTTGGCTAATCGTGGTTGACTTTGGTTGTGGTCAACCATGAAAAACCGAAGTTGGCTATGGTTGACTTTGGTTGACCACAACCAAAGTCATATTAGAATATTATTTGGTTTACCATGGTTGACTTATAATTATTTGGTTGACCACAACCAAAGTCATATAAGAATATCATTTGGTTGACCATGCTTGACTTATTATTATTTGGTTGACCACAACGAAATTCATATAAGAATATTATTTAATTGACCATGGTTGAGCATGGTTGTATACGGTTGACTTTGGTTAACCCTGCTTAATTTTGGTTAACTATGGTAGACCATGGTTGACAATTCTTGACTTTCGTTGACATTAGTTTACCATGGTTGACAATTCTTAACTTTCGTTGACATTAGTTTACCATTGTTGACTTTGGTCGACCATGGTTGACTATCAATGACTTTGGCTAACCATGGTTGACTTTGGTTGTGGTAAACCATGAAAAACTAGAGTGAACAATGGTCAACCATAGTCAACCATGTTCAATAAAAGTCAACCACAGTTAACCATAGTCAACAATAGTGAACATAGTCAACCAAAGTCAACCATAGTAAACCATGGTCAACCAAAGTTAGGATATTTAATACTTAGGATATAAATAGCCTTCAAAGTAGGCATATGTAATGGAGGTAGGTATATTCGTAAGGTTCTTAGTTAACAAGGTTTCCAGGATCTTGCAGGAGTGGCCTTTGGTTTAAGAAATCATGACCCAGGGGCATCTAAGCCATCAAAGTCACCTAGGGATTGCACCCGGCCTAGGCCACACCAACCCTCAACTGGTTGGATTTTGGGTATCTCCTCCCAACTAGCTCACCCCTAAGGGGAATTGAACCCGGGTGGCCCTGCTGACGAGACCCACGCCTTAACCAAATGAGCTAGCGGGAATTGAACAAACTCGAATTACTTAGAAAGTGAACTTATCGAGTATTCTTTTGAATGGTTTGTCATTGATGTTTTCTTCCTGTATTATAATGCCCCGATTATGTAAAAAATAAAAAAAAATATTCTTAGATTCATGACTTGGCCATTGAAAGTAAAGTTTAGACTTTAGACTGCAATTTTAAAATGATATCTTACATCAATGACTTGTTTAAAACTTTAATGTCAATTTTAATATTTATATTTGTTTATCTTTTTCAAACTTCCTTTAACCTTATAATTGGTTAAGGTTCTGGCATTGTTGTCGCAATTCTCTACTGTTAGTTGATGACTGGGTGACTTTATTTTGTGCAGGATGTAGCCGAAAACTTACTTAATCGTTGTGGTCATCATCCTCTTACAGTTGCTGTTATTGGAAAAGCTCTAAGGAAAGAAACACGACCAGAGAAATGGGAGAAGGCCTTAAGTGACCTACAAACATATGCCACATATGCCCCTGTTCCAGTACCATATTTGAATGAAAAAGAGGCAGAGAATGCAGCTACTGTATATGGCTCTTTTGAATTTAGCCTGGAAGCTATGGCTTGTCACGCAAGAGACCTGTTTACTGCATTTGCAGCACTTTCATGGGTTGAACCTGTCCCTGAAGTCTGCCTTGAAGCTGTATGGTCAGCTCTAGGGCAGGATAGCACCTTTCTTCTTGCAGCAAGCAAACTTATAGAAAGTTCTTTGTTGTCAAAAGGATCTTTGTTCACAAAAGCAGAGACATATATGATGTATCATGTGCATGATATGGTTTCCTTGTATCTTGAGAATAAGGTGCATGATGCAATCAAGATGCTCCTAATGGACGCAAGATCTGAAGCTTCTGCGGCTGTTGCGCCATGGCTTTTTGTCTTTGGGAAAGAAGAAGCAAAGAAGGTTGCAGAACAACAACTGAAAGGCTTTCTAAGATCAGTGCATGAGAGACAAGTGGTGGTGACTTTGGAAGCAATTGTTCAATCTCTTCAAGCTAGTAAATCAGTTACTGAATTAGAAGCAAGCAGTGTGAATTTCAGATGTCTTGTAGGCCCAGAGATAGTGTACTTGATTTCAGAGGGATCTGAAATTCTTATTGCTGTTGTTGCAAGGTCAATGTCCAATTTCTTTTGTTTAGATGATTACATGCAATACATGGAGAGCCTGGAAAGTGTGAACATAATTGAGAAGCTTACAAAACTGCTAGAAACATGTGATGATCCATTAGTTCAGACTGATGTTGCTATGGTATTGTCAAGACTTGCTGAATGTGGAAACGAGGATATGGCAAATGAAGTACTCATGAAAATTCCGATGAACAAGCTGGTGGATCTGTTAGATCCAGACATTGAGGAGTTACATGATAGCTTATTGAAAACATTAATGATCTTGGCCAAGGCTGGAAAAGAAAAGGCTGTAGAGAAAATGTTCATCGCTGGTATTGAGAGAAAGTCGATAGAATTACTGGAAAATGGGTCGGAGGTTGCTCAACATCGCGCTGTCATTGCGTTGAAGTCATTTTCTGAACTTGGAGGTTCTGATTTAGTGCATGGATTTCTAAGGTCGGGAATCATGGAGCATTTACCATGGCATGCTCGGCTCAGCTTAGAGAAATTCACAAATTCAGAAAGGGCAATACCATCTTTACCGAAGAGACATACAGTGGAAGAGCTTGTTAGCAATATTCTGGACAAAAACAACATCAATGCAATGGAGGCAATGCAGAATCTTGTCCCTATTGTTGAAAAGGAAGATGTACCTGAGATTAGAGAGATGATTTTGCAAACTGCCCTTGTAGAGAACTTAGAAAAAGAACTGCAGCATGTATTGTCTGACAATAATAGAATAAAGTCTGAACCTATATTTGTGCTTATGAAATTGGGTTCTTCTGGAGGTAAGCCATGTATCAGGAAAATACTCAAGTTCAATATTGTTCAGAACTTGATTTCTTTGATGTCTTGCAAGTCACCAGAATTGCAAGATACAGCTTACACAGCACTTCATTAGCTGATGCTTGGAGCAGGGGGGAATCTGGTTGTAGATAGAATATTGGAAACATCTCAAATTGAAAAACTAACACAGCTACTTGAGAGCAGATCATTGAAAATAAATGAGATAAGCATGCAATGTATTGAGGATTTGGTTGTCTTAGGAGGTAAAGCATGCATAGAACGTATGCTGGCATTGAATGTTGTCGAGAAACTTGCAATACTTGAAAAAGATATTAGCCAGTTTAACGGTGTAGTTATGAATTTTGTAAAGGGAGTACATAAATGTAAATACCTATCAGGAGCAGAGAGGCGGGTCACAAAGCAGCAAATAGTCAGGAAACTTAAGACAACCCTGAAGGATGCTAATCTTGTCGCACGTATCAAAAGTGGGATAGAATGTGCTTCTAGTTCTGAAGGATCTAGTAGGAGCAATACGAGGAAAAAGTAATCAGATTATAGGAGTGAAACATGGCTGCACAATTTCTCGAAGCCGAGTTTCTGCTTATTAGGAAGATACATTCCCGTTGTATGTTTAATGCATTTTCAATAATTCTAACATGGAATGAGATCTTATAATGTGAATTTGAAAAAGGAACCTCGGCATTTCCAATGAAAGAACCGAACCGTAACAGTCATTAAAATATTGAGGCCCGAGTTTACTCGAACATATTATCCACCAAATGACTGCTGAGTTCAAACACATAACTACCTTTTGGTAAATCTCATTCTCCTCCCCACTCAGCCTACTCTACTTTTGGCTGTATCATGGGTACATTGAAAAAAGTTAAATTGAGCGAGCGGGATCAAGATGGACCAAGTGGAACAAATAGCTACATGAAGATGTATTTATAATTTATTGTTAAGTTTTGTAAGGATGTTAGGTAGATGAGATGATGCAGCACTATGAGCTCTTGCCCATTTGTTCTATCATAAATCAATATATAATATATATTCATAATCATGTGATTAAAAACTAACACATTGACATGGTAAAAGGGAAAATTCAACTCATGTCACAGAATCAAATATGGCAATGGTGTTTAACATTTGAAAGCACTTCGTATTTGATTAAAAAAGTTCTTCCTAACAAGCATCCCTTTTTCTCTGTCCTCAAGGTTACTTCACATTTTCTTGAAGTAGAGTTCCTATCCATTCTGATCTACTATTGAGATAATTATTACTAATTTATCATTAACTACAATCATACTTATTTGAAATAGTTTCATTGTTATTGACATAATTATTACCGACTTATATCATTAACAATGGCAATCTGTTTAAGTTCTTCAGCACATAGTAAGAGTCCTAGTATGATTTCTAACCTACCTACGTAGGAAAACAGAGAACTGATATCTCTATCAAAGCTGCAATTTGATTTTTCTTAGAAACTGAAGCATATCAAACTGAAGAAAGTAGCACCAAGTGCACATGTGAAACTGAAATCACATCACTGTTTATTACTCTTGAAAACAGGAAATGCAAAGAAAGATTCAAGCCCTACCTTTCACCCACTGCTTCCTAGCTTGAAAAAATGAATTGAATAAAATCTATACCCCTGCCTTCTTTAAAGACTAGGATGTACAATGAATGTGGACACATGCACAATGGCTTAATTGAAAGAAACATAAACCCTATATCTATTCCTGGTCGTGGGATAAGTGCCATCACCCTGCATGAAAGAACTATTCCTAGGAAGGTGCACCCATTAGAGGGGAGTGCACTTATGCATGCATCTCTCTTGTAGGGATATATGCCCCATCTATTCTTGGAAACTTTCCACATGCAAAGCACCCTAACTTTGCCTGCAACTACTAACTGAAGCAAACTCAGAATAGAACTAAACTGCTAAATATAAAAAACATCTAAACATCTAAACTAAAACTGATCTGATGATGATGCATACATACTTTTGGCATGTATCCACCCTCTACCACTCTCTCCTCCATAAATGCCCCTGTTCTCTCATTACTGTAACTGCTGAAGGGTATATGCCACCGTAAGGAATCTCTCCTGGAGTACCTACCACCATACCTTTCCTGCATGTGCCCAAATTTTCTCTGCTCGCTGCTGCCATTACTAGTGCTCTGCTGGACACTTCGTGAGATAGTAAAAGTCTAACATAATCCTTACCCAAAAATAGTTGATTATTATCTTTTCTAGTTCATTACCATTGTCATGCAGATGTCATCTTATCTATTCTTTCAATTCTTAGATGACTGAGTCTTCTTGTACTTCTCTGCATGCACCGATTGCTGTTCCAAATTTATCTTTACCTTTCCGTCATGTGCACTGATCATTGGTTTGTCTTTTTTAACATGCTTTATCTTCGCATTTTCATGCACTTGCGTTATTCTTCCATACTAATGCACATGCAGCTACGAGCTCAGCAAAGTAAAGAACACAATGCACAGGTCATTTAGCTCAATTGCTGATATGTTCTGTGTCAAAGAGATCAGGAGAGTTTTTAATGTAAGTTGGTGAAGCGGCACAAGCGAAATTGATGCGAAACATTGTAATAAAATTATTCCCTGGAGGAATTGCTTCTCTATAGTGAGGTTTATGACATGAATGTTGTGGATGAAATGTGTAGAGTAGATGTATAATCTTTTATGGTGGGTATATTCTCTCAAATTTGTTAATGACTATAGTGACTAGATTATATACCAAACCTGCAATTGCAAAATAAACTTCTACGCATTGGTTTTGTTTCCCAAGAGAATTTGACTCTTGGGTAAAGAAAGTTTGGAGATTGGAAGGACTTGGGACCCAATTGAGGGAATATGCATGTATAGAGAGAATCATATGGGAGACGACTTCCATGTGGGATTGTGTTTTTATAGGTAAGTTCCCAGATTAGTTTTATTATATGGGAGTATGTTTTGAGGCTAGAATAATGTGAAAAAAATGGCAAATAGCAGTTTTGGAGATGAAGCGACCCATGTTTAATAAACTGGGAAATGGAAGGTAGCAATTCTAGATGTCTGCATAGAAGGTAAAGAATTTGTGGCTACTCTTTGTGGTCTTTCCCTAGGTTGATCTTGTAAGAAGAATATGTCCACACAATATCCCCACTTGGATAACCAAGTATTGATTTCCAAGACAAATATATATAATTTGAAGGCTATTTATATGTGGTCTTTGCCTTTTTCTTGCTCGAGGTTCCATTGCTTGATATTATATTTCTCTTTATCACATTTGAGAGTTAAAAGATAACGGCCTCCTATTTCTTTAAAAAATAAAGTGTTTTTTTTAAACTACAAATATATCCTTAATGTAAATTAATTTTATTTTGAATTTTTAAAATAAAATAAGAATGCATATAATCAATGCTAAAGACGTGATAACACTTGTTATAACATTTAGAAGGAATCGAGTTTGGAAACATGTTTTCAATTATTGTGGAGGCTCTCAACAAAGTGATGAACTCTCAATTTTTAAAGTTCTTCATTAACGTAGATACTGAATTTTTCACGTAGTGTTACAAATCTTTCTTTGGCTTTTTGAGAATGTTTATATTTCTTCGTTTTGTTTGGAAGTAAAATAATGTATGGATTGAAAAGGAAGAAGAGAATTTTGGAGAATACAAGTTTTTTTAGAGATTTAAATGCTTATATTTATTGTTGAACATTGTTTATAAATAGTTATTTAGTTGATAATATTACCTTCGAAAAGCAGTGATCATGGCCCATTCTTTTGTCAATGTTTTTGTCATTCTAGACTTTATGGCCGACCTAGACCTTTCACAAGTTATCAATAAAGAAATATTTTTATGAAGATGTGGTACAAGCAAACTCACATTTGGAAACAATACCACTAATTTCTTATCAATAAGACATGGTTTTTCAATGAGGCCGTGGTCTTTTTTGCTTCAATAAGCCAATCCACATTTGGAAACATTATCACGTATTTTTTTTATTTGGGTGAAATTACCTTATATCTTTTTTTGGTGGCTATTAGAAACCACTTTGGATAAGTTCAAGGTTAAGATAATGAGAAAGAAACACTTCAATTTAGGTCTGAATCTATTGAAATGGGTTTAAGAAAAACATCTTAATTTATGTCTAAATCAATTGAAATGGATTTAAGTTAGAGTATATCAAAAAATAATGGATGCTAAGAATAATAGCTAGGCACAACTATTGGATTATAAATACATTGGGTTTTTTTGAAAGCCTTGAGGCTGGATGTAATGTACCTTGGGGGTATGATATGGGGTACCTATGTAAATACCCAACGAGATAATGTATATAATGTGGCCATAATCATGGAGTAGGCCCACTTGGTAGTTGGTGGATAATAAAAAGGCCCATAATGTGGTGGATATTCTTGAACATATTTCGGATGTACAAAACTTCCATATTCCTACAAGAAAGCCTCCAATGCTTACTCCTTAACATCCAATATATACTCCCTTGCAATGGTATCCATATTCTAAACCTTTATATACCATATCCAAGAATGAACATAGATTCTAGTTGGAAAGGGATGTCAGAAATCTAGAACAACAAATCACATATAACAAGGCCTTGTTAAGGGGAATGTTGAACTCCCTTTCTAGTGATAAAAACGAACTGATAGAGAAAATAATAGAATTAGAGATTGAGGAAGATCTTGAGTATCAAGACCTATTAGAATTTATTGCGCCGAGAGGCGCTCTACAGCCCAGTATGAGGGAGATCTTGTAACATGTGTCGTGTGTCGAGTGTTTGTCAAGTGTTTGCCGAGTAACAAAATAATACAAAGTAAACAAAAAATAATAATACAAAGTAAAAAGTAATAAATATTATGTCGGCCATAAACAAAAAAAAAATACAAAGTAAAAAGTAAATATGAGACTTAAACTAGAGACTTTAGAGCTTAAGATTAGGTGGTAAATATTATGTCACCCATAAACAAAAAAGAATAATACAAAGTAAAAAGTAAATATGAGACTTAAACTAGAGACTTTACTTTTTACTAAATTAATACAAAGTAAAAAGTAAATATGAGACTTTAGAGTGTTTGTCGAGCAACAAAATGATACAAAGTAAACAAAAAGAGCTATTCAAGGAGAGGTTTGCACCTCGGGAGATTTGATCCCTCTCGACGATTGATAGAGCCTAGGATTTGGATCTAGGCTGGTTTAAACTACAAATATATCCTTAATGTAAATTAATTTTATTTTGAATTTTTAAAATATAAAATAAGAATGCATATAATCAATGCTAAAGACGTGATAACACTTGTTATAACATTCAGAAGGAATCGAGTTTGGAAACATGTTTTTAATTATTGTGGAGGCTCTCAACAAAGTGATGAACTCTCAAATTTTAAAGTTTTTCATTAATGTAGATACTGGATTTTTTACGTAGTGTTACAAATCTTTTTTTGGCTTTTTGAGAATGTTTATATTTCTTCGTTTTGTTTGGAAGTAAAACCAACATAGATCCATCTTAAAACCGTATCTATCAAGCACCGAGAAGGATCCAATTTTTTGAGGTGTATTTCTTTTTTTAAATTTTAACTCAAGAAATTTGATCTCTCTTGATTGATAGATCCGGGTTTAAGTTTTAAGTTTTTATTTTAACGAACATCTATTTTTTAATTACTTTTCATAATATTTTATTTATGAACCAACATGGATTTTTTTTAAAATACTTTCCATAATTTTTTATTTTATGAGCTGACATGAATTTTTTTAATTATTTTGTTACAAACGTTACATCACGTTACAACATCTCCCCCATACTTTTTTTTAAATACTTTCCATAATTTTTTTATTTTATGAGCCGACATGAATTTTTTTAATTATTTTGTTACAAACATTATTTTGTTACATACATTACATCACGTTACAACATCTCCCCCATACTGGGCTGTAGAGCAGCTCGTTTCACTCAGTGCAATAATGTATGGATTAAAAAGGAAGGATACAATTTTGGAGAATACAAGTTCTTTTAGAGATGTAATTGCTTATATCTATTGTTGAACATTGTTTATAAATAGTTATTTAGTTGATAAGATTATCTTCTGAAAGCATTGATCATGGCCCATTCTTTTGTTAATGTTTTTGTCATTCTAGACTTTATGTCCGACCTAGACCTTGCACAAGTTATCAATAAAGAAATATTTTTATGAAAATGTGGTATAAGCAAACTCACATTTGGAAACAATACCACTAATTTCTTATCAATAAGACATGGTTTTTTAACGAGGCCATGGGGTTTTTTGGTTCAATAAGCCAATCCACATTTGGAAACATTATCACTATTTTTTTTTATTTGGGTGAAATTACCTTATACCTTTTTTGGGTGGCTATTAGAAACCACTTTGGATAAGTTCAAGGCTAAGATAATGAGAAAGAAACACTTCAATTTAGGTCTGAATCTATTGAAATGGGTTTAAGAAAAACATCTCAATTTATGTCTAAATCAATTGAAATGGATTTAAGTTAGGGTATATCAAAAAATAATGGATGCTAAGAATAATAGCTAGGCACAACTATTGGATTATAAATACATTGGGTTTTCTTGAAAGCCTTGAGCCTGGATGTAATGTACGTTGGGGGTATGATATGGGGTACCTATGTAAGCAGCCAACGAGATAATGTATATAATGTGGCCATAATCATGGAGTAGGCCCACTTGGTAGTTGGTGGATAATAAAAAGGCCCATAATGTGGTGGATATTCTTGATCATATTTCGGATGTACAAAACTTCCATATTCCTACAAGAAAGCCTCCAATGCTTACTCCTTAACATCCAACATATACTCCCTTGCAATGGTATCCATATTCTAAACCTTTATATACCATATCCAAGAATGAACATAGATTCTAGTTGGAAAGGGATGTCAGAAATCTAGAACAACAAATCACATATAACAAGGCCTTGATAAGGGGAATGTTGAACTCCCTTTCTAGTGATAAAAACGAACTGAAAGAGAAAATAGTAGAATTAGAGATTGAGGAAGATCTTGAGTATCAAGACCTATTAGAATTTATAGAAGAGAAGGCTTTAGAAATGATTCTAGATGATGAACAAAAAACTTTAGATTCATGCCTATTATATATGGGAAATTTGAAAATGAATGGGTTTTGTTGCCACCTTATACACACCTTCGGTATCATGGCATAAATATTCAAGCCATTGGGTGTGTCCTTGGGGGAAAGTCAGGAGTCAAGTTTGTTGTCACTTAACACTTGACTCCTCTGTCTAGGGCAACTCCTACTGAAGCCAAGGGGGGTGGTCCCTAAGAAAAAATTAAGGCTTATTACGTGAAGTTACTTAAAGTAAATCTATGAGTTTTGAAAGTACCGAAACAAGAGAGCAACCACAACATAAAATTAAAGCAGCAACATGCAATATCATCATCCATGACATATAAATTCATTTAGACATATGATTGTAAAGTAGACTAGTGTCATAGTAAGTTAATTAATTTATCTAAAGGGAACTGTTGTGCAGTGCTTCTTGATAGTTTTAATTATTATGGATGAGTGAAATAAGGTGGGTTAATTCTTGTTTGGCCCATTTATCCTCTTATCCTTGCTAGTAAGTGAAAAACAACTATACCAGGTGTCCAACATGGTGAGACATAAAGTTTGCTTAGAGTAGCCCCTTAACTCCTTGGTATTGTTCAATGCAAACCCCTTACTATGAAAATAAAACTTAAGTGGATTTTCCTATTAAACTAGCCACTAGTATCCCATTTCTTATTGTTCCACAGATCGTGCAAGCTTGCAATGGATAAGAGCATACTAGGGATAAAACCGAGGTTCGTTACACTTTATTGCAAAAATGAAAGTAAGTGAGACGACGAAATTAATTCAATCTACGAAAATAAAATAACTGAACTAGCAACTGAAAGCAAAAAAACAAAAAGAGAGGACCACTCCACGGAAATGAAACAGATCCCCAGGGGGATGAGGTGTGGGCGTTGGGTATCCCACTTGCTTTTATTATTAATTTTACAATTTTAAAGCAGATGAATTTGGTCCTTATAGATTAAGATCCAAAGGTTTACACGTTTTACAGATTGACTTCGAGGAAAGCAGGGTGCTCTCGAGGTCTTGGATGGCCCGAATCTTCGATTTTTCGCCAACACCTCCTCTTTCTCGTTCATCAAAATTTTAAAAACCCCATCTATTATGCGCCAAATGTGCTAGATATGAAGTTAAAAGCATAAAAATTGAAGTACCAAAAGATAGAAAATGAGCACAAGTACTTAAAATAAACTAGATCTACTAAAGAAAGACTTGAAAACACAAGATCTAGTTGATAAAAAGCATGTTGAGTAAACTATCATTACATCTTGTAACAAAAGAACTAACTAGCTAAGCATGCAAGATCATAACCAAAGAAAAAATTGATTTTAAAGATGAAGGAAAGAGAGAAGAAATGGGCTTTGAAGCTTGGGAATTTGTTGGGCCGTGGAGTTTGTTGGTGGAGAGCAGAGGGTCTATGATCCTCAGAAGTGCTTGAAAGATGGAAGAGTCTTACTCGATCAACCACTCCTTCAATCTAGGTACCTGCAACTACTTAGAAATCCTTGCACAACAAGATGGTTAAACAGAGGTGCTACCAGTAGCAGAAACTTGGAAAACATGCAATTTCTACCAAAAATACATGTAAAATAAGAGATCTACAACAAGCAAACAATATGATCATGAAGCAAGCTCAAAAAATCTCTTATCCTACTATGAGATATCTCCCTTTGCAAGCCCACAACTAACAAAAAATGCACAAAGTAAACAAGCAAATACTGGTTACCTCATAAGTAAAGCATTATTCATCCACACACATTGGGCCATACACCCTAGGTTTTCCTCCAAAGCCTTTTATTATTCAACAAAATATTACAAACTACAACAACCTTTTGATCCTTTGACCATGAGAAAATGTGAGCCAAGCCATTGCTTAAATAGCCAAACGAGAAGGGGGCGGGGGTCATTCTTCAGTGGAGAGTCAATTAGAGTGGAGAGGGGAGTTAAAATGAGGGATTGAGAGTGATTTTAACTTAGAGAGGGGAGCCACCTCTCAAGAGGTAGGTTCCCTATCTATTGGGATTATCATCCATCCATTCTTCATGTGCCAAAAAAGCAAATGTGCCCCCGTTTGGGGAGAGTGCACCCCTCTTATATGGAGTTAACTCGCTTTGACGAGATTTGATCCCAATCCATCATGATTTCCCCCCAATATTCCTTCGACTTGATTTTCAATAAAGTGCCACCACTCCGGTTTGACTAAAACATGTCTGCGACAAGTTTCCATAAAACATGGGTGCTGATTTCTGCCCAATTACCATGCCTTTTTTGCCTTTTTCGAGAGAAAATCAATTTTAGTGATAAATAATTACTAATTTTCTCTCAACAGTGGGTTTAGGGGTTAAGTGGGTGCTCCGGGTTAGAAAACGAGCACCCCCCATGGCCAATCTCACCTCCTAACACCACTTTTATGACTTTTTTGGTTTTTACATTTAAAACATTAAAAATTACCCATTTTACGGGAAAATGTTTTATTAGCGGAAAACTAAAAAAACCTATGGGGGACTTAGTACATGTTCATATGACTCAACAATCGTGAATAGCATGGTAATATTGTTGAAAAGATAACTTTGGAGGTCCTCCCTCATGTTTTTGGTGTGGCTGTGATGAGAGGGACTTAAAGGCTTTGTTCCTTGTGTATTTATGTAAAAAGTGACTTTTATGTAAATAAAGACATTTTTGTACTTTATAAAAGTGGGTCTCACTTAAGTGATGTATTTAATAATTTTTTTTATTAAAAGTACATCTATTGTAGATCCTAGATCTCTAGATCTAATCCTAGCCATTGAATATGTAGTTTCTTTGGTAGTTAGGGTTAGTTAATGAAAAGTAAAGTATGAAAGAAGACTAAGGGACAAAAGAAAACATACACCCACCATCAAAAGAGAAAAAGAGGAGAGATTGAAGACCAAGAAGA
Source organism: Larix kaempferi (assembly GCA_027924585.1). Taxonomy (NCBI): domain Eukaryota; kingdom Viridiplantae; phylum Streptophyta; class Pinopsida; order Pinales; family Pinaceae; genus Larix; species Larix kaempferi. The sequence continues at coordinate 21,864,840 of BSBM01000361.1, forward strand.
GTTCCCAAGCAAAGAAGGGCACGATTTCCAAGAGAGAGGATGATCACCTTGTTAAACATACTCAATACCCAATTTATTTTAAACATGAAATGCATAAGTCTCAGAGATTATGAGCAGTTCCATAGAGATTAGGTTATAAGATGTCAAGATGTTCAAGATAGTGATAAAGATGTTTCGAAAGAAAAATACATTTATGCACTTCCAAGAAATTTCCAAAAATTCTTTACTAGTGCATTGAATAGATATACTCGTGAAGATTACTCATGGGGTGATTCATGATATTGTACATAGTTGTATAGTTGATATCTGTACAAGAAGAATTGTTGCAAAAGCAACCAAAGATTTCTTACCAGGCACATGAGGAATATGCACACAATTTGGTATGCCTGAGCTAGGATATCCAAAAGAAAAGAAACATAAGAAAGAATCTCAATTTTATGATGAAAGAAAAAGAAGAAAGAAGGCCAAATTGAGATTTCTAAAGCATAGATATCCAAACAGATACAAATAATACAAAAAAAACAAAATGAAGAGAAATCATGAGAAAACCAAAAGATATGGAAGATGGTACCAAAGTAAAGATGGAAAAAGAAATTACAGATACCAAAAGATGAAAGATGAATTTGGAGGACATATACCCCAAAAGTTTCTTGTTTTAAATGTGTGGAAAGCCTAGACATTATGCAAATAAATGTACAAATCCAAATGAAAACCAAACATCTGGTTTAAAACCAGAACAAAAACCAACTCCAAAAGATCTCATGAAGAAATATAGATGTGCACTCTATGGAAACAAAGGACATAGAGAAAATAGATGCCCATAGTCTAGATCCTATGGAGATGCCTATTCCATAGGATCTTCATCAAAGGGAATGGATTGTTTGAGCTCTGATAGCGATGATTTTTTCTTTGCAGAACAGCCTCAAAGTAGCACTGATTTTGATCAAGTGCAATTGACAAGAAAGGGTAATCTTTTCCAATGCAATGATCCAAAAAATTGTGACTGTTCCATAAAAGATGAGTCCCTAACATCTTCTCTTGATGAGTCTGAAGATGAAATATTGGAAACTTACATGGCATGGATTGAATCAAGAAAAGAAATTAAGCAATGCAATATGATGAAATCTGGTACCCAAGCTTCTATTATGATGAAACAGATTGAAGAAATGGAAAAAGGTAATGCAAAAGAAATCATGAAAGAAGCATTTGCAAATGCTTTTCTCTTAAAGCAAAAAGAGAAAGTTGATCCTAAACCTTCTTCAAACAAAAGCAAAAGCAGTAAGAACTTTGTCAAATTGAAGCATGAAGAGCTTCCTCAGGTTTCTCCTGGATGGAACCTATTTGCCTCAGCTCTCCCTTCTTATGAGAGAAATACTGCTCCACTTTTGGAAACAGAAGCAAAAAGGCCAATTTCTCTGCAAGAATTGGCAAAAGAACAAAATCTTCTAAAAAAGGAGATAAAGGAGCTGAGAGACAAAATTGAGAAATTGGAAAAAGAAAATGAATCAAGTTCTTCATTGGTGGCTAGCTCTTAAGAAGAAGAAAATAACAATACATAAGAAGCAAAAGAAAGTGTAGAGCCTCCAAAATATCAAAATGTCACTTCTATTCATCCAAACCCCACTGATTTCAATCCTTTCCAAGTCAATTCAATTATGCATCAGAGATACATAGTTGCCATGGATATCAAAATCAAAGATGAGTATTTTTCCTTTCCAATTTTAATTGATACTGGCTCTAATGTAAATGTGCTAGACATTGAGAAGGTACCTGCAAAATATTGGCACATCACTTCCAAATTAATCCATTAAGTAGGATCTGACTCCAATATAAAGTTTGAGGTTCCCCATGGTAGCATTTGTATAAACCAATATAGATTAGATGTTAGTTTCTACCTTATGAAGATGTATAATACCTACATTCTAGGAACTCCTTTTTTAAAAGTTGTAGATCCACATGGAACACATACATACGAAGGCCAAGAAGGAATCTTTATGACAATAAATTCTTACCATTGGTATCTACCCCTAAAAGATCTGATATGATTCATAATATCCAAGTCCAACCTTTTCTAATGTATAAAGACAAGCTGGTAGCAAAAGAGCTACAATTAAATGAAGTCAAAGATCATATGAAATCCAAAAGAATAGAAGGTCAGAAGAAATCCAGTAAGTGGCAAAAGATAAAAAAGGATACAGAGGAAGAATTTAAAAGACTTGTCTGTGATGATTCTCCTAATGCTTTCAGACATCGGAAGAGGCATATGATAAAGTTGCCATTAAACCCAGAATTCAAAGGAATGCCTCGACATTCAAATGTTGTACCTATATCCAGAGAAATGCAAGAATATTGCAAAAAGGAGATCAAAAAATTGCTTGAGAAAGGGCTTATTATTCCATCAAATAGTCCGTGGAGTTGTTATGGTTTTTATGTAAATAAACATTTTGAGCAAGTCATGAAAGCTCCAAGGATGGTCATAAACTACAAACCTCTGAATGATGTTCTTGACTAGAATAAATAGCCAATTCCAAACAAAGCAGATATAGTCAAGAGAATTGCAGGATGCAAAGTGTTTTCCAAAGTTTGATCTTAAAAGTGGCTTTTGACAAGTTGAAGCTGATCTTGCAAATCAGTTTAAAACTGTTTTTTTAGTATCTCATGGGAAATATGAATGGAATGTGATGCCTTTTGGTCTCAAGAATGCTCCATCACAGTTCCAGAAGATAATGGAGGACATATTCAAGCCCTATATGGTTTGGCTAATTGTCTATATTGATGATATCCTAATATTCTCAAAGACCCTTGAAGAACATAAAAAACACTTAAAGGTTATTTTGAAAGTTGTCCACAACAATGGCTTAGTCCTTTCTACAAAAAAGATGAATCTCTACCAGGACACAATTGAGTTTCTAGGACAAACAATTGACAAAGTAAGGATCATAGTACAGGAGCATGCTATTGAATTTGCAAATAAATTTTCTGATGTAATTACTGATAAAAATCAATTGCAAAGATTTATAGGTTGCTTGAATTATGTGTCCCCATATTATAAAAATCTTTCTTCTGACAGAAAGGTGTTGAATTAGAGATTATCCAAAGAACCATGTCCATGGCAAGAGGAAAATACCAAAGTCGTTCAGAGGATTAAGAGCAAAGTAAAGACATTTCCCATTCTGCATGTTATAGATGATGATCTCCCTAAATAATAGAAATAGATGCTTCTAATATTGGATGGGGAGGTGTGTTGAAACATACAAGGAAGAAGGGAAAGAAAAGGGAAGAGGAAATAGTCCAATTTGCTTCGGGTACTTGGATTAAAGCTGAACAAAATTATGCGACAATTGATAAAGAAATTTTAGTAGCCCTTAGATGCATCGAAAAATTCCAGATTCATCTTCTTAATCATGATTTTGTAATCAGAACATACTGTTCCAGTTTTCCATTTGTCCTGAATAATACTATAAAAAATGCTATTGCTAAAGGAAAATTTGCTAGATGGCAGGAATCGTTTTCCTGCTATAACTACTTCGTAGAGCATATTTTTGGAAAAACAAATTGTATTCCCAATTTTCTGACAAGAGAATATCTTGAACAGAAATATGATGTAGAATTTAATCAAGCGAGTGGGAATCAAGTGAGCAATAATCAAGCAAGCGGGAGTCAAGCAAATGGAAGCAAGTGGGCCCATAACCCATAGGTAAATATGATAATTTCTGCTTGGATGGATGGCGGGAACAGAGTCTATGGTATAGATGACAACATGAGATGGACAAACTATTTGCAAAGTTGGAATCCCATGTGGGAATTACCACTGAAGTATTGGATGAAAACTTGCAAGGATCATATGCTTTTATCAGATTGGTCCCTGAAATTAGAAGAATTCCCATGGGTTCTAGTATTATCCCATAAATGATTTATAATAATTCCCTGAGAAAAGCAACAGATGCAAGAAATTGGTTGACCCGTCATTATCATGATATAAATCTGATCTTAACTGTGGTCTCTTCTTTCCAGCCAAGGTTACAACTAGAACATCAATATTATTGTATCAACAGAATGAGATCTCTAAAGGCTTGGCCAAATCAAGATGCCAGCTTAAGATTTCCAAGCATTACTCTTACATATGCAAAGTACAAAATACTATGGTGGGAATTTTTACGAAAAGAAAATGCAACAAGGACCTACTATACACTATTAAAATTTGGCTTGCAATGCACCCATATCTTTGAAGATCCTCCTTTATACGGCCTTGATTGGATGGAGGACTGGTGGAATACTTTTGGCATCAACTTGATTGCTTTAGAGCCAGTTGTGATCTACAACTTAAAGCAAGCTGTCAGAGAGCCACTAGAACGAGTCAAGGACATTCTGTAGACAAGGATTAATGAAAAAGAGATCCTTGAATATTATATACAGAATAAAGAACAATGGCTAGTCAAGACACGCATAGCAGTGCATATGCACCAAAATCGTCAAGTTGTACTCAGATCGCTTTTCTCTAAAGCATGGGACACGCAATCCAATTTCCGTGAATTGTATGGACCACCTTATTCAGATGAACAATAATGTATGTACTCCTAAATCTCTTTCGGCTATGAGTGGATCCTGTCCACTCAAATGTCAGGACAAAATAATTCCCCGTGGCTATGAGAGTGGGCCTGTCGTCTCCTTTATCTCATGACACAATTTGTATCAATCTAATTCTTGCACTAGGATCCCTTGAGGTTGGACTCACTCTGGAGTCTGATATGTTGGATAAAAAATCTCACAACAGGTCTTTCCATCTTATAAAAAATAAAAAATAATTATGGAAATCATGACACATTTTTTTTTATATAAATATAAAATTATTATTATATAATGAAAAATTTAATTTAGTTATTGAATTTTTCAACAATCAAGATTAATTATGAAATATCATGACTCTAATCTAAGGGTTGAAATGGAAACATGAGATAAAGCTATTAACATCATATATATTATATATAAATATAAAATTATTATTACATAATAAAAAATATTTTTCATAATATATAAAATTATTATTACATAATGAAAAATATTTTTCATAAATTAAAACTATAAATGGAAGAATTCCTTCAACTTATATATTTTATTGTAGATATTCTATCTTAATGCATAAAGGTTTGTGTTCTTTTTGTTTGTTTTAAGTTGGTTAAGTTTGAATTTTTCCGGTGAGATGTATTTAATTAAAATTTATTTATTGAAATTTATGTTAGATTGGAATTAGCGTTGAATTTTAATATTTATTTTTTATCTTTTAAATGAAAGTTATATATATGTATATATCTCAGAAACCGGATTCGTTCCAAACCCTTGCCGTGTCCCGAATCGGTCGAATCGGACACGATTCGATATGAATTCGTGTCCGATTCGACCTTGCATCGAATCCTAAATCGGGACATGCACTCAACAACGAATCGGACACACATTTACAACGTGTCCCAACTGTCGGACACGTACCCGAAAAACAGGACACGTTTTTGGCGGAAAAGGGCATCCGGGTTCACTTAAAAATAGAAATTTGCCTTTCTTTTTGTCATTTGCAAGGAAGCATTTGGTTGAGAGTGAGTTGTATGTGTAGGTGAAGGAGATTTGAAGGAGATTTGAAGGCTATCCATCGTTTCCAAGCGATTCCAAGTGCATTCCGGTGGATTTGTGGAGAGGATTGCAAGCTCAACCATCACAAAAGAAAAGGAATGTCTCAATCAGTTAGGGCAGGAGGTAGGGGGCAAAGGAGAGGGAGAAATGCACCATCTAGGGCCTCCCCTCCTATTCCACCAAGCACAAGCGTTTCTCCTCCTCCGTTAAGTGCTCCATCGGCTGCTAGTGGAGCTCATTCTATGGCTCCACTTAACCCTGTTTTAGCAAGACAACAAGCCCAAGAAAAAAAATACCCTTTGTGGAAGTATGTGACAAGGAAAGATGGACACGGGGCAAAGCTTGGTGGGGGAGGCAATGTGTCTTGGAGATGCAATTTTTGCAAGCATGAGTTCATGAGCACATATTTCTGGGTTAAGGGCCATTTGTTGGCCCTTCCTTCTTGTGGGATTTCTTCATGCAAAGCGGTGACTGTTCACCAAAGGAGGGATATGGAAAGAGAGGATCATGTTGGCTTAGGGAAGGTGGCAGCAGCAAGCAAGAAAAAAGAGGATGATCCTCTTCCATTCTTGAGGAAGTCCTCTAGCACCAAGCCTCCATTTCCACCTAGCATTCATGGGCGTGGGCGTGGGGATACTTATCAAACAAGAAAGAGGCAATCTACAGGTGTTCCAATGGATAGGATTTTCCAAAAAGAGGCGCGAGAAGAGGTAGACCTTACTATTGCATTTTTCTTCTACCTCAACTTCATTTCATTCAATGTTGCACGGTCACCATTGTATTTTGAGACGGTTAAAACTATCTTGGAACGAGCTCCAAATGGTTATGTGCCTCCTGGTTCAGAGAAGCTTAGAACCACATTGTTGGTTAAAGCAAAGAAGGAGGTAGATAAAATTCTTGAGCCAATTAGATCAACATGGCCCTCATCCGGTGTGAGTATTGTTTCTGATGGATGGACGGATCCCGCATGCCATCCACTCATCAATTTCATGGTATCTTCCCAAAATGAACCGGTGTTCTTGAAAGCGGTTGATGCTCTTGGCGAATACAAGGATGCACAATTTATGGGTGATTTATTCATCAAAACCATTGAAGAAGTGGGTGTTGAGTCGTGTGTACAAATCATCACGGACAATGCACCTATTTGCAAGGATGCTGGCATGATTGTGGAAGCTAAATATCCATAGGTATGTTCATTTTGGACACCTTTCATTTCTAATTTGCTCATTGTTTGAATTTTGTCATTGCAATGTTAGTGTTGTAGAGTCATTGATACATGCTTTTATTGCTCTTACAGGTTTTTTGGACACCTTGCATTGTCCATTCCTTGAATTTAGCACTGAAATCCATTGCTTCGGATGTGGCATGGATTGACAACCTTATTGAGGATGCACGCCATATCCGTAACTTTGTACAAAACCACACAAATGCCCTCGCCATCTACAAACAGTACACACAACTTTCATTGCTGAAGGTTGGAGATACTCGGTTTGCTTCCTTATTCATCATGCTCAAGAGGTTGAGGGAGGTCAAAACCGCTCTTGGGTCCATGGTGATTTCAGAGTTTTGGGCTTTTTGGAGAAAGACGAATCAGGATGCTTCACAAAAGGTGAAGGACTTGGTGTTAAATGATGGTTGGTGGGACACGGTGGATCTTACTATTAAGATCATGGAGCCAATCATTTCTTTGTTGCGGTATGCAGACACGGACCAGCCCATCCTAGCAGAGGTTTATGAGGGGTGGGATTCCATGATTGAGTCCATGAGGTCCATTGTCATGGAGAATGAGTGTCCCGAGTATGGGACATCGACATAGAACTTATGGACCATTATTCGGGATATTCTTATCTCCAGGTGGGATAAGAATTGCACACCTTTGCATTGCTTGGCCCACTCCTTGAACCCCAAGTTCTACACTCAGGAGTGGCTCACTGGTGGATCGGGGGCCTCACACAGAGTCCCTCCTCACATGGATGCAGAGATTGCAAATGGGAGGAAGATAGCACTTAGACGGCTATTTCAGGATAGAGACATGCTTGAGGAGGTGGAGGATGGCTTTGTAGATTTTTCCATTGGCACTGGGAGATTTGGAGGCTATGATGTGCTTAGAGATAGGGAGGGTAAGACACCCTATCGTTGGTGGGAAACTCATGGGGAAACATCCCCTATTCTACAGAAGTTAGCCTTCAGGGTCATCTCTCAAGTTACATCATCCTCTTGTTGTGAGAGGAATTGGAGCACATATGGGAACTTGTACAGTGTGAAGAAGAGCAGGCTTGAGCAGTCTAGGGCAGAGTCGATGGTGTATGTGCACTCCAACCTTCGTCTTATTTACAGGAAGAGGGAGGAGTGGGTGAAGGGAAAGACAAAGATGTGGGATGTCTTTCCTGATGATATGGGTTTGGACAGCAGTACTGAGTTGGCATTAGCCAACATGGATCTTAATGATCCAATGCTAGAGCCGATCACTTTTGATGATAGTGATCGTACAGAGGGGTCATCCTCCACAGCAGCAGATGCAGATCGTTAGATGGGCAGAGAGGAGGAGGAGGGGGAGGAGGATGAGGATCAGGGCAGTGGCAGTGGCAATGATGAGTATGTTGATTCAGGCATGGAGGAGGACTACTGACATATGGGATTCTCCCATCTTGATCCACCCCTTTTTGTATTTACTATTAGTCTATTTGGCATTTGCCAGTGGCCCAGTGCCTAGTTGCATTCCGACATATATGTATACATTTTGATTTTGATGACTTAATGAGAAATATGGTTCCGACATGCATCTGTGTCTCATTGTGATTTGTGAATGACAAATGTGTTGTGAATCGTGATTTGTGAATGACAAATGTGTAATCATTAATGTGTTTTTATTCTAATTTTTATTGAATATTTGTAAATGTTCTAGTTTCTAAATATTTTTGGATCTATATGTCTATATTTTTAAATTTTAATATATTTAAAAAATATATATATGTGTATATAAAACATATCCTACGTGTCCTGATTTCGGGGGTCACCGTGTCCGTGTTGGACTCTCGTATTTTCGTGTCCTACGTGTCCCGTGTCCCCGTGTCAGGTGACTTTGGTATATATATATATATATATATATATACATCATATACATTTTTTTTAATTTGCGTTTCCATAATTTTTTTTAAAGCTAGTATTTATGAAGTTTTGAACCGGTGACCTAATACAAGGAGTGCCTCAGCATTACACCCATTTACCATCTATTCTATGTCTTGTGAGCCTATTTGAGTTTCGAACCGGTGATCTAACACAAGGATTGCCTTAACATTACATCCATTTACCATCTATTCTATGCCATGTGGGCCAATTTGTGTTCCCATAAACTAATAACACATCAATTTTAGTTTGACAAAAATGTAATGGTTTTTTAAAATAAGAAATTGATGATTGATTGGTTTCAAAGGTATAAAGTAATAGAATCAAGAAATCAAAAAGTCACTTTCAATATAAATACAAATAAAAAGTGAAACAAGGCATATCAACTCATATTGACCTTCAATGTATGGAAATTATCTGCGAATTCAAAATTATGTATTCCACAAAGTAGCATACAATAAAATTAACTTAATGCAAATATCTTTAAGATTTTAAACATTTAAACATTGACCAAACCTTATTATGTGTATTGAAATATATTTAAAATTTTCAAATTCATGACAATAAATTTAATTGTTAAGATAAGTGTGGAACTTTAACTAAAATATCTAATGCTCACCATGTAGTTTAAATTTTGACAATTCAAGTATTCATTAATTGTTTATATGAAGTTGAACTCACTCTTGACATGAGAACGAGGCGAGAGGTTCCATGGTGAACTAGGGTTGCAGGTTTTGCAGGTTTCGGTTAGGGCCAGGCTCTTGTACCTTCTGATTGGGGGAAGGGCACGTCGGGATGGGTGAACACACGGGTGGCGAGGAACTGCCTCCTCCTCTAGGCTCGAAAAAGGTTAAAGGAAAAGATACTGTGCAGGGACCTGATATCCCTGCGGGGAAGGGAGGAGAAGGGTCAAGTGGTTTAAACAAAGCTACCCCTTCGGAAGTTGAAAATAGGAAACTAGGGCAATGTATGCCAAAATCCAAAACAGTGCCCAAGCTTCAGTTTCGCTCAGACCGGGTTCGAGAGGATATCCAGTACATGAAAGATCATGCTCTTATAGGTAAATTTGTAGGAATATGGCCGGCGGAGAAGGATTTGGTATGGTGGATTAACACAACCTGGAAACCTTAAGGCCACTATGATCTTCAGTTCGGTGCCAAAGGCTTCTTCATTATAATTTTCTTTAATGAGACAGACCGCTCTAGAATCTTCGACAATGGGCCTTACTTATTTAACTATGTGGGCTTATACCTGCGGCCATGGAAAGAATGCTTCAACCCTGACAAGGAGAACCTGACCATTGCACCGGTTTGGATCCGTTTGTATTCCCTACCCTCGGAATATTGGAAAGAGGAGATCCTTACCGATATTGGTAACACGTTGGGAGTTTTTGTCAAAGTCTCAAAACAAACGAAGCAGATGAGATATACATTGTATGCCATAATATGTCTCTACATGGATATTTCCCAAGACCTGCTCGATGGGATTGAGATCTCCTGAGATGACGAGGATTGGTTTCAAGCAATTGATTATGAACAGATCCCTTTCCGGTGTAGACATTTCCATGAACACGGACATCTCTTCCACGATTTCCCACTTAATAATAAGCTCGGTGGAGATAACAATCTCGAAGGAAATATGCAGAAGGGTTCACCAAAGTGGTTACCAAGAAGAGAGCAGCTAAGAGAGTAGCAGGACCCGAGGTTAACAAAAAACCTCAGACCCAGAACCGATTCGAAGTGATGCAACCAGAGAAAGAAAGTGAAACCCTTAAGGAAGGTCAGAGCCAAGAAAATCAAGATTCAGAGCCAAGAAAATCAAGATTCAGAGCCACCCCCTTCTTAATCGGAAAAACCAACCCAAGAAACAAAAAAAGAAGAAATAATGACGGAGGCACCCCTACCAGGTGAAGAAGGGGAAGCAATGGAGTTATGAGAACTGGATCTGGAGGGCTTGGAGGCGGCCATATTGGCAAAAAACCTGGAATCCATCTCACATAAGTAGGTTACCTTGTTGGAGAAAACGATTTTAAAGACAAAGAACTTCAAGTACCTGGGCATAGACTCAGAATGCCTCAAGGAATTAGAAGCGAAAAAGAAACGTAGAAAGGAAAAAAGGGGTAGACACAGTAATGTTCAGAGAATCTAGTTGTTAGGGGCTACGTTAGTCGCCTCAGGACAATATCCAACCATTAACGTAGCAATCACCTCATCCCCCAAGCAGTGATAAGATAAAGATCACATCCTGGAACATAAGAGGCTGTAAAATCCCTCTGAAGATTCGTCTTCTAAAAAGGAAAATCGAGATTGAAAAACCAGTCTTAATGTTTCTTCAAGAAACTAAATGTTCGAAAGCAGAGCTAAAAGTTATTGGCAGGAAATTATGGCTCATTTGTGAGGGCATGGCAATTGATGCTAGAGGAGAAGCTGGAGGGATATGCATTCTATGGAATCCCAAGGAGGTGGCCCTCTCAGGATTTTTTTCCTCTTAATATATCCTCTCGGCCTCCTTTAATGTTTTGGGCACAAAAATTCGGGGATTTGTATCCAACATTTATGGGCCCTCCTCAACCATACAAAAACCCACCTTATTGGACTCTCTACACACCACAAGGGTGGTGGTTGGTACCCAACCCTGGATTCAAGGGGGGATTTCAATATGATCCGCACTTTAGAGGAGAAAAAAGGCGGAATCCGGCACTTGAATCCCATAAGCGATCACTTCTCTGAAATCATCGAAACCCTGGAGCTGGTAGATCTTCGAACGACAAACAACATTTTCACCTGGAATAATAAGCGGACGGGGGACATAAGCATTTCTTGTTGCTTAGATCGTTTCCTGATTTCAAAATCCGTTATGTTGGCAGGAGGCAAGCTGACAGCAGTAGTACTTCGCTCTGTTGGCTCTAATCACTGGCCGATAAGTCTGGAATGGTCGAGGGTTGGGGAGAACCTTCATAGACCTTTTAGGTTTGAACAGTTTTGGCTACTCCATCTGGATCTCCCGAAGAAACTTCATCATTGGTGGTCAGAGCTAACCCACATCAAGGGTACTCTCATGTACCATTCCAACAAAAACTTAAGCTCCTAAAAGGGAAAATCAAGTGTTGGAACTTGGACTCTTTCGGGAACATCTTCCAAGAAAAAAAATGATTGGACCAAAAAATGCAAGAGATACAACAGAGGGGTATGACCCAGGGATACACTGAGGAGGTGAGAACTCAGGAGCAGCACCTTCTTCAAGAGCTTAATTCACGAGAGCAATAGGAATAAATCCTTTGGAAGCAGAAATTAAGAAATCGGTGGTTGCAAGAAGGGGAACGCAATACCAAGTTCTTCCACAAAGTCAATATCCAACATCGCCAAGGGAACCGCATGGTGCGACTAAAGCAACCAGATGGCACACATGTTGAAACTCAAGAAGACTTGGAACTCACCTTGAATGGATTCTTTGCATACGTCTTGGAGGAACCTGACAGCAACAGGTGCGAGGCTCAATCTCAAGTGTTTCAACACATTCTGAGGGTCAAAACAGATGATCACAACCTCATGCTAATGAAGCCTATAGACATGGAGGAGCTGGAGGTAGCGATCAAACAAATGGCAGCGGATAAATCCCTAGGACCTGATGGGTTCACCACGAATTTCTTCCACTCTTGCTGAGATTGGCTGAAAGAGGAAGTGTTGGCCCTAGTTGAAGATTCCAGGAAGACGAAAAGCATTTTGAAATCCCTCAATGCCACCTTCCTTAAGCTTATACCCAAAGAAACTACCACGGAGGATCCCGGGAAATTCAGATCGATTACCCTGTGCAATGTTATTTACAAGATCATCACCAAAGTAATTTCCAATAGACTCCGGCCTCTCCTCCTGCTTCTCGTCTCCCCCAAGCAAGTCGATTTTGTGGAAGGTCAACAGATTATGGATGGCATCATTTTGGTGCACGAAACTATCCACTCTTTGAAGACAGAAAAAATTCCAGGTATGTTTCTAAAGCTCGATCTTGCTAAAGCTTATGACAAACTTAAGTGGCAATTCTTAGCATGGGTCCTTAGGACCTTCGACTTCACGGATAAATGGACAGAATGTGCGATGGGTATTGTCTCCTCGGCCTTCTTCTTGATCCTGGTCAATGGTACCCCGTCACAGCCCTTTCAGGCCTCACGGGGAATTCACCAAGGAGATCCCCTGTCGCCTTTCCTCTTTATTATCATTGCAGAGGGACTAGTCCGTATGCTCAAGGCTATGCAAAGAGAGGGACATATCCGCGGGCTTAACCTCAACGAAGGGCTGGACTCGCAAACACACCAACAATTTGTTGATGACACCATGTTGATGGGATCCTCTACTGTTAAGGAAGCCAGAGGCGTTAAGAAAGGGTTGGATACCTTCCTTGAGGCCAGTGGATTAGAAATCAATAAAGATAAATCTCAGGTGTATTTCTTTAATACTCAGAGAATAACCATATGAAACATACTCCGGATTTTAGAATTTTCAGAAGGGCTCCTACCCTCCAAGTATTTGGGTGCTCCTCTAGCGGAATCCACTATTCTTCAAATTTCTTGGAAGGATTTGTTGGACAAAATCAATCAAAAGCTCGACCATTGGACCTTCAGAGCTCTGAATTTTCCAATCCGCATCATCCTGGTCAAATTTGTGCTTCAGGCGATGCCTCTCTAACTTTTCTTAGTTCTGGCCGCCCCCAAATCTGTCCTCAATTAAATCCGTAATATTTAGAGGAATTTCTTATGGGGTGGATCGGAAGGGCACATGAAGTGGGCCTTGGTCGATTGGGACACCTTGTGTAAACCAAAAGACGCAGGGGGTTTAGGACTGCGAGATCCGGTAAGTACGAACAAAGTTATGGGTGCTAAAATATGGTGGAGATGGACCACTCACACTAAGGAACCATGGGAAAAAATATGGAACTTTAAGTATGCATCTCAATGTCCCAAACAACAACTGATAATATTTGAAGAGGATTTGTCGGGATCGAGTATTTGGAAAGTGGAACAGGAGAACATGGGTCTCATCCAAAGACAGTTTTTGGGAGATTAGAGATGGAGCTTCGGCCTCTTTCATGCGGGACGCCTGGAAACAATTACCTTGTCTGGCCAACCACGATGACATCTCCAAGTTACTTCTCTACCTTCAAAACAATCCTCTAGAGAGGGTGAAATAATTTTGGGAACCTATGACAGCAGACGTCCATTTCAGGATATGGAAACCAAAATCTTGGTGGCAATTTGGTGCACTTGATGAGAATTTGTACAAATTCTATGAGGAACTGTGTAAACGTAGGATCCCCAAGGTGGCTGGCTCGGATAAAGTTCGCTAGGGGTATTCTAACATGGGAAACTTCAGTCTCAAAGAAGCCATGGGATTGTACATGGAAATTCACAGCATTGCTGACTGAGGAAAAATGGCGTAAGATTTGGAAAGGAATTGGTGGCCTAAAATTACCTCCTTTAGCTGGTTACTATTACAAAGGCACATTCTCACATGGGATAACCTCTAGCGGCGGGGGATGATAGGGCCGCCCAGATGCAGCATGTGTGAGGTGGACTCAGAAACCATTAGCCACCTTCTGGACTCGTGCCCCATGGCTTCTGTCTTGTGGGAGAAGGGGGAAGATCGTTTCCGGCAGGGTCTGTGGTCACCCTGATCTAACTATGGCCAACTAGCCTTCCCAAGATTTTAAAAATGAGATCTTGAATAGGATGTGGGAATTATTCTCGAGTTTTGTAGTCTAGGAATTATGGAAGGAAAGGAACAGGCATATTTTTTAAAACAAAACAAGAACCATAGAAGCGGTCTGGAATCTCCTAGAAATTCATTTAAAGGAACCGTTAACATTAAGTCAGTGGACTCCAGAAGCCATGAAAACGGACAGTGCAGAAAGACAAATTCTGAATGAATGGGGTATCTATAACTTACCAGCAAGCATTGGCCAATCCCGCCCGGTGGTTGCACCTCCTCTTAGTCTAGACTCGTGGCAACACCCGATGGAAGGAACATTCAAGCTTAATTTCGACGGAGCTGCGAAAGGAAACCCAGGCCCGATTGGCTTCGGAGGAGTGATCAGAACTGCAGAAGGAACAATTGTCAGTACATTATGGGGCGAGATAGGATAAAACACTAACAATGTGGCCGAATTAGAAGGAATGGTGAGCGGCTTGAGATGGTCCTTACAACAGGAGTGGACGCCTCTGGTTGTGTAGGGGGACTCCCTAATTATCATTTCCACTATGAGGCGCATTCAATAAGGCTTGACCATTGGAAAGGTTTCCCACACTTGGAAATGGGAGAGTAGGATCATTGCTCTAAGGATATTGTTATCCACCACCCTGGCCATACAGTTTACGCACATATGTCGGAATGGGAACAAGGTGGCGGACGCTTTAGCCAACAAAGGGGTGGGAGCACACACATCCTTCCTCGATGTGATGCGTCAGGACATGAAAGACCACGATATGCGGAGGCAATGTGAGTTAATGGCTAAGGAAGGTCTAGGCCACTTGGCTCATTGCATGGAGGGGGACCAGGATAGAATGCCATGCCAGGTGGCCAGCCGACCCAACAACGAAGCAGAAGCTCCCTCGAACTTTGACACTTCTCTTCTCCAAGATACAATCTGGACAATTGGCAGCCCGAAAACTGTTAATTTTTCAATAATTTCATTCAAACATTATCTAGGATCCTACTAAGAGAATAAAATGCACAGCATAACAATCATAAACACAAGAGACACATAGTTTCCTCAGGGAAAAACAAGAAGGTGAAAAACCCCGCAACTTCCTCAGAGATAGAATAAGCCCCAATACAAAGATCACAATGATCAATCCCCAAAAGATAGATGAATCCAGCAACTACTCCTCCTCCACTTGTGCACACTCCTCTCTCTCAACTATGCGAGTTGGATGAGTGAGTGAATGAATAGAATGAGAGACACTCACTCTCTATTTATACACAAATTAACCTGCCTTTAATTCTAACTGGGCCGACTTCCTAAGGAATCCTAATAAACCATCCACATGACACATGCAGGGCCGACCCCACCAAGGTGGTCTAATAACCCATCAAATAATAATTGCAACACTTACAAATACAAATGAAGACACTTCTGATTGGAGGAATAATACATATCCATCATGAATATAATAAAGTACAAGTGTAATACATAGAAGAATATCTTCTGAAGTTACAAATACATCAACACTCCCTCTTAACTAGGAAGGTATTCTCTAGACATAGGTCATCAATACATATCGGCACAAGTCTTCAATTCTGGAGCCGGATCATCATCACTGGATCACGGAGCATCATCGTAACTGCTGCTGTACTCGTCATCTCGATCACTGGGCTATCTCTCAATTATTCTCGTCATAGGAAGTTCTATAGAGACAACCCGTTTTCATGTTGGTTGTAGGCCTAGCCTCCTGTAGGTCTTCGTCATCTCTGCGAGCTGGCCATCCTGTGGAATCTTCAGGACTGATTACGTGCGTCAACAAAACCTCGAAAGAGCATCCCAGGACTTTTACGAGCACACAACTCACCCTATTAGATCTCCCAGGATCTTTTACATGTGACCTTCACAAAACCTTAAAAGAGTGTCTTTCCCAGCAAGATCTCTAAAGAGCATCCGAGGACTTTTACGTGCCTAGCACAACCTATCTGGATCTCCAGGACTGATTACATGTGATCTCCACAAAACCTTAAAAGAGTGTCTTGCCCAGCAATATCTCTAAAGAGCATCCGAGGACTTTTACGTGCCTAGCACAACCTGTCCGGATCTCCAGGACTTATTACATGTGGTCCCCACAAAACCTTAAAAGAGTGTCTTTCCCAACAAGATCTCTAAAGAGCATCTAAGGACTTTTACATGCCTAGCACAACCTGTTCGGATCTCCATGACTTATTACATGTGGTCTAGCAAAACCTTAAAAGAGTGTCTTGCTCAGAAAGATCTCTAAAGAGCATCTGAGGACTTTTACGTGCCTAGCACAACCTGTCCGTATCTCCATAACTTATTACATGCTACCCTTGCAAAACCTGTCCATGGCCACAAAGTACCATCCTGATACTCAAGATTGACCTAATCATCCTCGCACGAAGCATCATCCTGATTCTCATGATCATACTGATCATCATTATACAGTACATCATCCTGATGCACATCAACATCGCATGATCATCCTGATCATCGTCACAACATAGTTCTGATGCATATAATCATCGCATGATCATCTTGATCATCGTCACAACATCGTCCTGATGCATATCATCATCGTGTGATCATCCTGATCATCGTCACAACATCGTCCTGATGCATATCATACATGATCACCCTGATCATCATCATGTAGAACATCATCTGGAGCATCGTCCTGATGCTCATCACACAACGCTTACATCCACAGCCATGGGAAGGATCCTCCTACCATCATGCTTGGAATGGCTCCTACAAATGTGTCCCATCACTTCCTCCTCGAAGTATCTTCTATCTGAAGAACACCAAGCCTCTCCCTGAAGTACTTGAACTTCACTCTGGCTAGTGATTTGGTCAACACATCTGCAATCTGCTCATCTGTCGCAACATACTGGAGCTTCACTGCTCCTCTCTGCACCATATCCTTGATATAGTGATATTTGATCTCGATGTGCTTCGACCTGTCATGGAACACTGGGTTCTCTGACAACTTCACACAACTCTAGTTGTCACAATAGATACAGGTAGCATCCAACTATAGATCAAATAAATTGGATAGTAGCTTTCTTAGCCATACTGCCTCACAACTAGCCAAACAAGCTGCGACATACTCTACTTTGACTGTATTCAGTGCTACGCAGGATTGCTTCCTACTAAACCAAGAGATCAGACCTGATCCCATACTGAAGTAGCACCCCAAAGTGCTCTTCCTATCTGTAGCACTGCCTGCCCAATTTGAATCAACATAACCCACCAAGTTAAACTTTTGATTCGCATCATACTTGAGCCCATAATCAATTGTACCCTTCAGGTACCTTAGAATATGCTTTACAAAAATCAGGTGAACATGTCTAGGATCTATCATAGGCTCAAGGTGTTCACCGCAAAGCAAATATCTGGTCTCGTGTTTGTCAGGTACATCAAGAACCCAATCATCTGACGATACACCGTGACATCAAATGACTCTGATGAAGCATCACTCAATAGCTTCAGGTTCGATGCCATAGGTGTGGCCATGGCCTTGCAGTCCATCATCCCAAACCGCTTTAGGATCTCTACTGCATACTTCCCTTGTCCAAGGAAGATTCCATCTGCACTCTGCCACACCTCCATACCTAGAAAGTAATGCATCACGCCCAAGTCCTTCATCTCGAACTCGGCAGCAAGCTTCCTCTTCGTGTTGGAAATAAATCTATCCTCACCTGTCACAAACATGTCATCCACATATAATAGATGTATCACTGGATTGCCCTCCTCGACCTTGTAGTAAAGGTTGGAATCTGCTTTACTCTTGGTAAAGCCTAAACTGGACAAGAAGCTGTCTATCCTGCCGTACCATGTCCTAGGTTCTTTCTTTAAGCCATACAAGGCTTTCTTCAATCTACACACATATGACTCCATGTCATGTGTCTCAAAACCGAGTGGTTTCTCCACATAAACTTCCTCTTCGACTACACCATTCAAGAAAGTTGTCTTGACATCCATCTAGTGTATCTTCGACTTCATCACAGCCAGGGAAAGTACCGTTCTGATGGAAGTGTATCTGGATACATGTGCAAAAGTCTCTTCATAATCTATCCCCTCTTTCTGGGAGAAGCCACAAACCACAAACCTTGCATTGTATTTCTCTATGCTGCCATCTGCAGCATGCTTGATCTTGTAGATCCACTTCGAAGTCACAACAGACTTCCCTTCTGGTCTTGGGACCACATCCCAAACATCATTCTTCATGATCGACTGGTATTCCTTGACCATGGCATCCTTCCATTCTTTCTTTTCCGCCGCTTCTTCATAACTGGAAGGTTCTTTGTTCATAATGTCACAGATTAAGGCAACATAGTTGGTGTGTGATCTTGTCCTTTTTATTTCTCTATGTTCCTCCTCTGGAATACCATATCTTTCTGCATCTTGGATGAGCTCTCTAGCCCATGCAAGTTTCCTCTTGTGAGAGTTCTTCTTATGGGGTGGATCTATAGGTTCTTGTGGATATTCTATTTCATGATCCACTTCTGGTATTGCTTCATTCATGGTGGTGTCTTGTGTTCTGGGTATCCTTGGTTCTTCATAGTCTTCAACATCTCTCTTCCTTGATTTGATGTATGTTGAGTTTTCATCAAAAGTCACATCCCTGCTGATGTCAATCTTCTTGAATCCTGGAAAGCAGATTTTGTATGCCTTTGAGCTTTCACTGTACCCTACAAATATACCCTTCTTTCTTGAAGGATCTAACTATGTCCTCTTTTCTTTTGGAACATGTGTATATACTGGACAGCCAAATATTCTGAGATGGCTAACTTCTGGTCTCTTACCAATGAAAACTTCTTATGGTGTCTTGTTGTCAAGTATCTTGTGTGGTGTTCTGTTTTGTACATATACCGCTGTTCTTGCTACTTCTGCCCATAGGCACATGGGTAGATCTTGGTCATGAAGAATTTCCTGTGCTGCTTCCATGATTGTTCTATCCTTCCTTTCTACAACCCCATTTTGTTGTGGATTGTAAGGAGTGGTCAACTCCCTCTTAATCCCTGAATCACCGCATAACTTCTTGAAGTCCCCTGAAGTGAATTCTCCACCATTGTCGGATCTAAAGATCTTCATCTTCTTATCAGTTTGATTTTCTATCAAGGCTTTGAATTCCTTGAACTTATCAAACACTTCATCTTTGTTCTTCGAGAAATAAACCCAAGTCTTCCTAGAGAAATCATCAATGAAAGAAACATAATATACATACCCACTCATAGAAATGGATGACATTGGTCCGCATACATCGGAGTGGACAATCTCCAAGATTCCTTTTGCTTTACTTTCACTACTTGGAAATGCCTTCTTTGTGTTCTTTACTCTTGCACATCCTTTGCAAACACCTTCATGCTTTGAGTGGATTTCAGGAAGACCTTCTACTGCTTTGCTGGCAATTGGTAGTGCTCTATAGTGCACATGAGCAAGCCTTATATGCCAAAGTTCACTTGGTTCCATGGATTCATGTACCATGGAATGTTCATGTTGTCCTTTCAATTTGTACAATCCTCCCTCTTGCTCTCCAATCACTACTGTATCATCTATGGTCTTACCTTTTGGCCACATAAGTACTTGGCCATCCACAAATGCAACTCTCATCCCTTTTGCATCCAAAGATGATATGGAGAGAAGATTCTTCTTGAGTCTAGGTACATATAGAACATCTTGCATCTTTAAATAATTCCCAGAGTCTAACTTGTAGGAGGCTTCACCACTTCCTTTTATAGGGTATTGATAGTCATCCCCAAGTTTCACCTTATGAGGTGACTCATGTTCAGATAGGCCTATAAGAGATTCTTTGAATCCCATCATATGTTTAGAAGCCCCACTATCAATAATCCAATCATTACACCCATGTGTAACAGTACCTGTGAGAGTAGAGATTAGAACATATTCATCGTCACTTGAAGAGTCTTCACTTTCTACCTTAGTGTTCTTCCTGGGAGGTTCATCATCCTCTGCAGCATGAGCATGGTATCTTTTCTTGTTGTTGTTGTTGAATCCCTTTTTGTTCTTGGGACAATCTGCGGGAAAGTGTCCCTTCTCATAACATGTGAAGCATCTCAAATCTTTCTTATCTCTTTGATGGTGGTGAAAATATTTCTTGTGATGAGGTTGCTCCCTCTTGGGCTTACTTCTCTTAGCGTGAGCTGTGAGAGCTTGGTCTTCAATTCCCATCTTTTCTTCTTGAGCTACAAGCCTAGATTCTTTTTGTGAACATTCCTCCCATAGTCTACTGAAGGAGATCAACTTATTTCTTGCATAGATACCTTGGATGAAGGAGTGCCATGACCTAGGTAGGCCATTTAATGTGGTCATGACAATTTCTCCATTCTCCACTACTTCATCCACAGCTTCAAGTTGTTCTTTGATTTGAGAGACCTTAGTAAAGTAGGATTGGATGGTATCTCCATTCTGGAACTTAACCCCTTTCAATTGATTCCGCAGAGTCATCTTCCGATTTATATTCTTTCCTTCAAACAACTTGGTCAAGGAGTCAAACATCTCCTTAGGTGTCTTTGGAGAAGACACATGGGGTATGAGATGATATTTTATAGAATCAACAATGATTCTCTTAGCCTTGACCAAATTCTTCTTGTGTAATGCCTTAGCCTCATCTCCCTATGGAACTGGAACCTCTTCTCCTATGTAGGTGTCCAATTCATTCTCTTCTAGGATTAACCCAATCCTATACTTCCATGCTCGAAAGTTGTCAGCTCCTTCAAGCTTATCCTCAAGCTTGGTGTGGTGAGACATCTTAATGAGAAACTCAAATGGAAATAAAATATTTAGGTCTTACCACTTTATTTGCTGAAAACTAAATCTGGAGCTGGATTAGGGTTTGACAGAGAAACCCTAAAAATTCAAACTTTGAATTCCAAAATTCTGAATGGATGAAAAGATGCGTCTTGCTGAGCTGATAAAGTTGGTATACTTCAATTTTGAAATCTGCAAAATTTGACCCCTCAAAATTGCATTTGAAACTTTCGGATCTGCAATTTCTGTTTTTCTGGTCAAAATCCCAAACTAGGGTTTGATAATGCCTGGGGTTCTGCCTAGCCAAAAAGTTCTATCTTGTTCTCTAAACTACGGTTTTTCTGAGGAGCATCTAGCCGTGGTCTCAGATTTCAAAAATTCCATTTTTTTTGCAACAACCCTAATTTTCCACCTTTCCGATCAAAATCCCGAACTAGGGTTTGATGATGCCCGAGGTTCTGCCCAACCAAAAGGTTCGATCTTGGTCTCTAAACTTTGATTTTCTTGAGTAGCATCCAGCCTTGGTCTTGGATTCCAAAAAATCCACCTTTCTTTGAAACCCTAATTTCCCGCAGCAGTGACGGGCCAAAAACTGAAAGTGCTCAGAATTGAATTCTGTCTCGATAGAAAGATGCACCCTTTCAAGGAGAGTCATCCTAGCCTCCTGCCTTTGATGATATGAGGAGAGAAACCCAAGGATTAAGAATCCCTAGCTTCCGCAGTTGCACAGTGTCTTCTTCCTAACACGGTTTTGATACCATGTTAATTTTTTGATAATTTCATTCAAACATTATCTAGGATCCTACTAAGAGAATAACATGCACAACATAACAATTATAAACACAAGAGACACAGAGTTTCCTAGGGAAAAACCAAGAAGGTGAAAAACCCCGCAACTTCCTCAGAGATAGAATAAGCCCCAATACAAAGATCACAATGATCAATCCCCAAAAGATAGATGACTCCAGAAGCTACTCCTCCTCCACTTGTGCACACTCCTCTCTCTCAACTATGCAAGTTGGATGAGTGGGTGAATGAATAGAATGAGAGAAACTCACTCTCTATTTATACACAACTTAACCTGCCATTAATTCTATCTGGGCCGACTTCCTAAGGAATCCTAATAACCCATCCACATGACACATGCAGGGCCGACCCCACCAAGGTGGTCTAATAACCCATCAAATAATACTTGCGACACTTACAGATACAAATGAAGACACTTCTGATTGGAGGAATAATACATCTCCATCATGAATATAATAAAGTACAAGTGTAATACATAGAAGAATATCTTCCGAAGTTAGAAATACATCAACAACAACAACCTAAGGGGAGAGCAACGAACAGGAGTTAATGGGCATCAGGGTGAGCTGGCGGCATCCTCTGTCACGACCACGTCTTATCCCACTATCACTCATTATGACAGAATAGCCAGGACAAGTGGTGGAGAAGGAGAAGGGACGACAACGGATAACGACACAAAGTAAGGATCCGCCAGGGGTACTCACACTTCATTACATCATTAAATGGGAAGCCATCAGTCCTTTCCAGGCTCGGTTGGAACTGTCAGGTTTAATTACCGTTTCAAGAAAGTAGTTGGCCTCACCATGGGTAACTGCTTCCGTGCAACAAGAAGTAATGGTGCTAGTACGTCGCCAAAGCGGGTGTATAGCCCTCAAAAGGATCAAGCATGCGAGATGGCATATTTCGCATATTTGGAGGCAATCAACACGTACAAAGCCATGAAGGCTAGGATCATGGTCTGTGCAGGGAAGGAGGATAATCATTTTGCTCCGAGGATGCTCTACCTCCTATTACCGCCTAGGAAATCTATAAATACCCGTGGCCCTACGGGTAAAGTCATGCAAATAGTGCGGCATGAGGAGAATCGCTGGATTCAATTAGTAAACTTATGTTTGTGGAGTACTTTAGGGCGAGGAGTTATGGCTCCCAGATTAAGGGCCAGTAGCTGTCGGGGTTCTAGTCGGAGTGGAGGCTCTAGCCGGAGTGGGGGTGATGGGCGCTTTCTAGGCGAAGGACCCTCTCAGCAGCAGCCTATGGATTTGGAAGCGTCTACTCCAATAACCTTTAATTGGGGTGCGCAATACCTGGCAGAAACCCCGACAACTATCGAAGCTCAAGTAGCCCACTGGGAAGTCACCCTCCTTCGGCAGTATGAAACCCATCTGGGTAGGAAGTTGGTGGCCAACCCGTTCTGGGCAGTGCAGATTCTTTTGGCTAGGGACATTCAGGCACGGCAGCAGCTTGCTCAAGGCATTCAGGAGGCCATCCAGATAATAAGGGGTGGTCAGCAGAACAACGCGGCGGGGACACGACTACTCAAAGTGGCTTTGAAGGATTACCTGGATCTTTCCAGGGAACTCCGTCGGGAAGAGGCGGTGTCTCCCAAGAGGGAACCCCCAGCTCACTGATGATATTTTGAGATGCCCAGTTGTTTGAGGTGGATTCGAGATCGTCTTTGTTTTTGCATCCTTTTGTCAATTTTTGATGCTAAAGGTCACATACTCCTTGCATAACTAGTCTTTGCGTAGACACGGGTACACTAGTGGGATTCCTTCTGTTTTGGGGGCCGTTAGGCTAGGGTATTTTGTTTTTCTGATCAACTCTCTGCATGAAAATCGACCTTGCTCGGGGTCTCCAATGTGGAACGAGCAGTGGCTCGCCTATTTGTATTTTTACTCTGTATATTTGTTCAGACTTAAGTAATAGAAGGTGTTATCGCTTACTTACAAAAAAAAATATGAAGTTGAACTAAAATAGCAACATAAGTAATGAAACTCCACTATTTCTATGTTTACCAAATCAAAACAATGGACACATTGGTGAATCTTCAACCCATATATATTTTTCATATAAATAAGTATAAACTCAAATGGACTAAGAAATAATGATTATGCAAAGGAATACAAAGTATAAAATGGACATTAAAAACACAATATAATACATTATCGTTTTATAGAAAATGATAGTAATGTGAAACAATCAATTTGTACTATAAAAAATAATAAGTGTTATATAAGTATTGGTTTTGAAAAGTAAGAATAACATGTGGATCAAATGTAACAATATTAGAAGACAATCATAGCACTTAGACAAAGATAGTTCAATGGTATGAGAATGGTACATGCACCATGAAATAGACCATCATTCCCCATGGAGAAAGACCAGGTATTTGAATTGTTATTTCCTCACAATCCCATGTCTATTAAATTATTAGGGAGGATATTGATTGTTCACTTTATATATTCAAAACCATGTAAAAATGTTGGATCGGGATGTAAGAGAAGAATCTCTAACACATATATATGATGATAACACTTATGCAATTAACTTCTCTATAAGTTTCTTAAGAATCTCACCAAAAATTTAGAAATGTTTCTCTAACACTCAATGCTATAAAGGATTTGAGAACAAAATGAAGAACATCATTAATGCACGAAGGAAACCAAATTTCATTCCTTAAAAAATGATGAAAAACAATATATACATATATAGTTCACATAATGGTGATATCTATCTTCACATAATTATATTCCCGAAGAGGAGATGTATATGCCACACTCATTCATAGATTGAGATTAAGATTCTACTGATTGGTTGCATGTTGTTAACTAACCATTGCAAGTAATTTGTATGATTAGAACTATTTCAAGAAGATTGTTTGCAAATTTTAGAATAAAAATTAACTAGTGGTATATACGTAATGAAGAAAAACACGTGGATCAAATGTAACCATATTAGAAGACAACATAGCACTTAGACAAAGATAGTTGAATGGTGTGCACCATGAAATGGATCATCATTCCCATTGGAGAAATACCACCTTTGAGTTGTTATTTCCTCACAATTCTATGTCTATTAAATTATTATGGAGGATATATTGATTGTTCACTTTATCTAAAGCCTTGTAAATGTTAGAGATGTGTATGCCACACTTATTCAGAGATTGAGATTATTATTCTCCTCATTGGTTGCATGATGTTAATTAACTGTTGCAAATAATTTGTAAGCTTAGAACTCTCTCAAGAAGAATGTTTGTAAATTGTAGTATAAAAATAGCAATAGGTATAAAGTAAAGATTTTGAAAAGTAAGATTAACATATGGATCAAATGTAACCATATTAGAAGACAACCATAATTGTACCGAGGAGGTGCTCTACAGTTCAGTATGGGGGAGATGTTGTAACGTTCGTTCCTAACAAAATAATTAAAAAAATTCATGTTGGCTCATAAAATAAAAATTATGGAAAATATTTAAAAAAAATCCATGCTGGCTTATAAAATAAATTTTTATGAAAAATAATTAAAAAATTGATGTTGGTCTATCAAATAAAAACTTAAAACTTAAACCGGATCTATCAATCAAGAGAGATCAAATTTCTTGAGTTTAAATTTTAAAAAAAAATACATCTCAAGAAATTGGATCCCTCTCGGTGCTTGATAGATCCGAGTTTAAGATGGGATCTATGCTGGTACTTAGACAAATATAGTTCAATGGTGTGAGAATAGTTTGCACCATGAAATGGGCCATCTTCATTCCCATTAGAGAAAGACCACCTTTAAGTTTTTTCCTCACAATTCTATCTCTATTAAATTATTATGGAAAATATTAATTGTTGATTTTATAAATTCAAAACCTTTTAAAAATATTGGAACATGGTGTTAAAGAAAGTCTCTACTATATATATACGATGATAACAATAACATGATGGGAAGCTAAGGGAGAGTGGGACTGAACTGCATCAAATTTATGCAGATTGATGAGCACAGTAACACCTACAATCTATCAGCGCGACATCGAAACCAACAAGGTCGCTTCCAAAACTGTATCTTACCTTGTATCTTATAATCCAACGACTTCTCTGTCGATTCAACCTGTAAACCGGTCATGTCAAAGAGAAGGGCATGGAATTAATGGGAAACTCCGGCTGAATTAAAGTATCCTGATTTCCAACGCCCCACCTCCATTCTTGCCGCACTGTGGCCAAATGAAATGAACCTCCATTCTCTGTCAATTCGTAAACGCTATTGCTCACTGTCAAATGTCTGAACCGGCTTGTTAGAACCCATCTGAACCATGAACAACCCAATCCAGGTAATAAGCATGTTCGGCCTTGCATAGAGGCAAGCCTTCTCTGAGAGCTGCCTCGTCAATTTGAATCACCTGAGGTCACGGAAAACCAATATTTCAGAGATAATTCTAAACAAAAAGGAAGACATCATCTAACTATTCTCTCAACAACCATGCATGTGTGTCAAGACTAGTTGGTAGTAGTTTTGTAACAAGAAGTTGGTAGCAACATCTGAAGGTAACAACCACATTTACCTGAATTCCACCTGCTTCCAAATCTTCCACCTCATCCTTGATGGACAAGGCAATTTGCATGCATGTTTCAGATCTGCATTATGATTGCATTAGTGCCTCAAACTGACCGAATTATGTTCAGTTACCCAAATTCAAGGATGGGCATAATTAGTAAATTCAAAATATTGTGATAGAAATTTTGGACTCCCTTACCTTGGTTGATCATTTCTAACAAAGGACCAGTTCAAGATTGTCACTGGGCGAGTGAGCATTCCCTTCATGGGTCGAGAATTCATGCTCTGGGCCATCTTAGACCAAAAGACAGTCATGGCTTTTGGTCGACTGACATCACCATAGATAACTGGTGGCTTCACACAACGGGATCCGTAAGACTGCACCCAACCATTGACTGTAAATGAAAAGCCCTGGAGTTGTTCTCCAAAGTACTCCACCATTTCATTCCTCTGTAACAGTAAGTTAGATAATTAGCTTCGACTTTCCCGTTGAAAACCTCATAACAGCTTTAGCATTAATTGCAATTTATTTGGTACTCACCTCAGGTTCTCCGTGAACAAGCAAATCAATATCAAGGTCCTCTTGTAATTTGACAACTTTGGCAATTTCTTCCTTGATGGAGCTAACATATTATTCCTCTGAAATCATGTTATAACATCATATGTTTTTTGTTACAACCATGTTTCTAGATAATAGCAACAAAACCTCAATTCAATTGAACAATCAGAACAATGAGGCAAAACCCACTTGTTTATCTTGTATTCAAGACGAACCCTGTGCAATTCAACTGTCTGTGGGAATGACCCC
Source organism: Larix kaempferi (assembly GCA_027924585.1). Lineage (NCBI taxonomy): Eukaryota > Viridiplantae > Streptophyta > Pinopsida > Pinales > Pinaceae > Larix > Larix kaempferi. Next base: position 21,892,222 of record BSBM01000361.1, read on the forward strand.
ATTGTTGTCGTGGGAATAATTGGAAGATTTAACTTTTTCTGTTGTTGCTCAAGACGAACGTTTACTGGTGTGGCTCGGCGATGGTCAGAAGTCTGTAATGCTGCAGCCTGCAATTAGAATTATAAAAGTTATGACTGGCATTGGATGAAAGGTTCTGGACAGCGAGCTAGACAGTAATAATGGACCGGGCAAATGACTTTAAATTGTTAAGTAAAAACCTAGGTTGTATTATACATTATTGATGGTGCACATCAAAACATCATCTACAGTTTCCTTTAATACAGGAACAGTGAAAGAATGTATTAAATCAGGCACAGGTTATACACGTAAAAATGATCCAATCACTGACTACAACGAGGAATACAATTACCATACAAAATGTTAATTAATTGAACTTAATACAGGAACAGTGAAAGAATGTATTAAATCAGGCACAGGTTATACACGTAAAAATGATCCAATCACTGACTACAACGAGGAATACAATTACCATACAAAACGTTAATTAATTGAACTTACAGCTTTTTGAACTGCCTCGTTTGTCACTCTCGGAGAAGCCCTCCTTGAAGCTTGTGCAGCTGCGTTGGCTGCAAAGAATTCCTGCGCCTGGCGCAGATGGCTAGTAGAGGCTGCCAAAAATGTTGCACCGACATGTAGAGGAATCGAGAAGCTTCTGCTATGGCATGATTTAAGATGCTCGCCGCCTCCAGGGTTAGCGTCTGAAACAACCATTTGGACAGAGAGGATTTCAAATTTCTCCTCAACGACTGCTATTTTCACAAAAGCATCTCTGGAAATGCCATTTGCACAAAAAAACCTCCAAATTCCTCCACTGCGACTGCTTTTTTCACAAAACCCTTTCTGAAACGACCATTTGGACAGAAAGAACTTCAAATTACTCCTCCGCGGGAACTATTTTCACAGAAAACCTCTCCAAAACCGCTATCAAGATAGAAAGAAGTCTGAATTTCTCCACTGAAATAAATTCCTGCCTGCTTTCTTCCTTCTCTGCTCTAAAATTTTAATGCCGTGCTATTTCCCCAATTTAAAGAGCTATATCTGTATCCACGTGTGTTCTTCAAGTGCAAATCCAAAATAGAGCCAGGACGAAAGGCCATGCACAGAGAAAAGAACTCCGTGAAAGGGTGGAAAATGCAAGCGCCCATACCCTGTTCAGTACACGGTTAAAAAATCCCAACATAATGAACCCGTCCACCATTGTCGAAATAGCCAACCATGCAACAAGCACAGCGCAATAAACTAAACTCCACAGTCCAGTAGGTCTCCCGTGAATTGCGGAAGGCAAGAGCTTTGAAGGAGGGGGCAGTCAAATCTAATATCCTTTCCTTCAGAGTAGACGCAGAGCACGACCGAAATCCGTGCTTTAAACCAGGGAACTAGCATTAAACACCATACGACACCCACCAGGGAGGATGACGCAACAGCGCCGCCGCGTCCTGGGGCACAGAGCCCCAGGATAATGTCACCCTGTATACCACCAATGAGAAAGCAGTTAAATATATTTTTAAAAATTTCAAATAAATAAATATTGTTTAAACTATAGTGTAACTTTAGCTAAATAAAAATCAAAATTTATAAGTGAAGATTAATCCAACTTCTCGATTTATATATGTCAGGGACATAACAATATATACATATATAGTTCACATAATGGTGATATCTATCTTCACATAATTATATTCCTGAAGAGGAGATGTATATGCCACACTCATTCATAGATTGAGATTAAAATTCTATTGATTGGTTGCATGTTGTTAACTAACCATTGCAAGTAATTTGTATGATTAGAACTATTTCAAGAAGATTGTTTGCAAATTTTAGAATAAAAATTAACTAGTGGTATATACGTAATGAAGAAAAACACGTGGATCAAATGTAACCATATTAGAAGACAACATAGCACTTAGACAAAGATAGTTGAATGGTGTGCACCATGAAATGGATCATCATTCCCATTGGAGAAATACCACCTTTGAGTTGTTATTTCCTCACAATTCTATGTCTATTAAATTATTATGGAGGATATATTGATTGTTCACTTTATCTAAAGCCTTGTAAATGCTAGAGATGTGTATGCCACACTTATTCAGAGAATGAGACTAACATTCTCCTCATTAGTTGCATGATGTTAATTAACTGTTGCAAATAATTTGTAAGCTTAGAACTCTCTCAAGAAGAATGTTTGTAAATTGTAGTATACAAATAGCAATTGGTATAAAGTAAAGATTTTGAAAAGTAAGATTAACATATGGATCAAATGTAACCATATTAGAAGACAATCATAATTGTACCGAGGAGGTGCTCTACAATCCAGTATGGGGGAGATGTTGTAACGTTCGTTCCTAACAAAATAATTAAAAAAATTCATGTCGGCTCATAAAATAAAAATTATGGAAAATATTTTAAAAAAATCCATGTTGGCTTATAAAATAATTTTTTATGAAAAATAATTAAAAAATTGATGTTGGTCTATCAAATAAAAACTTAAAACTAAACCAGATCTATCAATCAAGAGAGATCAAATTTCTTGAGTTTAAATTTTAAAAAAAATACACCTCAAGAAATTGGATCCCTCTCGGTGCTTGATAGATCCGAGTTTAAGATGGGATCTATGCTGGCACTTAGACAAATATAGTTCAATGGTGTGAGAATGGTGTACACCATGAAATGGACCATCTTCATTCCCCTTAGAGAAAGACCACCTTTAAGTTGTTATTTCTTCACAATTCTATCTCTATTAAATTATTATGGAAAATATTAATTGTTGATTTTATAAATTCAAAACCTTTTAAAAATATTGGAACATGGTGTTAAAGAAAGTCTCTACTATATATATACGATGATAACAATTATGTTACTTTTTTTTAAGATTCTTAAGAATCTCAACTAAACATTATAATTTTTGTTTGCAATATTCAATGTTACAAAGATCGCAAAACAAAATGAAGAACACCATTGAAGGAAACCAAATTCCAATCCTTAAAAAATGATGAAAAACAAAATATATAGATATATATATTTCACATAATAATAATAGTATCTATCTTCACATAATTTTATTCTCATTAAGAGAAGCTTTATATGCCGCACTCATTCAAAGATTGAGATTACGATTACAAGTTAATTTTATTCTTTAAGAGAAGATGTATATGCCACACTATTCAGAAATTAAGATTAAGATTCTGCTCATTGGTTACATGGTGCCAACTAACCACTATAAGTAATTTGTTTACTTAGAACTCTCTTAAAAAGATTGTTGGTATCATCATCAAATGCAATAATACAACCTACCTTTTTATTGTACAACACCAAAAATAACTATATAAATGCAATGATATAATCTAATGCAATGATCCACCCTTTTTGCTTATACTTTGATCATTTAGAAACTTTTTTTCTACTTTTATCATTAAGAGATTGAATTAAAATTCTGCTCATTGGTTGCTTAGTGTTAACTAAGCACTGCAAGTAATTTGTATGCATAGAATTTTCTATAAAATTTTGACAATGCTTGTATTATAATCATACAATATAAAAAATAAATATATAAAATATCTTTTTAAAATTTATTATGTCTTTTCTGAATTCTAACGAAAACATAAATTTATGACACAATGTACAAATTTCACAATCTTAGAAACCATATTTTGGGGAAAACAAATTAATATGAAAATTTGACAAAGATAAATTTCTAATGACAGTTTTAAAATGACTACACACAATTAAGAATAAATAAATAAAATTAAACGACAAAAGCCTCTCTTGATAAGGTGCTTTTCTTCCCAATGCTCATTACTGAGAGTTGACTTGAGGCATGTTTACTGAATTAATTTAAGATAAAAAAAACCATGTTATTGAATTAATTTAAGATAAAAAAAAACCATGTTATTGAATTAATTTATGATAATTAAAAAACAAGAAAAGAAAGAGATTAAAGATCAATAACAAATGTTATTTCTTAATATGGTTTTCTAATCAAGGATATAGAGGCCATAACAAATTTCAAATGTTTGTTATTTTTTATTAATATAATATTCCGATAGAGGATTATTATTGAGGAATGTTTTGTACATAGTAAATAATAATAATAAACTTTTTATTATATTAAATATCAAATAACAGTATGCTCAATGTTTTTTTTAAAATATTTTTATATTGAATAATTAAATATAAAATATATATTTTTATTTATGACAGTAAGGAATTAACCATGAATATAATTTTTTTATATTTGTCTACATTGTGTTGAATTCAATGTGATGGCTGTAGTTAATTAGTCAACACATAAGTTTAGAGTGAGTAGGTTGTAGGTAACAATCAAAATTGATTGGGGTGTAGAATGCTATTACTTGGGATCTTGGCAAAGATATGAGTTTATGTCGATTTATGATATAATCAATTAGTAAAATCATCATTCCAAGGCTCAAACAAAATGCTCAATGCCAAAACAACTAATACTCTTTCCACTCACTCTCAATACTAAAATATATTGACTAGCAAACAACTGATACTCTTTCCACTCACTCTCAATACTAAAAATTAAAGAGTCTTGTCACTATAATTTCTATAGCAAAGGGTGCTCAAAATCTATGTATAATTTCAACCGAGTATCAGTAAAGAAACCCAAAATCTTACCAGCTTGGTCTTTACACTATGTTCGTTTGGAGATTAATGGTTGCACTTTAACTGCACTTATAAAACAACCAAAGAAATTGAATGCTTGGAAAATTTTGGAGTGAAATCAATGCCAAACCCTGAAAATAAGTTCTAAAGTTTAGCGTTTAGGGTTTATGAGTGCCAAACCCTGAAAATAAGTTCTAAAGTTTAGGGTTTAGGGTTTATGACTGTGCCAAACCCTGAAAATAATGATTTAACTTTTATATATTTTAAATTTTTTATAGCTAATAATTATTTAAATGAAATAATTATTTAAATTAAAAAATAGAAATTTAATAAAAATCACTTAAGTAAAGAGAAGGAATTTTATAATCATTATTTTTAAAAATATAGATATAAAGAAATATATATTTACAAAATTTCAAGACAATAAAAGGATCATGTTAAAAGATAAATTAAAAATAAGTTAAAGTTAAAATTATTTTTAATGCAATGATAAAATAAAATAAAATTATTAATAATAAAAAATTTAGTTATTAAAAAACTTTATATTTAAACTCAAAATAAATTAGACAATGAAAATGAATAATAACTTGTGACTAGAAATGATGAATTACATGAACACATATAGACTATAAAAAGGATATTTTAAATTTCTTAAGTCTCACATACATAATTAGATATCATGGAATGTGCATAGTCCATAAGTAAAATACCATATATTTACATTAATAATAAAAAATTTAGTTAAAAAAAAACTTTGTATTTAAACTCAAAATAAATTAGACAATGAAAATGAATAATAACTTGTGAGTGGAATGATCAATTACATGAACACATATTTATTAACATATAGATTATAAAAAATGATATTTTAGATTTTTTTAAGTCTCACATACATAATTAGATATCATGGAATGTGTTATCCATAAATAAAATACCATATATTTACATTAAAAATAGAACTTTCTCATGCTCCATTATGTAGGGAGTCTATATACTCCATAAAAGGGTTTTTGTTTAAAGGAAGGCATCATCCAATCCCTTATTTTCTTGGAGGCTATCAAGACAACAACCACTCCCCCAAATCCAATTACCACCCCTATCCCCAATGCCATTAATGACATTTTTCCATCCACACGACTCAACAATCCTACTTTAACATGAGTTTGTTCAGTAACAACTCCTATTGATGTTGTCTTATTGCATGCCTGTAAAGGATACCCACACAAGCACGTATTCCTTTGAAATGAAGCTCCGGTGAAAGTGGAAAATTGTGTCGATGTTGGAATTGGTCCACATAGGCTATTAAAAGAAATGTTCAGAACCTCCAACATTGATAATTTCAAAAGCTCATCAGGAATCCCTCTACTGAACTTATTTTTTACCAAGCGTAATTGCTCCAAAGTAGATATGTTATCAAGAGAAGTAGGAATTTTTCCTTCCAAATGGTTCCAAGATAGATTCAATAACTGCAAGCTACTCAAACTTCCTATACTTGCAGGTATTTCACCTATAAGGTTATTGTTAGACAAATCAAATATAGTGTTGGTATGTAACACATATGATAGATTGTACTCATTTCCTTTCATCTCAATCTCCGTTTTAAAACCCAATACATCATAATTAGACCGATCCCATTTCCATGAAGAGACATTTATTGTATATCCTTGAAGTCTCTCAAGTCTAGATGGTATCCTTCCACTGAATTCATTATTAGATAAATCCAATACTTATAATTTGGTGAGATTTGTGATTTAAGTAATACCACCCTGAAGCTTATTATAGCCAATGCTTAAAACACGTAACTGTTAAAGAGATGTAATATAAAGAAATTCACCTATAAATCTATTTTTACTTAAATCCAATGCTTTAAGTTTACTACAATCAGCCAAAGATAGAGGCATAGACCCATAAAAATTAGAATAAGCAGATAAAATTATCATAGAAGTTGGAAACTCTATGTCAAGATATCCACTAAGTGAGTTCCTTGACACGTCAATGTATGCTAATAAACCACATTTATTTAAGGTTGGCATAGGTCCCACCAAATTGTTTTGTGATAGATCCATTACTCTCAAAACTGTATAATTATCAAAGATACTCCTACGGATACTACTTGATAATTGGTTATCACTTAATGACATGATATCCATCTTAGTCAAATTTCATAGAAATGGAGGGATGTGAGTCTGTGACCAGTGAGTGAGTTGCTAGATAAGTCAAGAAATGTCAAGTCAACTAGATGATTGAACTGTGTTGGTATGCTACCTAGGAAGTTGTTCGTATCGAGTACAAGGTCTAATAGCTTAGTACAATTACCAAGTGTTGGAGTGATGTGACCGCCCAGTGCATTGGCTCGTAAGCATAGCTCTTTCAACCCAACTAGATGACCAAACTCTGTTGGTATAGTACCAAACGATGAGACATTTTGGTCATTGTATCGTGAGTGAGACTCGTGGAGGTACAATGTAGCTGATTGTTTTAATAAGTTGAATGTATCACAAGAACCTTCTTTATTTCACTACCGAGGTGATAAATAAATTTGGTTGATATTAATTTTGTCCATGATGATTTTCTAAGATATGTTTCATACAGCCATGGTATATCATTTGTTTTCTTTTGTTATATATACAGGGTAATGATAAATATTTGTAGCTCTATGTTTCAGTACTTAGAAAATATGTGTTTCATACGGCCAGGTATATAATTTGTTTTCTTTTGTTATATATACATGGTAAAGATAAAAGTGTAGATTTATGTTCAACTATTTTAGAAAATATAATAAAGAGTGTGGATTTAAGTTAATGTTCAATAATGTGTTTGAATGTATATTTTGATTTACAATGATATTTGAAAGTTTGATTTTTTATGATGATAAATATAATTTTGAAAGTTTGGTTTTTTTATGATGATAAATATAATTTTGTAGAAAGTAATTTGAAATATGTTGATGGAGTTTAGTGATATCAATAATATGATTACAGGTTAAAGTTAAGATTATACAACATAATTCTGCATCATGTTTTAAAGTCTTTAAAATTTTACAAGTCAAAGTTAAAATTTTGATACATTTTAAGAACTATCTTAATTACTTATCAAGAATAATAAAACACTAAATAAACTTAGTGTAAAAACTATATCAATCACCTACCAAACTTAATAAAGGTACCTAAATAGACTTTGTGGTAAAACTATATCACTACTCTATGTTTCTAACAATACAATATAATTCTTAATCAACAAACTTAATAAGCTACCTAGACTTTGTGGTGAAACTATATCACTACTCTATGTTTCCAACAATACAATATAATTCTCAATCAACAAACTCAATAAGTTGTACCTAAAGTGTCATCTCTATGAGTGCTAATCATTTCTTGCACGATTTCTTAATTTCTGGTAAATATGCAAATGTGTTTGCTCAATTCTATGAATACAATTTTCAATTCAAGCCAAAGGTAGATAACGTATTTTCATCTAAAATTCCTAGATACTCCCGATAGACTTATTTGGTGTGTCATTTTGATGTAGACAAGGGTCTCGACAACCTCCCCAAGAATGTCTCCACCTTTATAATGGCCACTTATAGCTCCATTGTCCCAGCAAACAAACAACCTTGGTGTCGTCCCCAAAGAGGGTGCACCATGAAGGAGGACTCACTCATCTAGCTAGTACTCTCCAACTCAGCAACAAAAAAAACTTGGTATCCTCCCCATGGAGGACCCACCCATCAAAGAGGAATCACTCATCTAGGTAGTGATTTCCAACTTAACAAGTTAGCGGTTGAAGGGTTTCTCCTTATTTCTTGATTTCTGTTATGACTTGTGTAACTTTACTTGCATTCATGTAGATGCTTGTTTTAGCTTTAGGGTTTCATCATTATCGTGGATCCTTTTGTAATGTTATATAAAGGAAATTTGGTCTCATAATAAAGCTAATCCCTATTTCCCAAGAAAAAGTATTGTTTTCTCTCTTGTATTTTTCTATATAATCTTTAAATTTATGGGTTTAAGCATATGCTAAAGATTTTGTAGCTCTTGATTTTGACCTCACTGATTTCATAAATTTGGATTATTACATCAACTGAAACATCCTATAAGATCAAAATTGGAAGGTTTTGAGACTCCAAATATCATATCCCTTCTTGGGTTTTTGAAGTTGCTAAAGTTATCATCCCTTCCACTTACCATTCCCCAAGTTTGTCTCAATGTGTGCCCATATGTATAATCCTACTCAAAAAGTAGTTAAGTCACTCGATGGCTCCCAAATAATATTTTTTGTAAGCCCTAAAGTTATTACAGTGATGTTAGTGTTACCCAAAAACACAATTCTTTTAAACAATGAAGCCCTAGCTTTGGAATTTAGGTCTCTCAATCTAGAAAAAGTCAAATACTTAATAGCTAGATATCTACCCAAAAAGTTAGATATTCCTATGATTAACCTTCCCCTTCCCCTATATGTATCTAGGGAAACCATTTCCATGATTTGTCTAATACTAGGTTATGACAATGATAGTATTGTGGATAAACAGATTTTGAGATTAATGCAAAATATTTTTCCAAATAAGGTTCCCCATGCAAATATGCTTATTACACCTATCTTTCCAATGCCATTGGCCACTAGCTAATCCACTTTTCATCCTTGAGGTATTTAAGGTACCAATACTGCCTAATTTATCTATTATTATATCTTCCAGCACCAAATTTTCACCGTTTAGAATTAAACAAGATTTATGAGTAAAACCCTTTCTTTTGATTGAATGGACCCCACTAATAAGAAAACATGCTAAAATGTGGGTTTTAAAACATTAAGTTCATGTACAATGTTTATATAATTTTCCATTGTGATCATCCACCAAGAATTCCTCATGAATTAAACTTTTTGGTATTAACTTAGATTCAACTGTGAGGAGGTTTATAGGTCTCCATGTTTCAAGTGGAAGCTTTATCCATAATTAGACATCAAATGAAAAAAGAATGTGAGATGGAAATAGTTAAGATCTTGATAGGCTAAATACAAAGAGAAAAATGTGAGCTGAAAGAAAATATTGAATTAAAGAGCTTAAAAGAGTAAAAACGGGTTAGTCAACCACAAGAATGTGGTCTATTAGCAAATGACCACGGACCTTGATTCAAATCCTTGAGTGGGCATGATTGTAAATATGGCCTTATAAATATAAGAAAAAGCAAGCTTGTATAACTATTGTAACTAAATTAGATTAGGATTTCCAATATTTATTTGTGGTGATTCTCGCTAATGAATTATATTAGGGTTTGGACTATTATGATATTAGATTTAACAATGTAATATCACTAAAATGATTGCATTTAACAATAGTATTAAATCATATTACATTTCCCAATACACAATTTTAAATTAGAGAGATGTTAGATCATAACAAATATCCATTTAAAAACATACATCAATACATCAATATATCATAATGTCCCTCATTGTAAGCGATGCAATGCACAATATTGGAAAAGAACATTAATTCTTGAAATCAAAGCAATGTAAGAATGATATGATACAAAATCTAATATAACTGAAATCAATGCATTTTAATAATACTATTAGGAGTAGTCTATTTATTTTAAGTTTTGGACTATACATTAATTTCCCTCAAATACACCTATGGCACTCAGATTATGCAATTTCCACAACTAATATATGTGTCTAAGATTTTTTGAAGATTTCGAGCTAGGCGGAAAAGTAAAAATGTACAATATTTAGACTAATCCATACTATTATATCATATTGCAATTCCCAATACATATATTTCAAATAGATGGATATTATAGCATAGCATAAGCCTCCACACAATGGCATGATTAATATATCATAATTCCAGCCGATAGGTAATGCATATATAATCTTTCATTTACCTAATTCTAACTACCAATTTACCTAACTAATGATTAATATGCAATTATTACAAAAGTGATACCTAACTCATTGTTCTATTATTAACTTAACAATACATAATCCAATATATATTATATTATAATGTTCCAAGCACCAACTATTCCAATTTGGAATTGTGTTGCAAATGATAACACATTAATTTTACAAATATACAAAAGTTGCATTGATTAATTAATTATAAAGTAAAATAGTTATTTACTCAAATCTAATATCTAACTCAAATCTAATATCCATTTCGAATCACCCTCGGGACAAATGACAATGACATAATGCGATGGAGTTAGAGGCCTTTAATTCTCCCACAAGTAGAGTACCCATTGGCATCACTTGAATCAAATGGTTAGTAATTATCTTTGCTAGGATAGGAAAAGCATAAATATGTGGGATAGATATTCTAGTTTCATGTGGAAATGGTTGATATTTTATGTAATGGTATTGCTTATGAGCTTGATAGTTTTGACAACAATATGGTTTGGAAAATCTTTGAACCATCCTTGACATTGGGTGCTAGGTGTCTGCTTGTTGTATTGGTTATGCAAATAGAAAATCCCCATCCTCACTCCATTAGATGAGCCATTTATTAAATCATAGAATTGCAAAGATGAATTAGGTATTGCAAGAGGGAAGAATGGGAGATTCATTATTGTCTCTCCTTATACATGAGAAAATGGAAAGGGTGGAGAAGAGGAGGGGATAAAAAGCATGTGTTGAAATTGCAGACTTTTCAGAGGTAGATAACATGTCTGAATTCTCAAACTGAATCCAATAAAAATAAGTAAATGTAGATATAAATAACCTCACTAGGAAAAATAATTCTCAAAAGAATAAAGAATGAGAGGGATGCAAGACAAAATAAAGTAATTGGGACAAGAAAAAAGGATATTTGGTGAATGAGTTCACTTAGTGGAACCTCCATCATACTTTGTGGCTTCTTATGGGCTAAAAAATATGCCTCTAAGGGTGGAAGATATAGTGAAACAAAATTCAATTCATGCAAAGAAGCTCTCAATTGTTGTCATGACATCCAAGGTTGGTAGCAAGGAAGCCCTCTATGGGCACGTTCCATTTTAATTTTTGAATATCTCTATAGTTTGTAGTTTTTTTTTTTGGATAGGACAATTTGCATGACAATACTCAACAAGTAACTACAAATTCACATTTTCAACAAGTACATGATTGAGCAGACATTTGCATTTTTTAAAGGAAAAGTGCAATTAAAAATTGCAATCTCAACAATTGGATAATTATAGAAATTGCAATTTCAACAATTGGATAATTATAGTAATTGCAATTTCAACAATTGGATAATTATAGAAATTGTTGTTTTTTATGAGAAGTTACAATTTTAACTTCTAGAAATTGCAATTTCAACAATAAAATTTTTATAGCCTCCATTAAATTGCAATCAATTAATTGTCGAAATTGCAATCTTTGGATGATAAAATTGCAATTTCTCGTAAGTAAATGCACATTTTATAATTCTCCCATTGTTGAAATTGCAATTCTTGGTTGCTGAAATTGCAACCAATCAAATGTTGAAATTGAATTTTTTGTTAAAAATTGTGAATTTCTTCTCAATCATATTCTTCTTGAAATTGTGATTTTTTAGTTGCTGAAATCGCAATTTCTCCTCGATCTTTTTATTGTTGAATTTGTAAATTTGTAATTGCAAAAATTGCAATTTCCTAAAGCTAAAATTGCAATTTCTTCTCGATCTTTTTATTGTTGAATTTGTAAATTTGTAATTGCAAAAATTGCAATTTCCTAAAGCTAAAATTGCAATTTCGAATAAAAAATTCTTAGAATTGTAATATATATGCAAACATGAAAGCTACAATAAACTAATTGTTGAAATTGCAATTTTTGGGTGCTAAAATTACATAGAAGGTAATTTTCCAACTGTTGAAATTACAATTATTCTCCTCATTCATATATATGTGTTGAAATTGTCGTTTCTCCTCAATCTTTTTATTGTCGAATTTGTGAATTTGTAATTGCCAAAATTGCAATTTCCTAAAGCTGAAATTGCAATTTGAATAAAAAACTCCCAAAATTGAAATAGAGAATTATTGAATTTATAATCAATTAATTATTGAAATTGCATTTTGTTATTGTTGAAATTGTAATCAAACAGTTATTGAAAGTGTTGGTATGTAGTGATGGAACACATAATGTTTGTTTTATATATTTTTTCTTTGAAAGTTATATAGAATGTCCTTCTATTAACAGAGAAAAAAAGCACAAAACTTTTGACTGTCCGATCGTTGTAGGGAGGTCGTCCAATCAGGCTATAAAATGCGTATAAAATTACATGGCAATGAAGACACCTACAAACTTGACAAAAACCTGTCGAGATCTCCCACAAGCTTGACAGACCCCCCTGGAAACAATGCGAAAGGAGAATGTGGATATCCCAATTCTCCTGAGCGGAGAAACCATTATGGCTCATCGTCCAAAACCGTTACGTTTATCCTGGGATCCATCCACCGATTTATGATGATGAGTGTATGGTCGAGATCAACTCATCTGTATTCAGACATGTTGTTTTTATATTGTTGAAGTAATAAAGAGAAAAAAATGCATATATGATTTGCAATTATGATATATGTAATGTCAAGAAGAAAATAGGTAATCTATTTTTTCAAAACTTATATAGGCAATTTCAATTATTGGAAATTCACAATTAGCAATCAAATCTTGCAATTTCATCATCTACAATATAGAAATTCAATTTCGACAATTATCACAATTAACAATATAAAATGCGTATAAAATGCTGAGAAGTGATTGCAATTTCAACAATAAAAAGTTGTAGTTTGAGCAATTGAAGAATTATAAAGGTTACAATTATTTTGATCATAGAAATTGCAATTTTAGTGTCCAAAAATTGCAATTTCAACAATATGTAATTAAATGCAATTTGAATACTTTCATATTGCAATTTAAGGAATTTTTTTATTCAAATTGCAATTCCATCTTCAGGAAATTGCATTTCAGAATTTGAAAATTCACAATTTCAACAATCAAAATATTGAAGAGAAATTGCAATTTCAGTAATAGAAATTTGGCAATTTTAACAATTGATTAATTGGAATTTCAATGATCACTTGTTGCAATTTAAGGAATTAAAAATGGGAAGTTTTAGCAATCAAAAATTGCAATTCCAAATTCACACTTTCAATAATAAAATTATTGAGACCACAGTTTGAAATTACAAAAATAGTTTATCAAAAATTGCAATATCAACAATTAATTGCTTACTAGTTTAGGAGTCAGATGTTGCAATTTCAACAATCATAAATGACAATTTGAGGGTTGTAGAAATTACAATTTTAACACCGAGTAATTAAAATTTCAACAATCTCTATGGTTTTGAGAATCACATATTGCAATTTAAAAAATTAGAAACTACAAGTTTAGCAATAAAAAATTGCAATTTGCAATTTACACGTTAAACAATAAAACAATTGATATTATGATTTGAAATGATAGAACAATTGATGAAAATTTGAAATTTCAACAATTTGAGTACTATCCACTTAAACCAATTTAAAGTATTTTACTGCTTTCCACTTAATAATTTAATTTATGGAACATGTCTTCTTTGGTGTAGGAACACTGACCAATAAGAACATTACCTATCAACCCATGCTACACATGTCATTCATTTATATTTATGTAGAAGACATTTTTTATGGAAGTTGGTCCTAGACACTATTTAAGGATTCACCATCTACTGGGCGAATAAATAAGCACCATATACAACCACACACTCCATGCCAAATTCATCGCATCATTTACCAATTATGGAAGCCTTTTGCAGTTCACTCTTCTCATCTATCGTTTCAACAAAGTTTCCACGGAAGCTTCATAGTGTGGGGTGGTCTATTCTTGACTTTTAATTTCTTGATGGTGTGTATCACGCAAAAAGAGGACCTTGTAATTCTAAAACATTTGGTGGTGGAGCCATGGACAAGGTTGATGATTCATAGTTCCACCAACTTTGTTCATAGTTTCGTCGACATTATTCATGGTTATGTAAACATTGTTCATTGTTCCACCAACATTTATTCATGGTTCCATTCGCATTGTCCATGATTCCACCACTAATTGTTAAGAGTTCCACAAACTGTGTTCATGGTACCTTAACCGCCAATGGTTCCAAATGAATTGTTCATGGTTCCATGAGCATTGTTCATGGTTTTGTAAACATTTCTCATGCTTGCATGAGTGTTGTTCGTGGTTCTCTAAAGATTTCTCATGGTTCCACCACATAATGTTCATTGTTCCACTAGCATTGTTTGTGTGTGTTTGTAAAAATTTCTCATGGTTCCACCAACAAATATTCATGTTTCCACCAACTTTGTTCAAGGTTCCTTAAATATTTTTCATGGTTCTTCCAACATCTCATAATGAACCTCCTAATGCCTATTCTTGTTGACTTTGGTGCTCGACGAGGGACAAGACCATCCTGTAGGCTTGGGGCTTGGCTCCTCCCTCTTCTCCTCCCATAAGTTTAGGCTCTTTCAACATGAAAGAACATTGATGAAGTACATATGATGCAATTCAATTTTTCAATGTCCATGAAATCTAATAAAAATGTTACTGCTAAATTTCCCATTCACAAAAACATGGATCCAACAAGAAACCGTGTTCAATCACTTTGCTCCAAAGTTCGAGTCGTGTTTTGGAAGGGAGGATAAGCTCTTATAGTATGGGAAAGCAAAACATATGCTATACAAATTTTATCTCAGATAGAATTGTGAACATAAATGATGATTCTGTGGGGTCTTCGAGACTATATGTACAAATTTGATTTAATCTATGAATATCGAGTTGCATGTTTTTTAGGTGAAAAAAAGGCCTAGCTTTTCTCCCTCAACAATGTCTAGGTTCAAAGACATCATCATCGTCGTCATTGTCATCGACATCATCATCCTTATCATCATCGTCAATATATTATCATTGTTTTCTTCATCATTGTCATAATCATATATCATCATAGTCATTGTCATCATCATTTTGATGATCAAAAGGGCAATTTGTAAAAAATTGCAATTTTAATAGTTGTTTGATCATTGAAATTGCAATTCTTAATTGTTGAAATTGTAATCAATTAACTATAGAAATTCATTTTTTGTTAAAAAACGTGATTTTCACATTAACCATATACTTGATTTAAATTGCCAATTTGTAGTTGTTGAAATGAAGTTTTATTGTTACATTTATGAATTTCTAATTATAAAAATTGCAATTTCTTGAATTTGAAATTGCATTTTGAATAAACACTCATAAAATCACAAAATACAATTATTGCAATGATAATTAATTAATGGTTAAAATTATAAAATGGTTATAAAAACGAGCTTACTATATTCCATTTTAGAATTTTATTAAATCTTTTATCATATTTGTTGAAATAATTTTTTCACAATAATTTTATTATGTTTAAGGTGTACTTTCATAATGAAATTACATAATCTATGTACTTTTAATTAAGAAAAATAAATAAAACTTTAGTATAATAAATATAAATATAAAAATAAAGTATAGTGTCCAAACTTGAAAGATATTAAAAAGAAATTGAAAACAAACTAAATTAATATAATAAATATCAGAACCAAAAAGTATATTATAGTTTCCAAACTTCAAATAAGAAAATAGCATAATAATAAATATAAATATAAAAATTAGAAAGTGTAATCTCTTAATTTTGATTATATTTAGCAAAGATAAAATGAAAAAGAGAGTAATCTCGGAAAGATATACGATGGAATTAAGAAGACTGCTTTTTGGCCAGCATTATAAATTTATCTTCACAAACGTTTATAGTCTTAATGTGACTTATGGAAAATAGACCAATAACAAAAATTTGTAAATGTAATTTCAAATTTCCCCTTAAATAATACATTAGTTTGCCCTTTATTTCAACCTTGCTTTATCGTAAGCTTATTAGGTAATTGTTAGTCCATAAACCAGAAGTAGAAATATCATTGTTTTTTTACAACACATATACAATTTTCTGTCAAAATTGCAACAAAGCACCATATAAAATATCACAAAAGTGCCAGTTATCCCACGCCCCACACAAGTCGCCAGTGCCAGTTATCCCACGCCCCACACAAGCCGCCTCATTTTCCAAGTAAGAAGGACATTACAAACACTTACAATTATGGTGATTACTGGCACACACGGACGGTAAGAAAGTCCCCTCTTTTCCCAAGTAAGAAAGACATTAAAAAACTTAGTAACGCGTATTTGTCGGAGAGCTCCAATAGATAAACCATAATTTTTTTAAACATACCAGATGTGTAGTTAAGATAATTGATATTCCTTCAACAAATTCATAAAACTAATGATATTTATTAAAAACTATAAAAATAATAATTTTTTTATCATACAAATAAAGAGCCGTGTATTTCACAATTTAACCAAAATGCACATTTGAACCAAAACGCATATTTTAGATATAAATTAAACATTTGGAATATATTAATTTCTTTTAATAGTCTCTAAATAAAGTGTACATAATACCTTTTTTATAACTAATGTTCAGGCGAATGTTGTGATGTAGGTAAGTCCCTGCCAAATGGTAGCGTGAGGGATTTTTGTATTTTAGATAATGTTGATGAACTGGACATGGTAGTGAATGATGCATCTATGCATGTTGATGAAGTGCGTAATGTTGTAGTGCAGTGTGCAACAGATAACATTGCATAAGAAGGGACGTCGTTTTCATAAGTATAATGTCATATAGTTCTTCATCCCTAAAGGACCAACAAATATGTATGATGTGAATGAGATTGGTTGGGGTGACATAGTACCTATAGTACTTTAAGCATACAAAAATACATATAAGAAACTGTTTCATTATACTATAACATCCCTACTATGCAAAGTTGCTCAATTGGACCCAATTTTCGAACCTAGGAATGGTGAACTCAAGCTGCTCCAAAATCCTCCAACTGCTTTCAAATTGTATAGAGAGGGACTTGGGAGGACTTAGGACACCCTAATGAAACCTTAGACAGTTAAACACCTACTAGAAGCATTCATGGTTTGCAATTTTCAAGGAGCGAGGAAGGGGAATAGAACTAGTCAAATGCATTGGTTGAAAAACCTACTTGGTTAGTGACTATTTGGCCTTCCAAACACTGTACGAACTTCCCTAATTTTTTATCTAAGACTTGGATATGTTATAGAACCTCAAGGACAACACATAGGAAACATTACATCAGGTTTTAGGGTCTGATAGATCTTCCAAAAAACAACAGCTTGTATGGTATATAATTTATGAGAAAATGGTGAACAAGGGACAATGAATTTATTGCACAAACTTTAGTAAGACTTCATGATTCTTCAAACAACATTTTGGTCATCCATTTAACTTCATATGCGGCTCGAATCATAAGCAATACCTCAGGAAAATTCTAATAGTAAACTGATACAAGTCATTCTAAAATCACCATGAGAATACAATGAGGAAAATAACTCGAATCTAGATATTACTTGGAACTATTACAAGAAATGCTTGGTATTTAGAGTTGTGGCTCTCATGATCAATTCATTACAGAGATATGCAGGAGATAACATGGCCATATGGTCGAAATATCAGTCTTCCATAAACAATATGCAACTAGGAGTGTGTTATCACACTTGTACACGAATATTGAGAGAGTGGCGAGATAATGATAGTAGAGAAAGAAGAGTGAACATGAAGTCGAACTCAAAGGGGAATTGAACTTGAATCAAAACATCTCTGTGAAGCTCTGTTGAGAGGTCTGAGTGGCCTCTCATTCAACCAACTTGGATAGGAATCTTGCACCCACGAAATTGGTTCCAAGGCAGGGAGGATGAACATCCATCGTGCAAGGACAAGCTAAGCTCTCCAAAAGTGCAAATGAGAAATGACCAAAAAATGCTCTCCTTCATACTCCTTCTCTTTTATTAACCTCTAATGGCCTCCATGGCTCGAATTCCTTCCAAGAGTCTTCACCCAACTTGAGTTAGGGATAGATTCTCATGAGAGACACTTGTCCTTCTCTTTCTTGCATTCCTCTTCCACCAATTCAAATGGGGAATCTTGGCTGACCATAACTCCCCTTATGCGCCCTCTTGGTGGCTATTTTTAGCCCTGATATGTCAGATGTGTCATATGTCTGTAATCAAGTCCGAATTTGTCATATTTGTCATAGATTCTCCATCATTGTTGTCATAGGTCTGTAATCAAGTCCGAATTTGTCATATTTGTCATAGATTCTCCATCATTGTTGTCATAGGTGCCTGGGAATCTAGCTACAAGTGTCACATTTTCTCTATGATGCCTCTTCCTCTTCCATGGGAGCTACTCTTCCACTCCAATTCAACCTTCCTAGATTCATGCCATGAATAATGCCTCTTCAACTCCTCCAAGAACATTACCCTCCACCTTGGACTCGAATTGGTGAGAAAATGTTGCCATGTGTAGTGGAGAACCTTGCCACATGTAGGTCCCACACCATCTATGTGCCCTCATGACCAAATGCCACCTTATTTTTCCTTTATTATCATTTATGTGACCCAATCAATGTGAATTTGCAAGTATAAAGTCCATTTGGGGTCTTGTAGCTCCCTTATTCCAAGTTTTAATGTTTCCACCCCAACCTAGGGAACTAGTAGATTGGTGGAAATTCTTTCTTCATGAAATTTATTTGGATGGGGACATTACATAGACAACATCCAAATTTGTATATGGACAAGAGACAATTGCACTCCTAGATTTTAGTGCTTAAATTGAACCTAGCGAATACAAATGAGAATTGGTGGTATCAAATGAACAAAAAAAGAAGAAGGAAAAGGCCTAGCAATGGTCGAGTGAACATCGTGAACGAAGTTGCTATCCACTAAAATGACATCCAATTGGTAAGCCTCAAGAATGACATAAAATATCCTTGCCAAATTTTACAAGGTAGTTAACAACAATATGTGAGGCATAAGTGGACCAAACCATCCTCCCCACTCACTCATTGAAACAATAAATATTTAATTCTTCAAAGTGCACTTCACATTATTCAATCATGAAATGCTTCCTTTAAATGAGTTTTCTTCCGAGTTTCAGCGAATGCAAAACTCTAAATCCTACAAATGTCGGGAATGAAGTTAATCGACATGATATCGTTTAGCAACCAAAATTTTTATCTTTCCTCATACACATATTGTACAGACAAGCAATTAGATTTTCCGAAAATTGAGTTAAAAAGAAATTGAACCAAGCACTTAAAAGGGACATGATCATAAAATAATTTAAACCCATAAAGACTACGGTATCTCCCAATTAGGAAATAATTCTATCATCATGCGAAAATATGGTACAATATTTTATTGTGTGAAGGGGATCTCATTTAAGGCCAAAACTATCATAATGGTAAGCAATGATGTCTCAGTTAAAATGTGGATGTGAAGGTTTGATTCATAATGTGCTTGATGCTATTGATTGTATGATTTCACACATCAATATGGAACATTTCACAGTGTCCCACTTAACAAGGCATTTATACGCTCTGTGAGCCAATTGTAAAAATATTGGTAGATTAAATTTCTTGGATATACAAGAAAATTATTATTTTAGTTGGCAGAAGCAAATGAATTTCCAATTGGATGGTAATTTCTTGACATTCCTTAAAGATATTATTTCAATTAATAATTGACATAAAATGACAACAGAAATTGTGCACCTTTAGAAGCAGAGCTGGATATCAACCAACAACAATATATAAAACAGATAGAATTGTATGCCCTACCTATACCAAATAATAAGCTAAAGGAACGTGCATGGCCATTATGTATACAAAGATTGGATTGCCAATGCATTCTTGAAATCCACTGCACAATCAATGAAACATTTATTCTTCCTTGCACATACAACATCTAAAAGAGCGGCCAAGCCCAGACCTAGAAAAAGCACCCAAAATTCAGTTATAACATAAAAGTGCAGGGATAAGAAATATAAATCGAGAAATTTGAAAGAAAATTCCCATTTTAACCTTTAATAACTAAATTTAGTTTGAAAGGTGTATCTAACTTATACTCGATTTAAATTCAATCAAAGTGACATGGATACTTCACCCAAAAAAACATGCAATGATATGTTAATGGTTCCTCCTAGACAAATTAGCTTCATCGTGATAAATGAGTTTTGGTTTACTATCTAAAAGACATGTAAATGTAGATTTTTCAAGAGGAATAGTGGAATTTAAAATTCAGTGCTTTGAAGCAAATAACCACACCGCAAGTGCTAGTCAGATCAACCTTGAACCGTTGAGTACATGGCTGCACTAGAGAATCACGAAATAGACCACCTTCTACTTACATATTTTGGAAGCCCTAATCACATAATTCTTACGGGGAAAGTATAAAAATGATGGGTTCCAAAGCAAGCCGATCATTTTTAATGCATTACACAAAAATTTGGCCATCTTCTCCTAGCTTTATGCCACACAGACAAGAGTTTTATCTATTAATTATTTATTTCCCAACACACAGGAACACACATGGAAAATGTTATTCAATATTCACATAGTATCATGAATGGAGATTAAAAATAGTCATTGTAAATGCATGTATTGCTTAAGTTAGAACCAAAAACCACCAGAGATGTTTCACTTGTTAAATGGATTCTTAATCAATGCGCCAACAAACATTGTTAGATAAGAAGTGTTGGGCTTCTTCGCCATATATGACACAATTTATCATTATGAAGCCTTGGTAGTTATCTGGGTGTAACATACCCTATTTCCTCATTACCAATTCAGTGAAAATGAGATATAAATTTTTTCCTTTAACTTCACTCAAACATCCAAATATGTTAGTCCCATTGGTTACATAACATGATGGATCACCCATAAGGTAAGTCACTACATACTTACACACACATATAGATCAATTCTAATAACTTTTGACACTGTATAAGTTAAGATTCTATATCTTATGTAACATTTGAAAACTTCTTATTTAATCTTAAATTATTAAACAAAACATAACTCTCATCAAATTAGCTGCCTCAAATTAGCTGCCTGCAAAAGGTATTGAAACTAATTTATCCATTTAGTTCTCCTTGTTGATACTCCATGGCTATAACAATTTATGCCATAATTTACACAACCATTTATGTGAAGCTTTCACTTTAATATAACCAATATATAGAAGTATCGATGCATACATAGCTATCCTTGAATATCAGTGCAACCTACTTCAACCTAAATTAAACTTATCACATAATTCGATTACCTATTAATTTCCTTTAGATATTTAAGCTTAATAAGTGTGGTCTCTTCATTATGATAATACCCCTTTAGTAAGAAACTACTCCTTTATAAGAATCATTCACTCCTAGGTATTTAAGAAGTAAGAGATTAATGTATTCTTACCATGGGAGTTCTTTCACGATCAAAGTAATTTACTTTGCATTAAGTACCATTCGATAAGAGTTATACAAGGAAACAATCATTAACTAACATATGGTTGATTATGATAGGGTCTCTAGCAATACGTTCCAAATAACTTCTAACATATTATTCTATCCAAATTATATTGAACATGGATCGTTAATATTTTCAAGTGCTATTGTAATCATCAAATAACAAAGGTTAGGAATAACATAATAATGTTACTCATGAACATTAAACCTAAATTTTTTCAAGTAACACCTTACACTTTAATAAAATGATTAAGTAAACATTGTTAAAGGATTATTTACTAATGGATTCAAATTATGTATATCAGTAGTTCCATCTGCTTTAGTTAATGAACATTAGATTTTACTAACACTAACTAAGATTAATATAAGCAATGGAAGTCTTACTTCTGATATAATTTATCATTGTATCATGACTTAACTATTAGCGAGTGTAGTTAGTGACTTATGAAATATGTACATTATCATCAAACACATTCCTATGTATATATGAATTGACTATTTTAAGAACACAATATTATTTACTTGAATAGATGTGATCCTTCTAAGGTACTACTAAATTTGAGCATGTAACCTTATCATAACTTTCCAAGGGATAGTACTTGTTATTATACTTCTAATGTTCTTGTGCACAACATACTAGCAATGCCATTTTTATTCTTCAAGTGTATAATCATTAAGAATATAGCTACTTTTCTCTAATACCAACATTATTCTCCACAAGTATATTCTAATTCACGGAACTCTTACAAATCATTACTAACTACACATATAATAACAATAACATGCTCTGAAGATTGGTTTATATCTATTCACAATTAAATTCAATTTTAATCAGTCTAAGCTCTAACTAAATATTTCATTTAAAGTTGAGGTTAGAAAATTGTAATTAGACGTTAATTTATGCCTATGGAAGGACCATGGCCAACTTTTTATTTGTTATCCAACCTTTGTGTGAATTCTAAAACCACAATACCAAGAACATTGAAACATAAATGAGGGCATCCATAATGAACGAAATACCAATCTTATAATTACTCTGTTAATTCAACGCTATATGAAAGGGTTGAACATTTTATACCATTCATATAATTAATCGTTTAATTCAACACAACATAATAGATCCTGAAATAATATTTACAAGGCTTAAAAAACAATAATACCAACACTGAAGAATAGTTATTTGAAAGAGTAGACTTGACCTGCTGAAGGATTCACTGCAACGTTCCACCCAACCAACTGGTCCCTGTCTGGCGTATGTTTTCCCACCAAGAGACCACCCCCGATATGGGCAGGAATCCACTAGGAAAGAAATTTTAATATGATTATTTCATAAGTTTTATTGACCTAATCTAGGATTTAGACCAATATAGAAGGATTTATGGTACTTATAATGGTTTCCCACCCACCTAAATCTTCATCAAATCTTTGTTTGGACATCATAAGTTAAGGTTTATATTAATTAGAAATATAAATGGGTATGAGCTAAATATTTCCCCTATCTTGGCTTGCCCCAAGCATCTTCATATCTGTAATATCATTTCAATCATTATCGACAATTAAAGATCTTAGGGATACGTCCTTCTTAGCTTCCCATAATAATTATATATATAAATTGTTTGCACAGAGGTCTGGGCCTGCGCCCTCACAAAGTTCACACCGATATTGCTCATAGAGTTCACGCTCTGATCATATATAAAAATATAATTTATAATTTATAAGCTTATGGAGAGAGAACGAACTCCCCACACACTCTGGTCTACGCCTTTTAGAGCTCTGCCCCACTTTGGTAAGAAATTCAATGACCGAAGAAAGAGGTAGCTGGGGCCTTTCTTCCACACCTTTCTTTCTATAAATGTTGTTAATTTATTTTTTTTAATTCTAAAATGAAAGCTTTAAAAGCATTTATGCTTTTGCTTAGATGGTAGTCATTATTTTTCTTTGTTTTCAAGCAATTCTAGAATGAACTTCTTTTCAATATTTCTTTTAGAGCTTTTTGGTATTTTAAATACTTAAAGCTTTTAGGATTAATGCCTATCCTCTTTTTACCTTAATGCATTTATCCTTTTTTAAATGTGAATAGAATAATAATTTTATAATTAAAATCATAATATATGTTTATTAAATACAAGCAAGTAGTTTATTTACTTTGTCCTATATTTACAACTTAACTCTCAAGATCTCCTTTGCATAGCATTTATAATTACTTAAAGTAATTATTAACGACCTCTTGTGCCATAAATTTAATTTAGATATATTAGGCAAAATTTGGACTAAAAAAGTGTGAATTTAGACTTTGAAAGTGTCAATATCAACCTTTCTAAAGTGCAAAATTAGGTTCTGAAAGTGGCAATATTGGATTTAAAAAGTGTGTTTTTCTATTCGAATAGTGTGTTTTTTGACTACTTGTGAACCCTAAAATAGATTATGAAACTATGAATTTCAATTCAAAAAGTGTGAATTTCAAATCAAAAAATACAAATTTTGATTTGAAAAGTATGAATTTCAAATCAAAAAATGCAAATTTTGATTTGAAAAGTGCAATTTTCATTTGGAAATGTGCATCTTTTAAGGTGAAAAGTGCAGTGTCTATAATATTCCGTCTTTGTTTGAATGGTAAGTTTATCAGTTCTTGTTTATTTTTTGATACAGTATCAAGAATATCTAGCTTTTTACATATATAATTTTAGTAGTTTCCAAATAAGGTAGGAATTCTTTGCGTAATTTGTATAAGCACAACTTACTTACACAATAATAACTAGATAACGGTGTATTCTGCATCACAGTAGTAATTTTCCTCAAATGCTTAGAGGCTCGTGGATGTTCCAGACGCTTGACGTTCGGTCACCCAACCGGGTTGATAGACAGACTAGAAGGATTGTAACAAAATATAAATTTGTTGGGCTAAGATCCCATCAAACGATATCTATGGGAACATCCATCCCACTCTCAACACTATGCCCATCTGTTCTCGTTGTGGCTTAACTGCTGCAAGGCCCTTCTCGTTTATTCTAATTTTTTCCCCTGTCCATCCTAACCTTGGTGACCATGCCCATATGATGCTATTTATATCGATCATCATATTTTCTTCTGCACCAACAACCCATTGTTTCTTTCTATTTAAGCAGTTTTTGTACAAGACCTTCAGATCCTTCGATGTTCATGTTGGCTTCCACCATTGCACTTCTACTTTGTAAGACCTAAGAGTACTAGCATATGAATCCTGATAAATATTACCAAACGCCTTGCCCAACCATATTGCATAATTTGGATCTGGTGATTGCACAATGACCATTTGTCCCTTTACAACATCCACTCTTGGAATGAATTCATATCTAGGCTTGTTGCATACTGGTCCAACATAGAAATCCCGCAAAGAAAGAACGTTTTCCTTCAAATAGGCATCCATAATTTCATGTTCAGATCTTGTAGGTTCACTACTATGAATATCATGGCTTGTCGATGGCCAAAAGTTAGTTCCTGACTGATCAAAACTCTCGAAGGGACTGTCCAAAGATTTATATACAACCTCCCAATAATTTAACTTGAGACGCCAAAATTGTTCACCTCCCTTCTCAATCCCTCGATTTCAGAATGAAATATATGTTTCTATTCATTTTTTTATTTCATCAATGTCTGAAGATCTTTTTGATTGAATATTTAATAACCTAGGCTACCCCACCGACAAGTCTGTGCTACCATCTTGCAATGACCACCACAGATGAATAGGAGATGACCAAGCTTCATCCCGAAGTGATGCCCTCTATTGCATGACTGGAATGTTATCTATGAGCTAAATTTAAAAAACTGTCATTTTTTAATACCGATGATTTTGGCATTTCCATCCAAAAGGTGGGGTTTCACAAAACTCTTAAAATCATAAAGTTCATCAATTAGATAAGGGACATAGAAATTTTGTTCTTCACATGTCCTATACGTATCCATAATTTTCGAGAGTGAAAATATATCCTTGCACATTAGCTTTACCAATAACCTTCCATACGTTCCATCTATGTCTTCATGGGTGTGTCCAACTGGGAGGAATCTAGCTTCAACTATCTCGAACACTCTCCTTGTTGTTAAAAGAGATAAAAATGCAAATACAAAGCGGTTTTGTTATCGCCTGAACAATTATCCATTTGCAACAACAATATGGGTGGTAGTTTTCTATTTGGCATGCATTGATTAGTACTATCAAAACACAATATATCATGTTGCATTACATCTTGTCTGTATATCACACACTTTTCATGTGACTCTGATTGCAATAGATCATCATGCAATTGTTGCTTAGATGTTCCACCTTTGTAGATCAAATCATCATATTTATAAACCACTGGTTCTTCAATACTCTTCAAGCATTTAGCTAAGGATGTCACAGTGAAATTCGATCCCATCTCTAAAAATGAGAGGCTGAAATGGCCCAAACCCCCAATATTGTGTCCATGAGTCAACATTCCACTCAATGATATGGGAAGATTCATAAAATTACTAAAATCTTTTTCCTTCTTACTCATCCTTGGAATAGAAGTCTTTGACTTATCCATTTTGTCATGAACAATACTTAGAAAAGTATTTGGATTTTTTTGTGAAGCTAATATGTGAGAATAATATACTTGGCGAAAACTTGCGATATATTTATTATAAGCTGCCTGATGTCCTTGCAACCTTTCCACCTCAGTTGGATCAGTGGTCCCCTTAATCCTATCATGTATTGTAATGCACTCATTACACCTTGCAAAGGAGTTTGATTTAGAAATTTTAACATATTGAAAATATTCTCTCATCACCTTGCTAAAGGAGGATTGTGATATTGGAGGAAAACCAATACTTTCGATTTCTTCATTTGCCATTTTTCGCAGCAAACCATGGGACATATTAGATGGCAATAATTTCAAGGTTGTCCTTGTTCCATCTTCACTGATTAATCATGTAATATGTGGAGATTTGTTTGAATTCTCTTCTACAATTTTATTAATCGTAGCTACCAGTGCAACAGTGTTTGCCCTAGATTTTTCCAAGCCATTGTTACTATGCACATCTCTCACATCACCATTCAAGAACATGCTTTTATAATTGTAGAAAGTGCTCATTTTTATCCCATGGAATTTATACCATGCATTTTGACAGATGTCTATTCTGTCTAATCTCATTGGAAACATGTTTCTTTTTCTATCATCTCCTTCTTTGGCCACATAAGCATTTGATCCCATAGAATTTATAACATATTGTCTTCTTGAATTTCCATTCATACTATGAAATTTATTCACACATTCAACTATCGATTGAAGTGAAATTTTTTATATACAAAGATTTGAGCAACAATGTTCATTGACAATTTTTGAAAGGAATGCACCTTGATCAATTTCAGGCCTGTAAGGTACTGAGCTTGAATTTCTTTTAGAAATTTTAGTTCCAGCATGACGCTTTACGGAATTGCCATGGCCTTGTTCCATTACCTTGAACATTTGTATATTCACAATGGGGAGTACTTGGAAGGACCACCTATAAAATACATTCTTAAAAAATATTCCAAATGTTGACCATGTCTTTGTTTGTGTTCTTTTTTAGTATAACATCCAAAGGAACATCATTTAAGTCAAGCAAATTGTTTGCATGCCATCTTACAAGAGAGCCTTCAAATACACCACAATCCTCACAATTGCAGAAGACTTTATGAACTAAAATACCAAACTCACCGACATCTAGTGGTTTGAATTGTACAATGTCTCCTTCAAAAAAACTTGATACTATTCCCCAAGCAACATAATGTGGCTTTAAAGAACATTGATGTATCAAATTAACTTTCTCTCCCACAAACTTAATATTGTGATTTTGTCATAATACTTTCAAATTAGTTTCACATTGATTATTGTTGAAATTGTTTTCAATAGAAATCAATATTCCTGTATTAAAATCTATGATTCTTTTAATTGACCATACAACAAAACCTCCACTACTTAACCTTAGACAACATGCCATACAAGAAAACACCACTTCATCCACTATAATACCAAAGGAGAAGTCACCCAAAACCGTTCCCCCAACAAAATCAATCCCACTCACATTTGTTACAAAACCTATGGAAATGCAATCCTTGCATTCTGGACACTTATGTAACAACTTAAATTTTCTCATAATAAAAGAAGATTTATTCTCAATTGTTATGGTATGTTCTACACTCGTCCAAGTAGAATTTGGTATATCATTCACCTCATTCTTGTGAAGAGTAGATCCAATGTGGTTAACGATCTCAGATGCAAGCAATTGAATATAACCACCAACTTCCTCTGACAATTTATTTGCACCTTCTGATGGATAGGGAAATTGAAGACCTGCATTTAAAGTCTTGGTAACATTTACAATGATACATCCATCATGAATGATGATATTATGCAATATTTTTTCTTTTTCGAAAAGAGATTCCTTCAACAACTTTCAATCCATTCAAAATGAGGTCCACACATTGTTGAGAACCAAAATCCATTTCAGAAGCGATTTCTTAGATATAAAATAACATGACACATTGTTGAGAACCAAAATACATTTAGAATCACTTTATGAAATATAAAATAACAGGAGCACATTAAAAATAATATTTATTTTAAACAAAGAATAATTTTATCCACTAGTATATATTATCAAATAAGTCAATGCTCTACAATTTAATATAATTATTGTATGCTATCATTCTCCATAAGATGATAAATTAGAAAATGTTCCTCACTATGAAGAAAATGTTCAGAGTTCTAGTAACAACAATCTCATGTAGATTTACCATGATATTGTTTTCTGAGAAGGAATCAATTTCAAAAGGAGCAAAAGATCCTTCCTAATTGGATACAATTTAATTGTTGCTTAGAATAAATCCATGAGATAAGGAGGTGCCGCTGAATGCTCAAAATTTAATCTGTTGTTTTCATTGGAAGGAGCTCAAAGCGATGCTGGATGAATGAGTGACTAATTGTTTGAGGAAGGATCGGTTGTTCCTTCTTAAAAGGATCCCTTGGACCATAGAGGTTGGAAATATTTATTGAGATAATATATTATTAGTAAGAGTTAAATGTTATACATGAATTTGCTTTACGTATTTGAATTACGAATTATATTAGGCAGTATCAATAAAGGACATGTGTCCTTAGCCATCTAACACACATATCTCTGAATGGAGTTCACGATATTTGAGGCTCTTTCTTTTGACCATATACTTTCCCCAACCCTAAATTGGAAACTCTTTTTGAGATAAGAATTGTTTCTAAAAGGGTCCATACATATAAGGATAACCGTTGCTTTTCCATCCTCTCCCCGTGCTCCTCGCAGGGGTTGACACTCTTTAAAATATTTGCATCTTGACATAAATCATATATGATATTCAGAATTACCAAAACTCCACAACCGACCTACTTTTTTTTTAACAGAAACATGGTAATTAAGTTTGTATTCAAAAGGCTATGCACAACCATTCATTACAAAAATGAGAGCCTGGGAGCAGAAATAACTTTCCCAGTCTGGCTCTTTAATAGTTTATGATTTGCTGCCTAGTATTTGTAACTACAAGGGAGGGATAAACCCTTACAAATTGAAAATTTAACAAGATGCATACAATCATTCAAAATGTCTAAAATGGAGGTAAAAACTCATTGAAGTAGGGAGCTCTTCTAAAAAATATTATGCTATTGAACAGAGGTTTCCTTAGCAATTCTCATGTCCACAGAGGGGGATTACTGGAAGTGGCTGCACTGTGACATCCTGGCCATCTTCAAAATTTCATCTTTTATAATATCCACTGTCCCCGTTAGTTCAATCAAATTGCGTTCCAAATCATCAATTCTCGAGTCCTGACAGGTTAACTGTTGAGAGATATATCTCTTGTTGTCGGCTGACTCTCTGTGCGCTTTGATACCCATGCATACTGCCTCATAAACATTTCACAGGTGTTGTTTTAAGTCTTTGACATTGTAATTTAGGAACGCCATTCCGTATGCAAGGCCCGCCTTTGAACTGAGAGCATATGTTTGAGAAGGGGCCGAACCGTCCTGTTGTCCTGACACAAAACTGGAAAAGCTGAAGGACTGGAATCCAAGTTGAGAGGATGGGATAAAATGTCCAACCAAACAGTGAAGGATAGGTTTTCAAAGCTGTAAAGAAACCTAAGAGGTAAAAGGTTCACCGAGAGGTCTGAATTTATTGGAGGGTTTGAAATACTTCCAGCATGAGGGCCACTTAAAAAGGGAAAAAGAGCCTCATTAAATGTAGGAGCGTGGATACTACCGATGAAGGGACATGCGCCGCTAAAAAAGGAAACAAGAAACTCAATAAATTTAGGAGCGTGGATACTACCTTCGAAGAGACTCTCTTTCTCCTTAGTTTCTATTTTCAACACTCCAAAATAGCACCTATTGAGGAAAGAGCGGTTGCCTCTTGCTCTGAGAAAATTTCCACTTGCAGGAAAACTATTTAAAGCAAAGTTCCTATCAAATTTGAGATTAAGGTACTATCTAATTTCCTCACCTCGCAAAAATAACCCCTAGAGGAAGGAGTAGACGCTCTTTCTCCCCAACATATACTTTCATTAGCCCAAAATAGAACAACATGAGGAAAGAGCGGCCTCTCTTTCTCTAAGAAAATTTCCACATTCCATCAAACTATTTCAAGCAAATTTTCTACGAAATTTATGTTTAATGTGTCGATATCTACTTTCCCCACTCATAAAAAAGAACGCCTGGAGAAAGGAACGAATTCTCTTTCTCCTCACTAGATTCTTTCAAAGCCCCAAAATAGAACAACTTGAAGAAAGAGTGGTCGCTCTTTCTTTGATAATATTTCCACTTGCCAGCAAACTGTGTGAAGCAATATTCCTATGAAATTTGTGTTTAGAGTGTCGATATATACTTTCCCCACTCCTAAACAAATACCTGGAGGAAAGAGTGGTCGCTATTTATCTAAGAAAATTTCCTCCCACACCCCAAAATAGAACAACTTGAGGAAAGAACGGCCTCTCTTTCTCTAAGAAAACTTCCAACACCCCAAAATAGAACAACTTGAGGAAAGAGTGGCCGCTATTTATCTGAGAAAATTTCCACTATTAAAAAAACTGTTTAAGGGAAAAATCCTACGAAATTTATGCTTAGGGTGTCGATATCTGATTTCACTACCCCATAAAAAGAGTTCCTAGAGAAAGGAGCAGATTCTCTTTCTCCTCAGCATATACTTTCAACTCCCCAAAATAGAGAAACTTGATAAAATCCTGCGACCGCTCTTTCTCTGAAAACATTTCCACCTGCCCGAAACTATTTGAAGTAAATTTCGTATGAAAATTGTGTTTAAAGTGTCGATGTCTACTTTTATAAAGGAACCCTTGAGGGAAGGAGCAGATGCTCTTTCTCCTCAGCATCTACTTCCAACACCCCAACATAGAACAATTTGATGAAAGAGCGTTCTCCCTTTCTCTGAGAAAATTGTTGGAAAAATGAATTATGCGCTGATGTATTTCAAATCCCATCCTGAGTCGGTCGGAGTCCGTAGAAGTGCAGAGATGTCAGACAAACTGTCAGCAGGATTTGTGCACACTTCCTTGTATTTACTCAGCCGTGTTTGTATTCTGCAGGTCAAAATTCTTAGGTAGAAATTAATTACAATCTTTAATGTAACTCAGTAGCTTCCAAGTGAAGCGAAGTCAAGTGTGTGTGTATGTAGAAGAAGAAGATATGAAAAAAACAGAGAGGGAGGAGAAGAGAGAAGGGAGAAGAGCAAAGAGTTGAAAAACAGAGTAAGAGATAAAAGAGATGAAGAAAATGTCTGCGATGTGTTTGTGAGCTCAAACTCATAGTCGTGAAATGTATTAAGAGGCCAAGCTCTGTAAAAGGTGAAAGATCGAAGTAAATTCCACCTCTATGTAATGCAGAGATGTTTCCCTATTTTAACGCGGTAATATATAAGTCTATAGTTTTGTGTATTCATTCTCAAGAGTGTTGAATATTGAATGCTGCACATCTTATCCATATTTACTTGTGTGAATGTTGTTTACATTTACGGTTTGTAAAAGAAATCAATATTTCCCAAATATTTCACAGTGGTAAAATTTATGTTTTAACGCGGAATAACTTCAACGTAAGTTTCATTTAATGTTTTGGTTATTTGATATAGTGGGCTTGTCTTAACACTATTGCATCGAAGTTCATCTTAAGTTACTAAGCAATGAAAAGTGATTTTTATGTCTTAGCAAGAAACATTTTAATATAAATCTTGTTTAAGAGTGGGCTCGTCGAAGTTTAATCCCGACGAAGTCAAGAGTCCATGAAGTAAGTGCTCCGCGAAGTTAAGAAGTCCGCGACGTAAAAGGTGCTTCGCAGAGCACCTTACTTCTTAACTTCGCGAAGTTAAGAAGTTCGCGAAGTAAAAAGTGCTCCGCGAAGTTAATAAGTCCACCAAGTAAAAAGTGCTCCACGAAGTTAAGAAGTCCGCGAAGTAAAAAAATTGCTTTACGAAGTGAAGTTTACCTCCCGCAAAGTGAAGTCCTTTGCAAAGTAAAAAAAATGGGGTTTCCTGTTGTATGTCTGTCGAAGTCCCAAAGAAAAAAGGAAAATATATATTTACTGCGTGGTTCTTTTTTTTTCTTCGCAGTGTTTCCCTTGAAAAATTGTCGCTCGCC
Source organism: Larix kaempferi (assembly GCA_027924585.1). Taxonomy (NCBI): domain Eukaryota; kingdom Viridiplantae; phylum Streptophyta; class Pinopsida; order Pinales; family Pinaceae; genus Larix; species Larix kaempferi. Next base: position 21,924,891 of record BSBM01000361.1, read on the forward strand.
AGCAAACTCTTTGAAGCAAAATTACTATGAATTTTGTTGTTAAAATGATGATATCCACATTCCCCACCCCAAAATAGAACCCCTGGAGGAAGGAGAGGACACTCTTTATCCTTAGTATCTATTTTCAACACCCCAAAATAGCACATATTGAGGAAAGAGTTGTCGCCTCTTGCTCTAAGAAAATTTCCACATGCAGGAAAACTATTTAAAGAAAAGTTCCTATCAAATTTGTGATTAAGGTACTATCTAATTTCCTCACCCATAAAAATAACACCTAGAGGAAGGAGCGTACGCTCTTTATCCCCAGCATATACTTTCATTATCCCAAAATAGAACAACAAGAGGAAAGAGCGACCTCTCTTTCTTTGAGAAAATTTCCACTTTCCAGCAAACTGTTTCAAGCAAATATCCTACGAAATTTATGTTTAATGTGTCGATATCTACTTTCCCCACCCATAAAAAAAAAACGCCTGGAGAAAGGAACGAACGCTCTTTCTCCTCACCAGATTCTTTAAAAAACCCAAAATATAACAACTTGAAGAAAGAGAATATTTCCTCTTTGTCGGAGAATATTTCCACTTGCCAGTGAACTGTATGAAGCAATGTTCCTATGAAATTTTTGTATAGAGTGCCGATATATACTTTCCCCACTCCTAAAAAAATACCTGGAGGAAGGAGCGAACGCTCTTTCTCCTCAACATCTACTTCCAACACTCCAAAATAGAACAACTTGAGGAAAGAGTGGTCACTCTTTCTCTGAATTTTTTTTCACTTTCAAGCAAACTATTTAAGAGAAAAATCCTACGAAATTTTTGCTTAGGGTGTCGATATCTGCTTTCCCTACTCCTTAAAAAGAGCGCCTGGAGAAAGGACCGGATTCTCTTTCTCCTCGGCATATACTTTCAACTCACCAAAATAGAACAACTTGAGGAAAGAGCGGTCGCTCTTTCTCTAAAAACATTTCCACCTGCCAAAAAACTGTTTGAAGCAAAGTTTGTATGCAAATTGTGTTTAAAGTGTCAATGTCTGCTTTTCCCACTTTTAAAAAAGAACCGTTGAGGGAAGGATCAGACGCTCTTTCTCCTCAACATCTACTTCCAACACCCCATCATAGAACAATTTGATGAAAGAGCGTTCTCTCTTTCTCTGATAAAATTTCTGCTCTCCAGCAAACTCTTTGAAGCAAAATTACTATGAATTTTGTTATTAAAATGCTAATATCTACATTCGCCACCCCAAAATAGAAACTTGTAGGAAGGAGCGTATGCTCTTTCTCTTCAGTATCTATTTTAAACAACCCAAAATAGCACATATCGAGGAAAGAGCGATCGCCTCTTGCTCTGAGAAAATTTACACTTGCCAGTAAATAGTTTAAAGCTAAGTTCCTATCAAATTTGTGATTAAGGTACTATCTACGTTCCTCACCCATTAAAAAGACCCCTAGAGGAAGGAGCAGGTGTTCTTTCTCCCTAGCATATACTTTCATTAGCCCAAAATAGAACAAAATGAGGAAAGAGCGGCCTCTCTTTCTCTGAGAAAATTTTCACTTTCCAACAAACTGTTTCAAGCAAAGTTCCTACGAAATTTATGTTTAATGTATCGATGTCTACTTTCCCCACCCCTAAAAAATAATGCATGGAGAAAGGAACGAATGCTCTTTCTCCTCGCCATATTCTTTCAAAACCGCAAAATAGAACAACTTAAAGAAAGAGCGGTCGTTCTTTCTATGAGAATATTTCCACTTGCCAGCAAATTGTGCGAAGCAATGTTCCTATGAAATTTGTGTTTAGAGTTCCGATATCTACTTTCCCCACTCCTAAAAAAAAATCCCCGTAGGAAGGAGCAGATGCTCTTTCTCCTCAACATATACTTCCAACACCCCAAAATAGAACAACCTGAGGAAAGAGCAATCTATCTTTCTCTGACAACATTTCCACTTGCCAGCAAGCTCTTTGAAACAAAATTTCTATAAATTTTGTTGTTAAAATGTCGACATCTAGTTTCCTAGGGTGACACGTGGAACGCTCAAGGTGACACGTGGCATACTTGATTTTTAAAATTAGTTTAAAGATTGTATAAATGAATATTAATGATATTAATGGTACCATTTCAATATAAACATAAGGATTTAAGTTATATAAATTTTTGGCATAGGTATCAAGGATCAAATTTGAAGGGCTGACCTTCATTTCAGGTTGAAGGGTATATATTCATACTACCCTTCTAGCATGAAGGGCTTTAATTTTTTTAATTACACTTCAATTGACAATAATAAATTAACTCTATGTTTCATTAAAAATATTGCTAAAGAAAATATTACTAGATATGAGTCATACATTACATATTTTGCTGCATACACTTAAAGAAAGTGAAGTCTAACAATGCTATGCCACCCAACTTAGGATTCTTCTAGGATTTGTGGCCCTATTAGTGCTTACCATCGACTATCGTTTAGAAGTAGAGAATCTGTGCTCATCAATGAGTATGTAGTTATCAAACAAAGGATTGGGAAATGAAGAATATAGGGAAAGGAAAATTACCCAACCTCTCAATGCAGTTTACTATCACAATATCAATAAATAGAGTTGAAAATATTAGTTAGCAGAGAGATGAGAATTGATTCTCTATTAAGAGGTCATTTCATCTTCATCATTACTTCAAAAATATTATCATACATAAGGAGTCACATTAACTGGGTGATATCGCTGCTGGTTGAGATTTCGTCGTTTCTGATAGCCACATGTATATCGAAGGATTATACGCGTTGGTTGTGCAACTATAGTTTTGATACCATGCACAATAGGGTGCATTAACAGACATGTGGCCATGCGGTTGTGGTTTTGATTGTTTTTGGGAGTTTCTTGACTCATGTTGCTTCTTGGATCTGAGGAGGATGCATTCAATGGGCTACATGCTATATGTTGATGACGCTTTACCATGCAAATTGCAGAAATGTCACACGTGTGGAAGATTTCTAGACTAAAGGAATTGGGTGGATGGGGTTTAAAGAATCCCCGTTGTTTTGAAAAGGCCTTAGTATCCATAGTTGTGTGGAGGATTTTAAGAGGTGAAGGATTGTGGCTAAAATCTGTATACAACATATATATTTCCCCACTTACTGTTGAAGAGTGGTTCACGATAAAGGAAAAATCTTATAGGAATGTATCTACTATGTAAAGATCTTTGCTTATGTCATTTGAGGTCATAAGTGACTGGTTAACTTGCAAAATAGGCAATGGAAGGAAGGTTAGAATTGGTCAAGATCCTTGAATTGGTAGTGCCAGGGCTCACAAACTCCCTTTAGCACTGGTGGAGGTTCTAAGAGAACATGGATATATGTCTGTGGCACAAATTAGTGATCCTGTAAATTCAACTGTTTTTTCTCAACATTGGTTAGATGTTGAAGCAATGGGTATTGTGGTTGATGAGGATAGATTGGCTTGGGAGAGATACACAAAAGTCCTCAAAGACTACCATATAAGACTCAGGAACTTTGGGGATGTAATTGTATGGTCTAGGAACCTTTCTAGAGGCTCTTACTCACCCATAATAGGATATGTGGTAATCATATAAGAGGAGGTTTTCCCTGAACTTTACTAGTGCCATGAAGGCATTTGGAAGTTCAAGTGCCCTCTCAAGTGTAAGTTATTTATGTGGCTTTCTCTCTCCATTAAAATTCGTGTCTAGGATTTGTTGTTGTGAAAATATTGGTATGGACTTGGTCGATGCCCACTTTGTAAAGAAGGTAATGAGAGTATTGAGCATCTATTCATTTCATGTTCTTATATAACCATGATGTGGGATCATGCCTCACAGGTATATGGTCTTCCATTTAATTGGACAAATAACTCTTTAGATGATGCTTTAGCCTTATGGACTAATAATTGGTATTTCAAGGATTATATGGCACTACCAGTCATCTTTATCTAGGGAATGTGGCTTGATAGGAACTTGGTCACTTTTGAGTATATATATATATATATATATATCCCTCCAAGTGTTTATGTTGATAAAGGCCTGGCTATCCTCGGACATTTTCCCCAAGTGGATAAGTCCCTTAGAGTGAGAAGGATAGAGGTAGAATTCATCGATAGGTCTTATCCTTGTCTTTTTTTATATGGAGCTTCATAGGTGACTCCTCCATTGGGGGGAGTTGGTGGCATCCTTTTCATAAATGATCTTCACTAGTATAAACTTGTTGCAGGTATTGGACAAAGTACCAATAATGGAGCAGAACTAGTGGCTCTCAAGTTGTCATTGATTTTGGCTATTTAGATGGGCGTTCAGAACCTACAAGTCTTTCAGGATTGAAAATGGTTATAGATTGGAAAAGGGAGAGGAGACCTCTAAAAAATATCCATCTAATTCATATATATGAAGATATTCTCAAGTTGAGGAATCTTCTACAGAATGTTGTTTTTGCTCATATTTATAGGGAAATGAAACCCAAGCAGATTTACTATCCAAGTCAGGTGTACGGGTGGAGGAGGGTCACCGAATCCGATGGGATAAGGATGTAGATGGAGAAGTGACCCATGCTCTGGGTCCTTTTCCGGGATAATCATTGTTTCATATATATCTTCTATGCAGGACTCATATGGATTATTTTCTTTGTAGCTTATGTTTTGCTACACAATGTACACAATTTTATATGGCATTTTTTCACTACGTTCTATACAATGAACACAATTTTTTTGGTTACCGGGAGTTTCCTGAGGTGGCTACATGTTTTTTTGTTTGTTAAAATAGATGCTCACACTTTATGTTGATGATGGATTCATGAACATAGGCCTTAGTGGAGGTACTATAAGGAGAAACTTTCTATGTTTTTTGTCTTATTTATCTATAAGATATTTGGATTCCGACAAAATGCGGTTTATTTATATTTCCAAAATGCGGTTTATTTATAATAAAATATTTTAAGTTTTTTTTTTGAAGAAAATAAAAACAAAATACTAGTTGCATTAAAACAACAAAATACACAGGAATTAATGTTTAAAAATAAAAATGTTACACTTTATTGTATTAATGTAGATTGTAATGTATTATTATATTTAGAAAAGTGAAATGTGTTTTTTAATTTTGTATGTATAATGCCCATTGGTTGTGGCTTGGGTGGTTGGGAGGAAAGATTGTTTCCCTCCCCACCTAGGTTCAATTCTTATAAGTGACATGATGTTCTTGTTGAGCCCTATTGTAATGATTGTATTTCAAACCTTCTTTGATTCTTTCAGAATAGCAGGAAGGTGATTTTTCCGTTGAACAAAATTTTGTATATATAAATAGTATATATATAAAAATATATAAAAAAAATAATAATAATAAGTCATCATTAATTATTATAATATAAAATAATGAAATAATAGTATAATTTTTTTATTTAATAATAAAAAAATGACACAAATAATATAAGTATACAAGTTTTTTCTTGGAAGTACACATTTTTTTCTTGAAAGTATTAAATAGTAAAGCATTCAAAAGTTCATTTAAATACACCACAAAAATGTGCATTGCTCCCATTGTTCCACCACCTACTTTTGTAAAGAGTAAGAATGTATATATGTGTGTTGTGGGTGGTGGAAGTTGAGGGTGTGCACATGCACACCTTCCCCACCACCCAATTTAATATTTTATGTGCTCACCCTCTCCCCACTACCTAATTTAACATTTTGTACTTATATCCTTCCATATATCCATGAATTTTAAGTTTATTTGATTATTAAATTCACTCATGAGGCAAATAAGTTCATTCAAGTTATGTTTTATATTAAGTTTTCTAATTAATGCTTTTAAAGACATTATATAGGATTTTCACTTAACATAAGATTTGGATTTGTTTGAGATAATCGTTAAAAGCTCAATAAGCAAGGTATTTCAAGCAAGTTTATGTATTCAAAAGTATATTACATGTTAAAACCCAATCCAATCTAATAAAGCATTAGAGATATAGTGTTTGCAATGTCATTTACCCTCTAATATCTCTATGTTTAAGTAGAAATAATTATATTTCTTTTAACTATATAAAAAATATTTATGTTGTTATTTGAACTTTTTAATTTAGTATTTTTAACAAATTTCATTTATCTTTATGATTAAAGCAATTGGAGTGTCATTTCTTTCGGTTTCCTGGGTCACATCACAACTAGATTAAACTAGGATTTGCTGTCTCTCATTTATTCACAATTTGCATCTTGTTTACTATAGCCCTACCAAATATCAAAGACTCGTAGGAGAGGTGGTATGGGTTGGGTATGTATAACATGGAAATACCAAAAGAGGAAATGTTCTAAGGGTGCCCACTTGATGCCACATACATATTCTAGATAAGACATGTGCGTAGCAGATTTAATATATACCATCTACAGTTCGATGTGATCCAATTAGTTGTGGCCATTTTTGTCCAATTATTATCAGAGCACATTTAGGTTTGTAGACATAGAATTGCATATTATAACATTACAATTTAATAGGTTACTTAAAAAAGTATATTAAGTAAGTTTAATGTTAATATTACTTCTTTGTAATTTCAACACTTTTAAGTAAGTTTCTTATTTTAATGTTAATATTACTTCTTTGTAATTTCAACACTTTTAAGTAAGTTTCTTATTTTAATGTTAATATTACTTCTTTGTAATTTCAATCTTGCTTTGACGTTGACAATTTTGGATATCTCATTATATAGCAGGCTTTTGTATAGATATATTTGGATGTTTGTACAAAAAATTATGGAGATTATATGTATATGATGTGGACAGATGCTTTGATAAGAAATTTGAATTACTCATTAAAATTGACAACTAAAGCTGATGGAATTCTTGTCATTTGTTCGTAATAAATTTAGTAACTATGATTCTATCTCTTTTTTAAATTTATATCATTTTTTGTGAGTAACTTGAGAAGTTTAAAGATGTATTTTGTTTTCATTTAAGCTTTTACAGGTTGTATTCATCTTCAAGGGGGATTGGAAACCTGTGTAGAGTTTTTGTTCTCGACACTTTTCGAACTCCATAGTTGAGTCCATCTTCAGGAGAGAAAGTATTTTGTTTCTAATAAATATAATAACAATATTTTCTCTTATAACATTGCAATTAGAAGAAGTACATGATAGAATCATATGTAGTTAGTTTTGCTACATTGTATACATAGAGTAATCTAAAAAAAAATCTTATGCACTTTTTATATTTGGCCCTTTTACATGATGATTTATATCTTTTTTTCAAGTCGAAAAATGATAACTTGTTATTTTTGTGGAATCAAAGTTATATCAGATACATAGCCACATAAAAGTGTCATCTGGATCATCTATCCAAAACAAAAAAAGTATTAGAAAAACCCCAACAATATCTATGTAAACAGACTACAAGCTTTTACATTCATACAGTTGACCATCATGGACCAAAGAGACTAAGATTCCCCCAGAAAGAAGACATAAGTCTGTTTACAAAAAAAAGAACTGTGATCGACCATACTCGAGCATCAAGCAAAAGGAAACTGTCTAAAACAAAAAGTGAGTTCCTGCATCAATAGGAACATCATCCAAAAATTCTTCAAAATGTAGAAAACCGTCCATTTGTCCTACCGCAACCTTTGATAAGTGATCAACATCCATGTTAAACTCCCGGTAGATATGTGTAAAAGAGAGTTGAGTAAAAGACTCCTTTAACTCCAAAATTCTAGTCATCCAATGACTAAGATGAAGGACATTTAATGAAGAATTCCCTACGATCCAGTTGATAATAACCATAGAATCCCCTACCACCTATAACATTTGAATACCTCTATGCCTGGCAATCCACAAACTACCCCACAGAGCCAGCAATTCCGCCTTAGTATTAGTGCCAGTGCCTGCGGTCATCCTAAGCTTAATGGTGTGCCCCTTCTTAATGTGTAACACCATACCTGCTCCACATAGGCCCTCTCTTTGAGCCCCATCAAAATAGCCCACATAGTATGAAGTGTCAAACAGAGGAGGAATAAGAGATCTTTGTTTTTTATTTACCTTCTTCATGATAACTTCCCTGTACTGAGCAATATAAGCTTCCTGGAAGAAATTTGGCCTTTTATTATCGAAAATAAGGCGATTCCTTTGTTTCCAAACTTCCCAACATATAAAAAAAGGGGGATCAAGAAATCTAGGCTTCATAAGACACCAAAACCTTACACTGTCCTGAAAATTATCCCGAATAAAAAAATCCTTGAAATGTAATATCTCTTGACATATTTTCCAAACATTTTTTATAAAAGAGCATGCCACGAAAAGATGAGAAACAGACTCAGAGTAATGTGAGCAGATAAAGCAAATACCCGAGCCAATAAAACCCCGTCTCACTAAATTGTCCCATGTAAGAACTTTGTTTTCCAGGGATAACCATAAAAAACAACAAATATTCGTAGGAATTTTTCCATTTCCAGATCTAAGCAGACCACCAAGCAGGATCCTTAACCACATGTTCTGTCACCAGAAAGGCATATGCATATTTTGCAAAGATGTTACCATTTGAATCCGCCCAGTCCCATACTAAACAATCAGGTTCATCCGTTTAGTGAATACCAGTTGCACTTAAATTTTGAACATACCTATGCCATTCACTAGCCTCGCTTCCAGTAAGTCCCAAATCGGAAGATTGCATCCAACTAGAAGAGAAGGTTACCGAAGATCCCTTAAGATAAACATGTGCGAGGACATCTAAATTTCTAGCATGAAGATACCGGAGCAATTGAGTCGAAAGACAGAAGTCCTCCTGTAAACCAATGATCTGGTCAATACCAATATGATCCCAAATGCCACGACCAACATTCCATCTCAAGCGCTTCTTCAGAACAGGTAACTTCTTACATAGTCCTCTCCAGATCGTCGATGAGTTTGTGGAGATGGTAGGAGTATCCATGATCCAAATATATGGAAATGAAGATTTTAAATATTTCTTTTGGATAAAAACGCTCCTCAAGATATCACCAAAGAGCACCCGCCATAAAGTCTTTTCACCCAAGGCCTCCTCGAACCAGAAAATATGTTTCAACCCCCAAACACCATAGCGCTTTGGGAGAGCAATACAATGCCAAGAAGATAGATGAAATTGATCTTGATTTAAGTTCCCTGCCCACAAGATTTGGAACATTCTCTTCCTTATTCCTTCCAGTACCTTCCTAGGAACCATAGCCAAGGACATCCAGTAGACTGGAATACTCTGCAAGACCAAGTTAATTAAAACATACCTTCCTCCAAAGGATAAAAAACGGTAAGCCCAGGTATTTATTATTTTCTAAATACGACGAATAATCCCAGGTATTTATTATTTTCTCAATACGACGGATAAACCATAACCAATCATCAATAGTGTAATTGTTTGGCTTAAGCACAAATCCCAAATACTTGATTCCATCTTGTAGATTTTTCCATTGAAAAGGAAAATACCGCTCGATCTGTTGATGGAAGATTACGTCTGGATCCAAGTCTGCACTAATAAACAAAGTGGATTTCGTAGAACTAACTTTCATACCCGAAGCCCGACATAAAAGATTCAAAATATCATCTAAGTCACTCCAATCTTGTAAGGAACCCCGACCAAAAATGAGAACGTGTAACATCCCGATAATTTCAAATTTTTTTTTTTAAATTAGCATTAATGGTTAATAATTGTAAATACGGAAACAATAAATGCTTATAAAGACAGCATTAATTGACAAAGTCGTTTATGCAGAAAATAATTAATTATTGAGACTCTTAGCTAAAGACAATTTAATGGTTGCGGCACGTCATACTTCGGTTAAGATACTGACGACACAATTATGCATTATAAAATGAAAACATGTCAAGTCTTTTTCTTACACCAAACGAATACTAATTCAACCATTGACTATGTCGCAAGGTGTAATAATAACCTTAGACTATGTTATAATGGCTAATCTATTTTACATCAACCACAAATTGCATACCAACATGTTCTTTTTCACATGTATCCTTACGTATATCATTTCAATGCAAACTGATCTAAGGTCATGTTACAATCACAACCCACATAAGACTTTACAAATTCATTATAATGCACAAGAGGCTCATTCATTCTTTTATGCATTCACAATCACATGTTTGTCCATCAGATGTAATGTCTAATCTATGTTCTCACATCAATGACATAGAATGGTAAAACTCTAAGCATGTGTATGACACTATCTTCCCTAGGATTAGCATAATATCTTCATATTTATATAAATGCACAAAGAGTTACATACACGATAATATTCTTCACTTGCATTATCGACTACAATTAAAGACACCCTCAAATGTAGACAACGTAAATATATCAATGAGTACAACGACATTACAAGCATACTTTTCTTACCACCTTAGTAGAATTGAGGGATGTTTATTCTTTCTGTCGTCTTATCCATGTACTCATCATACTCAGAACATTTCATTAATAATATAAAACATAATACCCAAAAACTCTAGATATCTTCTCATAAAATCAAGATACATCAAAATTAAGTTACAAAACATAATCATTTTAATAGGGGAAATAATGTGGGCAATGCAACGCTCCACCCAATCGTAGGCTCTTCGACGACATATACTCAGTCCGTCTGAAGGCCATCCTCGAGCTGGGCATGGTGATCCACAACGGGATAGGGAGTCTGTAAGTCTCGTTTCCCTAGAACCAATCACACACAACTATCGAGGTTAATGCAACACTCCTGCAGCCAAGGGTAGTACTCCTACTTGGACACTTCTCGTGTCCTAACCTCGTGCATGGCTTGGTGTTGTTCTTGGCGGTAATACCATAAGTAATAAAAACGGTGCATTTGACAAGCCACCCAAGCATTAGACATGCACTCAAACATTCAGCATGCAATCAAACATATCATATGAGACAAGCATCCAAACAAATGTAGATGAAACATAAGAAATGCATTCGACATGCGACCACACAAAAGGTGTACATAACAAAAATAACATGACTATGTAATATAAGCCCCATCCAATGCATTCGACATGCAACGTGTGCATTCGTCATGCAAATACTGGATGTAAAGAGCTACCGGCATCATACACTATGCACTTAACAAATGCCTGCCATATTCACTTTAATTTATTAAAACATTGCAACATTCTCAGGGATATTAATAACACCTACCACCTTTGGTTAAGAGTTCCGAAAGCATGCAACATTCCAACAGAATTTATGAATACAACCCGAATTCATTTAAATACATAAATGCACATTACGTTCATCTCAATGCATGTAAACATGTTTATATAACATAATTAGGTATGAATTGCATATATATATATCTCGGGGATATGCACTTAACCATTGCATACCATATATATGATCTAGCCATTTCGTACAATATAAAAAAAGACCCCTAATGCAAAATATATAGAATATATATATATATTCCATCCATTACATACTATATACATATCTCAGACTCATTTGTCTCCACGCTCTCCAACCTCCACGCCGGCCCACAAACAAAAAGCATAATGACCTGGGATAAGCATGCAGGGATCACGCCCGTTTACACACCCCACGCAGGGAGACCAACAAAAATCATATAAAAACAAATCTCGAACGAGAACTTAGCACTGCGCCTTACTGGTGGGTCTGGGAACACCAACTGTGTAAGGGTTTTGTGAAATGTAAAATCGGTCACAGGGCTACGCCCTCTCCATAAATCCTGCAGCACAAACCCACTAAAATACAAGGTAACAATGCAGAACAAAATAAAACAAAGCTTTTATGTTACTTAGAACGCCCAAGAACGATTCCACTGCCAGCAAAACCAGGACAGTGCTGGGATTCCACGCAACCCTTGCCAAAGTCAAATGAAACTAGAGGGATGTAACCCATACAGAAAATAGTGGCAGTCATTTAAGCATAAGGAAATATCCATGAACGAAACTCATCACAAAGAAACCAGAATACTACAACACTCTGAATGCGATCCCAAACTCAAAAGGGGTTTCACGCCTTCGATGGTTGAGTAAAAATGCTTATAAATAACAATAATTTTCCTTCTGTCTCCCCCACAGTTCCTGAGTTCTACTGGTTTTGAATACAAAAGATGGGGCCATGGGATCTGGCTCTTCCAGCCGTCCCTTCCCATAACCGCATGCAACCACTCAATGTGAAAACGCCCCCTTTCCCCCAAAAAGAATGGAGCAATTAACACTGTAAGTACAAGAAAGAGCATTTAGCTCCCCAAAAAGAAAAAAACAAGAAAAACTGATACTCTGCCCGAAATCAAGTTCGCTCCTCTCTTCTCCAAGAGTCAAGCTAAGACCCCAATGTGGAACACCACTACTCAGCGAATTAAACAAAAATGCATCCACAGTCGTCTATCACATGTGTTTTGTAATTATAATGCACACTATAACCCTAACAATAAACGTTAAAACATTAAGTTCAACGTTATGCTTTATTATGTTTTTAAGTTTACTTCTAAAAGATTATTCCATAAAAAAAATGACCTGATATATATAATTTCTCCATGGTAAAAATATGCATTTATATAAATATTATTTATATACTTTCATCAAAAGCATGAGGATGTAATACATGCATTTCAGTATATAATGAAATTAAAATGCGCACCAACATTAATTTTAACTTTCATAGTTAAAATAGTCCTTATATACATATATATGTATCCTCACAAAAAGGTATAGAAATATAAACTATGTATTTATATATATATTAACAAGTCACATATATATTTGCACGATGGATAAAAGCATAAATCTCCAATTAAAAATACATGCCTCTTTACTTATTAAAGCATGCTCATATATAAAATATATTTTTATATATGATCATATAAACATATAATAAATATATGTTATCAATATAATGCATTTTTTTAATTAAAAACCAAGTACACACTCTAATAATGTTTGGCATTAGGCTTGTACTCAATGCTTTGAAATCACATAAATAAGAATAAATGCTTTTCCACTTAAATATATAAGCATAAGCATACCAATAGAATAGAATACCAAACATATGTTAACTTAACTCAAAAACAAGAGCTAAACCAAGCCACGGCTACGATGACGCTTGTGACCTTAAGACTTAGTTACTCTCCCCCTTGTGGTTCACCATGTCCTTTTTCACTCTTGGTTGCATTGCGGGAAAATAGTTTAGGCTTCTAATTAGTGTCATCATGCAGATAAATAAAATTAAATAATTAAAATCTTTTACCAGAAATGGAGACGTGACAAACTCCCCCTCTTGGAATAACATCATCCTCGGTGTTGTCACTTTTTGCACTATTTCTCGTGTGCATCCTTCTTTCTTGCATTTCTATCACATGCAACCCAATTCTCCTGCCAAGTATATTAACCACATAATATTATGGAAATAAAAACATCAACACCATCATCATCATCATCGGAAAAGCTAATGTAATAGCCCATTTCCCAACATCTTTCCTCTGCTCAACCCTACAATCGTTTTCCAGGGGAAACCGCTGCCTCCACATGTAATAACTACATTGTTTTGTCAAAAATTGATCTTTTTCTGCTAACTACATTGTTTTGTCGAAAATTGATCTTTTTCTGCCTCCGGACGAGAAATGGCCCCCTTGAGCGAATCTGGAATGGCCTTCGGGTGCTACGGGCATTCTAGTCAGGCACCACGGTGGCCACGCACACCTAGGGGCCTCCGAACGGGAAATGCACCCCTTGAGAGAATTTGGAATGGCCATCACTAAGCAAAACCCTAGCTTTGGAGATGGCTCGTTGGCACCACTTCCGGGTCTTCGGGGGACGCTGTGGGGGGTCCCCTAGCTGAAACCCGTCGTCCTGGACCCACTGGAGTCAACGGATTCACGAACTGAGCCACGATTCAGGTGCCATAGGCATTCTAGTCGGGCACCCCGGGGCCGTTCAGGGACACCTGGAGGATTTGCCCCGGGGCCACGGACCCCAACCCGGCAAGAGGACTTGGATTCCGTTGCCTCCCACAGGTCCACATGGCCATTGTGGACCTGTCCACAGTGGCCACGCATGCCCGGGGGCATCCGGACGAGAAATGCCCCCCTTGAGAAAATTTGGAATGGCCATCACTGAGCAAAACCCTAGCTCCGGAGATGGTTCGTTGGCACCGCTTCCGGGTATTCGGGGAACGATGTGGGGGGTCCCCTAGCTGAAACCCGTCGTCCCGGACCCACTGGAGTCAACGGATTCACGAACCGAGCCATGGTTCGGGTGCCACGAGCATTCTAGTCGGGCACCCCGGGGCCGTTCAGGGACACCTGGAGGATTTGCCTCGGGGCCATGGAACCCAACCCAGCGAGCGGACTCGGATTCCGTCGGCTCCCATAGGTCCACGTGGCCATAGTGGACCTGTCCATAGTGGGCACGCATGCCCGGGGGCCTCCGAAAAAGAAATGCCCCCCTTGAGCGAATTTGGAATGGCCTTCATTGAGCAAAACCCTAGCTCCGAGGATGGCCCATTGGCACCGCTTTCGGGTCTTCGAGGCACGCTGTGGGGGGTCCCCTAGCTAAAAACCGACGTCCCTGACCCATTGGAGTCGACGGATTCGTGAACCAAACCACGGTTCGGGCGCTGCGGGCATTCTAGACGGGAACCGCGGGGCCATTCAGGGACACTTTGGGCATTTGCTCCGCGGCCACGGAACCCAAACCGACGAGCGAACTTGGATTCCGTTGGCTCCCACAGGTCCACGTGGCCATAGTGGACCTGTCCATGGTGTCCACGCATGCCTGGGGGCCTCCGGACGAGAAATGGCCCCATTGAGCGAATTTGGAATGGCCTTCATTGAGCAAAACCCTAGCTCCGGGGTGGCCCATTGGCATCGCTTGCGGGTCTTTGAGGCACGCTGTGGGGGTCCCTTAGCTAAAACCCGACATCTCGGACCCAGCGGAGTCAACGGATTTGCGAACCGAGCCACGGTTCGGGCGCTACGGGCATTCTAGTCGGGCACCCCGGGGCCGTTTAGGGACACTTGGAGGATTTGACCCGGGGCCACGGAACCCAAACCGGTGAGAGGAATTGGATTACGTCGCCTCCCACAGGTCCACCTGGCCATTATGGACCTGTCCACGGTGGCCACGCACCCCCGGGGGCCTCCGGTCGAGAAATGCCCCCCTTTAATGAATTTGGCATGGCCTTCACACTGGGGTCAACTCTGGAAAATCATCCACCGGGCACTTAGAGCTAGCGTTCTCGGCCGAAACCTACCTAGACACACCTGCAGGACTCCCCGGAACCCGGTTTTGTTGCATTGTTGGAGTTCTACGCCCCCGGCAGGTATCCAACAGGTGTCCCTGAAGGCCTTTTGGATGTGAGACGGCACGAGCCATAGAATGAAGACCGTGGCTCAGATCGACTCCATTGGATTTAGCATGCCAGGATAGTGCTAGGGGTGCCCCTCCCCTCCGGCCCGGTGTCCCCTCCCTCATCTTGTACATCCATCTTGGAAACTAGGGTTTTGCTTAGTGAGGGAGTGTGCAATTTTTGCACACGGGGGTCAACTCTGGAAAATCTTCCACCGGGCACTTGTGGCTAGCATTCCCATCCAGAACCTACCTAGACACACCTGCATGAATCCCTGGAACCCAGTTGGAGTTCTACGCCCTTAGCAGGTATCCAGCATGTGTCCCTAAAGGCCTTCTGGATGCGAGACAGGACGAGCCATAGAATGAAGACCGTGGCTCAGATCGACTAATCGTCGACTCCGTTGGATTCAGCACACCGGGATAGTTCTAGGGGTGCTCCTCCCCTCCGGCCCGGTGGCCTTGCCCTCATCTTGTACGTCCATCTTGGAAACTAGGGTTTTTCTCAGTGAGAGAGTGTGCAATTTTTGCACACGGGGGTCAACTTTGGAAAATCACTCACTGGGCACTTGTGGCTAGCGTTCCCATCCAGAACCTTCCTAGACACACCTGCATGACTCCCCAGAACCCGGTTTTGTTGCACGGTTTGAGTTCTATGCCCTCGGCAGGTATCCAACAGGTGTCCCTGAAGGCCTTCTAGATGCGAGACAGGACGAACCATAGAATGAAGACCGTAGCTCGGATCGATGAACCGTCGAATCCATTGGATTCAGCACGCTGGGATAGTGCTAGGGGTACCCCTGCCCTTCAGCCCGGTGGCCCCGCCCTCATCTTGTACATCCATCTTGGAAACTAGGGTTTTGCTCAGTGAGGGAGTGTGCAATTTTTGCACATGGGGGTCAACTCTGGAAAATCACCCACTGGGCACTTGTGGCTAGCGTTCCCGGCCGGAACCTGCTTAGACACACCTGCAGGACTCCCTGGAACCCAGTTTTGTTGCACGGTTGGAGTTCTACGCCCCCGGCAGGTATCCAATAGATGTCCCTGAAGGCCTTCTGGATGCGAGACGGGACGAGCCATAGAATGAAGACCATGGCTCGGATCGACGAACCGTAGACTCCGTTGGATTCAGCACGCCGAGAGTGCTAGGGGTGCCCCTCCCCTCTGGCCCGGTGGCCCCGCCCTCATCTTGTACGTCCATCTTGGAAACTAGGGTTTTTCTCAGTGAGGGAGTGTGCAATTTTTACACACGGGGGTCAACTCTGGAAAATCTTCCATTGGGCACGTATGATGATGATGATGGTGATGATGATGAAGAGGTTGACGGTGATGGTGATGGCAATGGCGATGGTCATGAAGATGATGATGATGGAGGCTTTGATGAGTAACCTGGAGTTAGAGTTAGGGTTAGAGGTAGAGTCAATGATGATGATGGAGATGGTGGTGATGATGAAGACGTTGATGGTGACGGTGATGGTGATGGTGAGGATGGAGAAGATGGCTTAGTGCTAGGGTTATAGAAGGAAATTGAATTAGGGTTAGAGTTAGAGTCAATGATAATGATGGAGATGGTGGTGATGATGAAGATGTTGATGGTGACGGTGATGGTGATGGTGAGGATGGAGAAGATGGCTTAGTGCTAGGGTTTGGGTGAGGGTTAGGGCTAGGGTTATAGAAGGAAATTGAATTAGGGTTAGATTTAGAGTCAATGATGATGATGGAGATGGTGGTGATGATGAAGATGTTGATGGTGATAGTGATGGTGATGGTGAGGATGGAGAAGATGGCTTAGTGCTAGGGTTTGGGTGAGGGTTAGGGCTAGGGTTTGGGTGAGGTTGATGGTGATGGTGATGGTGATGGTGATGGTGATGGTGGTGAGGTTGATGGTGATGGTGATGGTGATGATGGAGATGGTGATGGTTTCGTCTCGCATCCAAAAGATGGAGATGGTGATGATGACAAAGATGGTGATGATAATGAAGATGGTGATGGTGGTGATGATGGTGATGGTGGTGAGGTTGATGGTGATGGTGATGGTGATGATGAAGATGGTGATGGTTCCGTCTCGCATCCAAAAGATGGAGATGGTGATGATGACGAGGATGGTGATGATGATGAAGATGGTGACGTTGATGATGATGGTGATGGTGGTGAGGTTGATGGTGATGGTGGTGAGGTTGATGGTGATGGTGATGGTGATGGTTCCATATCGCATCCAAAAGATGGAGATGGTGATGGTGATGAAGATGGTGATGATGATGAAGATGGCGACGTTGATGATGATGGTGATGGTGGTGAGGTTGATGGGGATGGTGATGGTGATGATGAATATGGTGATGGTTCCGTCTCGCATCCAAAAGATGGAGATGGTGATGGTGATGAAGATGGTGATGATGATGAAGATGGTGGCATTGATGATGATGGTGATGGTGGTGAGGTTGATGGTGATGGTGATGGTGATGATGAAGATGGTGATGGTTCTGTCTCGCATCCAAAAGATGGAGATGGTGATGATGATGAAGATGTTGAAGTTGATGATGATGGTGATGGTGGTGAAGTTGATGGTCATGGTGATGGTGATGATGATGAAGATGAAGGCGTTGATGATGATGGCGATGGTGATGAAGATGGTGATGAAGATGATGAAGGCGTTGGGGAATTTATTTATATCCAATGTATTTGAATCTAAGAGCCTCTCATGTGTGATTATAGAAAAATCAAGATTCCCTCAACCCCCAAACATGCCCTTTCAAAGAATTTTTTTAATCTTTGAGTGTGGTATGGGTGCCAACATGAGGTTTTGTCTACTAAGGATGGATCTTGCTGTCTTGACCATGGTTGGGGTGATGACAATGAGGTTCATATGACTCCAATGAATCTTCCATGGATCATGGGGTAAAATGATCTCTCAAGTATTATTGCATGTGAACTTGCACGTACCAAACTACAACAAATCTTTCACAGGAGTGGATTTGTCTATGTGAATAGATAAGTGAAAAGATTTTAACAACAAGACCTATCAATTTTAACTTGGAAGTATGGGAAATGTTCAAAGTGGGATTGAGAGGCTTGATGGTGATTGTAGTATTGGGCATGGTATTGGTGAGAATGATGACATGATAGTGGAATTAAACATTAATATGGTGACCCTGGAGCTTGGATCCTAGCCTAGAAACACGAGAGCCTAGCCTAAAAACCCTAGTTGGTAGCATAAACCCTAGTTTGTATTCTAATCACAATGAAACCCTATTGTGTATCCTACGATCTAGCCCTAAATTATAATACATGTAAAGATTAAATAATTTTCATTGTACATATATATTCATCTGCATGCATTTGAATCCAAACCACTATACACATATATGCATACATAAAATTAGATCGCTATCACATAATGATAAATTAAGGAAGTCCTAATTGTAAATGGTAGTGGATGTGATGGTCATCAAATCAAAGGTGGCTATATCTGTGAGTGAGAATTAATGAGCTAGCTATACATTGTGCGCAAGGTTGTCCTATTTGTATGGTGACAATTGATTAAGAAATGATTCCATAACTTGGTTATTAATTTGTTCCATGATCTTAAGTGGACAAAATGGTCAAAATAAATACTAGTGACGACATTTCATTATGTAGAGTATGGCCTTTTTTTATCTCATTATGTAGAGCTATTAAAAATCATGTTGGATCTCATTTTAACCTTTTGACGACAATGGACATTTTCTATTTTTAAGTGTTCTTTTCCTAGTACTCAAGTTCCCAATATATATCTTATGTGCCATGAGGTGTGATTTGTCCATCCATTTATTCCGTTTGTTTTTAGATTAATTCTCACACATGATTTTGTTTGAGTTAGCCTATGTTTACAATGTTCTCTTAACATAGATACCATTAGAAGCTTTTACATGTGGAAAGATAAACCAAGCTGAACTACGATATCCAACTTCTCTTCTAAGATCTAGGTAAAACCAAAATTTACCCAACATCACATCATGATACACACAACATGAGACAACCACATTAGACATCGAGATATATAAATCACATAACTGAAAATCCATGAAAATCGAGGCTACAAAACTCATCCAAACATATACAATTTCTGGCGAATAGTGGAACATGGTTCCCAATGTATGTACAATGGCAACTCGTGCCCTACAAAAAATGCGACAACTCATGCCGTAGATACAAAATACATGGCAACTCGTGCCCTACAAAAAATGCGACAACTCATGCCGTAGATACAAAATACATGGCAACTCGTGCCGTCGATACAAAGTACATCAAAACTAGTGCACAAAAGTGCCACATCGTGGCTAATGTACATAACACGTGGCGTGTCAAGCATTGTGACCACCGCCGTCACTCCCAGGTGCAGATCCAAAGTCGATCTTCCTACTCTTCGAGCTACCGATGCCTCGGGTCTTGGTCCGTCTAGGAGTAGACCGTCTCTCCGAGCTTTGGAACAAATGATATAAGATACCATCATTTTCAAGCATTTGCACCATTTACCACATTTATAAAACAAATGTAGAATTTGAATCTTAAATAAATCACCTCTGACATGAGTGGGAAACGTTGGATAGGTGTCCTGGATCTGCGGAGCCTCTCAGCAATTCCAACCTACAACATTTAAAACAATCATTTCATTGAAAATTCATAATTGCTTAAATTAATTTTTGTTAATGCATCAAAATATTTTCATAAATTAACTTGATTCTCACCGTGAACAACCCCGATGATGGACATGGCTGGCCTTCTGGGCTAGAAGGTGGAGCAGATGGCCGGACAACCAACTCCGATTCAGTGATGGGGGGGGGCGCAGATGTAGTGGCAGCCACTACAGGTGCAACCACTGGAGATACTAATGAGGATATTGGAAGAGTAGATGCCACAATAGTGGTGGGAAGTGGGGATGATATGGTGGGAGAAGCCACGGTGGTATGGGGTGGAGGAGGACCATGTGGACTATGAATCCCTGCCGACTGTAGGATAGAGGGTATCGAATGAAAAGGGCTAGGGACGGTGTTGAGGAATGGTGCATTGGAGGGAAGTCCTGCATGGAGGTAGGAGGATGGACAAATGGGAGGTTGTGGATGAAGAGGGGAAGGTGGAAGGAAGGGGGGGCGTGGACGAATGGGGGAGGATGGATAGACATGGGGGCGTGGATAAATTGGGGGGGATGTATGGACGTAGGGGGGTGGGCGAGTGGGGGAGGATGGATGGAGGGGGGAGTATGGCCGGAGAGGGGGGGATGGATGGAAGGGAGGGGGTGGACGTAGGGAGGGTTCTAGATGAAAGTGAGGGAGGGGACTCATGGGAGAGGGTGGATACACAGGACTAAAATGCAGAGACACAGCTGCTGGTAGAACCTACATATACATTTGTAATATCACAATTTAGTAAACAAACAATAAATTAAACCATAGTAAGTCATAACAAATCAAATTAAAAGCATGCTTATAACTACACATTGTACTTGTGTATATGGTGATGTGCCAATCCCTGGCGGGGGTGGCTGATCACCGTAGTCACGAAACAGCTGTGGACAACAAAATGCATGCATGTTATGAACATGTTAAACAAGTCATTATCTAGGAAATCAAGATATTCAAAAACATTGTACGAACTATCAATGTGTATGCCATAAATATAAATACTTGAGTAATATAAATGACATAAGTAATACAAAAATTGTGTCAGGTACTGAAATTACCTCCGTGTGGGGTGCCGCAATTTTAGTTGCAGCTGCCATTGCTGCATCCAGGTTGGCAGATTCTATGTTCTCCCATCTCAGTGTATCAGCTCTGAATAACTGTACATTGAAATAATAGTTTAAGTCAAACAAAAATACTTTCAAAATACTTTACAAGTTATAAAGTGATGATTGAAAACACATTAAAAAAATTGTTGACCTGATCCATATAACAACCCTCGATCGGGCCAGGGCAAGTGTGCCCACAATGGGGACAAAGATGTGGCATTGTCCCCATCGAACTGGAATGCCTAACATGGCTACCATCGGTCATGGGTCTATCCTAGCCCTATCGTGAAGGCCCTGCACCTGGATCTCTATCAAGGTCACCCGACCTCTCCACTGTAGTCGCTGATACAAAGGAGGTGTGTCTGAGGAGACCATGTGCAACATTCCTCATTGCCACCTCGATCTAATCAAGCTTATGGGGCAACTGAGGTGGTTGGGGTCGCGCCTCGAAGCTGGTGGCCCTCTCAATGGGTTCCTCTTGGCAGCAGGTTGATCTTGGGCAGAGCCACGCCCAACACCCTGGAACTCGATTATGTCAAAATAGTTGACATGTAAACCGAGGCAAAACTCAGCCCACAGTTGGCGAAGGAAGTACTGTGGAACCTCCCTATTATTGCAGGGAGGTTTATCGTACACCATGAACCACCTCCGCATCCAATTGTCCCTCCACGGTTGGTAATGACACCAATCCATGCAGACACATGGCTTTGTAATGTTCGGTGGTTGGCTTGTTTTCAGATCGGTGAACATACTATATAATTGGGCTTTTGTAATGTTCAAATCTTTTATTGCTTCCTTGGAGATGCTCGTGGAGTAGTACTCCCGCATCCTAGCTCTAAATTGAGTCATGTCGGTCAATTGCTGGTGTGCATGTATGAGGGAGTCAATTGAGTTCTCAATTGACGTGGCAAGACACAATCGAGATGGTTCACCCGAGTTGCTAAGTTGGCGAGTGTGTACTCACATTTCATTTACATAGTGGATAAGGTCATCTTGTTCAAAATTAGGTTGTGGGTTTTGGTTTTGTTTGGCATTTGGATTGTGTTCATGGTTTTCTTCGGCATTGGGTCCAAGGTTTGGGTTTTCTTGTGTTCCACCGGACTCGGGGTTAACATCTTGTTCACTCATTTTCTCAGTTTACAATATGCAATAGAAAATTGGTTCATTGTTTTCAAAATTTGAGAATTATTTACAATTAAATAAACAAAAAAAATCAAAAAATTGATACAAAGAATGAATAAAATGAAAACAAAACTTGATATTTACCTATCAATCGCCCTGTTGATGAGTTAGTGGGTGTTGTGGGGTGGTTTTGAAGTTGATTTGGGAAACTTTGGTGGTTGAATTGACAGGTACGTGGAGGTGCAAGTCGCGCTCCACCGGCCCAATGGAACAATGCGGAAATTGGGCACTGTTTTTTATTTTTTATTTTAACAGAGGCGCGTGCACGCCACTGTTGCGCAAACGTGCCAGGAACACGTATGCGCCATATATGCGCACGCGCCTCGGTTTGGTACCCAACCTAGAGGCACGTGCATGCTTCCTTAGGTGCGTACGTGCCATTTTTTTTCCGCTAGCGTGCCCTTATTGCAACGAAAATGGGGACCATCTTCGTGCGCCTGCCCTCCTATTATTTTTGAGCTAACTCTGGTAACATTTATTTGTGAGTTTTCAAATAACACCAAATTTATAATTTGAAACCTAAAACATCCAATTCTTAAGACTAGCCTCAAAAGAGTGAGACACCCACATGACATAAATGTTTAATATTTTCTTGACTTCCTTCCAAACAAGTTTAGTGAAGCCACAGTGCATGAGTAAATGATACACTGATTCAACTTTTTTTTTATAAGGCTGCAAAATTCTATTAATCGAGAAGAGTTTAAAATAGAATAGTAAGTACAGTCTGTGGTGGCCTGATCGGAAAGAGCCACCACCCAAGGAGATCAACGGGATCATAGAGGTTCTGATCAAAATTATACAAAAAACCCTGCCCAATGCAGGGAGACCAGGGTAAGCTAGTAGTAATGTCATAACCATAAAAGCTTAAAAACCAGTAGTCTAGTGCACTATGTAACACAATAAGAAACATATTAATATAAAGCTGCTGAAAAACACAGGGAGTAACCTCCTTAACGGGGCGTTGAAGGTGCTTCTGCATCGGAGGGAGTTTCTTCCAGGATTGGGAAACTGTAGTATTCTTCGTCCTCCGAGTCTTTCGCATGGGGCTGAGTGTCTTTCACAGGGAGCTTAATCGACAGGGGCACAGTCTTTCGGCTGGCGGGAGCATTTCCTTCCTGTTCGCTGCAAATTATTTTGGTGAGAACCAGGCCCATAGTGGTGTGGATAGGGAAGGAGAGATGAGACGGCTCCTTTCCTTTCATCTGGACTAGTTCCTTGCCTCTCTACTTGTCCATCTCCTTGCCATGTTGAATGACCAGGTTACCAGGTGTCGTGTTAGCTTTAGTAGCCGATGGGGTGACTCCGTGAGTGCTGCCACCCAAATATAAGTCGCGACGGAGGTTCTTGGTAGGGGCGTAAGAATCCCAACTGAGGCTGTTCTCCAGACTACTAAGCGTGGCTTCCATATTTGGTAGGGTGTCTCTCAGGATCTGAGTAGCATGCCTTGAAGTGGCCCAATTGGAGAGCATGTCATCCATAAGCTCTCCCATCATGTTCTTCACCAGCCAGTAAGGATCCCAAGGTTGTTCCTGACTCCCCTTGGAGAGATTGTTTGCAATCAACCTTGCTTCCCAATTATCGACAAGCAAGCGAACCAGAATGGATACCTCCACTCCATAGCCTTTCATGTTTTTTTGTGCTTCCTATTGGTCATCGTTCTTCTTACTTTTCCCTTTTGTGCCTTTCGGTCATCCCATGGAATCAGTCTAGAGGATAGAGTGAATGTGAGCAAATGTGATCTCGTGGAGCGCAGGAGTAGGAGGAACCCAGGTCACTGTCCAACACAGAGTGATGATCATGGCTGAAGGCCGAGACGTTATACCTTTGAAGAGACTGGAGTGTCGATCAGCTAGAAATCTTAATGTCGCACGCCGAAGAGACACGGGGGTAGTGCACGAACTACCAATCCAGGATGGTTGAGGAGACATTGCAAGCGGGAGGCTCAATGAGGCCAACGATCAGACATCGCTTCATTTGTAGGCTCGACAGTAGCACTTCCACGGGGTTGTTTCTCATGCCCAGGTGTCATGCTAGTCGGATCCCGCGTGTTGCTGCCACTGCTGCCACCCACATCCGGGGAGTTGAGATCCAAACTGGATAGAGCTTGACATTGTAGTATGATCTTCCTAGAGGTTAAGGAGGTGAGGGAATCTTCCTGATAGGTAGAGTTGCAGGTTACCCCTTCATTGGCTAGGCAATCCGCAATCCACAAACGCATTAGCTTTTCTTCTAACATGTTGGAAGGAGATTGAGCTAACGAGAGCAATAAAAGTGGATAGTTCTTGCAGTCTCTGCGCAAGGCTCCAACTTGACAAGAGTTTTTCAACCATGGCACCATTGTGAAGATGACCAATAAGAGAGATAATGATCTTGGAGTCTCCTTCAATAACAAGGGGAAGTAGGTCATGTCTATGAGCACATTTGAGACCTTCGAGGAGCCCCGTGAGTTCCGCTACGTTGTTGGTGTTGTGGCCTATCATGGTGCCCATGAAGATTAACCTAATAGAGCCGGAATCATCGCGAATGGATCCTGCAAAACCTGATGCTACAGGATTTCCCTTCGAAGCCCCATCAAAATTGAGTTCGAAGAACCTGGTGGGGGGATTACTCCAGTGCTCCAGACTTGGAGAATTCTCAGGAGGTTTACAGAGGGTGCTAGTAATGGATCGGAGGAGAAGGTTCTAGTCTGATAGGATGTTCCTTTCCAGTGCTAGAGTGGGGAAGTCAACAAAGCTCCAATTCTTCAAGGAAAGAGTTTCTTGCAAGTTGTTTTTTAGAGTGGTCCAAATCTCCGGGAGTTGTTTCTTCTTGGAATCAAATATTCTTATGTTTCTTTCTTTCCAAATATTCTAGACTACCAGTCCTAGAACGAGATCCCAGATTCGATTGACGATGGCACTCTTCAAGGGACTGAGATCCCAATTGGCCATGGTTTGGACAATATCCCCTCTGACTCTGTTGGTGCATTTGCAGAGACGAGCCACGTTGTCCCAGATTTCAATGGCTATAGTGCAAGAGTTAAGAAGATGACCAATGGTTTTGGGGTGAGTTTCACACATGGTGCACTGTGAAGGGCCGTGGATGCCTCTTCTCTAAATATTATCCCAGGTTAGAATGCACCTTTGGGCCAGGAGCCAGAGGAATGAAGAGACTTTAGGCCATAAATGTGACTCCCAGATTCATTTCCAGATAGGATTCGGTTGCTCTTCCGGAGTGCCTGTGAGAATGGAGTAGGCCTCTTTAGTAGAGAAGGTTCATGTCTGGAGGTGTCCCCATCTTAGAATATCATGACCATGACTTATTCTGACTTGTCAGGTTTGAAGATATTGCAAAATTTTCTCAGCGCTGTCGGTTGGAACAGGGGGAGTCCATAGGCAAGGCGGTTTCCACTTGAGGATTGTGATGGAGTTAGAGGGAGTCCAGTAATCCCGTATCGAGAGCTGTCTATTGTGATGACAGTGTGCCTAGAGTTCTGGGGTAAGGATTTGAGTATGGAGGCTAGGTAGTTGCTGCCACGAGTCGAACCATAAATTTGGATGCTGGCCGTTTCTGACTTTCCAAAAACTGTGATGTTGAATTAGGGATATTTGACAGTTAGATGCTCTCCAGATTAAAGATCCTTCGGGATCTTGGTCGGAGTGAATGCGCAGCTGATTTGGCCAATTGGGTGCATATTTGTTGTTCCAGAGAAACTCCAGGGGGAGGTCGTGTTAGTGACCCATTTCCACCATATTTTATCCAAGAGGACCTTATTGTTGATTTTCGTATCCTCGAATCCGAGGCCTCCTTGTATTTTTGGTATGCAGAGAGTGTGCCATTTAACGAGGGCCCACTTGCGGTTATTGTGGCTTCTCCCCCAGAGAAAGAAATTTTGAAATTTTCTCATCGTTTTGAGGACCCACTTGGGAGCTGCAAGGACCGAGAAGAGATAAAGGGGCATGGACTGAAGGACGGCCTTAAGGAGCAAAATTCTGCTGGGCAAGTTAAGGGAGCAGAAAGTCCAAGAGGAGATTTTATTTTCAAGCTTCTCTAGGAGTTCTTTCTAGGAGGAATGCTTGATGGCTGAGTCAAAGAGAGGGGCACCGAGATATTTGGAGGGGAGGGAGGAGGCTAAGTGACCAAGGATGCATGAGACGTTTCATTGCGTGATGGGGTCCATGTGGAAGAAATAGATCTGAGACTTTCAGAGGTTCACAGTGGTGCCTAAGGCTTTCGAGTAGGTCTGAAGAGTGCACCTAAGGGTAAAGGATTCATGGACAGAGGGGTTCCAAAAGAGTAAGTTGTCATCCACGAATTGTTGGTAGGCCGTGGGGGGGTTTCATGCAGGGAAATACCATGGAGGCTACCAGCTGAGATCTCTGCTTTTAGCATTCTACCCAGTCCCTTTGCCATAAGAATGAAGAGGAAGGGAGAAAGAGGATCCCCTTGACGGATGCCTCTGGTTGGGGAGAAAGTGGCAGAGGGGTAACCATTAACAAGGATGGAGAAGAATGCGGAGGAGGTTAGGGACATGACCCATTTGGTCCATTCTTGGCAAAACCCAAAGGCAAGGAGAATTTTTTCAATGAAATCCCAACTGAGTTTGTCAAACGCTTTGGAGAGATCCAGTTTGACCAGCATCCCCGGGGCTTTAGTCATTTTTAGGGAATGAATCATTTCATGAGCAAGGATGATTCCGTCTAGGATATGGTTCCCTTCCACATACCTAGTTTGTTTAGGAGAGATGAGGATCAGAAGAAGCACTTTGAGGCGATTGGCCACAACTTTGGTCAAGATTTTGTAAACAACGTTGCAAAGGGAGATAGGACTGAACTTACTCGGGCTGATGGTTCCGATTTCCTTGGGGATAAGGGTGAGAAAGGTGGCATTCAGCGCAGGGAGGACCCACTTCTTAGTCCTGGATTCTTCAACAACATCTAAGATTACCTGTTTTAGGATGTACCAATAGTAGTGAAAGAAGTTGATGATGAAGCCATCCATTACAGGGGCCTTTCCTTCCTCCATCTGGTTTACAACTGCCTCTACTTCATCCATTGAGATTTCCTTCATGAAAGTGGCATTGTGGTCGGCAGTGAGAATGGCAGGGATGTGGTTGGTTACCCTGCTGATGGCTTGGGTTTTGTCACGATCTTCTTCGGAGCGAAAGGTATGGAAATGATTTACAAGCTCTTGTTCAATCTCCTCTTGGTTGTGAATATTGATTCCTTCGGCAGATTTGATAGTGGATATCTTGTTGTTCATTCTGTGTTGAACGGTGGTGTGGTGCAAGAAAGTGGTGTTTCTCTCTCCCTCTTTGAGCCAGTTGATTCTGGATTTTTGCCTCCACAGAATTTCTTCTTGTTCGTAGTGGATGTCCAACTGTTTCAAGGTTTCTTTCTCCTTTTGTTTGAGCTCTTCAGTATGTCCCTGCTCCATGACGTCCTTTTGGATGTTCTCCAGATCTTTTTCTAGCTCACTCTTAGCGGTGAAGATGTTTCCAAATGTTGTACGATTCCAGGTTCGCAGCTGGGATGTGAGTAGTTTTAGTTTCTGGTGAAGGATGGCCATTTTGGAGTGGCCTTCCACCCTCATGTTGATCCACCAATTGAAAACAGTGTCCTGAAAAGAGGGGTGAGTTAACTATATTTTTTCAAAGCGAAAGGGGCATAATTTTTTGTTACCCGATTTCTGCCAGTTGAGTGAGATCGGCCAGTGGTCCAAGCCCGCTGAGGGTAGAACGACTGTGGTCAGTAATCCTACCATGTCAACAAATTTTTCTGCGATGAGGAAGTGGGCCAAACGTGACACAATTTGCTGAGATCCACCTCTGCGATTGTTCCAGGTGAGGAAGTCGTCAAAAGGTAAAGGATGAATGAGCCCGTAGTCGTTGAAGCAAGTTTTGAAGAGAATGTCTTCAGGGGAGAGATAACAACACCCTCTGTTTTTTTCCTGGAGAGATGTAATCATGTTGAAGTCCCCCCCGAGGATGAGAAGGGAGTCAGGATGTTGTGTGGTGAACCAAGATATGTTATCTAGAAGCTTCAGTTTGAGAGAAGGAGCTTGAGGCCCATAGACATTCATAAGGTGGCTAGAGAGGTTAGTGCCTAGAATATGAAAGGAGGCAGAAAGAGAGTGGGTCATTGGCAAAGTCGTTCAGGGTTAGCAAAGAAGGATTCCAAGCAATCACAATTCCTTTGGAGGCTCCCATGGAATCAATCACAATAAATTGGCATCCTTTCCAAAGTTTGGACAAAAGGGAATGGACCAAATCACTGGAGCATTTGGTTTCCTGTAGGAAGATGACAGTAGGTGAATCTTGCATTATTTTGCACTTCTTACATGCAGTGCTTAGTAGGTTTGTTGAGCCCTATCACATTCCAGGAGATTAGCTGCATTGGGAACCTTGGATAACAATGGGGAAGAACTCCGTTAACTGGGCATATTTTCCTGATTCCACCAGGCGGGTTCCTAGCTGACTAATCCTCTGAAGATCAGTTTTTCTTCCCCGC
The DNA here is from genome assembly GCA_027924585.1 of Larix kaempferi. Lineage (NCBI taxonomy): Eukaryota > Viridiplantae > Streptophyta > Pinopsida > Pinales > Pinaceae > Larix > Larix kaempferi. The sequence goes on from BSBM01000361.1 coordinate 21,953,629, forward strand.
TTCTTGTTGTCCCGTTGCAGTTTGTGCTTTTCTTTTTGGGGGAGGTTGTGAACTCCTAGTTGGAGGTGTTTAACCTTGTTCGGGGCTTCCTTCAGTAACTGGATCTGCTTGGGTGGGATGGTGTTGTAGGATTTTCTGGTACATGCATCTTCCATACCTAAGATGTCCAGTTCACCAAGCTCTAATTCAATCATCTCCTCATCCATGAGTATTTCAGGTCCTTGAGTACTCCCTTGCTTTTGTGTCACTTTCATAGGAGTCCCATGCTCCTCCATCGTTGGTCCTTTGTTGGGCATGGGCCTGTCTTTCACCGATTCAACTTCTTACCCAATCACCTCATAACACTTTATTTTGAATAAAGAATATTTAAACAAGTATTTAATCTTCAATAACATTTAAATGTTTAAATGGTATTGAAAAAATTATACTTATACTGGAAAAAAATAAACAATAAAATATAACATAAACACCATTTTATTATCATTAAAAACAATTAAACAATTAAAAAATAAGATTCCATGGTTTGTTACTCTGATGCATTGTTCTATCTTTATTTCCTCTTTATACTTCTTATTCCAAAAAGGGAAACTACGTAGTTGACATTTCTATCTTTCAAGAAGCCGCTACATCTATGGTACTTCCATGTTATTAATCAATCCTCTAAACCACCTAAACTATATTCAATGGACAACTTTTTTCTCTCTCTCTCTATATATATTAATTTAAAAATATTATTTTTTAATTTAATTTTTTTTAAGTATTAACTTAGAAATGTTATTTTTTTAATTGATAATTTTGATTAAATGTTAAAAAAAATTGTTAAATATTTTTATTTTTTAATTTCTAATAAATAAATTTAAATACCATATATGAAAAAACCAAAACAATAAATTACCAAAACTAGATTAAAAAGAATATTACTTACCCAACGTTGGTACTTTTAAAATTTCACCAACTAAACTTAACAACACAATGTATATTATCAACAAGAGCCACGAGGTGGCAATGTCCCCGACCTTGGAAATAGCCAGGAGCTATGGTGTAGAATCAACAATGCTTTTGCAACTAGGAAAGTGTTTGTGAGACTATAGAGACATTTTGCATTTTGCATTTTTTTTTATAAAGGAATTAAAAATTCATATGTCAAGTTAATTTTCTGTAAAACAATTCATTGTTTTGAGACTTAAAAATGAGGTCTTAGAGTTTTGTGCTAGATCTTTTTATATTTATTCTGTTTTTTTGGCAAGTAGGCTATACATAGATGGTCTTTGCACATCTTTACTTAAAGGACAACCTTGAAGATTTGGATGAAGGTCTTAATCTTAATTGGGGTTAAAATCCTTTTTTGACATAAAAATCCTCATTTGAGATAAATTTTTGATTGAGAATTTTAAACCAAGATCAATGGTCCAAGTTAAAAATATGCATAATGCTTGTTTATTTTTGTGGGTATTGATGCAATTGAATTTTTTAGTAGATGAAATCATTGCACCGCATATGATTTTTTAGTTTTTAGTTCCATACTGTATTTTTAATGTATATGTTTTTCTAAAAGCTATATATATATATATATATATATATATAACTACAAAACAAGGAATTCGGAAAAAAGATTCCATTCAAGAGAAGACATTGCTTTTGTGGAAACCGAAGCTCTAATTCTGTAACATGCTACCTTCAACGATAAATTATACTAGAGAGAGAAGCACCCAACCCATCTATAATGACTATTTCAAATTTCGGTAAAAACTCTTCAAAAAGTTGTTGGGAAATCACATAATCATGTGACATTGTTATGTAAGCCAAAGGTTGAAGATTCTATATTTTTTTCCACCGATTGTTAGAGAAGGGTCTCATTCATGTCTCTAGGGGTTATGAGAAATTATTGAGAGTTTAGGGTTTGAATCAAGATGTCAATTGTCATTTGCCAGGTTCAATGTTGATCTTGACTTTGTTTTCACAAAAGAAAAAATCTTCAAGAAAAAAGATAAAATAATTAAGAAAAAAAAAATTTAAAAATTGTCAACTAAATATATTTATATCTTTATAGAAAAGAAAAATATATATATATTTCAAAGGTGTTCCAAAAAAACATAAAAGACATTTTCAAGAAACAAAGATAAAATAATTAGGAAAAAAGAACTGTAAACATCAATGCAAACAGATAAATGATGTCTTATTTGTTTGTCCAATAACCAAAAAGGCAATAAAGAGTTTTTTTCTCCCATTCAAGTGTATTTTTCACATTAAGGAAATTCCCAAAACAACAATAAAGAGTTTTTTCTCCCATTTAATTGTATTTTTCACATTAAGGAAATGCACACAGGTAGCTACCACCCAAATTAGCCCTTGTGCTTGAAATGGACTTGAATAAATAAAATTTGATTCTCAACCAATAAACCTTTTTTTGAGAAGTATAATTCAATAGGAAAAACATATATAGGTAAACACAAGGAAATTAATATATACCCGTTAAGCACCTTTCATCTCAAAATTCAAGTTAAAAATATCGTTTAAACTGATAGTGATAATTAATATCTTTCTGGTATAATTTATTATGGAACAAGTACCATTATTTCTAGGCACATGTGCATTTCAAAAAATTGATTAAAAGATATACTAAATCTATCCATGACCAATAATAATAATAATGAGTAGAATGATTTAATTATCAAACGGGTAAATATAATTCTAGGTTCCTGATAGTCTTAGAGATTTAGAGTGAAAATGAAATTAGTACTTTTAGAATGAAATATTTTGGATGCAGGAAATACCTGAAAACCCAAATTATAACCCCGGCTGCAATAATCTCCTTGTATATAGGAAACATGGAGAATTCTGAATCCGTCCAGTATTCACTAACAGTTGAGCTGCCATTCACGAATGAAATTTAATGGTCGTTTCTATCGATTTGCTGAAGGATCAATCAATTAATAAACTTGGGCAAAATATTGAAAATGTAAGTATCGGACTTGGGTAAACATATTAGACACACCTGCAGCTAGTCCAACTGTAGCGAATATGAGTAGTATTAGCATGAAGTGTTGTTTGCACATCAGGGCGATTATAATATATCTCTGCATAGTTTTCAATGCACGGGTCGTAGCCAGCCATCTTCCTAGAGATATGTCAAATAAAAATCATATAATGTGAGACTTGATAATTACTTAAATTCATACAAGAACTAAAATCATAGTTTCAGGATAGATAATTTGTACCGAATTTTTGAATTTGGCAAACTTCCGATCCCTTGTTGGTTGTGTGCATGTTGGGGTATAGAAACTATAGGGATCTATGTTACCGAACTCATAATCGAAGGCCTAGTTAATGTAATCATTATAGGCCGATGAATAATTATGTTCCTTAAAATTGTAGTTTTCCAGAAGGCCATTATAAGTTCCATCCAATATCAAAGCATGAGACCACTAGTATTGAATAGTGCCCATGTTGTCATAGTAATCGTCTATGACTCCATTTCCCACCTAGTGCGCAGTACAAAAAAATCACCTTTAAATTAATCCAAAGTCCTAAAGCAATATCTATTACTCACCGTTCTCAGAATTGAATGAAACGAACTGAACAACATAAGTATTTGAATAATAATCATTACTCACCGTTCTCAGGATTGAATGAAACGAACTGAACAACATATGTATTTGAATAATAACCATTGCGCTTGACACAAAACAAGGTTTTATAGTTACGTTCAGCTATAGAGAGAGAGCATTACATGAAAAAAATCTCATCCCAACCATGATGTAGAGTTGGCGAAAAAAAAAGCAAAACAATAATTTTAAAATGCCGATATATACCATAAAACCCTTGAGATTTATGAAGGGATTAGAAATTCCTTTGTTGTATTCGTAGACTTTCTTTTCGAGCTATGGAACATAGTGCCTTGGGTTCACAAAAAAATTCAGATGCCCTCAATTTACATGCTCGAAATTCGGATTTAGAGAATTGCACCCTAATTAGGATTTATTGTCAAGTTTCCAACAGTATATGGGAATCTATGGAACCAGTTGATAAGAAATGCCATGATCAAATACTAACTTTAAAGATTGAACATACAAGTAATACCGAAGGATTACACATTAGGATTTTAAAATGTGCCGATCATTATATTGTCAAGATTTTACTTGATTGCATTTTACAATTAATTTTTGTTAAATACTTTTTACAGGAATCACTAAATTTTGTTCTTGGAATGGCCTGGAGCTCTAACAGCTCTGGGTATGGAAAACAATCAACTGGGAAACATATACCCTGAATAAATTTGTTCTTAAAATAGGATATATAGAATGAATATGTTTTTTGTGAACCTCAATATTTTTTAATAACCAGCAAATACTCGTAAACATGTGTTAGGGTTAACCTTGACTCGGGAATGAGTCAAAGGTGGTTAAGTCCAACACATGGTTTTGGGCACATGGTTTGTTGTAGCCCATGGTATTGGCCCAAGGTATTGCATGCAAAGAAGCCTTTATAGGGATTGGAGAGGCTCCATTGTAAAGTGGCCTGGAGGTGAGGGGTGGCTAGCTCACTTGGCCCGGATGGTCGGTTTTGGCCATGTAATGAAGATCTTCATTGGGTGATGTTTTTCCTCGCATGGGGTTTCCAGGATAAATGATGTGTCTCTATTATTGCTTGTTTCTATTTATTTCTCTCAAAGGTTATTATGTGTATGCTCGTATATCCTAACAAGTGGTATCAGAGCCATGGCGTTTGGAGTCCCATCCGGTGAACATAAGGGGGGTCCAAGGGTCTCGTGGAGGCCCTGGCCTGAAGGTTCATGGGGGTTTGAGGGCGGGAGCCCTCGAGAAATTTTTTTGGCCATTTCTTTAAAAATCTGGGTGGTGTGAAAATTATCTTTTGTTGTGGACATTGTAGATCTAATGCAGTAAAGAAAAGACCTCTGCAAGGAGAAGTTCTGCGTGAGAGTAAATCCTCCTTTTGAGGCATGAAGAAATTTCGAGGTAAAATGTCAAGGTTGTGCTCATTGAGATTACTGTGTGTGCAGTGAGATTGAAGAAGCAGTCTGTGGTAGGGCGTGAAGGTGAAAGAAACCCTCGCCACATGAATGAAGATATTTGCTACCAAACAGGCGCCGAAGGTGAAGCGCAAGTTGTTCAAGAGAAAACTAGAACTGCCCGTCGTAGAGCATTGTGTCCGTCCGTAGAGCCATCCACCGCCGAGAGGATCCGTCGAGAACTGAAGAGGGAGCTCGCTGACTTGGAAAGGGATCCCGAGCACCGTTTGTGGAGCAGAACTAGCCGCCAGTGGAGGAGTCGTGGATGAGCCTGTGGCCCTGTGGAGGACCGAGCAGATGCTAGCCGACATTTTTTTTATTTTTCTGCCTGTGCGTAAAGAGAGAGGTGATGGCAGAGAAGGGACGAGCCGGTCCAGTGGAAGAGTGGCCCAGACGCAGAGGAAGAGCCCACGCTGCCGGTGGTGCCATCGCCCAGACGCAGAGGAAGAAACTTGTGGTGTGCATCCTGCGTGAAGGGTGGAGATAGCTGCCGCATTGACAGGAGGAGAGCATCCCACGTGAAGGTGTCAGCTGCCAAGGCTATGCATAAGCCAGTTGTGCAAAGAAGTACCACTCCAAAGAAAGTACTGGTCATGGCCGCCAGGCTCAAAGATGAACCACAGAACAGAAACCCTAGATCGTTGGCTTTGCTACAAAGAAGCTGAGTAAGTTTTGTTGTTGAGTGATTGCCCTGGATTGGGTAATCAATGTCTCATGTTGGTTGAGGTTTATTGTAAAGGAGGCGCCCCCATAGCTATGAGAGAGAAGATTCTGCGGGAAAATCAGTTCGCCAGAGTCATGAATGCATGTATGCAACAAGCCGAGAGTAGAATGTCTCGAGGATACCTTAGCATGAAGAGAAGAAGCCCCGGTCTGTGTAAAAAACAAAAAACAAAAAAAATCACATGGATAAATATGGAGGAATCATAAATGGTGAATGTATTTAAATAAAGCATGGAGTATATAAAGTTTTTAAAAAGAAAGGTGAAAGATTTATAAAAGGGAAGGTTCTATGGAATACTTTTGAAATTCCATGTTTAAAGTATTTATTTGGGGTTTTAATTAAAAGTGGTTAAGGGGATTTTAAAATGAATGCATGTCGCATTGGTGGGATGATTCTATATTGTTGAGGCTCGAGTTTGCAAAAGGAGTATGGCAGAAAATGAACAAGAAAACTAGCATGGAAAAGTGAGATAATGAAGCAACGGATGGTGATGGTGTAGTCACCATGAAGACACATGAAAAAAAATTAATGTCGAGTAGTTTGCATGTAAAAGGGCATATGGCTGTAAGACCTGGTAAGGCATGCATACCCCTGGTAACTCACCCGTAAAGTCAGGAGAAAGGCCTAGGTGATAGGGGGGTGTATGTGAGATTCCCTGATTAAAACTTTGAGGGGGGTTGGTGAGCCCATGGTATTGGCCCAAGGTATTGCATGCAAAGAAGCCTTTATAAGGCTTGGAGAGGCTCCATTGTAAAGTGGCCTGGAGGTGAGCGGTGGCTAGCTCACTTGGCCCGGATGGTCGGTTTTGGCCATGTAATGAAGATCTTCATTGGGTGCTGGTTTTTCTCGCATGGGGTCTCCAGGGTAAATTATGTGTCTCTATTATTGCTTGTTTCTGTTTATTTCTCTCGAAGGTTATTATGTGTATGCTCGTATATCCTAACAACATGCAATTAGCGTAAATGCCAGACAAAATACATTCTTAAATTGGACAACGACTAACATACAATTTGTTTTAAACAAAACCAAAAACGCAACTCAACCCTCAACTCAAGTGCATCAAGAGGTGGACGAGCAATGTTTAGGTCATTATTATCACAATAAGAAATGCAATAAGAACAGTGAGAATCCAGGGCAGAAGGAAATATATTAGATAATAAAACCTTTTTCAAGGCTAAGGAAGGAAATGGGAAGAAGATAGCTTGGAATAATGTAACAAACAAACTGAGTGGGAGGTGGATCGACCATTATGAACATTCTTCGATCTCATTCTTATCATGTTGAGGAATCTAGAGAGATTACAATGTTGGGAGGAGGAAAATTAGCGACATAATGGATTTAAACGCTCTTTTACATATATTGGGATCTCTTTTCTCATTGATACTTTTGGTGTTTCTCATTAATGCTTCTAGAAATACTTACCATCCTTTAAATATCCATATAATGATGCATATGAACTTCATTATCCTGGGCCTTCATTGAGGGAATTAAGCTCAGTTATTTCATACCATGATAAAATAGAGAAGAAGAGGCAGGGAGAGATAGGGAAACACTACAATCTAAAATTAGAAATTGAAAGCCACACAATCATTTACATTCATTTTTATTTATACGAATAGACTATATGGTGAAAGGTAGAATGCTTCAATCCAAAATCATTATCTGGATCATTCGAATAGTCTCGTGAACATCATTATTCTTCTAACAATTAACAATCAGTAATTGACAAACATTTGATTTGAACTTGAGTACTAGAAATGGCAATTTATTTTTTAATCATTCAAACTAACAATATCAATCAAATGTTTAACTACCGTGATCTAAACCCCTTAACCCTGTATGCTTTAAATAATTTTTTGGAGCCAATGTAGGTAGAAAGCTTATACACAGAAACATAGATTCATATAACTGCTTCAACCTGGAATGTATTAACTAGCGATGTTTTTTCAACATATTATCCACATAACAATGATATGAAAGCAAAACAGATAACAAGAACTTGTAAATAAATAATACCCGTGTTAGTAATCTCTTCTTATTTTCCCAAGATGAAAATAGGTTAACGTGTGAATGATGTCTTACTCGAATGAAGTTTAAGGAGATTTGCACCAGGAAGTCATGAAATGAATTGCTTTCTCCTGATGGGCAAAAAAAAAGTAATTTTCTATAAGATTGTTGGTTCCTGCACAGGATAGGACTATGGCTTCTCGGATTATAGTGGATGCTCTCTCCTCTCCCACCCTCTCTCCCAAGAGCACACTGTAATCTCTAAATAATTCCGCTTGTTTCCACATTGGTATCACATGTTGCAACAATATTCAACAATGCTTCTTAGCGTCACTCACCCACTTCAAATTCTTTAAATTTTAAATGTTCTGGAAACATAGAAACCACTTACAACAAGCTCGTCGGTGAGGTTATGATATCCAGTTCCCACAGAAGCAAAGCTGACGTATGTCATGAGATATTGGGTATTGAGATCATGATCTAAATATGGCAGTAACATCTCCTTAAGCCCCAATCCTGCAACTGCAAACCAGAATAATTGTGTTCTCTAAAATTAGGTACTAGGTAGTGCTATGCTAGCTTATATACCAGAATAATTGTGTTCTCTAAAATTAGGTACTAGGTAGTGCTACGCTAGCTTATATACCAGAATAATTGTGTTCTCTAAAATTAGGTACTAGGTAGTGCTATGCTAGCTTATATACCAAAATAATATGGAAGATTTGTTTTATTAGATATACCGATGAAATCTGTTTGACAGTTTTCCATTACAAAACCGATTTGTGGGCTTGTGATCAATGAAATTTCGACCATATGGAGGAAAGTGGCTTTCACTAAAGTGAGAATGTAGTTGTTATTGCCCAGATCCATAATCGAATCCCCAAAAAGAAACAGAGATGACTGTAACAATCCTTGCTCCTCCACTGGCCTTGGTTATCCCAACCAAAATATATAGAAGAGATAAAATGGAGGAAAAAGGAATAGATTGCAACATTGATGATCTTTAACAACAATTAAAGACTGTGACATTGATAGACCACGGAATTGATAATATTTGACAGCAATTAAAGACTCTGTGTGAGTGGTACCGAAGATCCACTTGATCTGCGAGCTTACTAAACAGGGATCGACGCCCGAGAACTAGCTCACCATCGCCAGAAGTTAGAACTACTGCCAGAGCGAGGGTACAATGCACATCGCGAGAACCAAATGTTGTATGCGTCCCTCTTTACGAATCTTAAATCAAACAAAAAAAATTTGCTAAGCCACGTTAACCCACGCATGCTCAAGACATTATGGAATGGTGTAGCGATAGACATGTCGTAGCCATGCAAGCTCGACCGTCATGCAAACCCACCAGAATACCTTTTCAAAATATTAAAGAACCTACACAGGTTGAGAGTTTTGGTTGTCCAGAAAGCAGTCTCTTTGAGAATCGAGTCCCCAGTGAGCAGAAATGAGTGCCTTGGAGTGTGCAGTGTGCACGGTGCCTACAGGTTGAGCAGGACTTGACGTAATCCTGCAGCCCCCACCCATGAACCAAAAAATGAGGATGACATCAGGTACTAGACCCGATCATAATTTTATAAATATTTTTTTTGAATTTGATTTAAAAAAAATAAAATTCAACCTTTGTCCAAACGATAGGCAAAGGAAATTTTTTTATAGATTAATATAGGCTCTAGCCTAAATTAATAGGGATTCAACAATCCATATATAATCCCCTTTGGGGACATAATAATTAGTGTCATAGTTTGAAAGCAAGTGGGTAAATCACTTTGCATCAAAGATAAAAATAAAATTTAAAAAGTTGAAAATGAGATTCATAATTCTAGATAGAACTAATTGACATGTTTCATCTTGAATTTTTATATTCTATATTATGAAAAAACTTTGATTAAGTGTAATGTAAATGATTCACATCCTATAAAATTAAAAAATAAATAAAGATAGAATATTTCTATAATAATAAAATTTTAAATAAATTAAGATATAATCATTCTACAATAAAAACATACCCTTAAATAAAGTATACATTTGCTAAATTTAATAATAAAATTCTAAATATTTAATTTAAAATTAATATTATTATAGTAAAACAAAAGTAGTGACAAAATCTTATATTTTAAAAAATGTATAAACAAAATAAATAATCATACAAATAATAATGGCTATTAAAAGTTGAAGTGCATATCAGACTCTTGTATTGCTACGAGATATTTCGATGGAGTTGCCGTAGATGGTATCAGTGCGGTTGGGGCCTTCCTGCTTCTAAACAAGAACCATTTCTTCAAACTTAAACTGAATTGTGGAGTTGGCACTAACTCTAGACTTGATATCATCACATTACGATGTCTTCTAAAATTCGTTGCCTCTCTTGGGATCGATAAATTGAGAATATTTTGGGACTCCCCGATGGTTATCAATTGGGCCAAGAGAATTCACAGAATCAATGCACTTCCATTCAAACATTGGTGCTACAGAATTGATTCACTATTCTGTTTTTTCCATGACTGGTCCATTGATCATATTTATCGTGAATTAATTGATGTTGTGGATGCTTTATCCAAAGAAGCACTCAATGGAGAAGAAGGCCTCTTATGTTGGGAAGAGTGGGTAGATGAAAAGTTGGATTTTCGAGGGTCTCTTCCCTATTTTGAAGACTAGTTATGTTTACTTAGTTTTTGGGATGTTTGGTGTCTATTTTGTTTACTAGACATGCTTCAGGTTTTGTACTGACCTGATTGCTGATATCCTTGGTTGGGTTTTCTGTAGTATTTTTTGGTTGTTTTGGACTTTTTTCAGCTCTATGTTTTCGGTGATTTTGAATAAAATCCGGAACTTTGATATGTATGGAGGAGTACTTTTTTTTTATCCTATAATATCAAAAGTACAACTTTTTTCTTATTGAAAAACTAATTGGTGAATAATGTAGTTAATTTCACATTAATCCATAACATAACATTTAAATATTACATTACTTTGTTACTTATAAAATTTAATTTGAACAAAATAAATTTTTACTTTAATTCATCTAAATTTTGATTTATTATAAAGATATTAACTTCAATAATAAATTAATTATTATTTCTTGGGTTTATAGGTATGGCAAGGACTTGATGAGTTCTTCCTTGGACAAGGGAAGTATACTATTGAGATCTTGTGGAGATTTGGTATGATGGACTGTAAGTCCATGGCTACACCCATGGAAGCGAATCTAAAGAAGTTACATGATTCTGCCATATATTTAGATCTATTGGATCCTACCATGTACCACCAATTGATTGGTTCCTTGTTGTACCTAGTTAATACCATGTCAGATATCTATTGTGCAGTGAATGCATTGAGTCAACACATGGTCGAGCCGAGACAAGTACATTGGGTAGCAGCTAAGCATGTGCTCATATATCTTCACCGTACAATTGGTTGTGGATTGAGATATACCTCAGATAATGAAGTAAATCTGGTGGGATTCACAGATTCAGATTGGGATGGCAGTGATGTTGACATAAAGAGCACCTATGGGGGCTATTTTAGCTTGGGATTAGCTATGGTTTCTTGGTTCAATAAGAAACTATATTTGGTGGCACTCCGTATAGAAGAAGCAGAGTACCTCACAACCAGTGTAGCTTGAAAGGAAGCATCTAGTGCTCCTGTGTGGAGCTTGGGCCCAGATGGGTGGACTAGCTACGGTCATCACCGCCTTCCAGTTACAATGACAGGTAAATTGGAAGAAGAGTATTCCTAGGGATGTGGATGCTCCCTTCGATTTGCGATCAATAAAGTGCTTGGAAGAAGTGTCTTCTTGAGGAGTGCATCCTTCTTTCATTTTTAGTCTAATAAAGAACGACGATGTGTTCCTCTGTAGTCTAGGTTGACCAAGATGATTAGATGGATCATGTATCATCTTTGGAAAGATTATGTGGTTCCAGTGAGGAACAAGGTTTCAGTTCCCAAACAGCTGTTTTGGTCAGAAGGACTTGATCAAAAGAAACCTTTCTTATGATGACGAGATGTACGAGACAAGCCATGACGATCAGATGATATCCATATGTGTTCCAGAGTGATGATACCTCCCTAGGTAAGAGGGAGTGTGGATGATAGTAGCTACGTGAGGTATCCTCAGTAGCTAAGTTGGCCCAAAAATAACAAATCAATAATTATTATGTTTCCCATAATACAAGTCGGCCCCAGTTGGAAACGTCACCTAGAAAAAATGTATAAATAGAGATGGTGTCCACCTCATTTTCACCATTCGCTCAAGTTTGCTCAAGCAAGAAGAAGTTCACTCTGGGTTTTAGAAGACAAATTTTTGGGGCTCTTTCTTTTTTATTTTCTCTATTTGTGATCTCTCTTGATATAGATCACTTCCATATTTGGTTGTACTTGTTCTATGTATTGAATCTCTGAATAAGAAAGGATTGTTGGTTTTTCCCTGAGTTCGGGTTTTCCCAAGGTAAACTATTGTGTCTCTTGTGTTTCTGTTTATTCTTATGATATAATTGAAAGAGATGAAAATTACACTGCTACATCATTAAAAATATAACCCATCATACCCCTTGACCTAACTAAAGTGAAAACTTGGGCCGAAATTGACGACAACAAAGTAGATGTAAGATGATTGTATCAAGTCATGCAAAAAAATGAAGATTCAGTTGATCCAAATAAAAAATGAGAACTATATTTGGGTTCTCCTATGTTAGTCATCCAGAACTTAGGTTCTAGTATTTATGACTGGAAAATTAAAAATGATGAGGATAAATCCCACGAGTTATGGAAATTGAAGCCATTCCTTTCAACCCCATGCATAAATTATTTTCTATCATTGTCACTCCTATAGCGTTCTAAAAAAAAGCTCAAGAATACCCTACCCTTGTCCCTACTAGTAGTGAACCGACCAAACTACCTCTGATCCGATAAAAAGAATGAGAATCACCATCACTACATATCAATGAAGTTTCTAAGAACATAGGAGAATGAGGATGACTACATCATCTAGTAGAAACATTCATAGGTAAAGTTTCTCAATGGTGGGATACTCATCAATCTCGACTACAAACATGGACAACAACCTCCACATACTTCGTCGAACGCTTTGGTGGTAATAAGCTAACAAAAGAAGCACAAATTCCAAAGTTTATACAAGGTCAGAATCCCTCCAACCACATCATCCGCTGTGAAAAAGAATGGAATATATTGGGATATCGTGACAAACAATTATGGTTGCACATGTTTCCAAACACATTAGACGACCTACCAAATAAATGGTACAAATTGAAGAAGATAGGGGTGATACATTTAATTGGAAATCCCAAAAATAAAAATTCATCAAAGACTTCATTTGTGCCCGCATAGGATCACATCAAAGAAATCGTAAAATAACTATAAAATTTTATTAACCAACCAGTTTGACAAAACAATATCGACAAAATACTATTCGACCACTTATTGATCTGACCTACAACAAGGTAGTGGTCGACCAAAAGCAATCATGTTGATTGTTGAACCACTTAGACTTAGAAAACGAAAATGTCCTAGTAAAGAGATTCGGATGGAAAATAGATCATCCTAATATCGTACATCTAGTTAAATCAATCACGAAAGTATCTACTAAATCTAAAGAAGAAAATACAAAGTTAGGAGAAAAATATTTCCCTTCGACCTTTACATAATTCAGTGAAGGAGAACAACAGATTGATGAATCACAACCACTATAATGGATGAATGTAAAAATCAAAATAAAAGAAGTAGACATTTCAATAGACAACCAACCGAAGCTAGCCAAAATAGGAGACTACTAGTTTGAACAACAAACTGTGGAAATAGAAAATCTTCTTAGAGAATACCAGGATGTCTTTGCTAGATATTAGAGAAACCTAAAAGGACTTGTCCAAGAAATGGGATAAATTAAAATAGATCTCTTATAAAATGAAAATCCAATCAAGAAGAGACCCTATAATTTTTCCCACAAGTACAAATACATCGTTAAGAAATAAATAGAAAACATGCTAGATGCATGTATTATATACCTAGTCGACCAGTCAGAATGGGCTATTCCAATGGTCATCCAACCTAAAAAGCATTATCCTAAAAAGATCCACATCTTTGTCGAATTTAGATGGATAAATAGAGTAACCCTTACAAATCCCTTTTCCACATCGTTTTCTAACGAAATCATTAATGAGGTTGCAGGCCATGAATGTTAGTCATTCATAGATGGATTTTTCCATCTATGAATGAATAAACCCAAAACAAATTAGGATATTCCTAGGACATATAGGGTATTATCGAAAATCGATTTGAGATTAATCAAACACTACATTCCCCTTGGACGAACTACTCAAATCAAATGTTGAATTCAAATGGAGTCAGGAATGCATGGATTCCATTGAGTTATTAAAAATGAAAGTTGGTTGAAGCACCTATATTACACTTTCCCAACTAGTCTAAGAAATTTCATGTGCAAATCGAGGTGTCGTCCATTGCAGTTGGTGCATTACTGACACAATCGACCGACGATGAGACCAACTACCCAAAATCCTATGCCAGTCAGGAGTTGAACAAATTCAAACACAACTAGTCAACTAAGGAATAAGAAGGACTTGGCATGATATTTGCTTTGCAGAAATTTCATCATTATTTATTATCTAACCCTTTTGTTTTCTTTACAAATTATCAAGCCTTAAAATACTTTGTTAGAAAAGCAAGATCACAGAGCAATAAGAATAAACATGATGCAAATATAAATCACATAAAACATAGTACAAGAGAGACACCAATATAACGTGGTTCACCCAAGATGGGTTACGTCCACATAGAAATTGTCAGTCCTTATTATTATACCATCCCACATATGAAGGGATACAACTTGCAGCACATCCGCTGCAGCTTCCTCTTCACTCTCTCACAGTCTCTCTCACACAATCAGAGATCTTTACAATGCTACATTAATACACAACCGTATTATAATTCATTCCTTCTAAAGAGCGTTTACCATGGGAAAATACTATGGAACACCCAATACCATGGTCCAATAAATCACCCATTATTGACCAAGTCATGACTATGAAATTACAACATTTTACAAGGCATTTTTTCTGAAATTTTTGCTACAAGGGTGCTGCCCCCAAACTCTCGCCAGGCAGACTCCCAAACTAGTCGTCTCCCTCTCTAGACCCACCATAACGACTATTTTGGGGGGGGAATCCCCCCCAAACCCCTCTGTCATGGGATGGGATCTAGACACGCCTGAAACATGACCTTTGAATAAGGAAGATCAAGCTCCACAACCAACATACTTAGTCAACAAACCTTTGCAACATAAAAGAATATGACAATGGATTTTATTATTCCAGGAGTTTGAATTTGAAATCACAGTTCGTCCTGGAGACACTAATGTCGGACTAGATCACATGTATAGGATTTAAGTAGGAGAGGACCCCATAGGAATAGACAACAACCCACCTAACACACATCTCTTCAAATTCAAAGTAGTACCTGAAGAATTAGCTCACATAGTTCAATTCCTGCAAGATGGACAAGCACTAGAGGGAACATCTGAGAAAACGAGAAAAATATTAGCCATGAAAGCTTCCTTGTATACTTTAATCAATTGATTCCTATATAATTTAGGATAGGGTTATATCTTGCGTTTATGCATACTTGAACATGAAATAGAGTCTATTATTGACGAAGCACATTCTGGGCCAACCAAATGACATTTCCAGGCTGATATGAATGTTAAAAAGATTCTTCAGGCCAAACTATGGTGGCCAACACTTAACAAATAATGTAAAAATTTCATCAGTAAGTGTGACAAATTCCAGAGAATGGATTGACCATTAAGATAGAACAAAATGCCATTAATTTCGGTTAATCCAAGTCTCACATTTGAAATTTGGGAAATCAACTTCGCCATACCATTCCCAACACCTGATCGATGAATAGGAGCAAGATACATCATCACCATAGTCGAATATGTAACTAAATGGCATGATATGAATTGTTCTAGGAATGTAATATTCCTCTTGAAAGAATTATTGAGAGATCATTAAAAAATATCAATATACCATCCATAGTCGAATGATGCTATAGAATATTTCAACTAAACACTTACCAAGGGATTAACAAAAATATGTAATATTGACAAAGACGATTGGGATGATAAAATTATAACTATTCTATGAGCATATATTACAACCTACAAAAGATCGACAGGTTAGACACCATTAAACTAGTCTATGATCAAGAATTGGCCATGCCAATGCATTTTAAATAGAAAGCTCCAGTAATTGCACAAGTACTACATTTAGATGCTACTCATGATAGGTTATTTGACTTACAAAAACTAGAATAATAGAGACTAGATGTTATACACCATCAGGAAGTTACGAAAGAAGAACAAAAAGCATGGCATGACAGAAACATTAAAACTAACAACATGTCAGTTGGATATTTAGTCCTACTATACGACAATAAAATAAAAGGAAAACCAAGGAAATTAGAAATTACAAGGCTAGGGCCATATGTCGTCGAAGAATTGAATTACAATGGAACAACTTGAAAACATTGCAAGGTTGTGCTCACTAAAGTCATCAATGGAACCAACTCAAGTAATATCATGAGTAAGAAGCACTCATGTTGACTAGTGGTTGTATCACCATTAATTGACTGTTATGCTTCCAGGTTCCATTATGTTAGTTAAGAGTTTAACTCATTAAGTTAATAGGAAATTACTCGACTAAACACTTGACAGATTAAGTATATAAATAAACTAAGACATGTTTGTTTGGAAAGAGAAAGAACCTAACTACAATGATAGTTGACAGGGCACATGAATCGATCTTGCCAACCATGAGCATGCATCATCGTATATGAAATCGACTAACCCCTAATGTTGTGGAATGAAGACTAAGTCCATTGTTAAATTTTGAGCATTAATTCACAATACTCTTGGATCTTTACTGAGAGAATAACATATATAGTATATCAATGCATAACAATCACAATAAGCATGACAAGCATCACAAGAATCACAAGCATGAGAGACAAGAGACATAGAGTTTCTGTGGGGAAAACCCTAAGGTGAAAAACCCCACAACTTCCTTAGAGATAGAGAGAGTAATGGCTCAACCAAAGCACAACCAAAATACACTTGAGATAGTCTGCTAGAGCAGATGATCCTCCTCCTCACTAGTGTGCCACTTTCTGAGTGAGAGAAGTGTGTCTTTCCGAATGATCCAAATAGAGATCTCCTGATCTCTATTTATACTTAACCTGTTTTCCCAGTTACACTACGGGGCCGACTTGTCTATCTAGATACATCCATAATATAATATATATTTCAAGGCCGACCCCACACATGGTGGTCTAATAACCCATCGGCAAGTACACACACTTGCGACACTTGTCAATCCACATGACGACACTTTCTTATAGAGGAATAACACATCTCTAATAAGGGCACAATAAATATATATGAAATACATAGATGAAATACATTCCGAAGTTACATATACATCAACACTCCCTCTTAACTAGGAAGGTATTTCTCGACACAGATCTGTTAGACAAGTCTTCTTCTCGGGATCATCGTCATCATCATCGTCACTGCTGCTGCTATCTCAACCAATCTCTGACTCTACTCATCATAGGAAGTTCTACAGAGCCAGTACTTTTCCATACTGGATGTAGGCCCACCACTTGCAGGTCTTCATCATCACTGGCCATACTGTGGAAATCTCAGGACTTATTACGTGCGTCACAAAACCTTAAAAGAGTCTCTTGACTAGCAAGAACCCTAAAGAGAATTTGAGGCCTTTTTCATCCTGTCCAGATCTCCAGGACTTATTACATGTGACCCCACCACAAAACCTCGAAAGAGAATCCCATGATTGATTACGAGCACAAGGCTCAACCTATCGGATCTCCCAAGGCACAAATTACATGTGGTCACCACAAAACCTCGAAAGAGCATCCCAAGACTGATTACCAGAACAAGGCTCAACCTATTGGATCTCCCAGGGCACAAATTACATGTGGTCATGGAAAAATCTCAAAAGAGCATCCCAGGATTGATTACAAGCACACGGCTCAACCTATCAGATCTCCCAGGGCACAAATTACATGCCATAGGACAAAACCTCGAAAGAGCATCTGCCAGATATCCCAGGGCACAAACTACATGCCATAGGCAAAACCTCGAAAGACTATCTGCAGATCTCCCAGGGCAAAAATTATATGTCCTCCCAAGCAAAACCTCGAAAGAGCATTTGCCAGATATCCCATGGTACAAATTACATGCCATAGGCAAAACCTCGAAAGACTATCTGCAAATCTCCCAGGGAACAAATTACATGCTTATCTGCACAACCTGTTCCACGGCCACAAAGTATCAACCTGATACTCACCATACATCGTCCTGATCATCATCACTGCAACATCCTGCTGCATGTCATCTGGATCAACATATTGAAGCGCGTCATCCATGATCATCCTGATCATACAATGCATCTACCTGATGCATACCAAGTATCTACCTGATACATATCATCATACATGATCTACCTGATCATACAATGTATCCACTTGATACATATACAGATACATGGTCCAAGCATCCAACATGATGCATATACAAAATACATACACATGATCCAACCGATCATATCCAGCATCCGACATGATGCGTACATACATATAAATGATCGAACTGATCATATCCAGCATCCAACATGATGCATACATACATATACATATAAATGATCCAACTGATCATATCCAACATCCAACATGATTCATACATACATATATAAATGATCCAACTGATCATACAAAGCAGAAACCAGAACATCATCCTGATGCTCATCATCCAGCGCTTACATCCACAACCATGTGAAGGATCCTCCTTCCAACATGCTTGGAATGGCTTCAACAAATGTGTCCATCACTTCTTCCTCGAAGTGTCATCAATCTAAAGAACACCAAGCCTCTCCCTGAAGTACTCGAACTTCACCTTGGCTAGTGGCTTCGTTAACACATATGCAATCTGCTCGTCCGTCGCAACGTACAGGAGCTTCACAGCTCCTCTCTGCACCATATCCCTGATATAGTGATATTCGATCTCTATGTGTTTCGACCTGTCATGAAACACTGGGTTCTCGGACAGCTTCACACAACTCTGGTTATCACAAAAGATACCAGTAGCATCCAACGGGAGATCAAATAACTCAGACAGTAGCTTCCGTAGCCATACTGCCTCACAACTAGCTGAACAGGCTGCAACATACTCTGCCTCAGTTGTACTCAGTGCTATGCAGGACTACTTCCTGCTAAACCAAGAGATCACACCTGATCCCATACTGAAGCAGCATCCAGATGTGCTCTTCCTATCTGCAGCACTGCCATCCCAATCTGAATCAACATAACCTTGCAGGTTAAACTTTTGATTCGCTTCATACTTAAGCCCATAATCCACTGTACCCTTCAGGTACCTCAGAACATGCTTTACAGCAACCAGGTGAACACTCCTCGGATCTGTCAGGAACTGACTCAATGTGTTCACAACAAAGAAAATATTTGGTCTCGTGTTCGTCAGGTACATCAAGGACCCAATCATCTGACGATACATAGAGACATCAACCGGCTCAGATGAAGTATCACATAGAAGCTTCAGATTCGATGCCATAGGTGTGGCCATGGCCTTGCAATCCATCATCTCGAATCTCTTCAGGATATCTACTGTGTACTTCCCTTGACCAAGGAAGATCCCACCTGCACTCTGCCACACCTCCATACCTAGGAAATAATGCATCATTCCCAAATCTTTCATATCGAACTCGGTAGCAAGCTTCCTCTTAGTATCTGCAATCAATCTGTCATCTCCTGTTACAAATAAGTCATCCACATATAGGAGTATAATCACAGGATTCCCTTCCTCAACCTTGTAGTAAAGGTTGGAATCCGCTTTACCCTTGGTAAAGCCCAAACTAGATAGGAAACTGTCCATCCTACCATACCAAGTTCTGGGAGCTTGCTTCAAGCCATACAAGGCTTTCTTCAATCTGCACACATATGACTCCCTGTCATGTATTTCGAAACCAAGTGGCTGCTCCACATATACTTCCTCTTCAACTACACCATTCAAGAAAGCAGTCTTGACATCCATCTGGTGTATTTTCCATTTCATTGCTGCAGCCAGGGCAAGTACTGTTTTGATGGAAGTATACCTGGCTACAGGTGCAAAAGTTTATTCATAATCTATTCCCTCTTTCTGAGAGAAGCCAAGAGCTACGAATCTTGCTTTGTATTTTTCTACACTGCCATCCGCAACATGCTTGATTTTGTAGATCCATTTGGAAGTCACAACAGACTTCTCTTTAGGTCTTGGGACAACATCCCAAACATCATTCTTCATTATTGATTGGTATTCCTCAACCATGGCATCCTTCCATTCTTTCTTTTCCGCTTCTTCTTCATAACTGGAAGGTTCTTTGTTCATAATGTCACAGAGTAAAGCAACATAGCTGGTATGTGATTTGGTTTTCTTCTTTGCTCTGTGTTCTTCTTCTGGAATGCCAAATCTTTCTGCATCTTGAATGAGCTCTCTAGCCCATGCAGGTTTCCTCTTGTGAGAGTTATCCTCATGGGGTGGATCTACAGGTTCTTGCGGATCTTCAAACTCACGAACAGCTTCTGGAACTGCTTCAGTCATGGTAGTGTCTTGAAATCTAGTTTCCTTAGGTTCTTCATAAACTTCGATAGGTGCCTTCCTTGATTTGATTAATGCCGAGTTTTCATCAAATGTTACATCCCTGTTGACATCAATCTTCTTGAACCCTAGAAAGTATATTCTGTAAGCCTTCGAGCTTTCACTGTAACCCAAAAATATACCCTTCTTTCCTGAAGGATCTAGTTTAGTCCTCTTTTCCTTTGGGACATGAGTGTATACTAGACAACCAAATATTCTGAGATGGCTGACTTCAGGTTTCTTACCAGAAAAGACCTCTTCTGGTGTCTTGTTGTGCAATATCTTGTGGGGTGTTCTGTTCTGCACATATACAGTTGTTCTAGATGCTTCTGCCCATAGATGCATAGGTAGATCCTAGTCATGCAGCATTGCCCTTGCTGCTTCCATGATTGTTCTGTTCTTCCTTTCTGCAACTCCATTCTGTTGAGGATTAGAAGGAGTAGTCAACTCCCTCTCAATCCCTGAATCACTACAAAGCTTCTTGAAGTCACCTGAGGTGAATTCTCCACCATTGTCGGATCTGAATGTTTTGATCTTCTTGTCAGTTTGATTCTCCATCAAGGTTTTCAATTCCTCGAACTTATCAAACACCTCATCTTTGTTCTTCAAGAAGTATACCCAAGTCTTCCTGGAGAAGTCATCAATAAATGAGACATAGTAAACATACCCACTCAGAGAACTGGATGACATAGGACCACATACATCTGAGTGGATGATTTCCAGGATGTCTTTTTCCTTGCTTTCACTACTTGGGAAAGCCTTCTTAATGTTCTTACCTTTTGCACATCCTTTGCAAACACCTTCATGTTTGGTCTTGATTTCAGGAAGACCCTCTATAGCCTTGCTTGCAATTGGAAGTGCCCTATAGTGCATATGAGCAAGTCTTCTATGCCAAAGTTCACTTGGCTCCATGGATTCATGTACCATGGCATGTTCAGGTTGTCCCTTCAATTTATACAAACTTCCCTCTCGCTCTCCAATCACTACTGCATCATCTATGTTCTTTCCCTTTGGCCACATTAGGACTTGGCCATCCACAAATGCAACCCTCATACCTTTTGCATCCAATGCAGAGATGGAGAGTAATTTCTTCTTGAGCCCAAGTACATAAAGGACTTCTTTCATCTTCAAAGATTTTCCAGAATCTAGGTTGTAGGAGGCTTCACCACTTCCTTTGATTGGGTATTGATAATCATCCCCAAGTTTCACCTTATGGGGTGATTCATTTTCAGATAGATTCACAAAAGATTCCTTAAACCCAGTCATGTGTTTGGAAGCCCCACTGTCAATCAACCAATCATTACAACCATGGGAGATAGTACCTGTGAGAGCATAAATTAGAACATATTCTTCTTCACTTGATGAGTCATCATCGCTATCACTTTCTGCCCTAGCCTTCTTCTTTGGGGGTTCATCATCTTTGGCAACATGAGCATGATATCTTCTTTTGTTATTCTTCTTCTTGTTGTTGAAGTTGTTTTTGTTGTCTTTCTTCTTCTTGGGACAATATGCAGCAAAGTGTCCCTTCTCATTTCAATTGAAGCATCTGAGATCTTTCTTATCTTTATGATAATGGTGGTGTGAGAATCTCCTGTTCTGAGATGATTCCTTCTTGGGATTTCCTTTCCTGGCATGTGCTATGAGAGCTTGATCTTCATTTCCCATCTTTTCTTCTCGGGCCACACGCCTAGCTTCTTCTTGAGAGCATTCTTCCCGCAATCTGTTGAAGGAGATCAACTTCTTCCTTGCACAAATTCCTTGAATAAAGGAATCCCATGACCTGGGTAGGCCATTTAGAGTGGTCATCACCACTTCACCATTCTCCACCATTCATCCACTGCTTCTAGTTGTTCCTTGATCTGGGAGACTCTTGAAAAATAAGATTGAATGGTTTCTCCATTATGAAACTTTACTCCTTTCAATTGGTTCCGCAGGGTCATCTTCCTATTTATGTTCTTCCCTTCAAATAGCTTGGTCAAAGAGTCAAACATCTCCTTGGGTGTCTTTAGAGAGGACACATGGGGTATGAGATGGTCTTTGATAGAATCAGCAATGATTCTCTTTGCCTTGACCAAGTTCTTCTTATGCAATACCTTAGCCTTTTCATCGTCTGGGATAGGGATGTCTTCTTTTACATATGAGTCCAACTCATTCTCTTCCAGGATTAACCCAATCCTATACTTCCAAGCTCGGAAGTTATCAACTCCTTCAAGCTTATCCTCAAGCTTGGTGTGGTGAGACATCCTAAAGAGTACTTCAAATGGAAATAGAAAAGATTTAGGTCTTACCACTTGAAATGCTGAAAACTGGATTTGGTCCCGGATTAGGGTTTGTTGGAAAAACCCTAAAAATTCAAAATGTGAATTTCAACTTTTTGAAAGGATAGAAAGATGTGCCTTGATGAGCTGATCAGCTCGGTGTATTCAGAATTTGAGATCAGCAAAGCTTTACCCTTCAGATTTGCCTTTTTGTCCTCCCGAGTTCACTAGAGAGAGCCCTGAATTAGGGTTTGAGTTTCCCGGAGATCTACCTAGCCAAAAATCTCGATCCAAAGCTCTAAACTTCAATTTTTGCAAGGATCTTCCAGCTATGTCTTCAGATTTCAGAAATTGCTATTTTTGTGGAAACCCTAATTTTTAGGGCCAAATATGAAAATGCTCAAAATTGAATTCTGATTGGATATATAGATTCTCCTTGATGAGTAGAGTCAATCTACTATACTGATTTTCCAAATCTATGGAGAGAAACCCAATAAACAAGAAACTCAAGTTTCCGTCACTGCAAAATGTCTTCTTCTCAGGTTAGCTCTAATACTATGTTAAATTTTGAGCATTAATTCACAATACTCTTGGTTATTTACTGAGAGAATAACATATATAGTATATCAATGCATAACAATCAAAATAAGCATCACAAGAATCAAAAGCACGAGAGACAAGAGACACAGAGTTTTCGTGGGGAAAACCTTAAGGTGAAAAACCCCACAACTTCCTCAGAGATAGAGAGAGCAATGGCTCAACCAAAGTACAACCAAAATACACTTGAGATAGTCTCCTAGAGCATATGATCCTCCTCCTCACTTGTGCGCCACTTTCTGAGTGAGAGAAGTGTGTCTTTCCGAATGATCCAGGAGGATCTAAGAAGACAAAATTTTTGAAGTCCTACAATCTCAGCAAAATTAGCACCAGATCGAAGGGCTCGTCGAGACGATTCCAACGACGTTCGTTTCACCTCAAACGGACTTCGTATGAGAAAGTTATCGCGTTCTGTTGTATTGGTGAAACAGGGAAATTTGGCAAAATAGAGGTGCCACGTGGCACCACTGACAGGGTGACACGTGGCATCCCTACTATATGGGCAAGCTGACACATGGCAGTACGGACCAATCACAAAGTGACACATGGCAGTATGATCTGAGCTGGCTGGGCGTACGGACGGTGACATGGCAGTGACTGGACGGTTGACTGGATGCTAACGGGGCGTGAGGTGGACCAATCCCAGGTCGCCACGTGGCAGCATGGAATTGGCCAATATGTCTAAGGCAAAAATTATGGCCTCCGCAGGATTCGACCCCGTGACCTCCCTTGTATAAGCTCTCCGCCTCCACCACTTGGGTTACATATGTTTCTTGGCTTGTGTGGTTAAGACCTTTTATTTAAACCTTAAAAAGTTTATATGGCGCACAAAGAGGGGGCCAACTCCAACCAATCACGTGGAGCTTGCGCCTTAACCTGTATTGAGCCACCACGTGTTTTTTAAGAACTTTGTTATGGTTGTAAAATGGGTTGGAGCATGTGCTATAACAACTTACAACGAATTGCATGCCATAGGGTTGGAGCGCCACCCTTGCTTAACAAACTTTTTGATAAGTTTAAAGGTGGGTTTATATGGTTTTAACCATATGCCATTTTAAAAAGGTATTTTTTAAGTATGTTTGTTTATTAGTTAATAAAGAGCCCAACCACATGATAACCAAACTTGGAGGTTTTCAACCATATGCCTAATTAGGCAAATTTGTTGTAACTGAAGAATCATGAGGAGAATGTGATGAGGGCTAACTCAAGCCTATATAAACCCCCTCATATGCCATTTGCCACTCATGCTTTGGAGTAGAGACTTTGTAGCTAAAGGAGAGAAGGGAGATTGTGTAGCTCTGTAGGAGGAAGGTACGAGTGTTTATACTCGTTTTACACCGTCTTCAGGCTTCGGAGTTGCTGGAAGCAGTCTTGTTGTGTTTTGGGCAGCGGTTCTCTTCCTGGCCATTGTCGCCAAGGTATCATTGTATCATTGCCATGTATTTTGCCTTTATGCTGAGATTATAGATCGGCCCTCCTATTGAGAAGCAGGCCCGGAGACGTAGTCCATCCTGGACGAACTCCGTTATCAACTTGTTGTCTTTATGTGTGTATTGTCTATGCTGTTTGGTTCTCTTCTTATGGATTTGTGAGCTTCATTCATGCTCTTTATGCAATTCATGTTAACATCATAGAATAGCAAAGATCTTGTTTTCGGATCATGTGGTATCAGAGCAGGTCTATTTGACGTTGGATTGTGAGTGTGGATGCTCACGAGGGCTAAACTGCAAGCTGGTGAGGGTACATTAGAGCCTTACAATTCCGAGATCGGACGTGCACATCGAAGGAGGAAGATGGATGCTAATGATGCCCGCATCGAGATGGAGACCAACTTTCACAAGGTCTTCTATATGATGGCCGACAAGGTAGACAAGTTGTTTGCAGACTATGAAGAATGCATGGCAAAAGAAAGAAAATGCAGTGAAGTAAAGAAGGAAGACAGAGAAGTGAAGGACGAAGGCAACGCTTCAGTTAACCAAGGGGAAGGTGGCAAAGAGCCTCCTGAGCCTCCCTCTTCACCTTCAGCTTCAAGCACAAGTTCAAGTGCTTCTTCCTCATCTCATTCTCAGCATTCCAAGGTTCCTCACAAAGAGCCTCAAAAGAAGCCCTTATTGAAGCTCGATGTGAAGTTTGATTTGCCCATGTTCAATGGGGAAGCGAATGCAGAGAAGTTAAACAATTGGATAAGGCAAATTGAGGTCTATTGCCGAGTCCAGCAGATCGAAGAAGAAGATGTGAAGATTCAGTTGGCTTCACTTCGGCTGACAGGCACCGCACTTGTATGGTGGGAAAGCAAGCTTCAGCAAGGTAGCAAACAAATGGGTAATCTTCTCTCATCGTGGTCTGCTTTTATTTCTGCTTTACGTAAGCAATTTTATCCGTTGGGTTATGTTCAGAAGGCAATGATGGATTGGCAAAGTTTTAGACAAGGCAAGGGTCAGAGTGTTCAGAGTTTTACTGAAGAATTTAGAAAGAAAGCTTTAGAATTGAATATTGCTTTAGAGTCTCCTGACACTCTTTTGAAGTACATTGGTGCTCTTCATCATTATCTACGCCATACTTTGCTGTTGTTGAATCCTACTAGTGTGGATGAAGCAAGTGTTCAGGCTACTCATCTTGAGAACAGGGGGAAGCATTTGCAAGAAGACCATCAGAAGAATCCTTTCAAGCCCAACAACCACCACAAGTTCAAGAAAAAAGACAAGAGCAAGAAGACAGCTACTGCCAAGAAGGAAGGAGGAAAGCCCCATTGCAACCATTGCGATACTGATGGGCATGATGAAGAAAGTTGTTGGAAATTGCATCCTGAACAAAGGCCAAAGCATTATGGAGGAAAAAAGAAGAAAAAGACCGTTGCAACAGCGCAACGAGATTTGGGTTCCGACTCAGGTGACGAAACCATGATTACAGCCGTGGGAATGCAAGGTAACAAAAGTCCTCATACTGGTTCAAGTTCTACTCATGTTTCTAAAGAAAATGATAAAATAAGAAGTGAGTTGTTTCACATCAGAGTTGTGTCTAAGCATACAAAGATTGAAACATTATTTGATCCGGGTTCTCAAGTAAATTTGATCTCAGAATCAGTTGTTAAGAAGTTGGGCATACAGACTAAACCTCACCCCAAGCCTTATCCTCTTGGATGGGTATGTGATAATGCTAAGTTGCAGGTGACTAAGCAATGCAGGTTAAGGTTTGCTATTGCTTCAAAGTTGATTGATGAGGTGGACTTAGATGTTGTTCCTCTTGACATCTGTGGTATCGTATTGGGAAGCCCATACTTGTATGATCGAAAAGCAGTGTTCTTCCGTCATGAGAACAAGTACCATCTCACCAAAAACGGGGTGGAGTACATTGTGAGAGCTCACAGTATGAAGGCTAACACCACTCTGGTTAGTGCAGGACAGATGAAGCGGCTCATCAACACTAATAAGAGATACATGCTCATGGTTGTGAGAGCAAAAGATGCTGAGGCATCCGATGCTTTCAAAGGTTGTGATCCTTCTCATAAAAAGGCTATGATTGATATTGTGGCTAACTATGATGAAATATTTCAGGAACCTACAGGTTTGCCTCCCAAAAGGGAGATTCAGTATGAGATCCATCTCCAGCAGGATGCCCCTCTTCCTAATGTGGGCATGTACAGGTTGTCCGCAGTTGAAATGGCAGAGATTAAGAAGCAGGTTCAAGACTTGTTGGACCAAGGAGTGATTAGACCCAGCTCCTCTCCATGTGGTTCGCCGATTGTGTTGGTGATGAAGAAAGATGGCACATGGAGGATGTGCGTTGACTATCGGGCTCTCAACAAGATCACGATCAAGAATCGATACCCGCTTCCTCGCATAGATGACTTGCTCGACCAATTGAAAGATGTTGTGTTCTTTACCAAGTTGGATTTGCGTAGTGGCTACCACCAGATCAGAATTGCAGAAAGTGATGTGTGGAAGACGGCCTTCAAGACCAAGCAAGGTCTATTTGAGTGGTTGGTGATGCCCTTTGGGCTTTGCAATGCACCTGCAACCTTCATGCGGGTAATGAATGATGTTTTCCGGCCATTCTTAGATGATTTTGTCATTGTATACTTAGATGATATCTTGGTCTTTAGCAAAACTTGGGAAGCACATGTGGGGCATGTAAAGCAAGTATTAGATACTTTGAAAAAGGAGAAATTGTATGTAAAATTGTCAAAGTGTGAATTTGGCAAAACTTCATTAGTTTACTTGGGTCATATTGTAGGAGGTGGAAATTTAAAAATTGATCCTTCAAAAGTTGATGTAATTGTCAATTGGCCTAAGCCTACTAATGCTACTGAAGTGAGAAGCTTTTTAGGAGCTGTTCAATATTGGAGGAGGTTCATTCAGAACTTCTCATACATAGCATCTCCTTTGCATGCCTTAACAAGTGTGAAGAAAGCCTTCCAGTGGGGAGGAAAGCAGCAGAAAGCCTTCAACACATTGAAGGGAAAGATCAGCACCGCCCCAGTCCTAGCCTTGCTTGATTTGCAGCAGCCATTTGAGATAGAGATAGATGCTAGTGGATATGCCATGGGGGCAGTATTGATGCAGCACCGCAAGCCTATTTGCTACCATTCAGAGACTTTTACTCAAGCAGTGATCAACTACCCCACCTATGACAAAGAGTTGTATGCTTTGGTTCAGAGTGTCAAGAAGTGGAAGCACTACTTGATGGGTAAGGAGACGATCATCCATACCGATCATCAGCCCTTGCAGTATCTCCAGTCCCAGACTAAGCTCCAACAAGCTCGTCATTTCAGGTGGATGGGATTTCTTCAACAATTCCATCTAGTGATCAAGTACAAAAAGGGTACTAGTAACAAAGTGGCAGATATGCTTTCTAGACCTCCTATTGTTGCATCTATTGTTTTGAAAAATGCTTCTTTATCCCATGAAAGTTATATTGAGCAGTATGCTACTGATGATGATTTCAAGGAGGTTTATGAGAAGCTAACCAATGGCATACAGGTGGAAGACTACTATTTGCAGGGAAAGTTGCTCTATCATTTGGGCAAGTTATGTGTTCCTATCAGTGAAAGAATCCATGTAATACGAGAAGCTCATACTTCTCTTGTATCAGGGCATTTTGGGGTAGGTAAGACTTTGGGTCATTTGCAAAGACTTGTGTATTGGCCTCGCATGAAATACATTGTAACAAAATATGTAAAGGGGTGTGTGATGTGCTCTACTTGTAAGCCCACTAATAGAAAATTGGGGCTGTACTCACCACTTCCTGTTCCTTCCCATCCTTGGGAAAGCATTTCCATGGATTTTGTGGGGGGTTTGCCTATGTCTAGGAGGGGTCATGACTACTTGTATGTGGTCGTGGATAGGTTTAGCAAGATGTGTATTCTTATGCCATGTAAAAAGCAGGTCACTGCAGAGCAGGCTGCTTCTCTTTTCTTTCAGCATGTATGGGTTCACTTGGACTCCCTACGTCCATTATCTCAGATCGGGACTCCCGATTCCTTGGAGAGTTTTGGACAAAATTATGGTGTATGATGGACACCAAGCTAAAGAGGAGAACCGCTTTCCATCCACAGACCGACGGACAGACAGAGGTAGTCAACAGGACAGTTGTCCATTTGCTTCGAGGCTATTGCAACAAGCATCCTAAGTTATGGGATGAACA
Source organism: Larix kaempferi (assembly GCA_027924585.1). Taxonomy (NCBI): domain Eukaryota; kingdom Viridiplantae; phylum Streptophyta; class Pinopsida; order Pinales; family Pinaceae; genus Larix; species Larix kaempferi. The sequence continues at coordinate 21,982,635 of BSBM01000361.1, forward strand.
GATCCAGTATGTGCAGCATGCCTACAACAGGGCTATGCATTCTTCCACTCAGAGCTCACCATTTGAGACATGCTTTGGGTACTTGCCAAAGACTCCATTGGAATTGACTTATGGGAGAGAGGTTGATTCAAGCACTTCCAAGGATGAAGACAAAGCCCGCAGGTTCATTCAGAGAGTTCAACAGGTACATCAAGCAGTGCAAGAGCAGTTGGAGAAGAGTCAAGCCCAGTACAAGGCTCGCCATGACAAGCATAGAGTTGATCATCAGTTTCAGGTGGGAGATCAAGTGTGGCTTCACATCAGCAAGGAGAGGATGAAAGGAGAAGGCAAGAAGCTCAAGCCCATTAGATATGGTCCCTTCACCATCTTGGAGAAGATTGGGACAAATGCTTTTCGCTTAGAGCTACCGCCATACATGCAGATCTACTCAGTGGTGAATGTGGAGAACTTGAAACTCTATGAGCCTCCCATGATCATGGATGAAAGGGAGAATGTCTCATTGCCATCAGTTGATGAATTTGCTCCTAAGTACATGGATGAGCTAAAGGAAGATGTCATCTTGGACAGAAGGACAAGGACTTCTCGCAGAGGTGATGTTGATTATCTTCGAGTGGGCATCAGAGGCACTCATCCAAGCAAAGCCAAGTGGATCGAGAAGGAGAAAGTGAGGGAGCAATTCCCTCACCTATCTGTTGATTAGTAAAGGCTTTTGGAGGCCAAAAGCTTCTCAGTGGGGAGGAATGATCCAGGAGGATCTAAGAAGAATTTTTTTTTGAAGTCCTCCAATCTCAGCAAAATTAGCACCAGATCGAAGGGCTCGTCGAGACGATTCCAACGACGTTCGTTTCACCTCAAACGGACTTCGTATGAGAAAGTTATCGCGTTCTGTTGTATTGGTGAAACAGGGAAATTTGGCAAAATAGAGGTGCCACGTGGCACCACTGACAGGGTGACACGTGGCATCCCTGCTATATGGGAAAGCTGACACATGGCAGTACGGACCAATCACAAAGTGACACATGGCAGTATGATCTGAGCTGGCTGGGCGTACGGACGGTGACGTGGCAGTGACTGGACGGTTGACTGGATGCTAACGGGGCGTGAGGTGGACCAATCCCAGGCCGCCACGTGGCAGCATGGAATTGGCCAATATGTCTAAGGCAAAAATTATGGCCTCCGCAGGATTCGACCCCGTGACCTCCCTTGTATAAGCTCTCCGCCTCCACCACTTGGGTTACATATGTTTCTTGGCTTGTGTGGTTAAGACCTTTTATTTAAACCTTAAAAAGTTTATATGGCGCACAAAGAGGGGGCCAACTCCAACCAATCACGTGGAGCTTGCGCCTTAACCTGTATTGAGCCACCACGTGCTTTTTAAGAACTTTGTTATGGTTGTAAAATGGGTTGGAGCATTGTTGAGCCCAGAATTGGCCCTTTTTGACCATCATTTATCATCGTCCCTTCCCTTGTCTTACACCAATTACCTTGGCAATTCAACTTATTGTCCTTATCTATTCCCCAAGTTACCAAGGTATGGCCGATTATTGTTTTATTGTGTTAATACTTATGATTGTGATGATTAAAGCTGTGCATCTCTTAATCTATGCTAACATGATGTGATTTATGAAGATAGTAAGACAATAGACTGCAGGAAGATCGGAGCTGAACAAGTCATGAAGGAACGTTCATCGCTTGTGGAAGGTTCCTTGGGGCTTAAATCGTCAATCAAGGCACAGTCGTGGCAGGGCAGCTGTAACAGAAGAACTATCTTAAGTATGTCGCTGCTCAAATCCAGCTGTGAGCTGGAAGGACCGTCACTCTTGGGATAATTAATACTTCTCTCATATTTGGATATTTTAGTTCTGCCACGCATTGTAACAGCTAGATTATTTAGGGCGCCTGAAGATCAGAGATCTTCATGGCTGCCCAATTATAGGTTTAGATGTTGCAAATTGTATGTATAAATATGGGGAATTGCCTCGACTGAGGGGTTGGACATCAAACAATTAATTTACCTTGTATTAGCAGCCAAGCCAAAACTGTGTACTCATTCTTCTGTTAATATAAGGAGTTACTTCTGAGTTAAAGAGAGTGTTGTTCAACCAGCGTCTCTGTGTGAAGACTGGGCCCGTCTTCCACAGAGATTGCTGCGTTAATTTAGGATTTCATCTTTCTCGTTGTGTGATGCTTTGTTCTTTCTTCTATACGCAGCAGCAATACTCATTGTGTGGATTTCTCAGTAATTGATTATATTTTTGTGAGATTGGTGAATGGTATCGAATAACAGTCGACTGAGTCAGGTTTGTTTTACATATTTCAATTTCTGTTCACACTGCTGTGTTCATCCTACAGCTGAGACGTAATCCCAGGAGCTCTTACAAATTAGCTTTCCTGTTCTGTGTTGATTGATTTATATTTTGCAATCCAGTTTCTTAGAACAGTTGCTTTAATCTCTTTTATCAAATTCTAGAGTAATGTTCAGGTCATGCTTTATGATTCCCAGCTTGATTAAATTAGACAGTTGATTATTTTAAGAATGCAATTGAGATTTCCTTCCTGCAATCGTTGATTAGATCTGATATTAATTCTGCTTGATGCATAATAGAAAAGAATTGTAGTATAGCAGTTAGAAGGCAATTGGGATTGCATAGATTCTTGGGGTGAACATGGATGATAGAAGATAAAATATTCACTTCTAATGGTTTTGTGTTTAAGCATATATTATGCACTTGTCCTTTGAAATAAAAAGACTTTCTCGGGTTGACAATAAATTTCATACGCTCTGTGTGTTGATATTTAATTATCTGCAATTAGAGTGCTTGACATTTTGGCGCCGTTGCCGGGGAAGGATGAAAACTAAACACTAGTCATTAGTTGATCTGATAATTGCTTTTAGTCAGTCTTTTGGTTGATTTTGAAATGATCTGCTTCGCATGAATACGAGGGGGGTAAAACGCGATCACCTCCCGACCCCCAAAACCCCACAAATTACTAACAGTACAGGTGGTTCGGGTCGTGGTCGAGGTCCACCGCTGGGCAGAAGAACATTCATTGACGACCTTGTTGACAAAACTGATTCAGCTGTCAGATCTCGTCAACAGGGGACTCCTATCAAAAGAGGCCCTGCTGATCCTGGAGCGTTAGCATCAGGATCTACAGTGGAAGATACAGGAGCAGCTGTGATTCCTGCATATACTCCTGCTAAAGAAGTAACAGCTGATTCAGCTGTTGCAACCGAAGAATACGCAGCTGTTGCAACCGAAGAATACGCAACTGTTACAACCGAAGAATACGCAGCTGTTACAACTGAGGTAAAGAACAAAGGAACAAACGAAGGAGAAGATACAGAAGAAAAGATGAGTAATAGACATGAGAACGAAGAGGAAGAAGCAGTGGTACAATACCATCATGAAGATAATTCCCCGCCAGAGACTATGGCTACATTGCAATTTCCAATACAGCAGCTAGAGGGGACAGCTCCTATGAAAAACATCTCACCGTCGGTGTTACCCCGCTTCCATGGCAGGGCGGCAGAGGATCCAGATGAATTCCTTTTTGAATTCGATATCCTCTGTCGCAGCTATGATTATGTCACAGATGCTCAAAAGTTAAAGCTTTTTCCTGCCACCCTGAAGGACAATGCATTACGATGGTTCATGAGCCTTGGGGGAGGGACTGTTGCTAATTGGAATAAGATGAAGCAAGTGTTCCTGGAAAAATATCAGGAATATTGCAACACCAGGGACAAAAGGGAGGAGTTATTCAAGATGGTACAAAAGGAGGATGAAAGCTTGGAGGATTTTGTAGAGAGGTTGTTGTACAATGTGCAGAGAGCTGGACATACGAACATGGGACTAGATGTGCTTAAGATAATCCTGCTTCGAGGGATCAGGGACGATTGTTTAGACATGCTAAATTTATTAGGAAAGGGAGATATCTCTAAAGAACCCTTTGAGACAATTGTTGAATTATGTAAGAGATACTCCAGGGGATCTTCTAGGCATAACAAGCAGAATAAACGAGATAAGCTGGAACGCGATGTCTTTGACAGAACTCAGAAGTCATCCAATGGGGGAGCTACACGGGCAGAGATAGGCAATCTTCTTGAAAATTTTAAAACAGAAATGATGAGCTCTATCTCTTCAGAGATTGACGTCTTGAAGGCCAAGCAAAGACAAGCAGTGGAGGATCTCACACTAGGTGTGTTTTGTCCCCGATGTAGAAAGACTCATCCACTGAAAGAATGCCCTCTTGACAAAGTACAAGTGTGTCAGCTGTGCGAGCTGAACCATGATATGAAAGAATGCCCCACGTTGCCCCAAGTGAAGGCTGTTCTGCAGGCATCAACTCCAGAGGTGGATTCAGCCTACTTTATTGCACAGAAGAAACCCTGGCAGCCCCGGAATCAAGGTATGTCTCCCGATTCATTTCCATTTTTGAATAATTTGAATAATTGGAATACTAATATGCAAAATGTGAATACACAATTCCCTTCAAATTATGCTCAGTGGAATTCCCCTCAACCTGCGATGCAAGGTTATAATTCATGGAGTCCTTGGACACAGCCACCTCATCAACCTACTTCATGGTCTCCTGGATGGAGGAACTTCCATCCTGGGAACCAGTTTCCTCAACCACCTCCACCTCAACAGTTACCGTATTCTCCATATCCTCAATTTCAGCAATATCCTCAATACCTACCTCAGCAGTCGTAGCTGCAGCTGCAAAATAATCCTGTGCCTAACATACCAATACGGCCTCAGCTGCCTGCCCAACCTAACCCTAACCCAAATAATAAAACAGTCCAGCAATTGGAGGCTCTCAATATGCCGGCCTACTCTCTCTCCCCTGTACCTTGTAATGATATTTGCTTACGGTCTGGAAAGATAGTAGAACGTGTAACTTCAGAAAATATTCCACCAACTGTTTATGACAAAGGAGAGAGTTCCCAGCATCCATTTGATCCGGTTCCCATCACTGAAGATGCTGAGCATCCCTCAGAAGGGAGAGCTGAAACATTAAACGATGAAGTGAATAACACGCAGCCTACCCAGTTGGTAAGGCAACCACCTTACCCTGAGAGATTGATGCTGCCACAAAGAGGGGGGCAACCTCAGTTCAATCTCCTAGGAGAATTGAAGAACCTTTATGTGAAGATTCCCCTTTTACAAGCTCTTCAAGATGTACCTATCTATGCTAGAACTGTTCGGGACCTGTGCACTAAAAGACCGGGAAGGAAACCCAGAGATCCTCCTACTGTTCACGTTATAGGGAATTTATCCGCTTTGATGACTGGAAAAACCCCTATAACCAAGTATGAGGATCCCGACAATCCTACTGTCACTGTACACATAGGACAAACGCAGATACCCAACGTACTAGTAGATTTAGGAGCTGCGATCAATGTTATAACGATGGAGACTGTAAAGAAGCTCGGATTCACCAATATTAGACCGACCCCTACTATCTTAGAATTGGCAGACAGATCCACCATCAGACCTGAAGGGATTTTGGACGACCTTGTTATTTCAGTAGACTCATGGGAATACCCTGCCGATTTTCTGGTTTTACAACCAAAATCACAGCTGGGGGGACATCCATTGATTTTAGGGAGGCCCTGGTTGGCTACAGCTGATGCTTGTATCAGCTGTCGATCAGGATCTATGACTATATCTGATGGCATGGAAACCAAAAATCTCACCCTGTACCCTCCAGCAAGGCCGAGTCTAGAAACTGAAACCTCCCTTTGGATAGAACAGGAAGAAGAGGAAGATGTTCAGCCATTACTAACAATAGGGAAGGCACTAACCTTCAAAAACGAAACAGAAGACGATGCCATTAATAATTTCATTAGCGAACCTGCTTCAGTAGACAAGGAAGTTTATCAACTCTTGACCAGTACCCTCGGTAAAGAAGAACAAGAACAACTCACGGAGGAAGCACTAGCCAATGACACAAACATAATCCCAGTATTGAAAAACTCGAGAAGCATTCCTATTGAGGTAGAGCCTGGAAGAACTTTGAACATCAATCCTGGTCTCTCCTCAGAAGAACAAAAGCGCCTAACCAATCTCTTGAAGGAACGTAAGGGGGCATTCGCCTGGGAGTATACAGACATGAAGGGTATTCCTTCTAGTCTGTGCACTCATCATATTTATATTAAAAACGACTCCCGGCCTGTATGTCAACCCCAACGACGCATGAACCCCAATCTGAGGGATATAGTGAAGGAACAAATCCAGAAACTCTTGGAAGCAGGATTCATCTATCCTATCTCAGACAGTGAGTGGGTTTCCCCACTTGTAATTGTACCCAAGAAAAATGGTAAATGGAGAGTCTGTGTCGATTATAGGGAGCTGAACAAGGCTACACAGAAGGATCACTTTCCTCTGCCCTTTATTGACCAGGTACTTGATAACCTATCTGGGAAGAAGTTCTTCTCCTTCCTGGATGGGTTCAGTGGGTACAATCAAATTCAGATTGCTCCAGAGGATCAGGATAAGACCACCTTCATCTGCCCCTGGGGAACGTTCGCCTACAGGGTGCTTCCCTTTGGATTGTGCAATGCACCTGCAACGTTCCAAAGAGCTGTGATTGGCATATTTTCTGAATTGGTAAATGATAGCATGGAAGTTTTTATGGATGATTTCACTCCTTATGGCAGGGATTTTGAGGAAGCACTGGAAAATTTGAAAAAAGTTTTAATTCGCTGTGAACAGGATCGCCTCTCACTAAGCACTGAAAAATGCCACATGATGATGAGTGAGGGGGTGGTATTAGGACATTTCATCTCTACTGACGGTATTCAAGTGGATCCTTCAAAAATTAAGGTGATAAAGAATATACCAACCCCTTCAACTCAGAAAGAGGTGCGAAGTTTTCTGGGACATGCTGGGTATTACAGGAGATTCATAGAAAACTTCTCCAAACTTGCTTCTCCTTTGTTTTCATTGTTAATGAAGGACGCACAGTTTGCATGGAGTACAGCATGCCAGACAGCATTTGATGAGCTTAAAGAGAAATTGTCCACAGCCCCTATTTTAAGGGGACCTAATTGGACCATACCTTTCCACATTTCTTCAGATGCTTCTGATACCGCCATTGGAGCAGTACTAGGACAGCAGGATGGTCAAGTACCTTATGCTATTTATTATGTTAGTAAAAACTTAGCCCCTGCTGAACTAAATTATACTGTTACTGAAAAAGAATTCCTTGCTATTGTTTATTCTATTAATAAGTTTCGGCATTACATTACTGGGTATCCTACATTTGTGCATACTGATCACTCTGCCATTAAGTATTTAATGAATAAACCTGTCACTAATGCCAGAGTAACCAGGTGGCTTTTATTATTACAGGAATTTGATATTACTATTATAGATAAACCTGGAAAAGAAAATGTTGTTGCTGATTTTTTATCACGATTTACTAACAGTGATGACAGTTCACCTGTTGAGGATGCTTTCCCGGATGAACATTTATTCGCACTCTCAGCTCATTCACCTTGGTATGCAGACGTTGCTAATTATTTGGCTGCAGGGAAGCTTCCGCCACATATGTCTAAACGAGAGAAAAGAAAAATTATTCAGCAAAGTGCCAGGTATTGTTGGCTCAAAGGCCATCTCTTTTACACAGGACCTGATCTTGAAATTAGAAGATGTGTAAGGGAAGATGAAATCTTTCATATACTAAAGGCCTGTCACGATGAACCTTGCGGAGGACACTTTGCAGATAAAAGAACAGGGCATAAGGCGTTGCGGATGGGCTATTATTGGCCGACACTGTTCAGAGATGCTAAAAGATATGTTCAGTCCTGTGACAGCTGCCAAAGGATGGGCCAACCTAATAAGACAGATCAGATGCCTTTACAGCCCCAAGTGGTACTAGAACCGTTTGATAGATGGGCATTGGACTTTGTTGGTCCTATCAACCCTCCTTCCAAACAGAAGGTTTACATCTTGGTGTGTACAGATTACATGACTAAGTGGGTAGAAGCTGTAGCTTTGGCTAAGGCAAATGACTTGGCGGTGATTGATTTCCTGTACAGTGAAGTTTTTACCCGTTTTGGAGTACCAAAGGAAGTAGTTACCGATGGGGGACCACAATTTATTTCACACCAATTTGAATCCTTGCTCCGGAAGTATCATGTGCAGCACAAGATAGCTTCACCTTATCATCCCCAGGCCAATGGTCAGGTGGAAAGCACTAATAAAGTTATCGAAGCAATCCTTACTAAAACAGTTAAAAGCCATCGAAGGGATTGGGCTGACAGACTTCCAGAAGCACTGTGGGCATATCGCACGACTTGGCGCAACACCACGGGCTTTTCTCCCTATGATCTGGTGTATGGTAAGAGTGCCATCTTTCCAATTGAATTTGAGATCAAGACCCTGAAAACAGCCATTGAAATGAACCTGGATGTAACAGAAGCCCAGAAAAGAAGATTGAATCAATTGAATGAATTGGATGAGAAACGGTTAGCTGCGGTAGACCAGACTGTGCTGCTTCAGCAACAGAGATCTAATTGGCATGACCGATTCATCAAAAAGAAAATCTTCCATGAAGGAGACTGGGCACTATTATACGACTCCAGATTCAAGAAAGATTTCAAAGGGAAATTACGCACAAGATGGCTGGGTCCATATTTGGTTGACAGGGTATTTGACAACGGCACTGTTCGCCTGGTCACCATTGATGAAAATCGTATACCATTACTTGCTAATGGCCACAGACTGCGACTGTATCGGAAGCCCATTTCGAAAGATGCATTCATTTCACAGATTGCTGCTGATCCAAACTACCAATTGGCACCAGAGCAGGAACATTTTTCTACCTTTGCCAAATCTTAAAATGAAAATTATATTTGCTGTACATAAATAATTTCTCGCTGTAGCGTATAATTGTCGTTTTCTTTCTCTTTGCATTTGATCTCTTTGCTTGCTGTTGTCTTTTAAAAAAAAAAATTTCAGGGAAGCGCCACAAGAACGATCAGTTTGGGGCCCATAATGAAAATCTCTCTGTGCTGTCCTTGTGTTAAAAAAAAAAAAAAAAAAAAAATTCGGCAGCTGCAACATATTTTCCGGCGGCTGCAACATATTTTCCGGCAGCCGTATATCCTTTTTCCGGCAACCATATTCTCCATTTCCCGGTAGCCATAATGCCCTTTCCGTCAGCCGTCAATCTTTTGCGGCTGCAACATCGGTGGCTGCAACATTTGCGGCTGCAACATTTGCGGCTGCAACATCGTCGGCTGCAACATCGGCGGCTGCAACATTTGCGGCTGCAACATCAGCGGCTGCAACATCGGCGACTGCAACATCGGCGGCTGCAACTCCAGTTTCCGCGGCTGCCACCTCATCGTCCACATGGTTTCCACCTCATTCACCAGCTATGGCCACCTCATCTCCCACGGCTGCCATCTCATTTTCCGAAGCTGCCACTCCATTTACCAGCCACGGCCATTTCACTTCCCGATAGCCGTAATGTTTTTTTTTCCGCCCGCCGTCAAATCTTTTCCGACAGCTGCAATTCCGGCAGCTGCAATTCCGGCGGCTGTAACTTCGGCGGCTGCAACATCTTTTTCCCGCAGCCGCCACATCATTTCCCGGCTGCCACCTTATTTCTCGGCGGCTGCCACCTCATTGACCAAGTCACTTCCACATCATTTCCACATAGCTGCCATTTCTTTCCAGCGGCTGCGACATATTTCCCATAGCCGTAAAATCTTTTCCCGCCAGCTGTAAGTTTTTTTCCCACCGCCGTAAAATTTTCCCGTGACAGCCGTAATTTTCCATGATATCGTGAATCGTTTTCCGGCTGCCGCGAATTCTTTTCCGGTGGCCGTAACTTCTTTCCTGCCAGCTGCAACAAGCTTTTCCATCGGCCGTGTGATCATTTCTTTGGCAACTTGCAGTGGTAACTCCCGTGTTAACAGAAGGATTGTTCAACCTGCTAATTATGATGCTGATTCATCCCAGTCCTGCCGGCGAACTCATCATTTTAACCCGGAGGATGCGACGCCTTGTGTTTTACCGGCGAAGGAAAGCAGTGCCTTATCCGAGTCATCATGATCCCACGTCTGACTGTGCACGCGTTCGGCTCCGTGACGTCACCAACTCCATGCTCCACCAGTTTCCACAGCCTTCCGACGTACAGTTTTATGAGGTATGGCTTTCATTTATCACGTGATTAAGTATTGATATCATTTAAACGAGATTGGCCGTACCTTCACTCGCACCACCATTTATATCTGATTAAACCTTTCCCTCGTACGACGTAATAATATTAACTGCCACCTTCCCCAATTCGGCATGAAAATTTTAAACTCTTCTCTGCGCTTAACTTTCCGAATTAGTTCATTCGCTCAACGTCTCCGCTCAACGATTCGTGCGTTCTCTGTGCTGCAACTTCCATTCTGGGATCCTGTACTCTGTCGAACAGCAGTTTCATCTTGCAGCCAGAACCATGGGCATTCCAGTTCGCCATGAACCTTTCAATACCCGGGAACTTAGACGGAATTTGCAGGTTCTGGCCATTTTTCAAGCCGCTGGCTGGGTCGAGTTCTTTGAACGATTGGATGGATTCGATCGGGACGCAGCCCTGCAATTCGCATTGAATCTTACTAAAACACACTCCACGGTGTGGGGGCTGTGTATAGATGTTTCGGAGGTCATTATATCCGAGGTTACAGCTATCCCGTTGGTGGGAAAACCTTGGTTTAACCGTCGAGTCCCTGCAACGGTTGCACGGGAAGAATTTTTACTTCCAGGGGAGCAAGTTGAAGCATCCAGGCGAGGGATTGCATTGAAGTCACTACCGCAGCCATGGGACCAGGTTGCTATCTTCCTCAAGAAATACATAACTTGCGAAGGTAGATACCAAACTGTGTACAACTCTGAACTTCCTTTGCTTTCTCATCTCCGTCATGGCATTTTGTTAAATATTCCATTTTATCTATTGCATGATTTGCGCCATATGGCAACATTGGTTCAATCTGCAAAGCACCCATTATCCTCCCTCACTCACCATGGCCTTTTTAAGTTAATTATTATAAGAACCCTGGCCCAACATAATATAACATGGGATCAATTCATTACCCGACCACAGCAACCTGTTCCCTTGAGGGTCATTCCATTACAGCAAATACCGGTTCCGCCACAACAGGAGGACCGGAGTTCCTCCAGTGAAGTTGGGGGGAGGGATGGAACGGAAGAAGAACAATAGGGGGCACAGGCAGGACCATCCGGGAGGGATGAAACGGAAGAAGAACAACAGGGGGCACAGGCAGGACCATCCGGGGTGGATAAAACCACAGAGGAAGAACAAACAGGGGCACAGGCAGAGCCATTTGAAGTATATGAATCCCCAGCACAAGCAGAACCAGTGGGGGATGACACTGCATTTGAAGGCGAGCGAGGGGAAGCTCAAACAGAGCTGTCAGGCGACAATGTAGATGAAACCCTCGCGGAAAACCTAGATAACAGGGCAGCTCCGACAGCAGAAGGTGAAATTGGAGCAGCATCAAAAGCTGCGACAATGGAACCTGAAGATGACGGAGCCAGAGCAATGGAAGAAGATATTGAGCTGGTCACAATCGAATCTTCACCGGAGTGGGTAGGAGGAGGAGCTGTGATTGAATAAGAACAGCATGGGGGGCAGGGAAATATTCCTTTAACTTCAGTTTTGCCTCCCTATGTTCCAGCTCCACGAGAAGAAACACTACAAAAAGGAAAGTCACAAAAGAAAACGCCACAGAAAAGGAAGAGGGCCACCAATGAGTTTGATTTAGTGGCACCAATCAGAAGGAAACGAACTCGGTCAATCACAGCAGCAGAGGCAGCTAGAACAAAATGGGAAACCTTAGAGACACAGGTTGAACCCCCAATCCTTACACCAAAACCGAGGGATGCTCCACAAAGGCCAGTGGAGGAAGATCCTGGAGTTGAGGGACTCTTGTATGAGAATGCAATGCTGAAAGAGGACCTTCAAGCACTTAGAAAGGAGCTGGAAACATGGAAGGAAATCTGCAGAAAGCAGGGTGGAAGAAAGATGTATACATTAATAGAGGCTGCAGACCAAGTGGAGGAATCAGCTTCTGCTGGAGCTGGAGAAAAGGATGAGCGAATACTCTGCCCCACCTGTGGGGAGATCTTTGAGGAAGCAGGCCATAAAATTTTACTTAGCACCTATTCAGCACAACAGGCTGTAGCCACAGAAGGGAAAGCAGTGGAGAAAGAAGGTGCTGTTACACAAGAACCAACACCTTTAAACATCCTGGCTACAGCTGCCACTTCCCATGATGCAAAAGTCATAGAACAGATGGGAGAAGAACAGGGAGTGGAGGATGCCCTGGAAATTTATGAGGAATGTATGGCAATCCCAAAATGCTCCCACAACATAGAAATCATAGAACAGATGGGAGAAGAACGGGAAATGAAGGATGCTCTGGAGCTTATAAAAGAATATGGTGAGACTCCAGAATGTTCCATTGATACAGAGATCATGGAGCCAAAGGATACCCTGGAGGATAGTGAAGAATTTTGTGCTGTAACCCCAGAACGTTCCCAGGACACAATAATTTTAGAAGAAGAAACGGAAAGGCAGGACAGTGATAAGTTGGAACAGGATGCTGTAACACAAGAACCAGCAACCCTAAATTTGACCGTCCAACCGACTGAGCAGACGGGAGAAGAAGCTGGGACAGAGGATATTCTGGCATTTAACGATGAACTCTGGGTGGTGACCCCAGAAAGCTCTCATGATACAGAACTCATAGAAGAGGAGCTGCAGCAAAGGAAGGATGAAGAGGTTAGCCAGGATGTTGTTACACAAGAACCAACATCTTTGGAGGCTGCAACAAAAACCCCTGAATTGCAGCCGGGAGATAACCTGGGAGTGGATATCATCCCTGACACACAGTGGAGTGACAATGAACAGGTACAGACACCATGCTCAGGTGACACTGAAATCCTGGAGGAGGAGCTGCAAGTTGAAAAGGATATTCAGTCGCAGCAGCAGAATGACAAACAAGACACTGTTACACAAGAACCAGTGTCTCCAAAAGCAATGAAGGTAGCTGCTGAAGGTGGGTTAAAGGATGTTGCTGTTACACAAGAACCAGCAACTCTCCTGTTAACATTAGATGCGCTGGAAGACACTGTCCCACAAGAACCAGTGCTTCCACCTCCTACAGGTGTCATCGAGTTGGATTCAGATTGAGTGTGTCCTGTCAACTTCCCCAGGCATAGCATAAGAGAACTGCAGAAAGGTCCCCACCACATCAAGTGCATTCTCAGATATCAGCAAGCAGCAGTGGAAGGGGAACAGTGAAGTTGGAAGATGCCGGGTTACTCACAGAAGCTTTTCAAAAAGATAGAGGGGATGCCTGATTTATCTACATTCTTTCCTCTCTCCTGGACAAAGTTCAGTGCAATATTCAGATGCAGGTTGTTGCATGAGGACATGCAACAGGATAGTTGGGGGGAGATGTTGAGCCCAGAATTGGCCCTTTTTGACCATCATTTATCATCGTCCCTTCCCTTGTCTTACACCAATTACCTTGGCAATTCAACTTATTGTCCTTATCTATTCCCCAAGTTACCAAGGTATGGCCGATTATTGTTTTATTGTGTTAATACTTATGATTGTGATGTTTAAAGCTGTGCATCTCTTAATCTGTGCTAACATGATGTGATTTATGAAGATAGTAAGACAATAGACTGCAGGAAGATCGGAGCTGAACAAGTCATGAAGGAACGTTCATCGCTTGTGGAAGGTTCCTTGGGGCTTAAATCGTCAATCAAGGCACAGTCGTGGCAGGGCAGCTGTAACAGAAGAACTATCTTAAGTATGTCGCTGCTCAAATCCAGCTGTGAGCTGGAAGGACCGTCACTCTTGGGATAATTAATACTTCTCTCATATTTGGATATTTTAGTTCTGCCACGCATTGTAACAGCTAGATTATTTAGGGCGCCTGAAGATCAGAGATCTTCATGGATGCCCAATTATAGGTTTAGATGTTGCAAATTGTATGTATAAATATGGGGAATTGCCTCGACTGAGGGGTTGGACAGCAAACAATTAATTTACCTTGTATTAGCAGCCAAGCCAAAACTGTGTACTCATTCTTCTGTTAATATAAGGAGTTACTTCTGAGTTAAAGAGAGTGTTGTTCAACCAGCGTCTCTGTGTGAAGACTGGGCCCGTCTTCCACAGAGATTGCTGCGTTAATTTAGGATTTCATCTTTCTCGTTGTGTGATGCTTTGTTCTTTCTTCTATACGCAGCAGCAATACTCATTGTGTGGATTTCTCAGTAATTGATTATATTTTTGTGAGATTGGTGAATGGTATCGAATAACAGTCGACTGAGTCAGGTTTTGTTTTACATATTTCAATTTCTGTTCACACTGCTGTGTTCATCCTACAGCTGAGACGTAATCCCAGGAGCTCTTACAAATTAGCTTTCCTGTTCTGTGTTGATTGATTTATATTTTGCAATCCAGTTTCTTAGAACAGTTGCTTTAATCTCTTTTATCAAATTCTAGAGTAATGTTCAGGTCATGCTTTATGATTCCCAGCTTGATTAAATTAGACAGTTGATTATTTTAAGAATGCAATTGAGATTTCCTTCCTGCAATCGTTGATTAGATCTGATATTAATTCTGCTTGATGCATAATAGAAAAGAATTGTAGTATAGCAGTTAGAAGGCAATTGGGATTGCATAGATTCTTGGGGTGAACATGGATGATAGAAGATAAAATATTCACTTCTAATGGTTTTGTGTTTAAGCATATATTATGCACTTGTCCTTTGAAATAAAAAGACTTTCTCGGGTTGACAATAAATTTCATACGCTGTGTGTGTTGATATTTAATTATCTGCAATTAGAGTGCTTGACAAGCATGTGCTATAACAACTTACAACGAATTGCATGCCATAGGGTTGGAGCGCCACCCTTGCTTAACAAACTTTGGGATAAGTTTAAAAGTGGGTTTATATGGTTTTAACCATATGCCATTTTAAAAAGGTATTTTTTAAGTATGTTTGTTTATTAGTTAATAAAGAGCCCAACCACATGATAACCAAACTTGGAGGTTTTCAACCATATGCCCAATTAGGCAAATTTGTTGTAACTGAAGAATCATGAGGAGAATGTGATGAGGGCTAACTCAAGCCTATATAAACCCCCTCATATGCCATTTTCCACTCATGCTTTGGAGTAGAGACTTTGTAGCTAAAGGAGAGAAGGGAGATTGTGTAGCTCTGCAGGAGGAAGGTACGAGTGTTTATACTCGTTTTACACCGTCTTCAGGCTTCGGAGTTGCTGGAAGCAGTCTTGTTGTGTTTTGGGCAGCGGTTCTCTTCCTGGCCATTGTCGCCAAGGTATCATTGTATCATTGCCATGTATTTTGCCTTTATGCTGAGATTATAGATCGGCCCTCCTATTGAGAAGCAGGCCCGGAGACGTAGTCCATCCTGGACGAACTCCGTTATCAACTTGTTGTCTTTATGTGTGTATTGTCTATGCTGTTTGGTTCTCTTCTTATGGATTTGTGAGCTTCATTCATGCTCTTTATGCAATTCATGTTAACGTCATAGAATAGTAAAGATCTTGTTTTCGGATCACCGAATGATCCAAATAAAGATCTCCCGATCTCTATTTATACTTAACCTGTTTTCCCAGTTACACTACGGGGCCGACTTGTCTATCTAGATACATCCATAATATAATATATATTTCAGGGCCGACCCCACACATGGTGGTCTAATAACCCATCGGCAAGTACACACACTTGCGACACTTGTCAATCCACATGATGACACTTCCTTACAGAGGAATAACACATCTCTAATAAGGGTACAATAAATATATATGAAATACATAGATGAAATACATTCCGAAGTTACATATACATCAACATCCATTTGTCCTCCGACCATTCTAATCGATTGCAAAGCTGATGTCGATCGAAAGAAGACCAATTTCAGTTGTTTGTTGATTGTTTGGATATTCGACTCCAGAGTCAATGTTGATCGAAAGAAGGCCCATCTTGTTTGTCCATCGACCATTCCGATCGACTACAAATCGATGTAAACCAAAATAAGTCCAAGTCCTTTTACCCACTGACTGACCTGACCAACTGCACATCGATGAGACTGCGAGACAAAATTCCTTAGGAAGTTTCACCAAGCACGTGAAATAGTTGCCACACACAAGGAGCACCATTATTGTAGTCACCTAGCCTTATTGTATTATGAATCTTGCACTAATAAATCTTCCAACACTTGAGTCTTATTGGTAATTTTTTTGTCAAGAGCTAGAACAAGTGCTGACAATCTCGATTCCAACCAATTCACAAACATAAATAAGAAATCTAGATGACCCATTCACCAAAATGGCACCCAAGAAGAGTGGGATAAGAGCTGCCAAAATAAGAGCCAAATCCTAGGAAGAAGAGATATCCATGACACGATTACAAGAACGAGTCGATAGAATTAAGAAAGCAAAAGCCAATGAACACAACTAGAGTAAGCAATGGTTGGAATTCAAGAAATGGGTAGTCAGGGATTGATAGTGGGGTCCTGATACCAACTTGATGGCTATCGCAAAAATTCTCCATTACCTTAAAGAGCCTCAAATAGCCAAATGGGGGAACCTAAAGGAGCTAGCTACCAAATTCATTGTAAGCAGATACCACAACGAAAAAAATTGCTTAGTTGAGGCCATTGAAATCAATAACTCCCTAATTAGTCACATCACTGGCCTACCCTCCAAGGGTGAAACAGTCCCCCATAGCGACTAAGCCCCTAGAGAAACTTGAATAATTCATGAGGTCTACAAAAGGGAAGAATTCAAAAGGGCTTATTCTAAACCAAGTTATACATCCGATCATCAAATGGACATGTATTATAGTATTGTTATGTCTCACTAGCTCCAATTAGCCATCCAATGTCAAGTCGGAAATGCTTGAGGATGTCAAGCAAATCACACTAGAAGGAAAAATATTCAATTGGGATGACCATGTTGCCAATATTGTCTAAATAAACCGTGAAAAATGTCAGGAACCTAGGAAGGCAATCTGATTTCTATCCCTCTTTATTTGGATTGAAATTACTAAGATCCCCCTAGTCGATGAGCTAGAATTTACCAATACAAAGACACCATCCATGTGGAATTATATGATCTTTTCTCCAAAGGGTGCACTGAATGGATCGACCAGTCCTACAATCCTATTTCAAAACTGGTTGCAAGTTGTTAATAATTCTTGCAACCATTGGCGAGTCCCACAACATGTTCGATGTATCTTATTGTTGACTACCGATATCCAACTAGGGATAGACCATACTAGAGTATGGTACCTTCAAGGACAAGCCGAAGAGGCTGTAGATTTAGACTATTACCCATTTTTCAAAGTGATATTTGTTGACCTTGATCCACAAAGTAACACAATCATTACACTACTGATAATGGACAAGTGTGTTCGACTTGATCTACTTACATCACTAACAGATGGATAAATTGGGGATCAGTATGAATAATCTCTATACATAACTATGTTTGACCTAGAGGAGACGAATTTAGAACATATATCCCTTGTTCCAACGACCAGATGGCCTAAAAAACAAATAGATGATTCATCCATCCAGTCAATCGAGAATGACTTAGATGCTCTGATACAGGATGATGACGAAATGGGATTTGACAAACCCCAATTGAAGAAAAAGCACGACCAGTTCATGTAACAAATACTAGCATACCAAAAGAACCCCAAAGGAAATTCATCTTCTTCTACAACAGGTTCCTCTTCACTGAACTCTGCTTTCAATATATCCCAAGCTTCTTTGGGAGTATAAACGTCTGAAATGTTATGAAAGATGGAGTAATCTATACCATTTTGTATGATACTTAAGGCAACAACTTGCCTTCTTTCCTTTTGATACTCTGTCAAATTCTCAAATGCTTCTATATCACTAGGATCCTCTTCAACTACAAAATGCCACAGATCTTGTGACCTTAACAGATACCTAATTTTTAATGACCATAATTCATAATTGTTTCCATCAAAGGTTTGCTATGAACCTATTGAAATTAACAGATTTCTTACCTCTTTGATTTCTTCTGGTAGCTCTTCTAGCACCATCTTCAAGATTCGATCTTCTTGGTCGTTTCTTTTGTGGTATCAGTGATCCTTCAGACTTCAGATCCTTGGAAACTAGATAGAAACTCCAGATCTTCGCCACCCTTTTTAACACAGGTTTTTCTTGGATCGATCTTTGCAAGACTCGATCAATGCTGGAATGTTGTCCAATATTTTAGCTCAGCGTCAACAAAACTTTCTCTTCAAAAAATGGATCTGCTTCATGCTTGGACTTGCCATGGATTATGACAACGCTCAAACAGATCAGCGCAATTTACTTCGTGTCGTTCAGCAATGGACCTGAGATCGGCTTCATGTTCAAGCTTGCCATGGATTATGACAACTTTTAAACAGATTGGCGCAGGCTTCTAACTGACACAGTGCGTTGACGGGGTGCGTTAGACAAAATCCTATAAGTCAAGGCAGGCCGTCGCAATTTTTATTCTAGCAAGATGAGCCGATCGTCGCAGGTTGTCTTCAGACAAGGTGCGACAGTGTCGTAGATTTCCTTAAGGTAGGGTGCACCTGTTGCAGGTTCCCCTTCAGGTAGGGTGCGCCAGCCTCCTTTCAGGGGTTTTTTTGAGGTACCCTTCACCGGATTGGGAAATGACTTCGCCGAATCGTGGAAATATATATATATATATATATATATATATATATATATATATATATATATATATATATATATATATATATATTTCGCGGCCTGAGTGTTCCGTTTCCGTCCCGTGCTGCAACTTCTCGGCATGTGTGTGTGCTCTCTAGTTTCTAAAAAGGCTTACCCAAAAACAAGTTTTAAGGATCAAGTCGTTAGCTCTGATACCATGATAAAGTTTGCAATAGACACATAACATAGAGTGGCAACACAAAGGACATATTCATTGCCTTCTCATTATTAAACACACATATATATAGTTTCACATAGACTCAAAACCACCGGCTAATACAATGGGCCAATGAATACCATGGGTCAACTAATGACTTAGTCAACAACTAACTCAACTAACTTAGGACCATTGACTCGATTAACTAACCAACTTAGGACCATTGAGATTACAACTCTTAACATATATAATCATAGGACTAGTCCATTTCCATAATGTTGCCCCCCATATGCTCACAGACCTTTCGGGATCCTTCAGATGCAACCCCCTTTTTATAGAGAATCAACTCTAGAATTATCCTCACTATATATGTGTTTGCATTAGCAGACCTTCTAGGATCCTTCATTCAGATGCAGCCCCCTTTTTATAGAGAATCAACTCTATAATTATCCTCACTATATATGTGTTTGCATTTGATATCCTGAAATAAAGTCAATAGCAGAATAATTTCTTCCTAAATGGGCTGCATTAAAGATAGTCAGTCAATGATGAGCTTAGAGTCCCCGAAGATTATAAAAGATTTTTAATCTGTTGATATTTTCTGAAAAAGCCACCCTAAAAACCAAGAGAAGAGCAAAAATATTTGCCCTGTTCTTTGTGCATAAGTCGAGCCCTGCAACAAAAGAGAACTGAACTTGATCCGAAAGGTATATCAGACCACCGACACAGCCTCTCGCAGGATCCCTTGAGAGGTGCCATCAAAGAATGCCCATGGATAAGATTGATCAATATCTACATCGATAACTCGCCTGACAATATGATCGGTTCTGCGATGAGACGATCCATGCAAAAACACTAAAGCTAGATTGACAAAGTCTAAAGGAGCGAATGTCACATCATAAAAAATGGCTTGGTTCCTTGCATTCCAAATCATAGTAGCATAATTCGAGTACGAATACGATTCGATACGGAAAAAATACGTAATGAAAATATCTAGTACGGGTAAAATACAGAAGTAGCTTGCTTATATATAGTATTTTTAATCAAATATTTACAAATATATCATATATATACATAGACATTTATATAATAAAATTTAATCTATATTTAAAAATATATATATAAAATCTCAACAACTTCCGATATGGAAGTGTCAGAGTTGAAAACTACTTATTAATAGTTATTTTAATAAGAAAGTATGAAATTGAATGGTATTTCTACTTATAGTGTTTAAATAATTAAAAAAGAATTGTTTTGTTTTAAATTGGTTTTCAAAATTTAAATGTCCACTAATAATCCATATCCGTATTACACCTACATTGAATATTTGGCGAATTCGAATTATGCTACTATGTTCCAAATACCCTACATGAGGAGAGCCTAAAGAGCCGCATAATCTTTGAACATTTCAGTAGACCTCCACTTGGATAACGCCTCACCAACCTGTAAACCAAACCATCTAAACTGAACCTCCCTCGATCTGAGAGGCGAAAGACCACATTTTCCGAAAGAAAAGGCAATGTATGAACAGATGTTAAATGTCTTCACTCGCCAAATGACATAAAGGACAACTACCAGGACCGATACAGAACTTGTTAACCAAAACGTCCCAAACTGACACTTTCTTTTTTAGCACTAACCAAATGAAAAACTTCACCTTCAGCAAACATTCATATTTCCAGATCTCATTATGAAAAAGAAATCCTGTAGCAACATCAATCGAATTCCAACAGCACTGAATTCATGATTAGTATATGTGCTACCATCTACAAACAAAAATAGAGATATGGGTTTTGTTGGGAGTTGTCCCAAATTATATGGTAATTTTCCCAAGAAACTGTGCCCAGGTCCTTCTTAGCCTCCAGCTTCCGATCAAGCAGCAGGGACTACGAAATCGCAGCAATGAAGTTTTAGTTTGGTTTTTAGTTATCTACTGTTAGCAAAAATATATGTAAGAGGTTAATCATGATGTGATATTTTTTGGTTTTACTAAATTGTATACTTCCACAAAATGGTTCATCAGCGATCAAATCTTTTGAAATGCAAACTCTTTTAGAATATAAATGTTGAAGAAGTGTTTTAATTTATCTAATTTGTGTAGGTTGTAAATATTTTATTATTATTTTAAAAGGACACTTACACATCTTTTCCTACTGGACTGTAGAATAGGCCTCTTGCAGTAATGAAGATCGATAACACAGAAAAATCAGTCAAAGAATTGAGTTTTTCAGAAACATGTGATTCACAAATAGCTGACCGCTATTCAAGTGTAACCTGTATTTCAAAATTGAATGAGAACTAAATCGTGTTGATCTTATTCAAATCATTTTTGCCTGAGTTTGTAGCTAGTGCGTGGACCAGATCGGGAGGGCCCCTCAATCCAAGTGATGCACTATGTTTTTTATTTGCCTTGTAGATTAGAATTTCATTCCTTGAATTTCCAGTTTAGTTTGTGTGTAGTTCGATTTCTATTTAGCTTTTGTTTAATTGCAATTTCGATTTCAGTTTTATGCATTTAGATTAGTCAACACTCAGGATCGATTCTTCATTTGTATGCAATTTCATTTTAATTCTACACTTGTATCATTCAGTTCATTTGGTTATAAGCTTATTATTCTATTTTATATTGCTCTGTTCTAGCTTCGTTTCACTTATTGTGCAATCCAATTGCTGAAGTCATATATGATAAATTGCCCTCATACTGTAGCACATTAAATCCATAAGTTGGGTTAGTTTATCTCTGTTTTTTAATACACTGCTTCTATGATTTTGTTTTCCCAAATCGTCCTTTCAAACTACAGTCACGCCCTCTTCCAATTTGGTGCAATTCCATCACGATTCTACCTTCAAATATATTGTGAATCCGTCCTCAATCCATTGTAGCTCCCTTCGAATCCATTCAGCCATGAATTCGTCCCTCAATGGCCATCTCTTTCGCGCAGCTCATGCCCTTCCAAATGTTGGTCAAAAGTTATGGTAGAATGTAGCTTCACTTTAGTCTATAATATTATTTCTTATGTGTTTATAAAACAAATAATAAACATTCCTTCACTCTCATATGTGCACACTATGTTCTAAATTAGAGTGGTTTTTGTCCTACACGTTTTTGTTATGTGTGTTGACTACTCTTTGTTTTATGTGTGATGAAGTTGCCATCTCGTTGTCACCTTCCATTCCTGACTCCGACTCTTTTTCGAAAGACTCTATGTCACCTCGTACTCGGATGGGTGCCAAATTTCCTTTGTCTACCTTTTATGGGAGGGACTCGGGTGATCCTAATGTTCTTCCCATTTCCTCCATTAGGAAGGGGAATGTAACAATAAGGAAACCTAGGAAACCTAAACAGGGGAAAGGGGTTTCCGTTGACACTCCGTCTTCTTGTATTAACCCTAAGGTGTCCTCCTTATTTGACTGTGGTCTTGATAGAGACTTTAATTTGAAGAATTCTCATTTGTCGGCCCTTAGAGCTTCATCGGCCTTTGATAGTGTTCCTCCATGATTATTACTACTTTTAACGTGAGAGGGATTTGCAGTGGCCCCAAGAGAGCTGCACTGAAACTTTTCCTTGATCGTTTTAAACCTGCAGTGGTTTTGCTACAAGAAACTATGATTGGCGTTGAAGATGCTATGTCTTTCTTCCTCTGTATCAAGTCGGATTGGAGGGCTTGTGCTCTGGATGCTTCAGGGCTTTCAGGGGGCACGTTGTCTACTTGGAACCCAGAAGTAGCTGACTTAAAAGCTTTTTGGACCGTTGCTGGCATTTTGTTGGAGGGTAGACTGTTTGGTTTGTCCAGGAGTATTCGTATTTTAAATGTTTATGCTCCTTATCAGAACGGGAAAGTATTTTGGGAACAGGTTAAGTCTGGTGGTTTGCTCCATGATCCGGAGTTAATTTTGGCAGGAGATCTTAATCTTACACTCTCGGCGGAAGAGACTTGGGGGGCTGGTCACTGCATTGACCCCCTCATGGAGTATTTCATGCACATGTTTGATGAGGCTAATTTGTTGGACATTGTTCCAAATGTTATGGTTCCTACATGGTCTAATGGGAGATGTGGGAAGGCGGGTATAGCCAAAAGGCTAGATCGTTTTATGATGGCTGATAATCTGTGCGGTCTTGTCGGAAGGTATCGCTCTTGGGATTATGCGGTTGGTTACTCCGACCATAAGGTCGTGTCTTTGCAGTTGGACTTCGACAATAGGTTTCACTTGTATCCTTTTAAATTCAATCCGATTTGGCTTGATGATCATTCTTTTTGTGCCCTTATCAGGGATGGTTGGGCTTCCAGTGCGGATACTATGCATGGTTCTCCTCTTCTAGTTCTGACTAAGAGACTCGTGCGGCTCAGGAAGGATGTCATCTGTTGGGAAAAGGCTAAGAAAAAGGAGAACAACAAACGCCTATTGGAAATTGATAATGAAATTCAGTTACTTTCTCAGTCGGACAATGAACATTTGTTTGATCCTGACAGACTAAATCTTTTGACCTCGTTGGAGGGTGAAAAGCGGAAATTATTGGGGCAGCTGGAGGAGTCTTGGAGACAAAAAAGTCGGGCCATCTGGATCAAGGCGGGTGACAACAATAATAAGTTCTTTCACCATTTTGCAAACCAGCGAAGACTGGTCAACTCCATCTGGGAGATTGACGATGGACATGGACAGGTGGTCAGTGATTCCTCACTCTTGAAAAAGGCGACGGTCTTTCATTTTAAGGGGGTGTATCAGAGGAACGATAACAATAATTTGGACTTCCAGCTTAGAATTATAAAACACTTCCCATGCATATTTGACGAGATGGCTTGTCAATCTATTGGTCGCCCGGTCACGAAAGAAGAGGTTTTGCAGACTCTTAAGCTTTTTTCCAAGGATAAGAGTCTAGGGTCGCGGGATGGTTGGACGGTCGAATTATTTCTGTCCTTATTTTCTCTGTTTGGGAAGGAACTCACTTCGGCTATTGAGGATTCCCGTTTAAAGGCCCATATTCCAGGTTTGTTGAACTCTACATATATTTCGCTTATCCCTAATACTGATAAACCGGTGGATTTTGGGGATTACAAACCTATCTCGTTGTGTAACTTGTTGTATAAAGTTATATCTGAGATTATTGCGGAAGGAATTAAGCCTTATCTGGAGAGGAATATCTCTGTTGAACATTTTGGATTTCTCCATAATCAACAGATCTTGGATGTGGTCAGCATCGCCCAG
This sequence comes from Larix kaempferi, assembly GCA_027924585.1. Classification (NCBI taxonomy): domain Eukaryota; kingdom Viridiplantae; phylum Streptophyta; class Pinopsida; order Pinales; family Pinaceae; genus Larix; species Larix kaempferi. The sequence continues at coordinate 22,006,803 of BSBM01000361.1, forward strand.
GAAGGGTTACATTCCATTAAGAAAAAGAAGGTTGATGCCTTCATTTTAAAGATGGATCTTGTTAAGGCTTATGATAGGTTAGATTGGACCTAACTTCGCTTTATCTTGTTGCAGTCGGGGTTGCCTTTGGAGGTTGTGGATTGGATTATGGTGTGTGTTTCCTCTGTGACTTAAGTCGTTCTGGTAAATGGGTCACCAACTTATCAATTCTTTGGAGCCATAGGACTTCGACAGGGTTGCCCTATGCCCCCCTACATGTTCATTCTAGCCATAGAAGGTCTGAGTATTTTGATTAATGAAACAAGATGCAACGGTAAGATAGCTGGTATTAAGGTGGCATGTGCACTTAATATTACTCACTTATTGTCCGTGGATGATGTACTCTTGTTTGGCAAAGGCAAGGTTACTGAATGGTCCCATTTTAAGGACATCATCTCTTGTTTCTGTAAGGCAACAGGTATGGAGGTTAGTATCACCAAGTCGTCGTTTATGTATCAATGTAAGGATCCTACTCTGAAGTTGCAGATCAGTCTTATGTTTCCTTTTCAAATGAAGGAGATTGGGTCGGGCCTCAGATATTTAGGCTACTTCTTAAAACCTAATGGTTATAACTCTACTGATTGGATGTGGTTGATTAAGAAAGTACATCGGAGGCTCAATACCTGGGATTTTCGAATATTATCATTGGGAGGCCAACTCACTCTCCTTTGTTCGGTTCTTCAAATCATTCTAGTCTTTTTGTTTTCACTATTTTTGGTTCCGCAGTCGGTGATCAATGAGATTCGAAGGATCTTCTCAATTTTTCTTTGGTCTGGATCTAGGGGGGATTCCAAGTTTCATCTTGCGGCTTGGGATTCTATTTCTCGACCCAAGTTATTAAACGAATGGGGAATTAAGGATCTCCGAGCTTTCAATATGTCTCTGTGTGCTAAGTCTCTTTTACGCAATTTGTTCGATGGTAGTTTATGGGGAAAGGTTGTTAGAGACAAGTATCTTGGTAGACTACCGACGACTTTATGGTTGTGAAGTGGTAAGAAAGAGCCACATGGGTCGTATTTGTGGAGGATTTTATTGAAATATTTCCCAATCATTAATCAGGAAGTTGGATTTGTCGTTGGGAGAGGTACCCAGGTGTATGTTGGCATAAATCCTATTGCGGGGCTCGGAGATGATTACAAGCTCTCTTCTGAACGGATTTATGCTCTACACAGGCTTAATATTTTTTTTTCTGAAGAAGGATTTTTCCTTTCATGACGGTGGTTTTACTAATTGGTCTTCAGCTATTGATCTTATGTTGGAGTTGGCTTTACACAGAGAATGGGAGCACTATATTAATCTATTGTTTCAGGATGGAATTGTTCTTTCCCAGGAGGAGGATTCGCTTTCTTGGTGTTACAATAAGAACAACAGTAATGTCTATGCTCGCCTTGCTTATGTTTGTCTGAAGGAGTTGGATGTTGGAGAACCTCCCCTTTGGTGGTCGAAAAAGATTTGGTCTCTCGACTATCCCCTGAAAATCCAGTGTTTTTTGTGGTTACTACTGCATAACAAGATTTTTACTTGGAAAAATATTAAAAAACGTGGTTTTATTGGACCTGGTTGTTGCATTTTGTGCTTTGATTCTTCTGAGGAGGTGGATCATATGTTTGGAAATTGTTTTTTCTTTCAGAAGCTGTGGCAGGGTTTGAAAAGTTCTCTTAGTTTTAATTTCTCTTGGAACGGGGATACCTTTGAAGAGAATCTCAAGTTGTGATTTGATAGGAGTCCTGTCAATCTAGTTCTTATCTGCTTTATTGTGTGGGAAGTGTGGATAGCTCGCAATCAAGTTATCTTTCGAGGCAGAAGAACTCCTATCCTCCATCTCACTGCTAATATTATGCACTACTTCTATGTTGTTTCTATGGTTCACAATAGGAAGTGTCGTCGGTCTATTCCCTTTTTTGAATTGGATTATTGTTTCCCTCTTGGTTTTTTTGATGGATATGCCCATGCTAGTTGTTGTGGAGCAGGTGTGATATTGAAGCTCTCGCAGGAGCATGTGTTTCACTTGTTTTTTGGAGCTGGGAGCGGTTCAAACACATGAGTTGAGCTCCTTTCCTTGTGGGGCTAACTCTGGTTTTCCAAGGGAATGGGAATCCGTAACCTTTCTATTTTTGGATATTCTCATTGTGTGGTAAAGTGGGCTGGTGGCAGTGAATGTTTACACTCTGTGGAGCTTAATGGTTGGCTCTTGAGGACTAGAGCTCTCATTTCTTCATTTGCCTCTATTTATTTCAGGCATATATATCGAGAACATAATCAAGAGGCCGATCTTCTTTCTAAGATAACAATGGTTGTTATGAATGGATTCATGAATGTGGAAGAATTCCATGGTGGTACTTTATGCGATGCAACCACCATTCCCTTGATCGATTGATTCACATAGCAGTTTTTTTTGTCTTTATGGAGGCTCTCAAGTCTCGGTTTCAGAGATTTCTTGGATTTGACGTTATAGTTATGTTAGAAATGTGTTGTGTAGCTTTCAGCGTTGAAGTTGGCATCTCACCCTCGTTGTCCTTATGTATATTTTGACTCAACTTCTTTAATATAAGTTGTTTTTTACTGTGTGAAAAAAAAAGTTGTCATATCGTAGTTTAAAATGTTTTTAATGTGTTTACTTTATGTATTTATGTTAATATATGTGAGGTGATATAAAGTATTTATTTCAAATCATATTATTATTAATTTTAGTCATATTAGGATTAAAGTTCTAAAAGTATTGAATTATAATATAGCTATCTTTTAAATATACTTTATGAACAAGGTTTTATAAAGGTGGAATTTAAGAAAAAAAAGAATATTCAATGCATATTTAAATATTTGTAATTAGAATTATGTGTTATCATATTTACACATTATGTTATGGTGTTTGTGTTATGCATTTGAAGGACACTTTCTGCTTTTGAGATCTGATTGTATTTAATTGAGTTATTGCTTTGATTCCTTTTGATTACTTTGCGTCTATTTTTGTTTTTGTTTTATTTTTTTTGCAGTTTGATACATTATTGGAATCCATTGAAGGACGAAAAACTTTATTTAGCTACTCATAATTAATCACAAAACCACGTGTAAATGAGTTACTATGATTCGAGACTTTATAGCACTTAGTTCTTCTCGTGTCTCAATGCATGAATCCCTAATGTTTATTTCTTGTAGTTTGCAGTACTTTGCTTTGATTCAGTTTTCTTATAGCTTCGCTAATTATTATAGGAATAAGCCATTGAAGATTGAGATCTAACTCAGGAGACTTGGTCTTGCGGTCCAATGCTAAGCTAAGCCTATGGTGTTAGTTTACTTCATTATTTGACTAGGTTTCATTGCATTGAAGTGTTTTTGCCGCTTTTAGTCATTAGTTAGGCTAGAATAGGTTCTAATCATGCATTCTCTGTTCTTGCACCTCTAAGTTTACAAACTCCTGATCGATAATTTAATGTCAATTATTTAACACATAATTTATCCTAACACCCTACACTTGGAAGTTTCTTAATTTATTTAGCATAATAAAATCCAGAGTTGGTGGTCATCCTAAAACCACCGATATCGAGAGCATCTTCATTTAGCAGAAGCATGTGCAAGCTTCTAGCTAACTTATAAAATGGTTGTCAAGATGGAAATGTTCAGCAAGTTGCAGTTGTTCACTTCCTGTTACCACTGTAAGGTGCCCAAATGGGCACGTAAACAATTAAATCATGAAGACATAGGAAATAGGCGTGAAAGCGCATTTAATTCTCTTTAACAATTGTACGTATATACAATGAGAATTGTCCCTTGGGTTTCATATTCCCAAGTGGACTCTTGGACTCCAAGGTGACTCTTGGTCTACCCTCACAACTATTGATATTATTTTCACGTGAATTTGCACACCAATCCTAACACCAAGGATTAGTCTCCAACAAATCCCCCCTTAATCTGAAGGGTGTATATAAGTCCAAGAAAAAAAAAAGAGTTGAATAAGTGGAAGTGGACAGCTACCACCAGCTGAACATTTCCATATAGAACATCATTTACTAAGAAGGTTATCCAGAAGCTTGTACATGTTTCTGCTAAATACAAGATCTCTATGAATGGATGGTTTTTAGGTTGACCATCAACCGAAATAGGCTAGCAGAAGGCTGAAATATTCTACTATGTGTGTGGTTCAATGTTGACCACAAACTCTTGAACTAGGAAACAACACTCACTCATAAGTTCTCCAGAATGGTTGGGATGGGCTGACACCAAACCAACTGGAGAGATGAAAACAGGAAGTGAACAACTGCAACTTCCTGAACATTTCCATCTTGAAAATCGTTTTCCAAGTTAGCTAGAAGCTTACACATGCTTCTGCTAAATGAAGTTGCTCTTGATACCAATGATTTTAGGATGACTACCAACTCTGGAGCTCATTCGAACATAGCTCTTCACAGGCTCGCTTGTTACTGGCGATCTTCATCCCCCCTGGAAGGAACACTGTGGGGAGAGGAAAGTATCATGGTGTCACAAATAGACACAAAACACATGAGTACTCTATGTCATATATATCTCCTATCTTCATAATACATGCATCTTAGAATTAGGTGGCATCTCTGACTCTAGTGGTTGTCCAATTTCATTGTTGATCAGTTTTGCTTGATATGACTTACTTGAGGAAGGTTGTAACTGTTTGTTGTCAGAAGGACAAGGATTCGAAACTTGAAGCCTGACATCATGTTCCCCCTTGTCAGGTACAAAGTAAGAAATAGTACAATAATATGTTGCAAGTTTCACTCTTGCAGGTTTCTTCAGATTCACACACCGATCTGAAGATTGGTTGCGCTTCCCGTAATGTCGACACGGATGAAGATCAAAACACTAACCTTTCACATGGCCAACTCTGTCACATTGTTGGCATCTGAAAATCCGAATAGGTAGTACATATGACATGATTTCACTATTTTCTGTTAGTTTATAGGAATCATATATAAACAAGGGATTATTCTAAACAAGCACTAGTTCAGAATGTTGATTCCTATGATATGCATCTTCCTCAATGGCTTTCAAATTTTGCAATTGATTTATGACAGTTTGTAGTGTGTCTTTGATGATTGTGATTGAGTCATCTGCAGCCGAATGTACTAGAGTATTCAACAACTCTAATTTTTCTTATGTATTAGACATAGTGAAGACAACTTGAGGCCTCCTTGTGCAAGTAGGACCAAATACAAAGACTCAATTAGACAGAGGGCTTCTTGCAAATCCGCCCTTTACAAGCAAAGTTTCAACAGATTCAAACTTGAAAAAGAAGGGGCATGGATCTCAGCCAAAAATGCACCCGCATAAAATATTCAATTCAACTTGACTTAAGTTTGGTACTGTACACAAAACACAAATGCAAGTACAAAAAAAAATACTAGAACTCATTAAAAAAACACAGTTTGCAAGTTATATTCTTGAATGTTGAACTGCGAATCTGCTATACCCAAATGATGTAGAAATTCTTCTTTTGGAGCTATTGTAGCAACAACTGCAAACTTGCTTGGATCCTCCAAGTGGACACACCAAACCGATCTTGAATATTCTCATAGGCAAAGGGGTTGCACTTTTTCATGCCCACCATATCAATGCTTTAATGGACAATCTTCCTTCCTTGTTTCTTCATTAAATTGCAAAAAACTTGTGCATCATCAAAATCTATTGAAATGAAACCTACTTTCAAGTCTTCATGTAGAGGAGAGCGATTGCATCCTCAGCTTTCCACGCACAGACCTCCACGCATCTCAAGAGGAACACTCAACAACGCAGCTAGGGTTTCGATAAGCCACAACAACTTCAACGTAGGTGTTCTTCACATAGGTGGCAGCTCACCAAGGTGCCAACTCAGAAGGTGAGAGAACACACTCAGATCTTCAATGCAGAGTTGTTGTGCTGGTTATCAATATGCATCTCAGCCTCGACGGCTCCACTAGAGACTCAGAGATACATAGCATGCACTAGTCCTCCAAGCGGGTTTGCTTACAACAATATAAAAAACGCAACAAACATCAATTGAGATCGTGAGGCAGTTGCAGCAACAAAATGATAACACCTAACAACAATAAGCTTTCCACAATACACACAAGACAGAGCAGTCTTCAAGTCATGCAGCAATATCCACGACACTTGATCAATATGCATTAAAATGAGAAGTATAAGTTGTAAGGACTAGAACTCTTTATTTGTAGATAAGAAATCCAATAACAAGTAAGTAATAGAGGCCTTAGCTCCACATTCGCAAGATTCCACAATTCTGATCTTCAACTCAATCTTCAATATTTTCCCTAGATGAGTTCAATGTTGGAACGGTTCCAATGCACAATAAAGACAGAGTTCAACAACCCAATACAATGAGAATTTTTTAACGTACTCCAAAAACTATACTAGCTTCTTAGCATCTCCAAGAGATCCCATACGCGTAGGATTGGATCTCCAGTTGTGGTTAGAACACAAGGTTCACAGAAATGCAACATGGAGAGATATCTCAGCTCCAGTTTTCAACAATGCCACGATGCCTTCAATGGTGTCACTTCGAGAGCAGCCTTGATACGCAGTTTTGATACTCACAAACTTCATCTTGACACATCTCTCACGCTTATTGCTCCAACAGTCTCATGAGGGAGAGTCCAAGATGATTTAGAGTTTATATTCCAACAAAGGGACCACCTCCGCCCACAAGAACACCATTTCATTCTTCACAACTGTTTACAGCTTCAAGAGGCAGAGATAACATTTCTAGGGTTTACGCCTATGGAGAACACACACTTCTTCAATATGTAATATATTATTATATTGCGCAACAATTTTCAGTCCAAATCCAACATTCAATTCAGCAAAAACACAGTGATACAACAAAAGGGAGCTCGTAGTTACTCGACACATTGGAGGAGAGTGGTCACATCGAATTTGGTCTTGAAGTTTTAACATAGCTCCATAGTCTCTTTACACAGAAGACTCCATGAAAATAAGAAAAAGTGTGCCCGTAGGGTTCTATCGAAGATGGAGAGAATGCCTCCAAAGCCCATGCACTAACTCACTTCAACACAACAATAGTCATGATCTTTACAATACCAAGATGCACAGCTAAAACTTTTTGATGGATAATATATTAGGGTTTCCATACTACACATACTCTCCAGGATTCAATAGAAATTTCCAGCTCCATGTGGGTGATAGTTCAACCACGACTCTTTATTCTCATGCAGAGGGATTAGGGTTTCTTCAATGCAGCACCGACGTACCAATAAAACAAACCCACACCACCAAGAGAGATCTCACCTCTCCACTGCAGTCTCATGCACCTGAGAGAGGTCACGACAACACAAAATAAGATGATACCATTGCATACTCCAATAAGGGGGAAAGACTCTCCAAAAGAATATACAGTTGAGAATAGCTCGTCCATGCAACAATTCCACACAGAAGAATGCACCAACATCAAATAAATGTAATCTTCTCCATATTATAGTCTTCTCTAGTCGCAGCTTCAATAAATGGTCACGAAGTTGGACAAAAAATGCAATAGCAACAACAACATTAAGTTCGCAGCAGCTTCAAGAAGAGAAAGGTCGCAGCAGTATGAGCAGAGTTCACGAGGTTCACATTCCAAATGAATTGCAAACAATGTCATGATCACCAATGATAAGGAGCTCACTGTATCCATCTTTCTCCGGAGGTCGCATCTATGTTCGCATCTCTCCCAAACTAGGATGGCTCCAACATAGATTTTCCACGTGATTAGGGTTCACGCATCAACTTTCAACTTTCCTTAATGCAGAACATCAGAATGAAAACGTAGTTCTGTGTAGATGGAAAGAATATTCTCCAATTCGACACATGAAAGAATAATGATGATTACAACTACATGAGAAAGAGGATCCAGGGAGAAGAATATTGCAGGAAAATGGAGTGGGCAGGCAGCCAAAAGTGTAGATAAAATTGTATAGCTGGAAGGAGATAACGTTCAATTTCTAGGAGACAATGTTTAATATTTGGCAGAGTGCATAACTGAGAATCGAGGAGGATAGCCAAAAATTACTCCAAATAAAAACGCCTCCACAATGGCAAGTTTGATAAAGAATATGGCAGAATTCGAGCGCACAGGCCAGATAAATAAGAATAGGCTCTAACGACACTAGAAATGCAGGACTGAGCACAGGCCATAGGATAATAATTGGTCTGTGCCAATGCATGGGGTTCACTCATTGAACTTGTTACATATCACATCGTTCACAGGATATTAATTAATATCCCTAATTTCAGTAAATATTGGAAAATGCCTTCTAAAATTGTATTATTGAACCCCCCTCCCAATATACCTTTCCAATTAAGAAAACCCCTAGTTTCACCAGATATTATAGGTATCTATTTTTATCAACCCATTTTTAATACCCCTTTAATAATATCATATTATCAAGTTGTAACAAACAGGAGCCCTAACGCATCTTAGTATAAGCAAACAAGATGCTAAATAAAATAATAGTATAACGCTAATAATGATCCCACTGGTAGTAGCATTGGATAGTGAAAGACCCAATGAAATAGTAATGGGGAAGGAAAAATGAATAAAAGGAAACCCAGTCAAGAGGTCAATGTAAAAAGAATGTAAAAGACCGATAGTCCAATAGTCAGTGCAATGCTTAGAAAAGATGAGAATTGTAGATGTTTCACACCATAACCTGCCAATCTACCAATTTTATACCATGTAAATACAAGTATAGCCATAGAGAGCTCATGTTTTCTATAATCTTAATAAATTAAACTCCATAAAATGAAAAAATGAAACCCTTTCATGGATGGACTTCCCTACCTTCCTATCAAAACAAATATCATATATGTTTGAACCCAAATGAACATAGAAAAAATCCTCTTACTTTCCAATAACGCCATATGATCATATGCATAGCTTGGATTTGGGTCATTCACAAGATGCAATGAATTGCCTCCACTTCCTCTACATTTGTTCATGCAAGAAAGGGAATTAACAACATTTAGTTACCTTTTCTTGGGTTATATCTAGTTTTTTTAATCTTTACAGGAGACGGAAAAATATCCATTGTTAAGTTTCAAGCATGCAATAGTTTTAAAGATACAGAGATGGTGAAACTTATATGATACAATTTCATGGTAACAATAGCACATAGGGTATGTAAATAAGGATTTAGATTTTCACCTATGTTCATGTCAGTTCCAATACAATATTAAGATGGATGACTTGCATATAAGAATTAAAATTAAAATTATGAATGTGTCAAATATAACTCAATCTAACAATTATTCATAACTGGCAATGTGAAAATGTTAAAGAAGAATACAAAAAGTTGAAAGAAATAATTAGTCAAGAAATATTTATCTAACTTTTCTTGGTTCGAGTGAGCCAAGAAAGATTGATCTCACTTTTCTTGGTTGTCGTGGAGCAAGGTTTGATTGAAACAACCGTTGAGCATTGGCGTTATCCCAATCCTCTTTTGTTTGTTTTTTTTGCAAAAGAAAAATATATATAGATGTTTAAGAGAAAACGCAAAGGAATGTCTGCAGATATCTAAGAAATGGAATATGCTTTTTTTTTTTTTTATATTCTACATGAATTGGCCCTTATGTGCATAAAAAATAAGCTTTTTTTTTGGAGAGGTGCTTTTAGAGGATGCCTTTTTTTATTTGTAACAACCACATAAATGTAAATCAAGCTTCATGCAAAAATGAAAAAAAAGGTTCAATTGTTGAGTTCGATGCAACTGAGTAGAAAATTTAAACCTACAGAAAATTTGTATAGGTCGATTTACGCATCTACGTGGAAGATGCATGGAGGAGCACCCGAATTTGATATAAATATAAAAAACTATGGAGAGAATAATTTCTCGAACATTTCCTTCCCAACTGGACTGCAAGTGATATAAAATAAATAAATAACTATGAAGTCCCCACGAGGAATTCAATGGGTGAAAAACTATGGATGGGAAAATTGCTTGCGTCATTGTAATGTAACAAACAAGACTTTTGATACACTATCTAACTCTCCTACAAGACTTTAATGAAAACAATGGACTCTGGTGGCCCGTTTGACTGTAGGGAGGCCAAATCAAAGTATTCTGGAGGGAATGAGGAATATTAAAGCTGATAGAAACTTTGCACAAAGTACGGGTCCCATTAATGTTTTGAACAACAGCCAGGCTGAAGTCTACTCCAAAATCCTAGGCACCCCAACATATGCAAACTAGTACATCAACTAAGCATGGACTGTGAACACCTGAGGAAGGATTCTTACTCAGGGAGGCTAAATAAAATCAAATATAAGTCAATGGATAACCTAGGTTCGCTCCAGAAATTTTAGGAAGGTTATGAGGAAGTCTCACAATCATAAAAGAAAAAATGTCTTCCAGGATTGCACAACTATGCAAAATTCAAGACTTCCAAACCAGTAAGTAAGGCTCATGAATTTATGATTTTAAGCTTGGGTTGAGTCATTTAACATATTAAATAACATAAGAAACATAAATAAATTCATTTGGACCAACACTCATTCATTTACCATACAAATTATGGAAACTCGCTCTTTTTCATTGAAATCTAGACTAGGTGCAAGAAGCGGTATTGGAATCATATTTTTTATTTAGTATAACTTAAGAATTGACATCAGAGGTTCTTTATTACATACATATAATCCATCAGTATCGGATTCATACATCATATTTAGTTTTGAAGAATGAGATACAACCAGAAGAAACTCTTTCATAAAAAAAACTAAGAAACATCGGAGGTTCCTTTTAGTTCTGAAGAATGAGATACAACCATAATGAGATTTTTCTTGATTTTCTTCTTCTTTCAGCTTTTATCGACTTTCCTTCATTTCTGAATGCTTTCTACTTTTCTAAGTTTCCTGCTTTTCCCTACTTTATTGCTTTTCCTAGCGTTCCCCTGCTTTCCTCTGCTTTCTAGATTTTCTCTGGATTTCTGCTTTCTCCTATTTTTTATTCAGGAAACATCATGGAAGGACAAATAATACTCCATGTGCCCTCTTGGGCCTTCCTTAATCATCATCCACTTATCAGAATATTAAATAAATAAATATTAATGATTAAATGCAACTAGTCTACATCAATACTAGCTTAAATGATTAAAATTCCAACTTAGGCCTAACTTAATTAATTTAGTTTTTTTTCCACTAGGATACATGGGGATCTAATGGTGTAGTGGTGAACCATGGTGCATCCAAAATGGGGACATGAGATTCATAAAAATGTGAACCTCAACAACCGAATGGAGGCACAAATCACATTAAATTACTCAAACAACAATAGGAATTTAAAAGGATAGATCACATTTATGGATGGAGGCACAATTTACTAGGAATTTAAGAGCACATTTCATCAAGGGGAAGATCACATTTATGAATTTTATTATTTTCTTCTAATTTTTTTATTACCCATTTTCGTGACCTTGGGGCCAATGAAAGCTTAGATAAATCCCATTCATGAAAAAAATTATTCTAAAAAAAAAGAAGACTTTAGAAGTTCAATTATTTGGAGGTATAAATCCAGCCCACGATTTGGAGGTTATTCCTTAGCAGCAGTTAGGACTGATATGAATACATCCCATGATTTGGAGGTATGAATCTAGCTTATGATTTGGAGGTTATTCCTTAGCAAAAAATAGGACTGGTATGAATCCAACCTGGGATTTGGATGTATGGATTGTGCCCGTGATTTGGATGTATGAATACATCCCATGATTTGGAGGTTATTTCTCATCCCACCCAAATAAAATAACCCCCAATATTTATATTACTATGTCAAATTAAAAACCACCCCTTGACCCCTTAATACGAGGTAATATATTTTTGAGGTTTTTAGGAGTATTCAAAACCCCAATATGAATGGACGTGATATGATATTGCCTCGCTAGTGAACCCCCCGTGTACCAGTGTAAGGTGCCCAAACGGGCACATAAACAATTAACTCATGAAGACATAGGAAATAGGCGCATTTAATTTTTTTTAACAATTATACATATATACAATGAGAATTGTCTCTTGGGTTTCATATTCCCAAGTGGACTCTTGGACTCCTGGGTGATTCTTGGTCTACCCTCACAACTATTGGGGTTTCATATTCCCAAGTGGACTCTTGGACTCCCGGGTGACTCTTGGTCTACCCTCACAACTATTGATTTTTTTACACGTGAATGTGCACACCAATCCTAACACCAAGGATTAGTCTCCAACACTTTAAACCATAGGAATAACAATTCTCTTGATAAGATGACAAATGATGTGATTGAGGATCACAAAATGGAAATAAAAGTCCAAAGTTTATATTAGAAATTATTGCAAAACAAGATTCCTGTTTTAGACAAGCTTCTCTTTGAGGGCTTGTCATCTTCTCTCGTTGTTGAGAACCTTACTATGTTATAATTTTTAGTCGGGGATGGTTATGCTAAAGTAACAATTAGTAAACTTGGTGAACATTGGATCGGTAAGGACATACTCAAGAGTTCACCCTAAAACTCATATGTTTTGTTTCCATTACTTATAAGAAATAAATGTAAGCATGGAAAATTTGAATGATTGCCTTGTTGTTAGATGATAAGTGTAGTATTTTATTTAAACGTTTGCATTCTTATTGGTAGTTCATTTTTATACTAAATTGTGATTATTAAACCTATGTTTATTTAAACTATATTACCTGTGTACTAGGCCATGATTATTGAACTTATGTTTATCGAAACCATACTATGTTTGTATTATGCAAGCTCCCAATGTTGTTTCAACCAGTGAAGATGGGCCCATATGCATAAATGATGCATGGTTTATCTTCTGCATTGATTATTTTGAGTGGAAGGTAAATCCAACCATACAAATTTAAAGATTTTTTATACTCAAAACTGAAATAAGAAAATTAGTTAGAATAATTGATTGGTTAGATATATGTTTTTAGCTTTAAATAGTACAATAAATTACATGCAAACATATGAGATTCAAAATAAATAGTGGAAGGGAAAGGATACTCTAAAAACAAGACTATTATTGGATTTGAATTTAGTTTCCAACAATGACATTTAAGATATGAAAGGTAATATTTGAGTAAAAGAAGCATAGTTGTGGTTTTAAACTTTGAAGATTACATTGGATATTTTGATCATGTTAATAATACTACCATTAGACAACCAAGTAGCTCATAGTTTTACTTTCATTTCATTTATAAATATCATTGTACAACCAAGTAAATCACAATTTCAATTTTGTTTTATTTGCAAATATGGTTGAACAATAAAAAAAACTAGCTCATAGTTTTACTTTCATTTCATTTATAAATATCATTGTACAACCAAGTAAATCACAATTTCAATTTTGTTTTATTTGTAAATATGGTTGAACAATAAAAAAAAAACTAGTAGTTTTAATTTCCCTACTATTTGTGGATATGGATAGAAGTTGAGTGTTTCATAGTCCAAGGAAATATTTCAACTATCCTATATTTGTATATGTAAGTATGTTTAAGGTGTGGACTACAAGTAGAATTGAAGTTCATTGTACACCTTTGTGTTCTTTCTACAATGCACTAGCTACATATTGTTTGTATTCCCTGAGATTATATCAGATCCATATAGCTTATATTTTTAAAAGATTTGTTTTAGTGTGTATCTTGATTTGATTTTTATACAGCAGGTTTAATGATTTTAATTAGTAACTATTGCTTCAAGTAAAACTATTGAAGACAAATTTCTCTCTTTTCTCATTGGTTGGGATGTGGGTTTTGTTACAAAAACTCCACAACAAAAGTTACAGTGTTTGTAAAGAAAGTGAGAAAGTTGTTAAAAAGAAATAGCTCATAAAACTCATCATTGGTTTGTGTGGAACCTTTTGTACATTGTATTGAAAAAGTACAACACTGCAATGTAATGATTGGCATCATTACATGTTTTAAATTATTTTTTCCATCTCTTAAATATTGATATATTTAACAATATATGCCAATGACATATTATGCATTGAAATACAAAATAAAATGTTCAATATACTCACACTTCTATAATCGAAATTCACAATTTTTTAGTCAAAGAACAAAAGCTCAAGGGTTTACACATCTAAATCAGGATATGCAACCAAAAATGGAAGAGGAAGAAGCAGGGTGACAAATAGTAGTGGGGAAAAATCTAGAAGTTAGGATGTTGTTAGGCCTAGGGAAGTTTTGGTGTGGTTTTTTAACTGGTTTTGGTATGAACAGAGACACGAAGAAGTGGTCCGTGAAAGCAATATTGACTTTGACGAAGCGATCGAATAATAAGGAGTGAAGGGCATTTGACTTCGTTAACAATGAAGTTAGTTGATAGCAGTTACAGTTTTTGTCTACTTACATTAACGAGTCTAAGTAGTGGGAGCAGGGAGGGCTACAAATAATTCCTATATATATGTAATGGGTTGGGAAATTTTGGGTTGGTTAAACTAAGAGAGAGAGAGAGAGCATATAGTTTTTCCATATGTACTAAAGAGAATCATATTTTGATATTGTTTTAATTTTGATGTATAAGCGAGTTGCAAGAGGTTATAGTGATCTGCAAGCAGTGTGTGCAGATATGTTGTAATGAGGAAAGAAAGTCTGTTGGTTGTGTGCGTAGACATGAAGTGCTAATTTTGTTGCAACTCGCGAATAAGAATAGCACTTCTGTGGTTTTCCCCACCTTGGGTTTCCATGTGTGTGGATGATTGATGCGTGATAATATACTTTTATGTTTCCATGCATTATAATGATATAATGATGTTGATTTGATAATATATGAGAAGCATGTTAGCATGTTGTGAATCTAATGTATGAACCTTATAAGTGTAATATGTTTTCATTATATGGACTTTGGGAAATGCTGGTTTTTTTGTCGAAGCTATAAAATGCTATATGTTGTATATTTTTTATCATTCCCCTTTGCTACTGCAGAAAGCTAGTTCCTGCAGTTCCCATAGGTACCTCGGGTGAGATGTCACTTGTTTGCAGGTGATGTTGAAAGGGTCAGTATCTTGGGGTTTGTTGGTGAATAGTTTAGTGGACCTGGGTTGAAGTATAGATAAGCGAACAAATGGTTCCATTCCTAGGACCATGATCTGTGTCAGAGGGGGATGTGGAATCCTTCTAAGCCCAAGATTCAAAACTAGATCGACAGGAAGCTGAAGGAATTTGCTGAAGATTGGAATAAAAATACATGTTTGAGTTGGGAGTCTTGGTTATGTAAGTATGCCTTTTCAAATATTCATGAATTTTTCTTTGGAGAATTTCCCATTTTATTAACTGAGTGGTTATCGAGGTTAACTCTACAAAAGAGGTGTTTTCAAGGGGATGAGCCTACAGTGTGGACCCTTGAGTTAATCCAGTCCCTTAAAGGCGTTAACAATAAGATTTTGTGTGTTGTTGATTACTGGTTAGATAGTATATTGGAAGGATACAATACAGAGTTTGTTGTAGACACCACAAAGTCTTGCAGTGTTGTTGAATGAGAGTTATTCCAAGGCCTGCGAGGTAAGTACTTGAAATATTTAAACCTGTGGATCATATTGCTACTTTGTGAAAAATGGGTATGTGGATGGAATCTAAGGATTAAACTATTTGTGAGTGGTGGATCTAGGTGTCGAAGAGAGGATATTCTGGAGCAATATTAAAAGGGAGTTGAGCTAAGATGATAAAGGAAGAAGAAAGTGAGATGGATGAAGAGTGTAATGTACTATGAAGTGGGAGAAGATTATGGTCATATAATAGAAGGAAGAATGCGACAAAAGAAGAGTGTGGCAGTGAGACTGAAGAACAATACTACGAACCTATACCATAACCTGAGGAAGATTCTTATGATATAAAGGGCACCGAAGGGGAAAATTACTAGTTCGTCCAAGAAGAAGAACCAAATGATCCATCTCAAACCAGACGCTTCGACATACCTATGTCCCTGTGTGCATCTTCAAAAGTTGAGGTAAGAAAATAATTTATCATTATAGTCTATATAAACAAGTCATAATAGTAGCAGTAGCCATAATAATACTTCGATTAGTAATGTCAGTTCTTTAGTACCAAGTCAGAAAGTACCTCTGAGAAACATAATGGCTAGGGATGATATGAAGTTACCTATTTTCCATGGGAATGGATCAGAATATCCATACCAAAACTAGTTTCTATGTGAAGTTGTTTGGACTGTTAAACAAATGCAAGATGAGGATGTAAAAAGAGCACAGCTAATCACGCCTTTTGGGGTCGTGCTTTAGACTGGTTTATAAAGTTTGAAAATGTACCTATTGGGAGTGCACATAAAACATTAGCAAACATTAAGGCCATGTTAAAATATGAGTTCCAAAAACCAAAATCTTAGTCACAATGCATTACTGAGCTTAAGGAAATTAAAAAATTACTGACTGAATCTATACGGGACTTCTACCAAAGGTTCAAGACATTGATGGCTTGTGTAAGCTTCCAAATGACAAATGTTCAACACAAGGAATGGTTCATAGCCGCTTTGTTACCACATATTAGAGTTCCACTTATGAAACAAAATATTGTGATGCAGATTGAGGCTCTTGAATTAGCTATAAAACTGAAGGCATCACCTGTAGGAGAAACTAGAACAAGTATGGTTCAAATCGAGTCGCAGCTAGCAAAATTATCACTACAGATTGAAGATATTAAGAAAGGGAAAGATAAAAGAGAAGAATTTTGGTGCAAAAGGTGTAAATAAGAATGTCATTCTAAGGATTAGTGTCCAACATTCCAGGAATACATATCTGCGGGGGCTTATGATCCGTTAAATTAGGGAGTTGGAGTCTGGTGTAGGATCTATCAAACTAGGGGACATCGACCATAGGAATGCTATCTTCTACAAAAAATTGTAAGTATCCCCAAAAATTATTTTGTAAGTTTTGTAGATCAGTTGGTCATGATGAAAAAGATTTCCGGCCATATCAATTACTTTCAAAATTTACAGTCAATGCCTACCGAATGAAAGGAGAAGAGCAAGGTGAAGGGACTGGTACACATTTCCAACAGCAAAGAAGTGGATTTTGAGGACATGGATGAGGAGGATTTGGTTGAGGTAGAGGCCAAGTAATATGTTGCAATTGTGGTCAGCCAGGACATTTCCCTAGAGATTGCCTGAACATGTGTTCAACATGCACGTAATGTAGAGAACTAGATCATACCATTGAAGACTGCCCATAACTAATAGAAAAAGGGAAAGCAAAAGGGAACCAAAACAAGAATCAGAATGTTCAGAAGATAGCAGTGGAGCCAAGAGAGAAACCATCCACTATCATTGTAGTTACAAGAGGATAAGTTGCGACAGGAGCTAACATTGGAATACATGATAACCACCGCGATCTTAGAGTTGGACCTACAATGCAACGCCCTACTCTTTTCGATGTCCAAAAGAGAAAGAGACATTTTTTGAAGCAAGTAGAGAATTTACTACCACACACATGGGACCTTTGACATCCAGTTCATCATCGGTATGTGATAAATTCCATAACTACGACATGCCACTATGTTATGATTGCTCGGTTCCAAGAAGACCTCAAGGAAAGGTATGTTCTCTGAATTTTTTTTAAAGAGTTGTGTAGATTTAATTAAGGATGAAGAAGCATTAAAGGAATTACATAATTTAATTGAACAAAGGGAATTAGTATAGCCTACTCGGGAAAGGGTTGTAAATAATTTACAAAGGAACAAAAAAACAAGAAGGGAAAGGGTTGTCAATGCACAGATTGGGGACTATGACATGGATTTTATTATTCTAGATCTGGGATCATATGTGAATATCATCACAAAGAAGGATTGGAAACATATGGGGAAACCTAATATAGTATGGTCACTTATTGAGTTAATATTAGCTAATCAACTAAAAGTGATTCCATTCGGAAGAACGGAAGGTGTTCCTGTCGAAGTGGAAGGGTTGTGAAGCTTTGCAAACTTTGAAGTTATAGATATAGTTGATGATACTAATCCATGTCCTACATTGCTTGGTATAGATTGGGCTATTGAAAACCAGGATATCATAAATCTGAAAAAGCAGATTATGAAATTCGAAGGAGGAAACATTGGAGTTGTTGCGCCATTAGATCCGTTGGAGGGTCCAAGGTATATTGAACATGTAAAAGAAGAAGATGATGTTCAATACACAAAAAATATTTACAATGTAAATTCAAGAGTAGATGACTATGTGAAACCCACAACAAATGGTACCTTGAGCTGGCGAAGCATTAGTTCATGTTCATCAACTTCTGACGAAGCATTGGAAAATTGGAAAACTAGACTGCATGAAGTATCAATGAGGAGGTGTGCCCATATTACAAAGTCAGTATGTCAGGTTGGTATCGAGGTATGTGATCTCCCTACTTACGAGGGGTTACCTAATTTAGATAAGTTTATTACTGATTTTGAACTTAAGATACATGAACAACAACAATTGCTAGCCATGTATGTAACACTAAAGGATACCCCAACAAGATGGTGGTATGTCCATAAGGAATATATACAAGGTTGTTTGCAGTGTCGCGGGTTAATGGAGATTAGATTTGGAGAAGGGATTCCATATCTTGGAACAAAGTATGATGGGTTAACTAGTCCCGTGGAGCATTTGGTAACATGTACTAATATATGGAAGGATATACCTAAGAAGGAGTGGGTCCATATGTTTATCCATACGTTGGATACTATACCTAGAAACTGGTATATTTCCTTGGAGCTTCGACGAGGTACAATAGACTGGGATGATCTGGCTATAAATTTTAGGAGAACATTTAGCTATGAAGATGATGATCCAACAATGGATACAACATTAAAAGTCGGTAAGGCTAAAATATTTAAATAAATAGCGGTACCACTATCTGAGACACCACAATGGACTGTGACAACTGAACAAGCTTTGGAATGCTACAACATTATTGGGGACCCAAATGATGATTCGGGTGATTCGAATATTCCAGGAACAGAAGGAAGTCAAAATTTGAAGGGGCCTGATATTGCATCTAATAAATTCTTACAACCCTTGAAGACAAATAAGGTAAATATTG
This sequence comes from Larix kaempferi, assembly GCA_027924585.1. Lineage (NCBI taxonomy): Eukaryota > Viridiplantae > Streptophyta > Pinopsida > Pinales > Pinaceae > Larix > Larix kaempferi. The sequence goes on from BSBM01000361.1 coordinate 22,025,866, forward strand.
GCTCAAAAGAACATCCTAAATTTGTTAATATTGGAGATTATTGGGATGATGAGACTGTCAGCAAACTAACTGATTTATTGCATGAATATCAAGACTTATTTCCTACTAAGTTTTCATAAATGACAGGTATTGTTGGGGATTTGGGAGAAATGAAGATCTCGTTGAATCCTAATGCAAAACCCATCAAACAGAGACCTTATAGGTTGAATCCCAGGTATAAAGAAAAGGCAAAAGTTGAAATTCAAAGAATGTTAGAAGCGGGAATCATTTAACCTATTGAAGAATCCGATTCGATTAGTCCAATGGTAGTTCAAGACAAGAAAAGTGGTGAAATTTGAGTCTATGTAGACTTGAGAAAATTGAATGATGCAAGTTTGCATGATCCCTTCCCTACACCTTTTACGGGTGAAGTGCTATAAAATATTGGTGGCCAAGAGGCTTATTCATTCACTGATGGGTTTTCTGGCCACCACCAAATTAGGGTTGCTAACGATGATCAACATAAAACCACATTTTCTACAGAATGGGATGTTATCAGTATACGGTGATGCCATTTGGTTTAAAGAATTCCCCAACTATCTTTTCTAGAGTGGTTGTCGCAGTGTTTAAGGAGTTCATTCATAAATTTCTATAGGTATGTTTTGATGACTAGACAGTCTATGGGTTGTTAAATAATCACATTAAAAACCCGAGGTTGAATCGTTAGATCATTGTATACAATATCAAATATCTTTAAGCATGAAGAAATGTGTTTTCTAGGCTCCATTTGGTATATTGTTGGGACATGTAGTTTGCAAATAGGGCTTGTTGATGAACCCTGCAAAGATAGCTATCATAGTAGACCTGCCACCTCCGACATCAGTACGAAAATTGAGAACCACTTTGGGACATACATGTTATTATAGGAAATTATTAAAGGAGATGTGCAGATTACAACACCAATGGGGAAGTTGTTAAAGAAATATATTAATTTCCAGTGGAATGAAGAAGGTCAATAGAGCGTTGACACATTAAAAGAAAAGATGGTGACAACACCTATTCCAGTATTCCCAGATTGGAAAAGGGAGTTCCATGTACATGTTGATGCTTCATCCATTTATTTAGGAGTCATCCTTGCTCAACCCGGAGAAGGGTCTATCAACCATCCTATTGCATTTTCTAGCAGGAAATTATCCACAATAGAAAGAAATTATACTAAGATAGAAAGAGAAGGATTAGTTATGGTGTATGCTTTACAAAAATTGAGGTATCATTTGTTAGGAGGACAGTTTAAAATGTCATTTGATCATTCTTCTTTAAGGTACATGGTCAACAAGCCACTGTTGGGGGGTGGGAATATGTTGATGGCTATTTTTATTCCAATAGTATGATTTTGAAATTGTAGTTAAATCGAGAATACTGAATGCGGGTCCGGACCATCTGTCGAGGCTAGAAACAGGAGAAGACCCATTTATTCTGGATGAAAACCTCCCATATGCACAAATATACTCTATGAAGATGATAGATGAATATTTCGAAGATATTGTGAAATCTTTTACTACTGGTATGGCACCCCAAGGGTTTATTGTAGAGCAGAAAAAAAACAGTTGGTTGTCAAAGCAACATATTATCAGCTCATAGTGGGCCAATTATAAAAACTATGACCGGATGAAATCTTGAGAATATGTTTTTTGGATCATGAGAAACCCTTGATTCTGGTCGAATCTCATGATGGTGTGGTGGGAGGTCACTATGCAAGAAAAGAAACTGCACATAAAATATTGCGAGAAGGATTGTGGTGGCCTATAACTTACATAAGGACACCAAGGAATATTGAAAATCTTGTGATATCTTCCAAAGAGTTGGGAGATCGTCAAGGAGGGATGAGATGTCATTATTAACTCAGGTCACATTGCAAGCCTTTGAGAAATGGGCTATTGATTTTGTTGGACCAATTAACCAACCTGCGAAGAGGTCGAGCGCACGGTACATTATCACTACGATCGATTATCTAACTAGATGGGCTGAAGTCGAGCTCGTAAAATATTGTACTACTGACACTACTGCAAAGTTCTTATTTCAAAATGTGATTACCATATTTGGATACCCTCCTGTTCTATTAAGTGACCAAGGAACTCACTTTGTGAATCGGACTATTGAAGCACTTACGCAAGAATTACAGATTCATCACCAGAAGAGTACCCCATATCACCCTCGATCTAATGGAATTGACAAATCCTTTAATAAGATTATGGAACAAGCTTTGACTAAGGTGTGTAATGTGAACCATGATGATTGGGATTTGAAGGTTCCTGCAATTTTATGGGCTTATTGAACAACTTGTAATAAATTGACGGTTCAAATACCTTTCAAGATGGTATACAGGAAGGAGGTTGTTATTCCAATGGAATATATTGTACCGAACTTAAGAATTGTTGCATTTACAGAAATGTCAAACACTGGTGTAGTATAAGAACTATTGTCGCGACTCGCAACTATTGCAATTAGAGGAAGAAATATTTTTAGCATGTTTTCATCAGCAAGTTCAGAAAGGAAGAGAAAAGACTTGGCATGATCGTCACATCAACCAGAAGCAGTTCCAAGAGGGAGATTTAGTTCTCCTATATGACAGTAAGTTCCTCAAACATCCGAATAAGTTGAAAATACATTGGTTAGGATCTTATATGGTCAAGTACATAACAAGAGGAGGTGTTGTTCAACTTCAGAAAATTAATGGTGAAATTATGAAGGGTCTAGTTAATGGGAGTCGACTAAAACTATATAGGGACATCCGTAATTCCTGTTGGGAATGAGCAAGAATGACAAAGTCTAGGGGCCAATTGTAGTTGAAATAGGCATTGGACACTGAACTAAGTTTGCATTTGAAAAAAAAAACGTTTTAAGTTGCTAGTTGTGTTGAAGTAGGAGTCTGTACATATGTCGAAGTCATGAATATGTCGTAGTTGAACAGGAAAATATTTAAAAGTTGCACGTGAAATTGAAATGACAAGAAAAGTACTTAAGAAATGGCATTAATGAAAACAAAAAAGGTGACGGTCGGTAGACAATAAATGCAATAAATTTCAAAAGTTGTCTAAAAAGGTGGGAACGATCCGCTCATCATAGTGGCAATAAATGTTTTCTTAATTAAGGAATTCTACACAAGATATGGTTAGATGCATGAAATCTACATACATTATGGTGAAAAGATTAGGTTGTGATCCATTAAAACTTAGCATGCTTCGAAATTCAAACTCAGTTTGCATTGTTGATAAATGAGAGAAGAGTATAGCCAAAGAACAACCCACTGAGTAAAAGACTATGCGTGAATGAACAATTGATGACATCATTCGAGATTTCATGGCATCTAGATTTCCAGGAGCTCAAGGTCAGCCACAGGTAATTAGGGAGTAGGTACATGTAGCCCCTCCTGGTTCATCGAGGACTACGCAAAGAAGGACACCACATCCACGACGACAAAAGGCCAGGACTAACCACAAAATTGATGCAGGCGCATCGACATCTGGGATGCCATAGTACATTCTACCTAGGAAGCCAAATGCAAGGCCATTCCAGGTTTCTAAGAATGTTAAATATTCGCTTGTTACACCAGAGATCCTAGAAGGAGTTCTACAAGTAGGTGACATGATGGGAAAGGTGTCGAACTTGAAATATGTCGACCATGACTTGGTCGACAAGACAAAGTTACCAGAATTTGTGCAAGACAAGTATTCACGGGTGATACCTAATGTTGAAGGAGGATCCTGTCTCTTAGAGCTATTAAAATGGGATTCAAGTTTGGAGAAATCGAGTCTGTTAGGTCTTTTGAAGATACCCCATTTTGCTCGGAGTCCATAAGCTAATGCATGCATCAAGCAGCTGCTCCTATGTTTCCATGGTGGATTTCTATGGTTAGACATGAAAATTTCAATTGATACAAACCTGATAGCAAGGATTACCAATCTTCCAACTCACGGGTTGGATCCGGCAGGATATGCGTGGGCAAGGAGAAAGATCAAGTACTTGCAAACCTAATTAAAGACAAGTACGAGTTGGAGAAGAGTAACATGGGCTATGAGGTAACCTCTATTAAAAATGAGTCTATTCGATTCTCAACGAAAATTTTGGCTAGTAAGTTGCTACGGAAGTGTTGCCCGAACCAAGTTTCGGACTTACTCATTGCGTTGGCGGAGTAGTGTGCCAAAGGTGTTCAAATGAGCTGGGCCACATTCCTTCTTAATGAGTTTTGAGCGATTGCTTAGATGCACAAGAAGCAAGTAATATCTTTCATTATTCCTGGTTGTTGCTATTAATTCCTTTGGTGGCTTGGGAGGATCCCATAGATTCCCAGTTTGTAGAAGTACCGCCTGGCTATCCCGTGGCCGCACAATTTGCATCATTGAGGGTTGGTGATAATCCATATAGGTAGAGGGATTCTAATATAATCCTATACATGTATAAGGAATCCATTCAGTATAGTATCAAGAAGGTTCCTCATATCGAACCTCTAGCGGTTGATATTTTTAAGCATATCATCTAGTTTAAGGCCACACCACAACCATGTACATTCAAGCGAGGAGGGATCCAAATCAAGAGTGGTTACCCTCCAGGGTATTTTTTAAGGGTTATAAAAGTATACTTAAGTATAGTATTCTAGGCGATTATTTTGGATTGAAAAAAACATATATATAGATTGGTAGGCGAATATTACATATGAAACATACGATTAAATACAAAAACTTGTAAATTTTGGCGAATATTATGTTAAAAAAACATATTTACTGTAAATATAGGCGATATTAGAGGCAAAAAATGATAAAATAGCGAATTTATTTTTTGAAAAAAATCCCCAAAAATAGCCAATTGGCTAAATTTCGCCCCTAAAAATTTCCCTGTTACCCTCCCACTTCAAGCTGACGGAGAAATTTACTGGAGAAATCATTAATGATTGTCCAGAGGAATGGAGGGTGCTCATTCCCCAGGAATAACTATCTACAGTCATGTCGCAGGCTGACGGTGCGAAGGATAAGCGAAATGCCAGATGAAAAAAAGGTCAAACACAACAGGGAGAAGGTCTATCCACTGCGACAAGGGGAACATGAGGTGCAGGTGGAGCAGAAGAAGGCCTACCACAATCACAAGAGCAAAATCGATAATCCGATGCAATGCAGCCTGGGCCTTCGGGAAAAGGAAAAAGAAAGGTCTCATAAGCACCAATAGGAAGGAAAACAAAGAGGAAGGCTCATAAGGAGTCTGCAGTTTTGGCACCAACATAGGATGATGTCGAGCTGCTAACAGATAGATTCAAGGATACAACAGAAGTTATCTTGTAAAAAGGTGTAGATACCCACTTAAAGTTGTTTGAGGGAATTCTAACTCAAATAAATACGCTACAAGAAGTGTTAGAAGGAATACGGTTAAATCCCAACCCAAAGGATGCAGCAACTAAAAAGGAGGTATGGTCTTAAGGGCGAGAGGGATTAATGTCGCAGCTACATTCGTCTACGCAACCCCAAATTGTAACTATACCACCAAAGGCATTAAGATGGCTGGAGCAAGATGTTCAGGTGAGTGTCGAAGGTTTGAGTTGTATTGATATGCATTTAGCAGATATTCCTATGCATACTTTACACACTTTGCATTTAAGTATTTCCAATGAAATCAAGGGGCAGGAAGAATACAGTTACAGTCAGATGATGAAGCAAAATATGGAATGGGATCAACTAAATAACAAATGTAGGGGACTTCAAAAAGAGAGGGATGTTGTATCCGAGCAAAAGGATACGCTGCAAACAGTTATTGACGTAGTCTATAGCGAAGTTCCTGAGGTAGAGATGGCAAAAACAATGCCATTGGAGAGCAAGTTGTCTAGCTTGGGGGAAGCCATTAAAGGTTTTAGAAAAATAATCATTTATTTGGAAATACAAGTTGTGTTAGGGACTCCACAAGAAGTACGATACCAATGAGTAGAGAAATTTAAAGCTTATGTCGAAGGCATTAAGCCCTTAGAGGTGGAATTGTGAAGCCTTTTTATGAAAGTTCGCAGGCTTGGATAACATTGATGGATGATGAGGGTCTGCAGGACATCACTCTTTGGAAAGTGCGCATTATAGAGTTGTGAAGCTAAAGGATGTCATCAAGACACTTCCACCACAAGAGCGAATGATGAAGGTAGCTGAGAATAAGAAACTACAAGCTGAATTAAACCAGTTAAGAGAAGACCGGTAGAGGCGAAGCCAACAGTTAGAGTATCTGCAAAATGAAGCAGGGATAATTTTAAGGACCCATATTTATTTAAAAGTGTATAAACCTTGGTGAATCTTACCAATTCTTAAAATTTCAACTATAAAATATTTGGAGATATTTTTCTAAAATTATTTCAATTTCTAAGGATTTTATATAGATTATATAATAATTTGGTGATTTTTAGAGTGAAAAATGTTTACCCCATCAAAATTGGGCGAAATGGGGCTTTAAAAAATGCAAAATGGCGAATCGTTTTTTGGAAAAAATCATGGAAAAATATCCCATGGGCTAAATTTTGCCCCTAAAATTATCCTTGAAATGAAGCGGTTCAAGTCTCTAACATTATTCAAGAAGAACATGAGGAGATAAAGGCGATGGTCAAGCTAGTTGAAAAACAAGTTCAAGGTAGTATATATGCGCAGCTAGTCGAGGATCTAGCAGAATAAACAGAGAAAGTGAAGGATATTTTCGTCACAATGAAGGACAAGAATGATCAGTTTTTTAATGCAGTGGAAGAAACCACAGGACAAGCAGTAAAGTGGCTCGAGAAGATCCATCACATCTAAGTCTTGGGGGCCTGGGGAATTTTTGGCACGGTTTGTTAACTGGTTTTGGTATGAACAAAGACACGAAGAAGTGTCCCACGAAAGCAGGATTGACTCCGACGAAGCTGCCGAAGAATAAGGAGCGAAGGGCGTTTGAATTTGTCAACATCGAAGTTTGTTGAGAGCAGTTACAGTTTTTTTCCACTTACATTAATGATTCTAAGTAGTGGGAGTGGGGAGGGATATGGATAAGTCCTATATATATGTAATGGGTTCGAAAATTTTAGGTTGGTTAGAGAGAGAGAGAGAGAGCATATAGTTTTTCCATATGTACTGAAGAGAAGCCTATTTTAATACTGTTGTAATTTTGATGTATAAGCAAGTTGCAAGAGGTTATAATGACTATAAGCTGTGTGAGCAGGTCTATTGTAATGAGGAAAGAAAGTATGTTGGTTGTGTGTGAAAACATGAAGTGCTAATTTTGCTACAACTCGGGAATAAGATTAACGCTTCTGTGTTTTTTTTCTGTCTTGGGTTTCCACGTAACTTATGCTATTCATTTGTGTGGATGATTGATGTGTGTTGATCTACTTTTATGTTTCCATGCATTATAATAATATAATGATGTTGATTTGATAATATATGAGAAGCACGTTAGCATGTTTCGAATCTAATGTATGAACCTTACAAGTGTAATATGTTTGCATTATATGGACTTTGGGAAATGTTGGTTGTTTTGTCGAAGCTATAAAATGCTAGCTGTTGTAGATTTTTGGTCATTTCCCTTCACTGCTGCAGAAACCTGGTTCCAATAATTCTCATAGGTACCTCGGGTGAGACGTCACTTGTTCGCAGGTGATGCTAAAAGGGTCGGTATCTTGGGGTTTGTTGGTGAATATTTTAGTGGACCTGGGTCGAAGTATAGATACGCCAACAAATGCCCTCTCAAATGTTAGGATATCCAATAAAGTCCTATAACAAATAAAATAATATATAAACATATCAATAAACAAATAATTAATAAATAAAGAAAAGTAATTAAACAAATATTAAATAAAATTGATATGTAATTAATCAAATAGATAGAGACGTACCTTTCCATTGAAAAGGAACATAAGACCATATTTAAATGGTCTATCAAATTATAATGTAATAATCTCTCATCAATATATATTCAATATTATTTATTATTTCCAAATGAATTTATTTTCTATTGGTTGACTATTCACTTGAATAGTCTTATTGTGATTCGGACACATTCACAACATGAGAATATATGGATACGGATATTACAATGGTATCAGAGCCCCTTCTTGGGCTTGATTTCGGCCTTTGGCCACAAACCATTCTCAGAGCTTCTCTGATTAAGGATCTTTGATCCACATTGGCTTTTGGCCATCATTTTTGGGTTTCCCAAAAATCTAGGACATTGTCCAAAAGTAGGCTTTTGGCCCAAAGAAGATTTAATCACAACGTTTTACTTTGCAAATAAGAAGAAGAGAACAATAAGTAAGAAAAAAAATTACAAAGAAGAAGTGGGAAAAAATAATTATACCTTCATCACTAATGCTTGTAGGACAAAGCATTCTGAAGAGGAAGGCCATGTAACAAATAAAATATATATAAACATATCAATAAACAAATAATTAAATAATAAAAGAAAAGTAATTAAACAAATATTAAATAAAATCGATATGTAATTAATCAAATAGATAGAGACGTACATTTCCATTGAAAATGCACATAAGACCATATTTAAATGGTCTATCAAATTGTAATGTAATAATCTCTCATCAATATATATTTAATATTATTTATTATTTCCAATTGGAGTTATTTTCTATTGGTCGACTATTCGGCTTGAATAGTCTTATTGTGATTCGGACACAATCACAACATGAGAATATACGGATACGGATATTGCAAATCCTCACTTAGGATAATGGTAAGAAAATAAATTCACATGGGGTGGCATGGTGTATAATGTGTAAAAAAGATGGAGAATCAATAAACCATATATTTATACATTGTCCATATGCAAAATAAGTATAAAATGAAGAAATAAAATTGACATTTTGGAAATCAAAATTCACAATTTCAAAGTGGAAGTTGACACTTGAAATTGAAATTGACAACGTCTAATCAAAATTGACATTTTTGGAATTGAAATTTGCACTTCTAGAGTCGAATTTTGAACATTTTGCATTCAAAATTCACACTCTTGAAAACCAATATTCACACGTTTAGAATCCAATCTTGCACTTTAGAAAGATTGATATTGACACTTTCAAAAGTGAAATTCGGAGTTTCTTAGTCTATATTATTAACCAAAATTTAATGAAATTGGGGTTCTTTAGCACTTCTTTCAAAGATAGAGAAAGTAAAAATACATTAAAAGATAATTGTAAATGATCATTTTGTAACTCTTGATAAAAACAAAGGAAAATAGGTAGGCATATCTCTAATATTCATCAATGTAATTCTTAGCATGAAAGTCAATGAAAAATATTGTTTATATAGAGAAAATTATAGGTAACCATGATCAAATATATATGGTAAACAATTAGTCAGCCATGGTTAATATAGGTACTAGATTAAAGGGCTAGGGTTAAATGTCAATTAGTCACATAAAATGTTTGTGGTTTTTTTAGTTAGAAGAGAGTGGGTTACTAGGTTTAGTTGGTTGAGACATTATGGATTAGTGAGTCAATAATGGTCAACCATGTTTAACATTGGTCAACAATGGTCAATATGGTGTATACAGAGGTCAATGTGTTCAAGGTCATAGTGTATTATGGGGTTAGTGTCTTTGGGGCCATAACATGTTAGGGGGTGATTATGTCAGGGTGATCGTGTCAAGGATCATAGGGATTAGGAGGTATATTGTGTCCTGGGTCATAATGATTGGGGGTTGTGGTATATTAGGGGGTTAATGTGTTTGTAGTGATATTAAGGTTTTATGGGTGATAATGTTAGGGTTCATATGGGATAAGGGTTAAACTATATTACAGTGTAAGTGTGTTTTAGGTCATAATGTCTTGGGGGTTAGTGTCTTTGGGGTTACAATGTGTGAGGAGTTAATTGTGTCATGAGGTGAGGTTCATAAGGTTAAAGGTCAAAGTGTATTAGGAGGTTAAGCTTGCGTTTTGGGTCACAGTGTATTATATGGTTAGTGTATTAAGGGGTGATTATGTTAGGGGGTTAGTGTGTTTGGGACCATAGTGTGTTTAGGTGTGATAATGTTAGGGGTCATAATGGTCAAGGGGAATAACACCATAGTGGTTAGGGGTGATTGCAATAGAGATGATTATGTTTAGGGTGTATAATGTGTTCAAGGTCATAATGGATAAGAGTCTTGTTGTGTTAACAAGTGGTTATGTTTAGGGGTCATGTGTGTTAAAGGATAATTGTGTTAAGGTTCATAAGCATATGGGGTCATAGTGCTTAAGGGTTATCTTACTTGAGGTCATAGGTTTTAGGAGGATTAGTGTATATACGATCATAAAGGGTATAATATGAACATACATAATAATAAATATTGATCATGGAACAAGGGGTGAACATGTCGGTAGGGCATTTGAACTAGTGTGGTGGGGGGGGTGATGTTGCTAAGGGATTTTAACCTTTTGGACCAAGGGTGGAAATGTCGCTAAGGGATTTTAAAATTTGTGAGGAAGGCAGGAATATTGCTAGGGGGTTTTAACCTTTGTGGGAGGGTGACAATGGCACTACTTCATCAACCAACCAAGCCCCAACTATTTACTATTTACTATTTTATTTATTGTTTGTCAAGATGATTAGTTTGAATTTTTATTTGGTAGTGACATAAGACTCTACAATATCTTTAATAGAGGCATTATTAGTTTTTCCCATAAATGTAGTTTTACGCATTCCTTTAGATGTTGGATTAAGCAATATTAAGGATGTTTTGTTGGTCACTCAATAACTAGTTTTTGTATACATACTTAATAATGTCCAATGTTAAGACCATTGATCCCATAATCAACCATTTCAATGGGGTGTCGAGGTAAAGAGATTGCATGGAGATTTTTCAATGGTAAATCATCCAAAATCTTGTAATGTAATTAATGGAGCTTTGTGGCTCTTCATTTATATAACTTCTTAAAATATATATAAATTGGTCTTGTAATGTAATCAATGGAGCTTTGTGGCTCTTCATTTATATAACTTCTTAAAATATATATAAATTGGTCTTTTAATGTAATTAATGGAGCTTTGTGGCTCTTCATTTATATAACTTCTTAAAATATATGTAAACTGGTCTTGTAATGTAATTAATGGAGCTTTGTGGCTCTTCATTTATATAGCTTCTTAAAATATATATAAATTAATCGACAACATAAGAGTGTGGCTTCCCCTAAGGCCTTAAAAAACAAGCAATTCGAATGAATGAATGAATATATATATATATATAAGGAAGATGGTTTCCTCCACATCATTTAATTTTCTAATTTCACTCTTCATTTATATAACTTCTTAAAATATATATAAATTGGTCGATAACATAAGAGTGTGGCTTCCCTTGGGACCTTAAAAAAAAAACAAGCAATTCGAATGAATGAATATATATATATATATAAAAGATGGTTTCCTCCACATCATTTAATTCTCTAATTTCACTATGTTCAACACGCATCCATTCAAACTCCACATAATGCAAAGAATCCTCTACAAGGAATCAGTTCTTCGCTCGAGGATAAAGGGAGCCAAGTAAGGCTAAACCATGGTCGCAACCCCACCATTATCCTCGTCATGAATAAAGGTAAAACTATAATATTATGTTAGATAAAGTGTAAAGTTTTATTAATCACAAACACATTTCTTTCCTATTTATTATTAGGAATTGACGTACATAAGTTGGAAGTCACACATATTGTGTATGGAATTTAACATAAAAGTAGGTTTAATTATTATATTATATTATATTGGACGTTCAATTATTTTATTCTCCGATCAAAGTTGGATGATCAATTCTTCTAGGTTTTAAACAGTTTCACAATTTGGTTTTTAAATAGGTTCATTTAGAGACCATAAATATTTCAAATATTTCAAAGATGAGGCTTAAATAATCTATTTTAATTCGTGGAAAATGAATTCACTTAGAGTTTTAGAGTTTTAGAAAAGAAATTATTTGAGGGAAGGGTAAAAATTATATAGAAAGGTTGAATAATTTTACTTAAACATAGTAGTGTAGTTTAGTGTTATGTTAAAATCGAAAAGTTTTTGAAGTGAATAGAAAAAATAACAAAGATATTATGATAAATCTAAGTATTTAGAGTAGCTATGGAATCATAATGAAGTTCAATTTTTTTTCCAAGGAAAATTTTGCAAGATGCCCCCTCTTCCCATGATATCTAAATGGTAGGAACCTCAACCTCCAACCACAATATCAATCACAATATCAATTGATAACTTTGAGGGACACTATTGGATTTGAACATATGAGTTATGGCTTCCCTGTCATTAATATGCATTGGGCGAATGGTTTAATTGATTGATCTAACCCTTAGAGATAATCACAATGAGATAAATTTAAAACAAAAGCATAAATATCCTCTTATGACTAGATCCGATCTACTCTACTGGGTCCTGCGGAAAAATCATTCTATCAATTAATTTTCCGCAAGACCCAGTAGAGTAGATCGAATCTAGTCATAAGAATAGAAGAATGTCATGAGGCTATGGGTACTCTAATAGTGCCAATTTTGTGGCTTCCATACCTCTTTCATCAAGGCCTTCACCTTGGCCTCTAAGGACACAGAGTTGAAAAATACCCTAATAATATGTGTTTTATATAAGTTTCACATGAAATTTCATATTTAGAAGGGATAAATTCAATAATGATTTTTTAAGAAGAATTTTCATTATCTTATTATACACTCTTGGAATGATTTTCTAGTATTTTTGGTCGAGTCATAATTGTATTTATCACCAACAATAGTGTCACTACACAAAACTAACTTTGAGTTCAAATGAAATGATCTATCTTAAATAATCAAGCAAGATAAAGATTAATATTAATAAAGCCAATGCCAAATAAAAAATGTAATGCACCTTAAGCTCAAGTACAAACTCTAGGATTTCTTTATCCTAAGCTTTACAACATTTAAAACAAAATTTACATATATTGCAAATTAATTGAAAAAAATCTCATATACCTCTTATTTGATTTCAATATTTTACTAAGATTTATTATTGAGTGATTTTTTTGTTTTATAACAATTATCTTCATTCATATTAATAGTGTTCTTGCACATAACAAATGTTAAAAAATGACACTTTCAAATTATCAATAATATTAAAATGTTTAAATTTTTCTTTTTTTTTCAATTATGATTTTACTAATTATCACTTAGTTTCAATCTTATGAAGATTATTTTATTTCATATTAATATCGCTTCTAATCCCTCATAAATATTAAAAAATAACATTTTCACACTCTTAATAACATAAATTATTTAAATCTTTCATTTTTTTCTTTGATTATTAAATTTTTCTTCCACTTTTTTTTTACATTGAAAAAAACTCATAATATTATTGCAAAATATTACATTTTTCATATGCTTTTCAACATTCCAGCATTCCAGTTTTTGTCAACCATCAAGGTTTCCTTTCCTTTATCATCAAGTAAAAACTTTTACAAGTACTTTCATACTTCAGATTTGTGACAAAACCAAAAGAGAACTCTATGACCTTTGCTTACATCAAGTATATTCATACTATTGTCTTATAATATCAAAAAGACAAAAAGTAGAATCCCATGCTTGCATTGAACTCTCATAGTCATTTTAAATGACTCTCTCCAAAATTCATCAAGTAACAAGGACTATGTAACCAACTTGTACTAATAATGACTGGAAATCAACCCATCATTTTGCATTATTTGCCACACCTTTTTCCAAAGTTAAGCCTATCATGGATAACTTGTCTGCTTCTAAGTTGTGTTCTCTGTATATATACTTGAAAGAGATTTTAATCAAAGTATGTACTAGTTCTACGTGTCTCCTCCAACAGAGTTAGCAAGTAAAGACTCTCACAGTAAGATTCTCGCTTCATCCAGTTAATGATTAATTTAGAGTCACAAAAAATAGACAGTTTTTTAATTCCATTCTCTTTTGTCAATCTCAGAGTAAGCCATAGAGCCATTAATTCAGAATAATTGTTGGTTCCAGATCCAACTCTAGCACTAAAACTAATTTGTAGATCTTCATAAATTTGTAGTGTATCTCCTGCTCCACACAGTTTCTCCCTGCTAATTTAAGCAGCTCCATCAAAAAACGCCCTTGGATAACATTTTAAATCCACCTCTGGAATATTTCTCAGTTTCTTAAATTTCTTTTGATTAGGAAAGAACTTGATCATACAAAAGCTCTGAATTACACAGTAAGAGACATGAAATTCTATGTTTTCGAATAAAGTTAAGTTTCTTACCCTCCAAATATGCCAGTTTACAACTGCAGGTAATGCTTTATATTCTCCCACTGCTTGATTGTTGCACCAATTTTTAAAACATACTTTCATTGTATCTCCTTGCCAAATATTGTATATACCTATTTCTTTCTCAATTCCCTTCTAGACCATCTTAGTATAAACACAATTTACCACCAAATACTAATTTATTTCTTCAACATTCTTACATAGGCAGCATCTTCCAAAACCTAACCATTCCTATTTTGCAAATGATCCCATATTAAAACCTTATCTAATAAAAGTTTTCGTCCACTTTTACCCATCCCACTATTTTGTTGCATTGTACGTTTCTATGTTCCCAAAATGTTTTATTTAAAATGAGTCCTTCAAGAATGATCTTTTGTTACATAATTTGTTTTTTCTCTTTTGTTACATAATTTGCTTTTTAATAATGGAATTGTATTAAAATATGTGTTTATATGTTTTTTCAAGGCATATGCTTTTGTTTAAATACGTATTTATATGTTTTGTCAAAGCACATGCTTTTGTTAAAGAATTTGGTTTTAGTAATGGAATTTTATTAAAATATATGTGTTTATGTCAAAGCATATACTTTTCAATAATAAAATTTTGTTAAAACATTTATTTATATATATTTAACATCAACATTAAAATTAAAATTAAAATGTTCCTTAATAATTATATCACCCAACTTCGTTCACATTCATTTTTTTTATCTTTTTATTATTTAAATTATATAGTATTAAAATAAAAATATTCCTTAATCATGTATATCACCCAACTTCATTCCCATTCAATTCTTTCTTTTATTATTTAGATCATAAAATATTTTTTTAAATCATATTATATAAATAACTAAATAAACTAAAAAATATAAATAAACATTACAATATAAATAAAGTAAATAATTTAACTTCAATCAACCTAAAAATAATTATATTTCACAAATATATTATTTAAAAAAACACTTTTTTGAGTTACTTTGTAGATTTTAGAAAAGCTTTTGATACGGTGCTTAGAAATAACCTATAGAATAGGTTAGAAGAGCTTAAGGTTCCTTTTGAGTTGAGAGCTGCCATGATAAGGTTATACGAAAAGGCTATTGCTAAGTTTAAGAACACTAAGGGTTGATGGATATAAACTGTGTTAGGATATTCCTATACTCCATCCTAGACCCACCAGTATTTTGATCATTTACATTTTCAGTCATGCATGCACTTTTAGGGTTTGCATGCATTTGCATGCATTCCAGGCATCAGTCCAGCACCTAGCCCTCAGTTAGCCAGCCCCCGAGAGCTTCTCACTGATCATTTTTAGCCCTCCAGTTGCTTAATGTGCCCTTCTTCCTTGATTTTAGGAAGCAACTCGCCCTTCTTCACCTACCAGTCCAGTTGTCTTCAGTTTATACTCAGTTACACTTAGTTACACTCAGTTACACCTACTAGACTCAGTTTGACTGATGGTTGAAAGTTACTTGAGCATTGATGACTCCACTAATGATGATGAAGACTTCCAGTTGTGCTCCGATGACACCAGTTGTGCTCCGATGACACTCCAGTGATCTTTTGATCACTCTGTGAAGGCTAATTCGAATTGCCACCTTAGGCATTGAATTCCTCATGCATTGTATTATTTATTTGTCCATTTGTGATTAATGAATTAGTGTGTGTGAAGTATTTTTGCTTCTATCCGAGTTCTACTGTATTATTATTATGTTGCTCATTATACTGTATTGACCACTCTTCTTCTATTTTCCTGCTTAATCATAATTACTCTTGTGAGGTATACATCATCTCTTAGATCTGCTGTGAGGATTTTCACATGGTATCAGAGCATGTTGAGAGTATTGTTTATCTCCATTCTTGAGAGTTTTTTGCAGGTTATTACCAAGATTTCGAGTGCAGCAGTTTCTGCATCTTTGCAGCAGTAGCAGTTGCAGATATTCTCTATTGTTTTTGCAGGTCTTCTACAACTTCCATGTATTCATCAGGAATTACTCCTCTTTCTCCATTCAACTATGATGAATGGAAACCACAAATGATAGCACATTTGAAGAGACATGGTCTCTTTGATTATTGTTTTGAAAGAGAGTTAGAATCCTATGATGAAGAATATGACTGGTTAAGTGAAGGTGAACAAGCTTGTGCAGTCATGAGTTATGCTATGTCTCTATGCATGGTATATGACCTCCCTTATATTTCATCTCCAATAAAGATATGGGCTTACCTGGATGAAAGATTTGGCAGACAGAATGAAGGAATTGGTCCAAACCCTTTCGAGAACAAGCAAAGTGATGCATTTGCTCCCCTTGATGGTCTCTTAGATCATGAACCAGTATCATCTCATATTGAAGTTGTCCACAAAGAACTTGCAGATTCTACACTCATGCTCAAACTTTCTTCTCTTTCTGTGCCAGCTCACACTCCAAATATTGCAAAAGGTCCTAAATCCTCTCTTGCACCAAAGTCTGTTGGTTTGCATCATGATCACATGATTATTTCGGAGGAAAAATCAGCTATTGGAAATAATGCATTCGCTCTCCTCAAGCAATCACCTCTTATTTACTACTATATGATCATTATTCCATGCTTTCAAAAGGTTATTGAAGAATATGGCCATTTCCATTCGCTTGGGATAATTTCTCATGCACATCATGGTTTTAATATCACCCATGTTGGTTCAAAGGAGATCTCAAGAAACCATGGCCATTCACTTGGGATAATTTCTCATGCATCTACTGGTTTTGATCTCACCTCTCATGGTTGAATCAAAGGATATCTCAAGAAACCATGATTCAATTCTTGGATCTAATTTGGATTCTAAGCAATTACTACTTGGGATAATTTCTCATGCATATGATAGTTTTGATCTCACCCTTGCTGGTTTAAAGGAGATCTCAAGAAACTATTCTTCAATTATTAAATCTGATTTGGATTTCAAGCAATCATTATTATTTGATGGTTCTTTTTGGCATAATCTCACCCATGATGGTTCGAAGGAGAAGACAAAAGACTATCTGCATATTCATGTTTTTTATCCTAGCTCAACTGATTCGAATCACAGGTTCAAGGATCATCCTCATACTTTTGGATTTTTTCTCATCACATTCGATCT
This sequence comes from Larix kaempferi, assembly GCA_027924585.1. Taxonomy (NCBI): domain Eukaryota; kingdom Viridiplantae; phylum Streptophyta; class Pinopsida; order Pinales; family Pinaceae; genus Larix; species Larix kaempferi. The sequence goes on from BSBM01000361.1 coordinate 22,043,202, forward strand.
GAAGAGAAAGTACAAGCACATGCTTTTTGAGAATGATCCACTTCTTCCCAAGAAGAAGATACCTCCATACATATGACCAAGCATCACACCTGCTTGAGTTTGGAGCATTTTTTTTTATGTGTGCCTTACAGTCTATTTTGAGGGGGGGGGTATTTTTCCCATGAAATTTTCCCCACTTCCTTGGTTTATTGACTGTTATTATTCATTGTATTGGGTGACCTTTGGTCTTAGTTACCAGGGCCCAGGATGGATTAAGGGGGGGTGTTAGGATATTCCTATACTCCATCCTAGTCCCACCAGTATTTTGATCATTTACATTTTCAATCATGCATGCACTTTTAGGGTTTTCATGCATCATTAGGGTTTGCATGCATTCCAGTCATCATTCCAGCACCTAGCCCTCAGTTAGCCAGCCCCTGAGAGCTTCTCACTGATCATTTTTAGCCCTCCAGTTGCTTAATGTGCCCTTCTTCCTTGATTTTAGGAAGCAACTCGCCCTTCTTCACCTACCAGTCCAATTGTCTTCAGTTTATACTCAGTTACACCTACTAGACTCAGTTTGACTGATGGTTGAAAGTTACTTGAGCATTGATGACTCCACTAATGATGATGAAGACTTCCAGTTGTGCTCCGATGACACCAGTTGTGCTCCGATGACACTCCAGTGATCTTTTGATCACTCCGTGAAGGCTAATTCGAATTGCCACCTTAGGCATTGAATTCCTCATGCATTGTATTATTTATTTGTCCATTTGTGATTAATGAATTAGTGTGTGTGAAGTATTTTTGCTTCTATCCGAGTTCTACTGTATTATTATTATGTTGCTCATTATACTGTATTGACCACTCTTCTTCTATTTTCCTACTTAATCATAATTACTCTTGTGAGGTATACATCATCTCTTAGATCTGTTGTGAGGATTTTCACAAACTGTAATATCAAAGTTAAGCAAGGTTTCCCCCTCTTCCCTACCCTTTTCAGCATTTACATCGATAAGCTAGAAGGTTGTCTAGAAGAAGTAGGTTGCGCAGGAACGATCTTAGCTGGGATAATCATCATCCTCCTGCTTTATGTTGATGATATTGTTCTAATGGCAAGGTGCCATTTTGATCTTGATAAGCAATATTTATGCTCTAATATGGGTATGACTGTTAACACTGACAAGGAAAAAGTTATGATTATAAATTCCAAGAAAGACACATATGCTAATTTTATATATGAAAATAAAAAACTGGAGGAAGTGACTTCTTACAAATATCTCGATCTCGAAATGATATTCATCACAAGCTCAACTAGAAATATTGGCAACGAGAAAAAGATTAACAGAGGATGGAAAGCTTATTTTAGTCTTGAAAATAATTGTAAATCAGCCAACCTGGTCATGTGGGATAAAAATAAGTTCCTCTTTGAAACTCTTGTCATTCACATTATCGTATACGATTGCGAAGTATGGGGTTGCACCATTTCTAGAGAATGTTTTAGAAATATTGAGCAAATCCAGAAGCATTTTATAACTTATAACCTCAAAATTAAAAGCAATACGCCTTATCATATTATCCTCATAGAAGTAGGTTATTTCCCCATCAAGAGCATGGCTATGACTAGGTACCTGGTGTACAAGCACAATATAAATAACATGGGAGATGAGAGACTTCCTAAACTTCCTTTAAAATCAAATCAAAACCACCTGTGCCTCAAGCGGGGATGGTGTAAAGATACCATGGCTTGGTTAAACCATTAGGTCATTGACGAAAATGATACTTTGCAAAGTATCAATAATGTCAAAAATATTATTACTTCTTAGTTTAAAGAGAAAATGTGGTGTGAGAAATATTTAGAGGTTAAAATAAAATTAACATACTATAAAGAGGTCATTATCCCTAATCTGGAAGATCAAAAGTATCTCTTAGTTTTAACTAGCTCAAAGAAGAAAATTAGTATAGCCAAGATAAGAACAAACTCTCATGAGCTCCACAGTGAAACAAGGTGTTGGTTAATTCCTAAAACACAGTGGGCGGAAAGGATCTTCCATCTTTGTGGATATATGAGCGTTGAGGATGAAAATAACATTCTCTTAGAGTGCCCTACTTACACCCACAATAGATCTCAGTTTCATAGGATTTGCTACAATACAAACCTTTTTAAACTCCTAACTTGCCAAAACTATAGTGAGCCAGGAAAGCTTCTCTTCAAGCTTTTTGAGCATAGGAATAAAATTTTAAAGCAAACCAAATAATTCATTTCTTTTTTCTTAAGGTCTGATAGACCAAAGTTGGTCTTAGGGGACGTCAATCATCATCATCACCACCACCACCACCACCACCACCACCACCATCATCATCATCATCATCAATATTTTTGTATTTATATGTTTGCAATGATTGCTTTATAATTTAAAAATTAATAATAAATTTATTTAAATTATATTTTAAATTATTTCTTATCACATAATCACATCTAACTAAAATAAAATTCTAAAAAATAATAAAACTATTTTAAAAAAACATACATGTAATTATGTTCTTATATATATTTTAAATTTAAAATAAAATTGCTCGTCGGCGTGTAGACCAGCCGACAAAGCCCGTGCAAGCCTTGTAAGAGGTCGTTGGTTCAAGTCAAACCCTGGATAACATGTGCGCCATTGTGGCGAGCACGGTGGTTGCACCTAGGTGTATAGTGGTAGCATATATATATATATATATATATATATATATATATATATATATATATATATATATATATATATATATATATGGGGAGGATGTGGTGTTGATGAAGCGAAACCCTTCTAAAACCCTAGCTACCGAGGACAAAGAGGAGGAGCTATTGGATAACTCAGTCATCCTTACAACGAAATTGGAAGGTAGCGAGACAAGAGTTACTAGGCACACATCAAATGGGGATACCCTATCGGAAATTAAATCCTTGGATTATGTTCACAATAGGGGTAAGCCTCTCACATTTGTAATACAGACAGAATCATTAAATTTTTTTGAAAACATTGGGAATGGGTCAGGACAGGTGGATACAAGTCTTTGTATAGCCCCACCGGAGGTTTTGGGTGTAAATGAGGTCACACTTGAAGGATACTTACATGGAAATAATGCACTCCGGACCTCATTTCTTATACCTAGTCTTTTGCCCCTAGACTCTCAAGTTGATGATAGTATCTATTATTCAAAGGTTGAATCTCCGGTGGTTTCTAGTTTTGTTGCTTATGAGGCAAAAGGAATGGGCGACATTGGATAGAACTTGGATCTCAATTGTATTATTGGGGCCAAGGAAAAACTAAGTAGAAGGTCTCTTGTTTTTGGGCCCATTCACAAAAAACGATCCCATAAGGTAATTAAGAAGCGTGTTTGATCCAGTAAGAATATGTGTTGGGGATGACATCCAGGTATCTTAGATCTTGAATTATTTGGGGATAACACTAGTGGGATGTTTTCTAGGACAAAGAATTTCAGCAGATCATCTAAATGACTTGGTGCAAAAGGTTTGGTGTTCGACCTTAAGATATGAGTCTACTTACAACTTCCTATCCAAAGACTAGATGAGCTTTACATTTCAAACATTAGTCGATTCCAAGACTACCCTTGTGGGCATTTGGTTCTAAGGCTCAAATTATATCTCTCTTAAACCCCGACATCCATTGTTAGACTCCATATTTGAGAATTCCATTAAGGTTCCCATTTGAGTAAAATTTCCAGATTTACCCTTGGAATTTTGGATAGTGTCATTTTTGTCGGAACTTGGTAATCTTATAGCGAAAACTAGTTGATTGTTGGGATTATTCTTTTATCAAAACTTGCTTTAGATCTATCACCATGGTTCTGGTTGATGTCGATCAAGAGAAGGTATGTGGGAGTCTTTGGAAATTGAATTGGGAGGTTGCATGCATGTACAAATCCTAGACTACCAGAACATTCTCTTTCGATGCTCTAGATGCCATATTCATGGACACCTTGGAGTGGATTGTTCATTTCCATTTGTTAGGAATGTCTAGCAAAAGAAGGAGGGGCCTCATGTGGGTGAAAATCTACTGCCTCGAAACGGACTAAAATGCATGCTACCTTGGAAGGGACTATAAGACATGAAGATGTATACTCCACTTAACGTCGAGGGAGAACTGACTCAAAATGATGGGGCTAAGGTTGCAATGTAGGACACTAACACTCCATTGATCGAATCTATTCAAGTGAACATAGATTTAGTATAGGCAGACAAGCCCAAATATGTGGTTTCCAAGGATTCTATGGAGATTCAATGCACTAGTGTTGTGAGTGAATATTTCAAGAAAACTTCGGCCGAGGCTACAATGATGGATATACACACTGCTTTCGGTAAGTCTCCCCCACTTCCTCCTACTTCTATTTTTCATTTTGGTTAAAAAAATAGTTGGCCTACACCAGTAGAAGGTTCTCTTCAAAATAAAAAGGGGAGAAAGGGGTAGGGGAACCTCTTACTAGTACTTTCATCTCTGTTAGTGGTTTGGAGGAAAATTGTGTCCCTTCTGAGCTTGTATTTTGTAGTCAGTCGAGTCCTTAGGTGAGGTCATATATCCATACTTCTAATGTCCTTATAGGAGAGGTTGACCAAAGGGGAAGGGATCATTATGGATTAAGACCCAATATTGGGAGGAAAAATCTAGGCCCTTCACTATTCGAAGGTTTAGGGGATGAAAAAATCAAGGGTTCAAATTCTAGAACCGTTGGTTGCAAGTCATTCATCTTCTTTCCCCAACAATGAGACGCTTTTGAATTATTACAAGGGAAATAAGAACTACTAAAAGGGGTTCTTAGAGAATTACAACCCCAAGTTGGGGTTCCTTGATGTTAGTACTCTCACTTAATATCAGTGGGTTGGGAATCTAGGTTAAGATGATTTCCTTGTTTATATTAGTTCAGAAAGAACAACCAGATGTCATATTATTACGAGAAACCATGGGGGTTGGATATTTATTGGTATTGGAAATCAGAAAGGCACTAAAGCATTGGGATTTTTCTTCTGTGGACTCACAAGGGTTATATGGTGGGTTTATTACAAGATGGAACACCTCTCTATCACATAGGAGACTGCAAAAGTATAAGGAGTTAAATGAACATCTAAAGGATGGAAACATTACAATGAAAAGGGAAGTAGAAAAAGTTAAGAAAATAATGGATAAAATTATTGCTAAGCATAACAAATTGTGTGCTTGGGCTCAAAAGACATTCAAGAAGAAGAAGCAGTTGCATAAACAAAACAAGAAGCTGCTAAAAAGGAACAGAGTATTGAAGGAAAAGTGTTTACAGGAGAAAAGTAGGCATCAAGCACCATATAGCCTCAGAATTCTGGAAGAGGCAACTGAGCATGCTTAACGAAGACTTTACAAAGACTATAAATAATAATGTTCGCAGGTAATAAGCATTTTGGATTTTGGTCGAGGTCATTTATAAGGAAGATGGTAGGATCTTTTGCGTGTTGAGTTGTATCAGGGTTAATTGTTGAATTGTTGGTTACAAGAAGCCTTCCATAATTTTCGATAGCGCCTTACAGAAAATCGCAGAAGCACTACAGGAAGTTCACGGAAATGTGTTTTTGTAATATTTTGTGAATTTTGAGTTGTAGTCATGCCCAAAAGGGGGATTCGAGTGCAGAGGGTCGTGAGTGAGTTTTGGGAAGCTATGTAAAGGGAAATTTTTTATTACTCTGTAATATGCTACAATAAAAATTCTTGTTACTTGATGGTCAGATCATGTAACTTTGTGTATGCCAAACTCTATTTCTGCTATTTGAATACAAATACAATTCTAGCTTAGCTTTTATTGTCTTTCAGACCATGGATTCTTTTACTTATTGTGATTTCCTATATTTTATCGTTAATATTCAAATATATTTTATTTCTTTTCAGAATATCATTATGAATGCAAATAGTCTTTTGAATGTATGTATGAAGAAAATCAGTATGTGAACTTTGTATATCCATTCCTTTTCCTGTTGTTTCTGTCATATCAATGTTCATCCTATTATATGATCTTCATGTTCCATGAACATAAGGTAAATTAACTATGAATTTTGCTTTCAATTATAAAAATGCAGTTGTTTATAGAGGGAAAAAAATCAATTATCATTCGCTTTGAAGTCCTGGTTAAAATTCTAGGTGTTCTGAAAAATTCTAAGTTGTTAAGTAAAACACAAAGTGTAAATATTCAAAAATGGGCTTAGAAAAATGCACACAAAATTCCGTACAATTGACGTTAATTGAACTTAATACCATGGGGTTGAAGTGTTGGAATATATTATATTCCTTGGAAGGTAATAATGGCTTTGCATTATGTCGGAAGTTATCCACAATCTTATGTAAAAGAGTAATACATTATAAAGTATACTCTTGATATCCATTATTATATAAAGAGATGTTATTATGGAGAATTATTATTATCCCACATGCAATATGTGAGAGTAATTCCTCCACATCTCTTGGTATATAATAGGGTCAAGGGAGTCACATCACATCACAGTGAATAATCGATCATACTATCACAACACATTGTATTGTGCTCACAAGCTCTCTACTATATTGTATTGGGGTTATTTGTAGTTGCTCTCTTGTAAGATTGAAGGATATTTCTGGAGATAATAGAAGACAACCTTCCCTTGGACGTAGCCCAATTGGGTGAACCACATATATCTGGTGTATTCTTTTCCTTGTTCTCTTTATGTTCTTATCTATCTTGATATGTTATTAATTGCTTAGATAGGTAAGCTAGTTTAGCTAGATCCATAACTATGACATGGTACCAGAGCTGGTTGCTATGATCTAGCACCTTCTATAGCTTTCAATCAATAACTATTATCATCTGGGCATTGTTTATTCTCTTAGATTTTTTTTCTATCTGGTAGCCATTAGGCTTCTCTTCAGATATGGGCATGTTTCTGCAGTTTTTTACTCCTGACCCTAACTTTGTTGTGTAGATTTTTGCAGAATTTTTTTAAGGGTTTCTTGATTGTTTTTCTGTAGATCTATATGATTTTTGGATTCTCCTCAAGGATATCTATCTTCTGGTTGTCAGATCTGTTATTTTTGTCCAAGCTTGGTAGATTTTTTGCAGGTTCCCGTCAACGGCTTAATCGGCATTGTTTTTAGACTAAAACTAGATATTCGTGACTTTTCTTCGCAGACAGCATGGGTAACCGCGACTTGCCCTACTGTGAACCCAAGAGTATATTGTAGACCCACAACTTTTAGTGTACAGACCCGCGTGTGCTACGGAATACTCGCGCATGCTCTACTGTAAACTTGTGCTTACTTCAATATACCCACAACCCTCCTGTGCAGGACTCGTGAGTGCTTGAGCATAACCATGACTTTACGGTACAGAAACCCGTTGCTATCAGATCTAACCGCGACTTTTCCATGTAGAGACCCACGAGTATACTCGCGATTTTACTATAGCAGACCCGCGAGTAACGTTTCTTGGCACTTTTTTTAAGGGTTGTAAGTAAACGTTTCTTTTCCTTTATAGTGTTTCTTCATATCAGAACGGTAAAGTGTATCCATTTTTTGTTATTCACTTTTTTCTCTTGTCATTTCTAGCATTTGGGTTTAATTTTATTGTCAATATTTCTATCATTATTACTTCAGAAGTAGCTTATGTTCCTAAACTTGTTGGTCCTAACTATCTTGCATGGAAAAGAAAAATGATTGATGTTCTCAGGAGTAAGAATCTATGGAGGATTGTTAATGATGAACACAAGAAACCTGTTGATGCTAAATATGTAGCTATATGGGAAGATAAATGTGATCAAGCAAGAGGGTTCATTGGTCAAACGGTTTCAGATAGTCTTCAGGTAAGTATTGAGGCAGAAGACAGCCTAGTTGAGGTATGGAAAATTCTTGCTTCATTATTTGATAAAATTGATGATGTTTCTGCTTATTACCTTTAAAAGAATATTTTTGAGCTAGATCCTACTAACTTTGAAAGAGTAGTATTATATCTTGCTGAAGTGAAAACTTTAAATAAAAAATTAAATAATTGTGGTAAATATTACAAGAAGACAAACACCGTTCTTATCATTCTTGTAGAACAAAAATTGCCATCTTGTTTTGACATGTTCATCCAAACTAGGAATAGGGCTCTTGAATTGTCTCAAAATACCACAAAACCTACTTTTGATGATTTTTGTAAAGGGTTGATAAATGAGCAAGAAAGGTTGATTGTTTCAGGACAAGTCCACGGGGGCTTCACTTAATAAACAACTATCATAGCACGTTCGATCGTGGCATATGAAACAATACCCCTAATTTCATTAAATATTGGAAAATACCTTCCAAAATTGTTTTTTTTAACCCCCTCCCAATATACCTTCCCAATTTTAAAAAAAAACCCTATTTTCACTAGATATTGTATGTATCAATTTTTTCATTAACATTTTTTATACCCCTTTATATTTCTACCTAGTATATTGATATGATACCCCTCTTATGACCCCACATGCATTCTACAATGCACCTTGCTTCTTTGGATGTATATCGTGGATGCACATTACTTCACCCACAATGCAATTACTCAACCACATATCATTATTATTTGAAACATCTAATGGTCTAATGAAGAGATAGGAGATCACTGCTTGTATGTCACTAGAGCCAATGCACATAGTACAACATTTAGATTGCATGTTGCAGTTCCCCAATCACTGACTAAGCCTGTTGTGGGCTAGGTATCTAAGCCCCCAAGGCCTGTAACAAGCTCTAGGAGGATGACTAAACCTCCCAAGGCCTGTAATAGGCACGAGTGGTTGGGTATTCAAGCCCCTAAGGCCTATCGAGGGCCTATAACAGGACCTGGAGGCTTAGATCCTCCCAAGACTATTGGTAACAACTGGCTGAGTGCTAGTGTTAACAATTGGTTGTCAATGACTACTGTCTCTCGACTATGATCGAATGGAAACCCACTTCACCATGAAACCCCTGGCCTCAATCATGCCTCAAGACGCGATTTCCCTATGTACTGGTAAGCCCGAGCCTTGCCTCAACCCAATTTCTCATCCGACCGTGATCCCGCCATCTCCATTTGGCTAATATTTGTCAACCTGCTCATATAAAAAAGACCCCAAAGTATTTTCGTGTTGTTACATTAAATAAAAAACCCCTTTCCCCTTAATATATAAGCAATATATTTTTTAGGTTTTCATGAATATCTAATACCGCAATATGAATGAACGTGGTATTATATTGCCTTCTAGTGAAGCCCCCGTGGACAAGTCTCACTTAATAAAGCTCTTATGGCACATAATAAGAATCCTAGAAAAATTTTTAATAATGCTAAAGGTTCTTGTTCACACACTTCAAATCATACTAATAAATTCGGTCATGCTTCCAATGCACATCATGAAAATAGTAAGAAGAAGAATGTGTATTATCCTTGTAAGCATTGTGGTAAAAATAACCATCCTAATTAGAGTTGCTTTAAAGCGAAATGTTTAATGTCTAAGGCTAAAAAGAAAGGTTCTGATGAATCACAAGTAGTTTTATGTGCATATGTTGTTTCGTCTAGTAGTTCTTCTTCTAATGTGGAATGGATAATGGATTCTGGTGCTTCTAAACATATGACTGGTAATGCTTCTTTATTACATTGTATGACAATAATAAACACACATCTCAGAAAGTATCTATAGGTGATGGTAAACAACTTTCCGTAATTGGTTCTGGTAATGTTAATGTTGCAAATGATCAATTGGAAGATGTTTTTCATGTTGAACACATGCCCATCAACTTGCTTTCTATTTATCGTGCATGTCAAAAAGGATATAAATTTGAAGCTTGGCCTGATAAATATGTTCTTAAAGATATCAACCATAATTTTAAAGTAGTTTTTTCTGGTCATGATGATCATACTGTTGGTTTATATAAATTTGTTGGTTTTAATTCAACTAAAAGACAACATTTTTATTCCTATGTTGCTCATGTTGATGAACTAAGTAAATTGTGGCATGAAAGATTGGGTCATTTGAATTATGGTAAAATGAAAATGTTAACTAAAATGGTACATGGCTTGCATAATATTTCGTCTACTAATGGTGTTTGTGAAGGTTGTGTACTTGGTAAACATCATAGAGAAATGTTTGATAAAGGTAAGGCTTGACGTGTTAAATAAGTTTTGCAATTAATTCATAGTGACATTTGTGGTCCTCTTGAATTTCCTTCTATATCTCATGCAGTCTATTTTCTTACTTTTATTAATGACTTTAGTAGAAAATCGTGGGTTTATTTTTTGAAAAATAAAAGTGACACATTTCCTAAGTTTCAAGCATTTAAATCCTTGGTTGAAAATGATTCTGGTAAAAAGATTAAGACTTTGAGATATGATAATGGAGGAAAATTTGTTAAAAAATAATTTGAAGTTGTTTTTATCTAAACATGGAATTCAACATCAAAAGATTGTTCCTTACACACCTCAACAAAATGGTGTTGCTGAAAGGAAAAACAGAACTTTAGTTGAAATGGCTAGATGTATGCTTTATTCTAAAGGATTACACAAGAAATTTTGGGTTGAAGCAATAAGTTGTGCTAACTTTATTTTAAATAGAGTTCCTACAAAATTTGTTAAGCATGTTATCCTTGAGGAAAAATGGAATGGTAGAAAACCAGATATTAGTAACTTTAAGGTGTTTGGCTGTGAATGTTGAGCTCATATATTTCCTGATGAAAAATGGAAAAAGTTAGAACCCAAGTCTCACAATTGTATATTTATTGGTTATGCTGAGGATTCCAAGGCTTACAGGTTATTTGATCCTTCTAATCAGAGTGTCATAATCCGAAGAGATGTTCAATTTATTGAAGTCTCTCCACCACCTGAGTCTGTAGAACCTCATGTTACCCTGAATATTCCATTGTCTCATGTTACTTATATATATGTTACTCCTTATTCCATTTTTGTGCCTGTTGTTGATCTTAGTTCACCCTCTTATTCAAGTGTTCCACCTGAATGTCTTGAAGATCCTGAAGCGACTTTTGTTCCTTCTAACCTTCCTGTTTGGGCTCGGAAAAATCTTGAATCTGCAGGTAGTCAGATCGGTAATCCTTTTGATACTCGTAGAACTAGATCTAACTTTGCTCTTATGACTAAAGTTTTGGCCACAGATGATCCTACTTCTTCTGCTCAAGCTAAGGGTAAACCTCATTGGGAACAAGCTATGTCTGTCAAGTATGACTCTCTTATGAAGAACAAGACTTGGTCTCTTGTTCCTCTTCCTTCAGGAAAGAATTTAGTTGGTTGTAAATGGGTTTATAAAACTAAGTTTACTTCAGAATGACAGATTGAAAAATATAAAGCTAGATTAGTTGCAAAAGGTTTTAATCAACTTGAAGGTATTGATTATAATGAAACTTTTGATCATGTTGCTAAAATGAATACAATAAGAATCATCTTATCTCTTGTTGCATCTTATAAATGGGAAATACACCAAATGGATGTTAAAAGTGATTTTTTAAATGGTGATATTAATGAAGACATTTATATGCAACAACCTCCTGGTTTTATTAATGCCGAATCATCAAGTTTTGTATGCAAATTACACAAGTCCTTGTAAGGTCTCAAACAAGCACCTAGGGCTTGGTATGATAAAATTGATACATATTTCTTGAATAATGGTTTTAAGTGTTGTATATCTGATCCAAATCTGTATGTTAAGAAATTTCATGATAATATCCTCATTATTGTGTTATTTGTGGATGATCTTATCATCACTAGTAGCCAACTTGTTTTAATTCAAAGTATGAAAAGTGATCTTCAAAAGAAGTTTGAAATGATCGATCTCGGTATATTGCACTATTTCTTGGGTCTTCAAATATGGCATATGGAAGATGGTATTCTTCTCTCTAAGCCGAAGTATGCTACAAAATTATTGGCTCGTTTCCATATGAGTGATTGTAAACCTGCTCCTACGCCATTTCAGTGCGGTGTAAATTTAACTGTTGAGTGTACCACTCCTCTTGTTGATGTTACTCTTTATCATCAGCTCGTTGGCAGTTTGATATATTTAACTCACAATAGACCAGATCTCTCTTTTTCCGCTAGTATGGTTTCTCATTTCATGCGGAAACCTCATGAAAATCATGGCAGACAACCAATATAATTCTGAGATATTTACAGGGGACATTGTCCTATGGTGTCTTTTATTCGACCAGTGCTACAGTTTCACTTTCTGGATACACAGATTTTGACTGGGCAAGTGACAATTTTGATCGACGGTCAACTGTTGGCTATATATTTCAACTTGGTTTAGGTCCAATTTCTTGGTCCAGCAAGAAGGTGAAGGATCTTTATTTATCTTCGTGTGAAGCAGAGTATAGAGCAGCCAAAGAAGCAACTAAAGAAGCAGTTTAGTTACGGCATGTCCTCATTGAGCTTGGTCCAGTTCCAAAATCGTCCACCATGTTGAAATGTGACAATCAGGGTGCAATTCAGATTGCTTATAATCTGGTATATCATTGTTTAGCTAGATCCATAACTCTAACATGAAGATATATATATTTTTGACAAAAACCTCTTTCTGGTTCCTAAAACTATGTTCCATTTTCCCACAGTTAATTTAATGGCAACTTTTTTGTTTTGAACAGAGTTTTACTTAGTTCATAAAAATACCCGCTAAGACCTCATTATTGGGTATTTTTGGGTGGTTTAAGTTTTAAATTGTGTGTTTTACTATTGTACACATTCTTTGATGATGCATCTGGAGATTTTTGAAAATTTGTTTCTCTTGGAAAAAATTTGATGTAAAGACAATATCTACTTTAATTGAAATGAATAACAAGTAGTGTTTTTTTCATGTGAAAAAAAATCAAAATTACCATTCACATTAAATGCATCAAAGACATATACATCCCTGAGAAATACACACACACATATATCAATTTATGTATTAAACCTTCAAAAGTATTTCCTTACACATCATAGCTAAATAATGTTATTCCAGAGTTCTAGGCTACTTGGGATGTTTAGGATGCAAGCCCTCATCTTCTAGACAAGAAAAATTTGAACATTCTCTCATGCCTTATCTAGAAGCTTCCGGTTCTTCATAAACTGCAGCAGGTGCATGCTTTATTTTTTCTTCTAATTCTTTCACTTTCTTGCTACAATTTACCAAATTGTCTTGCAATCTACTCTCATATTCAATACACTTCTTCAACAATTCCACATTCTTCTTATATTTATCCAAGTGTTCATTTTACTTTTGTTGAAGAAGACTCTTTGTATAATCCAAATCAGATTGAACTTCAACCAAATTTTTCTTCAGTTGTTTTGTCTCTGTCTCCAACCGTTGTGCCCTCAACTATGTATCATCTGGAGTATATACAACTGCTACTTCCTGAATAATGTTCTTCTGCTATAGAGTGGCAATTTGGGATTTCAGTTCTTGTATCCCATTCTTACATCCCAAATGTTGTGCCTGTTTGTTCTCCAATATTTTCATTTTGAGCTCTCTAATCTCAGCGTCCTTCTCATCTACCTTCTTCTTCAATGTTTCATGTATGGTTGATGACCCGTAAATATCACCTCCAGCATTCTGTTGCACGAAATTGCAAGTAGTCAGCGCTCCCCGGTGTATCATGACAAGGGACTAATCGCCTCTCGTGGATCCTTTAAATCTGGTGGTGGTGAGTTTACCAATCACCTGCGGGTTTTGGTGTAACGGCAGCCGTACTACCAACAATTGGTATCAGAGCTAGAGGTCAAGAGTTCGATACACACTCGGCTCGCGCTGAGGGGGATATTGTTGCACGAAATTGCAAGTAGTCAGCGCTCCCCGGTGTATCGTGACAAGGGAATAATCGCCTCTCGTGGATCCTTGTAATCTGGCGGTGGTGAGTTTACCAATCACCTGCGGGTCTTGGTGTAACGGCAGCCGTACTACCAACACATTCATCATTGCAAAAGCTTCCATCAAGGACTTATCTCTCATTTTAGAGAAGGCACGATACTTTTTCAACTGCTCTTTAACTTCTTGACCAACTTCTATTGATTTAACAGCTTCCTCCAGTGCCTTCTCTAGGGTTTGTATAGAACATTCATAGTTAAATAAAGCCTGTTGGTGTGCAATGGGATCATAAGTTCCAACAAAAATCATATCCATACTCTGTCCCTTACAAATTTTAGATTCTTCTTCCTTCTTAGAAATGATTTTTTTCATTTTTCCTCTTTTCTTTTATATTTCTCTATCTCAGCTACATGTTTATTGACCTTTTCACTCCATTTGTTTTCAAACTCTTTCTTCAAAATTTCAATTAATTTTTCTTTCTACTTGAGTTCATTCTTCACTCATGTCCTTAGAGGCCGAATGTTCAAAACCTCCAGTTTTTTTTATTCATCTCATTTTCCATTCCCATTATGGTTTCTGCATCTTTCTTCAATTCAGTCTCATATGCTTTTTTTGGATTGTGCATTTTCCTTTTTTAAATCAATTACAATTCTATCAAATTATGTACGCATATCATCAATTTCTCGGACATTTCCATCTATTATGATTCTTGAACGGTGCTCAGTATCCACAAGTGATTTTTGTAACCCTGCAACTTCATGTAAGCAAGGAAAATTTTAAGGATCCATACATATTTCAAAGTGTATAAACCTTGTCAAATCTTGCCAATTCTTAAAATTCCAACAATAAAATATTTAGCGATACAATTCTAAAAATATTTTAATTTACAAGAATTTTATGATGTAGCTTATACAAAAATATGGCAATTTTTAGAGTAAACATTTGTTAACCCATCAAAATTGGGCAAAAGGAGGCTTCAAAAAATGGAATTTGGCAACTTTGCTTCTAGAAAAAAGCATTAAAAATAGCATTGAAAAATAGCTCGTACCTTTAAGAGGTCCAGAATTTGCAAATCCTTAATCATACAGAGTTCCTCCTCCATGGCATATTTTTCTTTGAAATGCAACATTTCATAAAAATTAATCGACCATCGACAAAATATTTTGGAGAGGAATTTTTCTCAACTACCAACAGTGGAGGTGTAACTATACCAAGTTGAATTCTGGTGTAGCAGAAATATCATCATCACTATGTTCATGTTCATAATCCTCAAAATCATGTGACTCATTTCCATTCATTTCAATGCCTTTATGTAATCCTTCCAGAATTGAGACAACATCAATTTCTTCATAGTTGTCTAAAGTAGGGTCACTTCCTATACCTTCCATATAGTTCTCGAAAGGCTCTTCAGCTACTTGTACATTGTACTTTGGATATTGTTGATGAACTTCCTAGTTATTTTTCTCCAATTTAGACCTCCTAATGTATGTATTTTTAAAGCTACTTGCTTCTACAACATTGTGTCGATATAAGTCAATAATTTTTTTTAATGTACCGGGGTAACTAAACTATACTCTCTTCATTTTTCCCTCTTGTAGTGCAAAATGCAATTTTTTTGCCAATAGATGAGGGACATCTATGGCCATGTCTTCAACCCAGTGAATCACCAACTTCATACAATCACCAGAAATATCTTGCTTGTGATGATTCATAATATTCATAAGGACAATTTGAATCAAGGTTTTATACAATCCCATGGGAACATCTTGCATCCTTAAACCATTCCTGGGAACATAAACATTTTTTCCACATATTTTGTTTGCCATCTCACCCTTTTCTACTTTGGGGGTTTTCTTGGAGGTCAACATTACTCCCTCCTTGCGTGGAATTTTTTTTGCTATGGACACCAAATCAAGTTCCAGATAAACCCTCCTCCCAAAAATAATCAATTCCTTCGACTCATCGTCATAATTAGAGATGGCATCGTCTATCTCTTCATTTCTTAAATTAAATTAACTAAAAATAAAACGATGCACTCCTGCTTTTAGCAGAACATTTAGCATACATGCTTTCCAGTTGGTTCTATTAGTTCATGCATCAGCGCTCTCTTGGAATTTTTTGACAGTGAACCTCTCAATCAAGGAACCCCTACTTCAGCTGATGGCATGGAATCTGAGGCCGTTGTTACTATTGTTTCCATTTGGCAAGACGCCTCTTTTTCAAATACGGCTAGCAATGAATTGGTGATTAGGAACGATGAATATGCATGCAAAGGATGATGGCACACTCAGAATGAAGGCAGGGGATGCACACACAAGATGCACATTGAGGACGCACACACAGGATGCACGTTGAACCATCAGAACTATAATAAAAATAACAAATGTGTCTGAAATCAACTATACACAACTTAAATTATCAATTTGGATATTGTTAACTTTCTAGCATGTTAAGTATACTTATTGAAAATAATAGAGTAATAGAGTAAACAATAGAGAAAAAAAATTGCCATTCTAATTGTTTGGAAAAATAGTGTAAATAGAGTAAATAGAATAATTAGAGTAAATTTAGCATTCTAACTATTATGGAAAATAATAGAATACAAAATTTGAGTACGGAGTATCATACTATATGTATCTAACATATTTTTTAATCATAATTTGTCAGTATCTTGGACAAATTCAAAATTAATGACCAAAATTCTAATTTATTATGAAAAAAAATCTAAGTTGTTGTGTCAAAGAACATAGTGTAAATATTCAAAACTTGGCCTAGAAAAATGCACGCCACAATCTGTAATATTGTCATAAATTAATCTTAAGACCATGGCGTTGGAGATAGACATATTGTTGACAAGAACCTCTTTCAGATTCGTAAAATGTTGTTCCATTTTCCCACAATTAATTTCACAAAATGGTGATTGTTTTGATTTGAACCCAGTTTTCACTAGTTCAGATAAATGCCCACCCAACCCTCATTATTGGGTGTTTTTCATTGATTTCAATTGGAGATAGACTGTTTTGATATTTTCCACATTATTATATGCTCATTATGTGCTATGTTCGCAGGGGCATATCACTTGACACAACTGTCCTCATCACTGATTCATACTTGGACTTTGAGTATCAAGTTCTTCTTCATGCTTCTAAATTGTCTATGAGTCCAATTCCTTATCAGTGTTCTGGTTGTCATGAATTCATCCAATTTTAGGGCTGTTAGGAATTCATTCAGGGCTTGCAAAAATCTCTTCTACATTATATCCAATCTTTGATATCATAAGGGCTTCAAAGAGGTCTCCAAGAGTCCTGGAATGTCATCATGGTTAATGTATTTTTGGTATTTTGTTAATGGTTCTCAAACGGAACCCTTTTTGACATCAATGACAACTCACCTCTAACAATATAATGGCTAGATATATCCCGAATAATATCCTTGTGTTGATTTTAGATATCCTAACCTCATATGCTCACATTTGACCTATGAAAAGTGCAATTTTAACCCTTCTTACTGTTATGGACACTTGGTGTAAAATGAAATCCATAAGCACAAAAATGCATTCTAAGAATGCATAATCATATTTAAATGAATGCCTTATGCTACATCTATGTTTTTAGAAAGTGCATGCCCTCAAAGGATATGTTTCTGATGATTAGGAAGATTGTAATAAGTAGGTATTATGACTCTAGTATGAAGACAAAACATATGTATCTTCTCAAGGTCCCATAGGCTAACAAATGTATATTTTATTTCAGACTTTGAAATGTCAAATTCAAAATTGTTGACTAAAATTCTAAGTTGTTATGTCAAAACAAGGAGTGTAAATATTCAAAATTTGGCCTAGAAAAATGCACGCCACAGTCCATACAATTGTCATCAATTGATCTTGAGACCATGGGGTTGGAGATAGATATATTGTTGGAAATAGCCTCTTTCAGATTCCTAAAATTCTGTTCCATTTTCCCACAATTAATTTCACAAAATGGTGATTGTTTTGATTTGAATCCAGTTTTCACCAGTTCAGGAAAATGCCCGCCCAACCATAATTATTGGGTATTTTTCAGTGATTTCAGTTGGAGATGGTCTATTTTGATCTTTACCACATTATTATATGCTCATTATGTGCTTTGTTCGTAGGGGCATATTACTTGATACAACTGTCCTCATGATTGATTCATACTTGGACTTTGAGTATCATCTTCTTCTTCATGCTTCTAAATTGTCTATGAGTCCAATGCCTTGTCAGTGTTCTGGTTGTCATGCATTCATCCAATTTTAGGGTTGTTAGGACTTCATTCAGGGATTGCAAAAATATCTTCTACATTAGATCTAATCTTTGATATCATAAGGGATTCAAAGAGGTCTCCAAGTGTCCCGGAATGTCATCATGGTTAATGTATTTTTGGGATTTCATTAATGGTTTTCAAACGACACCCTTTTTTGAATGGAACCCTTCTTGACATAAATGACAACTCGCCTCTAACAATATAATGGCTAGATATATTCAAAATAACATCCGTGTGTTGGTTTTAGATAACATAACCTCATATGCTCACAGTCGACCTATGAAAAGTGCAATTTTAACCCTTCTGACTATTATGGAAACTTGGCGTAAAATGAAAGCCATAAGCATAAAAATGCATTCTAAGAATGCATAATCATATTTAAATGAACGCCTTATGCTACATATATGTTTTTAGAAAGTGTGTTCCCTCAAAGGATATGTTTCTGATGATTAGGAAGATTGTAATAAGTAGGTATTATGACTCTAGTATGAAGACATAACATATGTATCTTCTCAAGGTCCCATAGGCTAACAAATGTATAATTTTATTTCAGACTTTGAAATGTCAAATTCAAAATTGTTGACTAAAATTCTAAGTTGTTATGTCAAAACACGAGTGTAAATATTCAAAACTTGGCCTAAAAAAATGCACACCACAGTTCGTACAATTGTCATCAATTGATCTTAAGACCATGGAGTTGGAGATAGATATATTGTTGAAAAGAACCTCTTTCAGATTCCTAAAATTATGTTCCATTTCCCCACAATTAATTTCACAAAATGGTGATTGTTTTGATTTGAACTCAGTTTTCATCAGTTCAAAAAAATGCCAGCCCGGCCCTCATTATTGGTTCTTTTTTAATGATTTCAGTTAGAGATGGTTTGTTTTGATATTTTCCACATTATTAAATGTTGATTATGTGATATGTTAGCAGGGGAAGATTACTTGACACAACTGTCCCCATGACTGATTCATACTTGGACTTTGAGTATCATCTCGTTCTTCATGCTTATAAATTGTCTATGAGTCTAATGCCTTATTAGTGTTCTGTTTGTCATGCATTCATCCAATTTTAGGGTTGTTTGAACCCATTTTTAAGTAGTTCAGAAAAATGCTTGCCCAACCCTCATTATTGTGTCTTTTTTAGTGATTTGAGTTGGAGATGGTGTGTTTTGATATTTTCCACATTATTATACATTTTTTTTTCAATTTGGGTTCACAAAGTTCCTACTGTGCAAAAAGACCTCATGGTTGTCTTGTATTTATGACATGTTTACATAGGGTTTCACCCTTGCTTTTAGGGTCGACCTCGTCATGTTGTTTGTTTAACCAATCAAGGACCAAAACCTTTATTGGATCGGCGTAAGAGTTCTTTTAAAGAACTTAAAATTTATTTCATACAACTGTTCATAGTCTTAAAATAGGTTTTTCTTGAGGTGTTGGGGCTTCAAGTTTCAGACCTTCTTAATCCTTTTTATTGTTCATGAACAATGAATTATTCTTTATTGTTGTTTCTTTTTTGCATCAGTTGATTATGTGCTATGTTCATTGGGGCAGATTACTTGACACAAGTGTCCTCGTGATTGATTCATACTTTTCATCTATTCTTCGTGCTTCTAAATTGTCTATGAGTCCAGTGCCTTATCAAAGTTCCACTTGTCACTCATTCATCCAATTTTAGGTCTATTAGTACTTCATTTAGGGCTTGCAAAAATAGAGTATACTTTGAAGTGATCATGTGTGAGTTCATGCGTTTAGATTTTCACCTTAATGTTTATTCAAGAATGTACTTTATTTATGCTCTGAAATGAAAAGTATGTTTTTTTCCCTGGTAAAAGAAAACGTATAGCACCATACATATTACAAGACAAAATTGTCAGACATAATTCACCATATATTTTGTTGATTGTGGAAGACTGTAAAAAGTAGCTATTAGGATAGTTTTCAATAACCCATAAGCTAACAAATGTATATTTTTATTTAAAACTTTGAAATACCAAAGATAAAGATTTTTTCCTTGGAAAAGAGAAACCATTGATAAAACATCAATGTCATGACACAAATGACTGTATGTAACAAATAAAATATTCATATGTATTACATAAAATATTTCACCATAGATATTACACTACATATCTGTCATACAAAGCTCACCATATATTTATGACAGGTATAATGCTTACATCTCCAAATGGGGTGCACCAATCCTCTTCCCCAATTCATAACAACAATTGACAGGATCCCATTGGTGTGAATACCATGAAAAGTGCACCTGCACACGAGGCAATAGGCTATTATGCAAATACCGAAATATAAATGTTGGTCCCACTCTCCATTTACCAAGAGGTTGACTATCATTGCTTGAGCCTGAAGATAGATGATATCTGTCAGGAAAGGTTGGCCATGTATAGAAAACAGTCTCCTTAAGATTCTGCAAGTATTCAGAATGCTTCTTCCACAACTTCTGGAGGCAACGGCTTTCGTTCTTTATGCGGCAATGGATTAAGGCATACTGGACATGATTAAATTTATAAAAATTTATGATCTGCAGTCATGACAAGCTTCCCAAATGGGATACACAAGTTAAACAGGGGATCTTTGGATTGGAAATCAACACTGAAAAAAGCAATCTACCTCTATATCCATAATATAAAAGCTACACTAACCTTTATTAAGAATCTTTGATTTCTTTTCTCTTTGAAAACAAGGTTATGGCGTTGCATACACAACAAAATTAAATCCTCTGAGTCATGTATGATATGAAATCTAGAATCACGTCCGGTATGATCTGAAATTGTAAAACAAAAATTAGAAAAGAAATGATGCAAGCCTTATAAAAATATATAATGAAACAAAAACGCATTTTCAGCAATTACAATCCTTCAAAAATTCATGAAACTTGGGTAACAGTCCTCGGAATCTCAAACACAAATACAACCAGATCATGACAAGATTCCTAAACGAGCTACAAAGGTTACACAGGTGATTTCTGAATTGGAAATCAACATTGAAAAATAAAATCTAGCTATATAGCCATAATATAAATGTTACAGTAACATTTATTAAGAATCTTTGATTTATTTTCTTTTTGAGACCAGGGTTATGGCGTAGCATACAAAATGAAATTAAATCTTCAGAGTCCTATATGAGCTGAAATCTGGAATCGCATTTGATATGATATGAAATCGTACAACAGAAATTATAAAAGAAATGATACAAGCCTTATAAAAATATATAAATGAAACAAAAAGGCATTTTCAACAATTACAATTATTAAACTTCATGAAACCTGGGTAACGGTCCTGAAAATCTCAAACAAAAATACAACCAGATCATGAAAAGATGCCCAAACGGGCTACAAAGGTTACACAAGCGATCTCTGAATTGGAAATCAATAGTCAGAAAATCAATCTAGCTCTATAGCCATAATCATAAATGCTACACTAACATTTAGTAAGAATCTTTGATTTTTTTCTCCTTGCAACCAGGGTTGTGGCGTTCATACACAACAAAGTTAAATCTTCTTACCGAAATCTAGAATCGCATCCAATGTGATCTGAAATTGTACAACATAAATTACAAAAGAAATAATACAAGCCTTATAAAAATATATAGATGAAACCAAAAGGGATTTTCAGCAATATGTTCACTAAACTTCATGAAACTTGGGTAAAGGTCCTCAAGATATAAAGCAGAAATACAACTAAATCTAAAAAGAAAATATTATACCCTCTAGCAAAAAAAATTAAAACTTATCTTACCACTCGATTGCCATCATCCATTATCTTTGTTCAGAAAATTTCCATGCAATCTGAAATGATTTGATCTAGTATCGTGGTTGATAGTATTTAATCGGGGACTATGGGATCTAGCCTAGGTTTCATAAGGTAAGTTCTATTGCTATTTTTTCTCAAGAGGGACCTGGTATGTTAACAGGGTATCTTACAACGTTTCTGAGTGAGGTCAAGCATGGTAGACGGCCTAGTTTGATCAAAGGTTTTGGGTAAAATCGAAATGGGCCAAAAACTGGCGGAAATTTTTCTAATTGTTGATGGCGTGCATGAAAAATTCAAAATTGTTAGCTAACCACAAAAGGAGGCTTCTTCAACTAACCGCACATTGTTATATGTGCAAAATCGTTAACCACACCAGTTTACCTCACATTGTTTCACGTGCAATTGGAAAATATTCCCGGTGGAGTTCTGAGTTTGACCAGCTAAGTGATTAACAACGATAATTACATTTTAATTAACTTCTAATCCATTTCTTATTTAGGATGCATTTAAGGGATGGTTTCTTTTTATGTAGATAAAGCATCTTCACTAGAATTCCTATTAATTTTTCATGTCTCAACTATCGTATTTCTTTTAAACTAGTGATTATATAACACAGTCTTCCCTTTTTCATGAGGGATGGTCATAAGTTTCATAAATTGTGATATGAGAGGGATACTCATAAGTTTCATAAATTGTGAGATGAGAGGGCTACCTTTTCAATATGGATATGCAAAATACATGTTGTTTCAAGCCACAATCCATACTATCATCTAATAACAAAGAAAAAGATGAACTATCCAACATTTTTTAAACTTGTACCTTTTCAAGGTAATCTAAGATCAATAAATAAATTCAGTGGCAATGCTTGTGTTTGTGTACAAAGAATGCTCCATTCGAGCAAGTATATTACATGTTTGTAAATACATACAAAGATGAAAATTTTATTCATAAGTAGCAATTGCAATATCTTTTTGTCCAAGGAAATATGTTGACTTCATGGTGGTTATCACCATTTCCTTGTTGGCCTCATTTATATTCATTGTGTGCTCTAGAATGAAATTTGATGAATACAAAAAATTGAATGAATTGTCACAACATCATATTGAATTGGATCATACCTGGTGGCAATACAACACCATAGACCTTGAGCTCTATATTTCTTACAAAGTTTGCACTTCATATGAGTTTTGACGTCTACATCGTTGATATTATACACCATTGATACTATACACCCACTTCATATGATTTTGTCATCTACACCGTTGATATTATACACTATTGATACTATACACCTAAGGATGTTTTGTCTTCCATTATTCTTGAAATTTTTGTTCTGAGGTATTAATTTTCTTCTAACAACTACATCCCCTTTCTTATCCTGCATTGTCATGTTCAAACATTTTTACATTATCAACACAGTTTTCTATCTATGCATTTATGAAGTTCAATATTCAAAGTGTATTCGAGGTATCTTCAACATTAAAGGGTTTTGGCATTGTAAAATCCATAAATTTATTCAAAGTTGATCGATTTATATTTTTTAAACTATTTTTAGTTGCATTCTTTATGATGATTAATTCTTCTAATTTATATCATAATTTTGAAATTTCAAAAAAAAACAAAAATATGTAAATTGTGCAAGCTATACACCACTGAGGTTGAGAAAGTCAATCAAGAAGACTTGAAAATAAAGAATGATATATAAAAAAACAATAGAGATTGTACAACCTTTGAATTACTTTCCTTCGGGGGTTGTGGTAACTATGGATACTTCGTTAGGAGGAATGAAAAGAGCACATAAATCCGAGAGCTCTGATTCAAATACGGGGCAAGTTCCGTTGGTGAATATTGAGTCTTTGGCAATTGAATTACATATGGTAGTTGTAGATCAGTCATCGATGAGATGGAGCAAGGTAATAAAAAAAGAAATGAAAAAAGAAATGGAAGAAAGATAAGATTAATGATTTCTTCAAATTTTGACTTATTGTAAAACATTCTTCTTTGTTCTTTTATGGAGTCATTCGATTGATTACTTTTGAATGCTTTAAGAGCATGTCTATGTAATGTAATGCATGCATATAAAGAATGTGATTTCCATTATTTTTTTATAAATACAAACTACAATTTTTCTTGGAAAAAATAAAGTTAAAAAAACTCGGTATTCCTATCCAATATCTGATTATGAACCATACCAATTTCTTAATAATGAGATGATCATATACCTTAATTGCTTAGTCTAACATATTGGTATGTGGATTGAATTTTGGGTTATGCAAATACAATTTGTATTTCAGGTGTAACTTGTACATGTAGCATTGATGGATTGTCGTGGAAATATAAATGTGAAAGGTACATAATGCGACTAGTCCAACAATTAGGCGCAGGTTCACAAAAATTATAAAAATGTAATACTAAATGCATTCACTTTAAATTTATAATCTTGTTTTAAATGTTTTTTTTTAATTTTAATATATATATATATATATATATATATATATATATATATATATATATATATATATATATATTCTCGGTATTTTTTATTCAAGTGAGAATTAAAAATATATTATTTAGGTGCTTTCAAACACTATGCAAAAAAACTTATTAATATGCCAAGTGTAGTTATCAACATATTAGACTATAATTCTCGTCATTTTCTATCTAATATGGAAATCATTAAAAGACTTATGCGATCAAAGATTTGGTAGGAATATTTTTCTAGATGCATCAAGGATTTTTTTTAATCATGTTTCCCCAAAATGTCGATAAAAAACATATACAACACATATGGAAGAGCACTCCACAAATATTTGTGTTATCTCTCTCTCTCTCTCACACACACACACACAAGATTGGCAAAATCTATCATAATTCAGTTGTCAAATTGATAGTGAGGACAATCATCAATGGCTATTATCCGCAAATGCAAGTTGACTCATCATTGTTATTCAAGGAAACAGAAGATTGGCAAAATCGATCATAATTCAGTTGTCAAATTGATAGTGAGGACAATCATCAATGGCTATTATCCGCAAATGCAAGTTGACTCATCATTGTTATTCAAGGAAACAGAAGATTGGCAAAATCGATCATAATTCAGTTGTCAAATTGATAGTGAGGACAATCATCAGTGGCTATTATCCGCAAATGCAAGTTGACTCATTATTGTTATTCAAGGAAAATCACACCACTTGAAATAACCCATTGGTGGCATGTAAAAGGGCAAACTTCAACTCCTAGATACCTCTGGTTTTTAGGTCGTTAACATGTTTCCTTACATCTAAGGAAGATGAACTCTAGAAGTAGTTTTAGGTCTTACTCTAAGACCAAAAAAACATTTACAATCCCTTATAGTATCCCGAGATACCCAGTATCCCCTCTTCTCCAGAATTTAACTCCACACATAAAACCAAAATACTATACCTAATTACAATTTTACCTCATACCAATTAAGAAAAATAAACAATTAAAAATTTAATAATATTTAATTACATAAATGTTAATAATTTTTTATCCATTATCACCCATCCTAATATAATCATTTCAAAAATTGAACAATAAATTCTACCATCCTAATATAATCATAACACCAAAAAAAAAAATTGAACATTAAATTCTACCATCATTTCTAATCATAAGGCAAAGCGCAATGACCATTTACTAATGCAAACAAATAGTTGACTTTTAAATTTTAACATCATTTCTAACTATAAAACTACGCCAGTTAACATTTCCAATTAGAATAAGAACTGAATCACATGCTTTCGATTCTCTTTCAAACCATTAATAATTACATACTTTTTATCATATCGTTTTCAATGCAAGTTGCTACTTACCATTTAAGGAAAGAAATCAATTTATTTAAATTGATCCATATCATCGTATGACGTCACCAGTGTTGGAATTTAGTTTTTATTTTATCCGTAGGATTTTATTTTACGTTTTGGGTTTTTATATTGTTCGTTTGGGAAATGTTTTGTTTAAAATTTTATCTTTCAACACTGAAGTCTTTTCAAAAAAATTATCCTTCAATAATTTAATTTTGTTGATTTTTTTAGAAATATTTTTTTCTTGACTTTTTTATATTAAAATTAAAATAATCATTATTAATATGTATCATTATCCATTAACTTGATTCACATTCATTTTATTTACCATTTATGTACTAAATTAATACTATACAAAAAGATAACTTAAAAAGAATAAATATGAATGCACTTCATAATACGTAAATATAAATAAATAAAAGAAAAATGGTTTTATAATTTCGCACAATTATGTATATCAAAACAAAACAAATATCACATAATTATTTTTGTTTGCAAAATTGTTATCATAAAATGGAGGTAAGAGTTGCATTATATTTGAATTGAATCAATATACCCCTCTGGAAAGCTATATATCTATACGCTAGTCATTATTGTTATAAAAGATGCTTGATTCTTTGTAAATATATGGCACATGTAATCATAATCCATATTTTTAAATAGATGCAAGCCTCTGTGAATCGAATCGTTATAAATAATGAATGCAAGACTCTACAAAATATAGCTCTATATGCCTTTGAATCGTTATAAATAATGAATGCAAGACTCTACAAAAGATAGCTCTATATGTCTTTTTTATGTATCGTTTATTCTACAAACTGCATAGGCAATTTTCATTCCAAATGTTGCACACAAATTTCATGTCTCTCAACCCCTTATTTAGTACTTGCCTTCATTTAAATTCTGCATCCCTCACTAAAATTGAACCATGAGAGAAATATAAGAGATGTTCATTTCAATTTGAATGAAAGTTGGAGAATTAACCAATACTCTTCGAGTCCAAATCTATGTAGATTTTTGAAATTATGGGACAAATGACTAAATACACATGCAAAAAAATAGTGCAAGAATTACCTCTATAATGCAGATACGTCTCAACCTTTGTCTCCAACGCCCTCCAACTCCCAAAATTGTTGCAGCATGCTAATATAATCAATGAACATTGAGCACTGAAATTTGTAGACTGTAGACGTCCATTGAACTAATAAAAAAATATAAAAAAATGAGTTTTCATGTTTTTAGGAAAAATCAATGCAACTTACAAATGGAAAGGCATGGAAATAATTATAATTTAATAAATGTTCCTATTTTTTCAATAAATGTATTCTTTGGAAGTTGGAATTTAGAAAATATAGATTAACAAACCAATGCAACTTGCACATAGAAATAATTTTAATTTAATAGATGTTTCTATTTATTTAATGAATGTATGCTCTCTAAGTTGGACTTTAGAAAGTATAATTTATAAACATAAATACATTAATACTACTATTAAATTAGCAATATAATAACATTTAGGAATTTTGTTGTACTTCAAAAATAGTAGTAATATAATGACGGTTTAGAAATTTTATTGCCCTTCAAAAATAAGAAAATAGTAGTAATATAATGACGGTTTAGAAATTTTATTGCCCTTCAAAAATAAGTTTTAGAAATTTTATGATCCTTCACATAAGACCGATTAGCTAAAATTTTAAACAATATTGACAATCAAAATGCCCCATAGCAGTCGTCAAATTCCATCACTGCTCACGTCACCACACATTCCCAACAAAACAACAAACGCCAACGTCACTATTGTATTATTATCTGCACTGAAATTGTTCAAATTGTTCAGGAACTGTCAGGGTTGCACCCTTCCAATGCACCTCAAATCCCAAAGATAAAACTCAACGTCACTATTGTATTATTATCTGCACTGAAATTGTTCAAATTGTTCAGAAACTGTCAGGGTTGCACCTTTCCAATGGACCTCAAATCCCAAAGATAAAACTCCTTCCTGGCTATCACCTGCACAGCATAGCTTCATGACATCCCAAACAGCCTGGCTGCAAATTCATTCGTTTACAGGCTGAGAATAACGAGATACAGGTCCTCATTCAAACCATGAGTAATGTGGGAGGTGAGAAGGAGGGCCTCTGGATCCATATGCCCCAGGACTTGCTGGGTCAGATTATATCAAAGACCTCCATTGATAATGTGATAAGGAGTAGTTCAGTCTGCAAGGAATGGAAATCATACATGAGATCGGGAGCTTTTATTAAGCTATGGAGATCAGCACGGCCTTATCAGGGACCGCCCTGGCTATTTGCAGTCTCTAAATACAATTGCAGGGACTGCTGCTTTGCTTATAACCCAATTGTGAACAGATGGTATTCCATTCCTCTTAGTTTTCTTCCCCAGTGCATGCGTTTTCCTGTGGCAGCAATCGGTGGTCTGCTCCTTATCAAGGGGAGTTCAACTGGATCACACCATCTTGCAGTATGTAATCCAATAGCAAAGCAATGGAGAATCTTGCCTTCGTTGCACCGTCCTCGTTTGAATCCATGCATATCTGGTATTGAGAGACGATTGAGCTCTGATGACAAAAATGGCTGTGATGGTAGCTTTCAGGTCATTGTAGCAGGTGGGTCTTTGGAAAATGGTAACAGGTATGAACCCACAATAGAAATGTATGATTCGTGTACTGATTCATGGCATGTGATTGGAGAAGTCCCCTGTGAATATGCCGTGAGGTTGGCTGTGTGGACACCCAATGACACAGTCTACTGTAATGGAATTATCTATTTTCTCACATCTGCTAGGCCTTATTGTATCATTGCATTTGATTTAGTGAAGGGTTTTTGGAGTGAGGTTATGGTACCAAGGCCTCAGCAGCTCATGTGCTGCTTCCTTGTAAAGAGAAGAGGCAGACTTACCCTTGTGGGAGGATTGGGTTCTCCCAAGAACTGTAAATGCTTGAATGTCTGGGAACTGCAGGGGCATGCATGGCCGGAGATTGAAACAATGCCTAGTGAAGTCTTCAATAGATTTTTTGGAGAGAAAGGTGATTTTGATTACAAGTGTGCTGGCAGTGGGGATTGCTTGTATTTTTTCAGGGATTATCATGCAGAGATACTGGTATGTGAACTCTTTGAGAATCAAAGGGCGAATTGGAGATGGATATCTGGCTGCTCTTCTGTTGGATCACAGTTTCCAAGAATCTCGTTTCAGGGCATGTTAGTTCAGCCAACTTTAGATGTTTTCCAATAAGAACTGGAAACCTGGGGATGTTCTCATAGCATGACAATCCACAAGATACGCAACTTCAGTTACAGGTCAGCTCAAGGATGCCTTTTTGAAAAGGATTCTGATAAATAGATAGCATTTTTTGCTATCATGGCAATTCTTAAGCTGTTAGTGTAGACCTCCCAAGTCGCACTGAAAACGCCGGTGTAATAAGCATGGAGTTATTTTTTAGCCCTGGCCTTTGCCGATTTAAAACAAACAAAAAAACTGCAATAAATTTCAAGTGGAGGTGTCATGATGCATGCAGCTAATGCATCCTAGCAGACCTTGATATTTGAGACTTGTTTCTACATTATCTGATCTATCATCTATCTGATCATGTAAGTCAATCTGTTCTTATTGTTCAATAGTTTGCCAACATTAAACCATGAAACTAAAAGCTCTGCCCTACTTCGAAGTTGGTTTGGAAGGACAGGGCACAACAGTGTTCCTGGCCTGGAACTCAGTTTTCTTTTGTATCCAATGTACTTTTTTATTTAATTCTCAGAAGACTTTCAGAGAACATAGGTAGATAATGGGTTTTGGGATTCTCTACTATGGCATTTTTGAAATACTATTTTGTTTGAATGGTTGAAGTATAAATTATAATTGTTTTACCACCAATATGCATGCGTTTGCTTCTGCTGTGATCGAATGATTGTGGTAGTCCAGAAATGTTTTTGTTTAACAAGAACTGATAGCATTTGTATTGATATATGAAAGCTGCGGCAGAACGGGTCAACAAATAGACATGAGATGTCTAGAAGATTTCAAAATAGAGGTCAAAATTTCCGGTTTTATCATAAGAGGGCTTACAGACGGGACATTGCAGCTACTTTCTGCTTGCATTCTATATTCTCTAGAACTATAAATTCTAATGAACTGTCCACATAAAAATATGATCCGATAAAACATCAAGAAAACCTGAGCTAATTAGGTGAATTCATGCCCACCTTGGGCATCCTTCATATCTTCTTTGTCATTTTCCTGCAATACAAGTACTCGCTGGGTTGCTGCTTCCCCCTCATGCTCTCCAGGAGCCTGCTGCATTGTGATATCTTCCATGTGAGCATCCTTCAGTGAGCCTGTAGAATCTGAAGGCCAGTCTACCAAAGATTGACAACTGTGAGCAAATCCCAGTATTATGTTGTAGTGCATGTCAAGATCTGAAGCCGATTTCACCATTCTCTAGTTTTGCAATTCCACCTTCATTTCCAATTCCACATTCCTAGCCAATTTTGCCTTGATTTGATTGCCTATGCTCTTTTTCAAGTGTGAAATTGCATCCTGGTGAGCATCCATTTGCTCAACAAGAGACCTTAGAACTTTGTACAGGTCCAAGACTTCACAGTGTGCACACTTTACAAGATGACTGTGCTTAGTCATGGCAATGCCGGAATGAGGAGAACCAAAATGGAGATAGGGATAATCCTAAATGCAGAGAAGTAACCCAAATTCAAGCAAAACCAACCCAAGTCGCAACTCAGGTTCAAATGAAGTTTACCCAACAGGCAATAGCCGAATTCACAGTGCTAAGCTAGAGAGAACCACTCCATGAGGCAATGAGCCAATCCAAATCTAAACAACAAGCCAAGACAACTGATGGTGCAACAGTCCACTTCACATCCCAAGTGCAGATGAGACCATCCCAGCCAGTAGTGCAACAATCCAAAACCAAATGAAGGTCCAACCCAATTGGCTAGGCAACAAGATTCTACCACCCTGGAAGCCTGAAATATCCCACCTATACCGCAATTCCCCATGTGTTCAGAGTTAAAGCTCCCACCACAGTAGTGATTGATGAAGTTGTGTGGAGGATATGGGGGAAAGGGGAAGTTTAAAGGCACCCTCCTCGATCTGCTCCAAGTGCCATTTTTCCATCAAATGCCATTGTGTGCTGCGCTTAATGTTGTAATTCATGGAAAAAAATAAATAACATGTTCACCCCCATTTTTAACCAAAGTCCCTTTGTCTAAATTAACCGCCGAATTTTCCATGGCATTTGCATGAGAATTACGGGATCAAAGAACAAGCCCTTTGATTCTAGCAATAGATTTAAAGACAGGAGATAAGATAAGATACGATAATTTTATTAATGCCCAACAAATGACCACAAAAGTAGGTCATGGGACTATGTGGTACCATGATGTCAATACAAAGTGGGAGCACTAAGGCGGCTCCTATAAAAACCAAAAACCAAAAAGATTTAACTCCACAGATGGGGAGCCGATCCTGAAGAGAGATGTACAGAGAGAGCTAATATTGAAGAAAAATGTACATGGGGAGTGGATTTGGAAACTGTGATATAAAAATGGTGAGTATGTCATCGTGCAACACTGGAAGCCTCTCTCCTAACATCTGAATCCAAAGGGAAGAATCTCAAAATAGTACTTTGACTGGAGGAAGAACTGGAAGAGGAGCTATCATGGGTAGTGTGCCGCCGCATGGAGTGGAGAACCTGTTGCTGTGATCTAGATGAAGTCGTCCAGCTGATAGGATGGGGTCGAGATTGGCCACGGCACTGGTGTCAATTTGAAGTGGAGGTGGTCTTGCATGTCCTAACTGATCTGCGGTCAGAAGCAGTGCCATCCTCAGTTGGCCTCTTAGTGCCCCTAGAGGAAGGGAGCACCGGAAAGAAGGAAGTGATCCGCTGAGTGGAGGCCGATCTCAACTTCCAATGTCATTGGAGGATGAGGGAGCAAATCTGGAGGGCCTCATGCAAGTATAAGGCCAGACATCTTTGATCTGGATATCTGAAGAAGCAAGTCAGAGTCTAAAGCTCTTTGAGAAGAAGGTCCCTAAGATACACTGGAACCGCCCATGAATATCGTAGTAGTTTGGGCATCGAAAGATGAAGTGCTCCTCGGTCTCAACCTATCGAAGATGACATACTTGGAA
The DNA here is from genome assembly GCA_027924585.1 of Larix kaempferi. NCBI lineage: Eukaryota > Viridiplantae > Streptophyta > Pinopsida > Pinales > Pinaceae > Larix > Larix kaempferi. The sequence goes on from BSBM01000361.1 coordinate 22,075,060, forward strand.
GATCTTGTCTGATTAATCAATCTAGTGATTTGTCTCCACTCTGAGACAATGAGAACCCTCTGAACTTGACCTAAAGAAACACAAAGAGCATGTATCCAATGGCAGAGTGTGTAATGGGGCCGAACAATGACACCATCACTCAAATGCATGCAATGTGCAACATAAAAGGCCATTTTCCTTTCTCACCTATCCAATGACAAGTAATGAATCACCAAAGATTGAGACATTCTTAATTTCCAAAGCTTGCAGAATGAACATTTGTTGATATAGTGTGAGGACTTCTACTTGATTATTTGTTTCCAATCCTAATCCCCAAGCATAGGTTAATTCTTGTTTTCCTTCAGGGTTACAAATAACACCAATCCCCGCACCTGCTACCCCTACCATTGTCCAAAATTGTTGAAGCAATTTCTAGTTTTATTTAGCAATTTAATATGGTCTCTATCACTTGGAATTATGAGACTATATATATATGGAGGAAATCAATGGATTCAAAGAAGGAAACAAATCCTTTGGTTCTAGCAATAGATTTGGAGACAGGAGATAAGATAAGATAAGATAATTTCATTAATGTCCAACAAATAGCCACAAAAGTAGGTCAATGGGATTATGTGGTACCATGATGTCAATACAAAGTGGGAGCGCTAAGGCGGCTCCTATAAAAAGCAAAAACCAAAAAGAGATAACTCCAAAGCTGGGGAGACGATCCTAAAGAGAGATGTATAGAGAGAGTTGATATTGAAGAAAAATGTACAGGGGGAGTGGATTTGGAAACCGTGATACAAAAATGGTGAGTATGTCATCGTGCACTGGAAGCCTCTCTCCTATCATCCAAAGCCAAAGGGATGAATCTCAAAATAGTACTCTGACTAGAGGAAGAACTGGAAGAGGAGCTATAATGGGTAGTGTGTCGCTGCATGGAGTGGAGAACTCATTGTTGTGATCTAGATGAAATCATCTAGCTACTGGGATGGGTCCAAGATTGGCTACACTGCTAGCGTCGGTTTTGTTGCCGTCGGATCAACACACCTGGTTAACGCAGCAGAAATCTATGCTATTGCTCGGTGTGCCCTTGGCGGAAAGTCTCGAGTCATGGCTGTCACCTGATCTTGACTCCTCCGTTTAGGCAAAACTCCCAACGAAGCCAAGGGAGGTAGTCCCTAAGGAATGTTTCTAAGGTTGTTAGAGCTTCCAGTGAAATAGTTAAAAGATGTTTTATGTTTTTAGGAGTTTTATTATGGGTTTAGGGTAAAATGTCACAAGATAGTCTCTGCAAAATGAATTGTAATTAAACAAGTGTTTTCACCAGCAAGAAATAAAGATGCACAATACTGATATTAAGCAAATACAAAACCAGTGCCTTATGGAGTCAAATAGTATGCTGAAATGAAAGTAGAAATTGAAATGTTTTGCGAGTGTTGTCTTGGTTGATTTTAATTATTAAAGTATGAAACTTGATTAGGGGGAAAAAGGGGGAAAACTCTCGATATACCGTGAGGTAGAGGGAGGAATGTCCGAAAATTTAGAAATTAGTGGTTCCGTACAAGGACATGTTGGTTGTCCGGAGCCTCTAGAGCGTGTTCAACACTACACCAACCGGGGATGTAGTCTAACGGTGCCCCAAAGGTCTCAATACAGTGGTTCTAGCGTCCCCGGGCAGAATTTCCCCACACAAAGTCTAGTCGAAGTGTCGGATTTTCACTTATCTTAAAGGGATGTTAATTTTATTAAATGGCTTATTAATTTAAGTGTGGAATGTTAAAAAGTGCTTCCAACTGTTTCTGGGTATCCCACAGGTGGGCAGAGCATACACAGTGTAGGCAAAAAAAATTATTCAAGTTGAACAAGTAACCATTGTGCTCTTCGATAGAGAGTGCTCTTGACTTGCTTTTCAGCTAAGTTCAAGAGACTTTAGGTTCTTTTTATTAAACAATTAAGTTATGAAAGTAAAAGACAAAACTTATGGAAAATATGTGAGTGGCCAAACTTATGTGTCACTTTTCTGGTCAGCCTTCACTAATCGACAATGCCTTTAGGTGAAGGTGAGAGCATAATTCTTGGCGACGAAGGATGGTTTTATTTCTAAGTTACTTTTGCAAAAAGGAAGTGATTAAAATATGAAATACAAGTTAAAAGTATACACCCTGCACTTGAGAAGTGAGTGTGTGAAAAAAAATGTGAGTTAGAAAAATTTATCCACGAAAATTGAAAAATGCAAATCCCCTGGATGTGGGTGTTGGGTGTCCCACTGCTCTCGTTTAATAATTACAATTTTTTAAGAAGAAAAGAAGTGCTCCTTGGTCCTTTATGCTTGGATTTAAGGGCTTACAATGCTAGAATTTGAAAATAGAAGTTTATGGGTGTCCACCGAAGGGTTTTTTGCACTTTTAGGGCTCTTGATCACTCCAAAACTTCGATTTTATTTGCAGACCTGCTAAAAACCAGCAAGCTAAATGTCTGCAAAAAATTGATTAGAATGCACAAATTTACATTAAAAAATACAACTTTTTACTTGTAAAAATTTATGAAAAAATTGGACACATACAAACATGAAAGTGAGATCTAGATTTAGCCTTTTGATATGAAATGGATGCAACTTTCTAGATCTGAAATTTGAAACACACTTTTAGAATAATTTCAATCTTTTAAAGTACTTATCCTTGTTCCAAAATAAACATAAAGGGGAAAGAGGTTTGCTTTGGAAAAATTAAGAAGAAGAAGGAGAGAGAACCAAGCTCATTAGCTTGTGCAATATTGGAGATGGAGAAGTGCTCCAAGAAAAGTTGTTAGTGCTTGAATATAAGGCGATCCACTACCCAATCCAAGAGAAGAGTCAAGACAAGATCCACTCTCACAATAGGGCACTAAATCATGTAACACAACCAATAAAACTAACACATACAAGAGATTAAATCTAGTAGATTAAATGATAAGAAAAATGAAGAGCAAAAATACAACCGAATATTATTTGCTACTTCTAGATCTCTACACATCCAAAATAAATAAGCAAATCAAGACAAGAATGCTTACCCTACTATGATCCAAGATCCTTATCAAGCTAGATAGATCTACTTGCAAATGAAAGTAAAAATGGAAGATCACAAAGTTACGTCAACCAAAGACTAGCATGCATGAAGAACAAGAGCCACCAAGGACCTCCAAAGTCTCAACAATATTATTCATCAACAGTATTACAAAAAGAATCAGAGGTTCTATGCAATCCAACCCTTGAGAATGATGGAGCATAAACCTTGCTTAGATAGCTTTCCAAAGAGGAATTCGAATTCAAGAGGGAGAGTGAGTTAGGGTTTGAAAAATGACAAGTGGTAGATCACAATCCAAGCTTGGAATAGTGGTTGGGGTTCTATTCAATGGGATGGCTGCCACCTCACTAAGGCGCCTCCCTTCCCTTCATTGTGATCTTCAACCTCCACCAAATGATGCCACATAAGGGAAAACGTCTCCCTCATGAGGGAAGGCGCAAATCCCAAGGAGAGACACATGTGGGCTCTTGAATCAATGCTCAATCTCTCACAAATTTGGTTGGTATCTTCATAAATGTCTTTTCCAAGTCATTAGAGCCAACTCCCTAGACAAACTTCCATTTATTTAGGAGTTTGGATTTTCTCCAAATTCATTATTCTTGAATTAAATAATTCTTTTTTAATATTTTGGAGAGAAATTTGTTTAAGTGAATAGTATTCACTCAATACTTAGGAAAAGTGGGTTTAGGGTTTTTATGGGTGCTCTGGGTTAGAAAACGAGCACCCCCATGCCAAATTTCACCTCCTAACCCATCTTTTATCACTTTTTGATTTTTTTAATTAAAATATTAAAAAATCTCATAAAATAAAAAATAAAATAAAAATTCTCAGAATGACTCAAAAATCCTAGGGGGACCTAGTGCATTTCCATATGACTCATTATTGATGGCTAGCATGTTAAAAAAAAGCATACACATAAGCTTTAATAATCTCCCTAAGTTCGACCATCATGTGAATACTCCAGCTTTGGTGGTGTGAGTGAGAAACTCAGAGATTATACACGGCTAGAGCACAATGCATAATTCCTAAGGAAAAAACACTCTAGAGTATCCCTATGATAGCAAACCTAAGGTAGACCAAGCTTTTTAAAAAGAACTCATGCTAGACCAACTCATTACAATTCCCCCACAGGGGTTTGGACATGCAAATTATTACAAAGGGCAAAAGTTTGCCTGATGGATCTCAGAACACTGATAATGAACATTGAACATGTTCACAACTTCAACGGTTCACTCGGAATCCACTAAGTGCAATTTAGTGGATAACATGTTTGAAGTGGAGGTGGTCCTCCATGTCCTAATTGATCCGCGATCAAAAGCAGTGTCATCCTCTATTGGCCTCTTAGTGCCCCTAGAGGAAGGGAGCACTGAAAAGAAGGAAGTGATCCACCAAGTGGAGGCCAATCCCAACTTCCATTGTCATTGGAGGATGAAGGAGTGAATCTGGAGGGCCTCCTGAAAGTATAAGACCAAACATCTTTGATCCAGATATCTGAAGAAGCTAGTCAAATTCTCAAGCTCTATGAGAAGAAGGTCCTTAAGGGAATGGAACCGCCCTTGCATATCTTATTAGATAGGGCACCGAAAGATGAAGTGCTCCTCGGTCTCGACCTCTCGAAGATGACATACCTAGCAGATCTTTTCTAATTGATCAATCTAGTGATCTGTCTCCACTCTGAGACAATGCGAACCCACTTTCAACTTGACCTAAAGGAACACAAAGAGCATGTGTCCAATGGCAGAGTGTGTAATGGAACCAAACAATGACACCATCACTCAAATCCATGAAATATGCAACATAAAAGGCCATTTTCCTTTCTCGCATATCCAATGACAAGTGATGAATCACCAAAGATCGATACATTCTTAATTTCCAAAGCTTGCAGAATGAACATTCCTTTATACAATGTGAGGAATTCTACTTGACTATTCGTTGTCACTCCTAATCCCCAAGAATAGGTTAATTCTTGTTTTCCTTCAAGGTTATAGATAACCCCAACCCCTGCACCGGTCGCCCCTACCATATAATTGTTGAAGCAATTTCTAGTTTTATTTAGAAATTCAATATGGTCTCTATCGCTTGGAATTATGAGACGATATATATATATATATATATATATATATATATATATATATATATATCCTCCAAGACAAGCTACAAGGTGAGCATCTAACATGTGCAAGACATACAATTAGATAGTTGAGGTTCGATGGATTAAATAGACTGTCGACATGTTTTTGTTGGATCTTACGTAAAGGAAAACATCTAAAGGAAGATTCCAAGAAAAGACCATACCCTTTAAGCCACTGTGAGTACATGAGCGCCTAATAAGCATAGAGTTTCATTTGAGCCATTTGTCTATGTAAATTCTTAAAGAACTTAGAGAACTACTGGAAGAGTATGCAAAGCTTGGAACTTTGTTTTGCAACTACTTCTTATTCCTAGCTTCATTTAGGATCCACAAGTATGTGCAATGTAATTATAAGACTCCACATTAGAGAATGCTTTGTTCAATTATCAATAAGATAAAACCAAGATAATTTTTTTGTGTGTCAGGTTTATAGCCTAAAGTTGGAAGTAGAATTCCATTGGAATTGACATTTATAGAGTAGCAAAAGCATGAATTTTTTTTCATGTGTCTTGATTAGTCCCTACATCAGAGACTATATCTTTGGCCGCGGTGGTTTTTCAGGGTATTACTCCACCCATACAAAACTTTGAGGATTTGGGTTAAGGTTTGTGAAGACTTCAAAAAACAAGCACTAAACAATATTTTCCCAGAATTATTATTATCATTCTATTATTTTGTTATTGGTTGGGGTAGGCCATGGTAGGTGACGTGACCAATTACCTAGGTTTTTTGGAGGTATTTGTCAAGCACAAAATATGTTGTAGAGAGGACCATAACTCAAGGTTTCCTAGGGTTTAATAGAGGGTATGTTGGTAGGGGGTTGGTGGTACACCTTCTACTCTTCCCTCATTCTGCATAGCTTCTTGTTGAAGTCTTTCATTTTTCATGGAATGGGGGTTTACCACAAGAGAAATGGTTCTATGCAACTTGTTTGTGAAACCCTCTTTCATTTTCATAGAGAATTTGGGTGGCCATTGTAGGAAAATTAACAGAGCAGTGGTGATTTTCCAGTAACAAGAGAAGGAGGCCATTGCATTTATTCTTTGCCAGGTATGATTTCCTTTTGGTTTTGTATTGTTCATGGATTGACTAGTCTTTTATTGAGGGGTGTGTTACCCCCCATTTTGACATGAGTGTACACATGTGATTGTGCCACACATTCAACAACTATGTTGCAGGAAATGTTGGTTTCAATTTCAAAACGCAGAAACACGTACGGAACACCTTGGAACGTGTTTCCGTATAGATGTGTCCCACGTGTGGGAAATGCATTCCGTACATATGGAAACACGTTTCCATGGCGTTTCCTAGTCATGCGACCACGTTTCCACAATGTTTATGGGTCGTATGACCTCATTTCCACATTTAAAAGTTGCATTTAACCTTTAAAAAGTGCATTGGGACCCACTTAAATAATTAGTGTAGGTTTAGATTTTTAATTAAAGGCTTCTAGAAGCCTTTGAAGACAAAAAAAATTTATAGAGGAATTTCACTCTCATTTTAACTCACACTGTTTGAGCAAGAGCATTGGAGCAAGGGAAATTTGAGCAAGAGCAATTGGAGCAAGGGCGATTTGAGAGGCAACTTGAACAAGGGTGTTTTCCAGCAAGAGGGAGTGTAGTCTTTTGGGCAGCTACAACCATCTTTTTGTGTTGTTTTGTGGTCTTTTGGGGAAGCAACAACAATTAAATCATAAATTATAAGAGTATAATACATATGCTTTCTTTCAAAATTCAAAGCTTCAATATATTTATTTGGTAAATAGCGTGCACACACACACATATATATATTTTGTTTCCCTATTATCAAATTTTTGAGGGGTCATGTTTCCAATGCATTCCCATTTCGAAAACATGTACCCGTTTCCCCGTATCCTGCAACTTATTTCAGCAGGAGTTATAGGTTGATGGAGCTATGGATGGCCTAGGTCCCTTGATGCTAGATTTTCGCTTCATGTTGTGATGATGTCCTAGTGTCGATGTTTCCCTAGCATATGGATTTCATGATACATTTGGGCAAGTAGCTATGGGATATGTCTTTTCATGGTGTAGTTCCTATGGATGATTATAATGTTGCTTTTCACCCATGCATCACTTGCTCATGACATATGGATCACTTTCTTAACGAGTGCCCTAGTGCTTTGGGTTTCATATGGCATCTAGATCACATGCATTGTCATTTCCTATGGAGTGCTTGGATGGTTTTCATGGTATATTGATGTTTTAGGGCTATATTGATGAAGTGCTCTTGCTCAATTGGCATAATTTGATGACATGGATTGCTTATATGGATGACATCTTGACATATGGATGCCATTTTGCTTAGCACTCTTGTTCATATGATGTATTTCATGCTTGAGGATGCTCTATTGATGATTATCCATGGAGCACCCCTCTTTCTTGTTAATGTATGATGGTGTAGACTCTCATAGTGTTGGATCATTCTCGATCCTTGGTCCATAGATGGTGTCCCCTGTGCTACTACCTATCATCTCTTGTTGAGCGCCAACCTCTTTTCTCTCATGTGGCACTTATGGAGGCATTCTTATGGCTTGTAGAAGGAGTCCCTTCCTCATGAGGTGGTTAGCTATTGTGGACACAATCTCCTTGGTTTTGGTGCTCCTATTATTAATTGATGGTCTCCTTGTTTCATGGATTGATGAGTTGGCATGGAAGTTGAGTTTTTGGTTATTATGTGGACATTCATTACACATATGTTGAGGTTGTTCCCTACATTGATGAGCTATAACACATGAATCTATTGGTTGATTGAGGGTTTGACTCTTTGATGTATGGACACAACCTCTTGTTGATGAATTTTTCTACACTCACATGTGCCATCACTTCATTGATCTTCTTGAGAGGTATCCACTCCTTGGAGGATGGTTACACTCTTATCTACACTTTTTGATGATGGCATTCATCTTTGGAGGGTTGCTTGCATCATCATTCATGCCTTTTTTATTGAAGTGATCCACTTGGAGGAGGGTTTGCACTCATTCCTAGTCATTGTGTGGGACGTTTGCTTTGAGGGCCATTGTTACACATCTTTCTATGCATGCTTAGAGGAGCATTCACTTTGGATGGCTGCTTTGACACTTTCATAGCATGAAATTTTGGAATGCTCTCTTTTGAAAGATGCTTGCACATCATCCAATGCCCTATTAGATGAAGCGTCCCATTTTGGAGGATTTTCCACATATTTTGGAGGGTCTGTACTCCATATTTGGAGTTTTGGAGCTCATTCGTAGAGGGCGTCCACCTTGGAGGTGCCCTATTTGATAGGGTGTTCATCATTGGAGGGTCTCTTCCACATTTGGAATACCCTCTTGGGGCTAGCATTAACCATTGGATGGCTTATTGCACACTTATTCATAGTTTGATGAGAGTGTTCCATATTTGGAGGATGTTTCCACTCTTTCTATGCCATGTTTGAGCGAGTGTTTCACTTTGGAGATGCTTTGACCCCATTATTTGGAGCTAGCGTCCACTCTTGGCGGTGATCTACACTCATTTTGAGGAGGCCATTTGGTTTTGGAGTAGATCTAGGGAGTTCCAAACCTTAGATCTAGGGTTACTCATTTCCTTGTGGACCTTTTCTTGGAGTGCTACCTTGTGGATAACTTTCAGAGGCTAGGACGTGGGTCTTCTACTTGCTATTTGATCCCTCATTTGATGGATACACCCTCCTTCTTGGGCATTTTCTTTCTTGGATCTTCTACATGTGGCTTTGACCACCTTATTTCATGTATTTTGTTGGTATAGTTGGAGTATTTTGGTTTGGTTACTCTATCCTAGGCTAGATCTAGGATTTTATTATTATTTTTATTCTATAAGGAAGAGGAGCTAAAAGCCATATAAGGCTTTTCTCTCTCCTTCATTTGTCATGGTTGGATTTTGAGAGTTCTCTCTCATTTGGAGCTTAATGGACATATCTTTCTTGGTGCATATTGAAGTGTAAGGGTTTTCTTCTCCATTCAAAGTGTGGCTCATGTTCCTATTTCTCTATGTTGTTGGTGAATTGTGGAATTACTAGAATTTGTTGATTAAGGCCATATGATAAGGGTTCATTCACTTGAATGGAAGGGTTAATTGTGAGAAGTATTTCTTATATTTCCCATTGTTGTCTTATGCTTGAGTGTAATATGTATTAATTTGCCTCCATCATCTTTCTAGAGTTGTCTCTCTTTGATACTTCATTGAATAAGTCATACCCTAATTAACAAGGTTTTGATGTGGTACCTTCTTGGGCCCTCCTATTCTATCTCTACTAGTCATTTTTTAGCATGTTAGGGTTTCATTATGGTATGTGTATGCAGCCCTAATTTCCCTAACCATTCATGACCTCTCCCTATTGGACTAGCCCCCTTGATTCCATTTGCCCTAGTTGGATTGGCACTAATTTTATTGATCCTCCGATCACCCTTTTATTACTATACTACAAAAAGACCTAAACGTTTTGCTAATCTATCTCTTTACATCACTGTCCTTCATTGTCATAGCCTTAGAAATCTTATCCTAGGGAAGCCCCCCTTGAGTTGGAGAAGAGCCAACCTAAAGTGTAGAGAGGGATTTATTGAGATGAAAATGGGTAACCCCTATAAGTTGTTGGGATAGCATTGTTCTTTTGGGATTTAATCACACATGCTAGTTTGAGTTGTAACAGGGTGCAATTACCATATGCTGTGCTTGAATTGCATAGGTTAGGGGTTTTGTGTTTCCCTTTGAATCTCCTCCCTTCACTACCCTATTTTGTTTGCGTGCTTCATTTGGGTGTGGCCCTTTGAGCACTGACTCTACTTCCACCATCTAAAAGGAATTATCAGTGGTCCTTGAGAGGTATCTTAATCTTATCTGTTATTTTTCAGGCTAGGTAAATGCCTTTTGTTGGTGGGAGAGGCTTGTTTAACCCACAACATAGAAAGGAAGGGTCTATCTTTGAGTGTACATGGAATTGTATAGCTTGAGTGAGCCTAAAAGTGAAGAACATGTGTTTCCTCCTTGGAGGTCTTAGGGTTGAATCAGGAGGGGTTAGGGTATGTACCATACTTACCAGACTCGAAATCGGCAATAAATCGGCGAGGCAAAAGAGCGAAGAGTTTGAATTGGATCGTGAAAAAATCGGCAAATACAAAAAATTAAATATAGACCTATATTTTGAATTTACAAAAACATTGTTCATAGATATTCAAAATTGCCATGTCCATATACTGCAAGATATCATTAGATGTCCAAAAGACATCAATAGATGTCCAAAATATATCAACTCATAAAAACTAAAATTGATTTTTTATGCCCTAGTGCCTGTGGCTGAGTAAAATCGATTTTTTTAATGCCCTTGGTCATGACTCATGACTCCTCTGTCGAGTTTTTTCGATGCTCTATTCTAAAATTCTACCCGTCTGTGGCCGTGAATCATTTCATGCGTGACATGCTAGTGAGTGATGAGTAACGTGTAAACATTGAAATAGTGCCCGTCTGTCCGGCTGTCGTCGTTGCTACTTGAGTGCTCACGTCGCCCGAAAGTTTGAAACAGTGGCAGTGTGGCTCTCAAATAGCGTTTTAAAGGCAGCTTCAATTCACGATTAGGGTAAATCACGTCTCCAACTCGCTGAGCCCAGTTTAAATCGACGATTTATTCCGGTCCAATCACATAAAATCGGGAAGACCGAGTTTGACTCGGGATGAGCCGAATCGGCTCGTTTAGCTGACGATCCAATTCAAACTCGGAATAATCGCGAGTCAACTCGTGATTCCTGTTACTATGGTATGTACAACTTTGTAGATTAACTAGTCAAATCGCTGCATGAGGGGGGTCCCTGGTCCCACAAACACGGGTGTCTCATACATCAATTTGGCATCCGACTAGGCTATGACCTTAGGTTAGATTATTATTATTCTTTTTGTATTATTATCATTATTATTATTTATCAGTTGGGTTGTATGCACCTCTGCAATGGATATCCCTGTGTGCCAAAAAGTAGCACTCAAGACTTCCATTATTTTTGGGGGGGGAATATGGGTAATCACTCTTTCAAGGCAGTTCTGCATCCAATGTTAGGCTATTTATTTTCTTGGTTTCCAGGTGTTGTTCCTCAAGATGTTCTTGGTCGAGAAACTATGCCAAGGCATCCATTCGAGGCATTAAAACCTTCCAACTTTAGGACACAAGTTGGCTCTTGGACCAGACGGGGTAGCCCTTGAATATCTTTTGAGCTGGCTGCTCAATGCCAATTCAACAGCAGCTCTATCTTGTATGCATTAAAAGTCAAATTTCAGTGGTTATCAAAAAGATTGAAAGGAAAGAAGAATGAAGACTGAATCCAAGCAATTACAATCAGATTTCTAGACCAGGGCCTTTCCATTGGGCACATTTATCCCACATTACAAAAAAATAAGGCTGACTTTGGATGAAAGATACAAAAGAGTTGAGAGATAAACAAATATCTTCAAGGATAAAAAAGGGTGGCAGTTCTTGGCACTCAAAGAAAACACATAAATGTCAGAAATGCTAATGAGGATGGAGAGGGGTGGCAGGAGCGGGAGGGGTTATCATTAACCTTGATGAACAAATAGAAGGGGTTATCGTTAACCTTGATGAACAAGTAGAATCAGCGTATGCCTGGGGATTAGGACAGGCCACAAATAACCAGGCAGGATACTGGCCACTCTGGCAAGGCTTGTGGATAATGGCAGAGATCAAAATCAAGAAAGCAACCATAATTGGAGATTCACTCATAGTCATCTGCCAGATTCGGAGCAGTTGTATAGAGTAAAGAGAGGTTACACCCCTTTATTTGTCATATTCTCTGTCTTGCCGAGCTGTTTGAAGAATTAGATTTCTATCATGTGTTGAGAGAACCAAACGACAAAGCGGATAAATTGGCCAACATGGGCACTCGGTAGTACTTTGAAGTTTAGTTGTTCCCCATGAATATGACTAGAGAAATGATAGGTTAAGTGACATTGGAGAAAGTATAGAGAGTAAAGAGAGGTTACACCCCTCTTAACCTATCACTTACCACTCAGTAGTATTCATATTCAGGCTCTCTACTCAGCCCTCCAGAGAAATGATAGGTTAAGACTTAAGTGACATTCGAGATTTGGAGATGAAGGGGCACTTGATGACAGTTGACAGGAAGCTGGAGTTGATAGAGGTTTGGCTTGCGTCAGTGGGTTTAACTGTGGATGCCTTGGCGGAAGGCCCCTCTGAAAAGGATAGCTTGATTGTTAAAGAAGAAGGCATTGTTGCAGTAGGGGATCCCGTTCTAGATCGTGGTTTGGAGGCAATGGAGGTCGAGGACACTGAGAGGATGCAAGAGGAAGGTGCAGTCGTCGACAAAGAAGCAAAGACAGAGTCTGTATCATTGAATCAGTAGGAGCTCTCCTGTTTATCTTAGTTTATATATGTGTTGTACAGTTATTCCGTTACTATGTGTTTTCAGGCGTAAGTTATAGTTATAGGGTGCCCTCTTTTGGATTTTGCTGGAATCATTTGCTCAGGAAGACTGTATATTTTGGACTAGCTGGTTGCGAGCCAGGCTGCATTTCAAAATGTTTTTTTAGTGCTGAGCCTGATCCCAGCCTTTTTGTTTAATATAATTACAACCGTTCTGTTTAAGAAAAAGAGGATGGAGGCCTTTAACATTAGCTGATATTATACACAAATGTTCTCGGTATTTGCAAATAAATCCAGCAATTCAAATTTGTTCATGGAACCTTAAGGTATGCTTCGGAAACATTCAATAAATGCAAAGGAATTCATCCAATGAAACAGATTGATAATAGATATCAACAACTGTAAAATCTATGTTCAGAACCCTTTGGCATATTTCAGAATAATGTACAATTGTTTATCACAAAAATGCAGAGTGATAATAAATATCTGAGACTACATACAAATGTTTAATAGCTTTTAAAAAACCGGCAACCAGAAAGGCAACTTATGCCACAAGCTTGCTTCTATTAATTGTGAATATAATAGATACTACCCAAAAAGTTGCAGAAACAAACATGGAGAAAAGAGCCGTTGAAGACAAAGAAATATACAATAACAGAAAGAAACAGATTCTGAAATTGGGGGGTGAATCCTCCAGTCTGACCTCTTGGTGCTTTAGAAAACAAAATGGACCCTAGGGCTCCTGAGAGAGACCAGTCTCCAGTTGCGAAAATTCCAACCTACACAAAGTACCCAGCTGTCTTTTTATCTCCTCTTGGCATGCTTGATTTCTGTCTACTTTCGTGTAAATTGAATTCTAAAATTAGAATGATAGTTCAGGTGGTTAGCAGTAGCTCGACACTTTAGGTACTCAGTTACCTACCTTTTCCATAAAATACAAGAATTTGTTGCTATTCAACCTCCACCGATCTCTGCTGTTATAACAGTCTGCCAGCTGTCCCACCCTTCCAACGTTGTGCAGCTTTTTATGCTTGGCACACTTTCTCCATGGACTTCATAGATCAATACTTATACCTTCACCAAAATGCCACCACTTTTCACTGCAATATGAGGGGTGTGTCATCCAACTCAGCCATTTCTTGAAAGTGTTCAGTCTTGCTGGAATTCCATCTGTCCTCACAAACTCATCATTTTTTATGTTTTCCAGAACTTGGAAGGGGATTGGACCACAAGATCCTCTATGACCACTGTTGTCATTTTTTCCATCTTAAATTGATGTTCTGGTTTTCCTCTTAGATATCCAATTCTAATAAGAAGGGCATAGACTGTAAGGTTCAGCACCATCGTTGTCCTTGATAGAAGCATCTGCACCATTGTCAATTAGATATTTGAAATATCCTACTGCACACAAGTAGTAGCATAATGAAGTGGTGTTTGGCCTTCCATTTCTTGGTGTATTCTCCTTCAGAGATGAGAGCTTCAATAACTCTCATGTGACCACAATCTACAGCCCAGTGCAGTTCAGTCCTGTCCTAACCATCTTCCAAATCAGTAAGGATTGCCTGTTCTAAGGCTTGAAGGAGGTTTGTGGAGGTTTGTGGTATCACTTTCACTTGCATTTGAATGGATAGATTTCAACATTATCTCATATTTACGTTCTCCTGTCATATTGTTCATTTCAAGCTTATGTGACAACACCCACAAAAGCTGGATGTCATCTATAGCACATATCATGAATTGGATTGCTAAAATTTGTACTACCAATATAATCCAAAAGATGAGCATCTATCAATGGCAAATGTGTCTGATGTGGTATAAAATCTAGAGGTGTTCTCAATGTTTGATTGCAGACCAAAGGTTATCACCCTACTCAAAACTTAGGCCATGTTCAATGTAACCTGACAATGATCCTTGCTATATGGAAGAAAACTTTCTATGAGTCTTCTAAGCAATAGAAAATCCAGACACAAGCTCTTATGGTCTGATCATGGGAAAATCTGAACCCATAAATAATGAGCTTAAGAGGAACAAAAATTATCGGGTGAAAAGCAATTATCCGGATGATCTGAAGAACTTTTGAAGGAACTTGATAACATTGACTTAAATGTAAGTTTATTTCCGAGTAAACTTTACCAGGATCTCATAAAATGATAAAAACCCTTCAATTCTATGCCCTGATATTCCCTCGCTGTAAACAGAGTGATTTCCCCATTACCTTAGCTTGTTCAAGAAGCTTTGCTCTTTTCTTTTCAGATGGATAAGTAGACAAATAGTTTGTAATTGTTGAATCACCAGAAAGTTTTCCGAGTTTCTCATAAACAGATGCTGCGATGCGTGGATCATATTCAGTTGATGCCATCAAAGTAATCCTATGTAATGTCCTTCAACTTCCATCTTTCTGGAAAAGGTCAGTTTAAAAAGTAGATTTTGACATTGCATGAACCACATCAGGCAATGAACTGGAGAAGAATGATTTGTAAAATTGCAAACTTGATATTGCTCGTTATTCCTTTACTGCATACCTTGCGACACACAGTATGTCCAACCTCATGAGAGATGACTGTAGCAATCTCTGCATCAGACGGAAATGGTTTAATTAATCTAGTGAAAACCATTATTTACCCATTGGGTAGGCAAAATGCGTTGAAAATTGGATCATTCACCACCACAATTTCCCAATTAATGTTTTCAATCACTGAGTCGATGCCTTGTTCCTATATTCTTTCCCAGACTTACGACTCTTCTCAACCCGTTTGTCATCTTAGGATTCCACTCTTGCTATACAATTGTTCTTATTTATGTTCCCTTCCACTCCTCAAGCTCCAGGAATCCTGACTGGTATGAGCATCAGATGGAAAGGTTTTTGTATTACTGTAGACAACATCACTACATCTTTCTTGGTGTCTTGTTCCCCTTTGTAATGTTGTTTATCTAACCCTACGCTATCAACGAAGGTACCACAGAACAAATCGAGGCTGAAGGGATGGAATCTGGCTTTAAGCTTTAATCACCTTCGTTCTTGAAAGGTCCTCTGAAAACGTTGAACTCCTTTGCCAGTGGGTTTAGAGCAATGGTCTCAATACCTGTATCTCCTTGTATAGTCTGATTTTGTCCCTTTAACCATGTGATTTGTGATGAAATCCAAGCATCCACATGTTTCTTATTTGAAATGCCGTCAATGGTTCTTATATATTGCAGAGCATATATGTGTATGCCTTCAACGCTTCCATATATATCCACAATGGTGGTTTACTGTTAGATACATGGTGACATTTTCAATGACAGCAAAGGTTAGTTTCCCAAAACTGCCTCTTTAGTTTCTGCAATGGTTTTGGATACGAGTTTCCCAAAACTTCCTCTTTAGTTTCTGCAATGGTTTTGGATACGAATAATATCAGTATAATACAACCAGCATAGATTTAATCAAAATTATCATATTAAAATCATTTCATCCAAAATTTAAAAAAAAAAAAACATTTACATAATCAGAATTGTAATAAACTAGTCATAATGATACATGTTAAAGAATGCAATAACAATGAATGAATAACAATAACATTTAATTATGAATTACATATTATTACAGAGTGCTTAAAATCGATTTGTCTTATTTTGCTTTTTTAAGCCACTCCTGCTCCCTTGTTCACATATCATACACATTGGATTAGTACTGGCCACATGATCCCTTGTTCACATATCACACATTGGATGAGTACTGGCCACATGATCCCTTGTTCACATGAATTCAACATAAGACTCCACACACATAATACATTTAAGGATAACTTGTTCTTAGTATCTTTTTGTCTTTTTGTTACAGTTTGAAGTTCTTTCTATTTGTTGTGCTTTGATGTTATTTGTCATGGTTTAAAGTTTTTTTATTTGACACCATATTTCTTCTATTGATTAATATGGACAATACCTACAATGTTTACTAATATATCTTTCATAATTCTTTTTTTCTGATTATTTTGTTGTGCCTTTTTTTTTCAGCATTATGTTTGCTTAGGTCTTCTTTTTATTATGAAATCATATTTTGAGAATGATTCTCAATTTTCAATCTTTGCCGTTTATGATATTTTCTTCTATGTTCTTCAATTTGTTCAAGTGATTCATTATGTCTATATTTTCTAACTCATTGTCATATTGATCTTCTTAGTTCTTCAACCTCATCATAATAAGTACTTTCATTAGGGGGAGACATGATTACATTGAATACCCTATAACATAGAAGGAAACTATGAAATCAATGCACTATAAGAAGATGTTTAAGAATCAAATGCTTAAAAGAATGCATTTTAACAATACTAAAAAAGAAGATTCTTGAAATCAAAGCAATGCAAGAATGGTATCATATAAAATGCAATATCAATGAAATCAATGCATCTTAACAATACTATTAGATCATATTGCATTTCCCAATGTACAAATTTCAAATTAAATGGATATTAGAGCATAACGCAAATCTTCATCTAAAAACATAGATCAATAGATCATAGATTTCACTGAGTGTAAGCAATGCATCTTAAAAATACTATTAGATCATATTACATTTTCCAATGCACAAATTTCATATTAGAGGGATCATAGATCATAACACAAATCTTCATTTAAAGACATAGATCAATAGATCGTAGATGTCCCTTAGTGTAAGCAATGCATCTTAACATTACTAAAAAAAGAGCTCATTTTTTTATACTCAAAACAACTGAACTAAATGTAACAGAAACAAAAAATGCTTAAACGGAAACTCTTCATGTCCAAATGTTTATATTACCAATGCTATACCTTAAAAATATATTAAAAATGCTATATATGTAAACCATATTCATATGACTAAGTGTTTTGTCCATTGAATGACTGTGTTTTGTCCATTGAATGAGAAAACAATCCATTGTTGATTTTGTTAATCTGGTTAAGGTTGTCTTTCCTTAACCTAATTCTACATTTTGGATATCAAACTGGAAAGTAGTCAAGCAAATTTTATAAATTATTTTTAATTTTTTCCTCTTTCACTATAAAATTTATTTATTTATATATGTTTTATTAAATCACAATCTACATGTAGGAACTCTCTAACTTATTTCCTTAAATCAATACCATACTACACTAACGAATATTAAAAACATCTTATAGTCATCACAATAACAAATGATCAAAGTATAACATAAATTTAAACTTTAATTTACTGAAAAATACTTGTTTAACTATAGAGTTGGTCCGAGAATGTAGTAGTTTTCCCGCAACAACAAGCCTTCCCTTCCTTTCATGCCCAGGATGGGATTAACCTCCCTACCAACTAGGAGCCTAGCCGGCTTCATAGCTTTTTCAGTTTCTTGGCCCTCCACACCCGTGACTCCAAGAATAATAATAGATCTTTAAGAACTTGTTCCATGATAGTATTTCTTCCAAGAATTCCTCCATGAATTATTCCACGTCTCAACAGACCCAACCTCTCTACAACTCCAAATAAAAGGAACTCCCCCAACTCCTTTTCACTCTCTCTATTTATCAAATTTTCATGCACATCTCCCCAAGTCTCCTCAACCACCCTCGTTTATGGGCCATCAACTAACCCTTCTAGATTTAAGAAAAAATATCTAAACTAAAAATAATGAATTAAATAGCAAAAAATAAAAAGTCTTTCTTTTCATACTAGCTTATAAATGAATTAGATATTTTTCCCCAAAATTTATTACACCCCACCATACCTATTTAATTCATCATATCAACAATTAATAAAGTTGAGAAGGGTATTTAATGCTACTAGATATTTATATGTACTCCATATACTCCCTACAATCAATAACCATTCATTTAATAATTAACACATCAATCAATCATACTCGTGTACACACACAATATAGGTATACTTATCTAGTGTATACATACCTACGCATCTACTAATTATAAACAATCAATCTCTAATGCATGGTTCCTATATGTTCTCATTCTCATTCAAGTATGCAAGGTAACAAATAGAAATTTCCACACCTAACAATTACACTAGTTTACAATAATTCAACATAATTGTTTCATCACACATGAGTAAAACAAGATTTTTAGAACACAAAAATAATCATGTTGTTAAATAACTAACTCACAACATCTTTCTAATTTATTTCAAGCCATCCTTCCTCCCTAACCTACTTCTATCTTCCACATCCTATCATTTCCTTTGTTGGAATAGCCTGGAGCGTCAACTATATTAATCTAACCCTAGATAGAACATATAAGTGGAAGTGGAAGTGTCGACTATATCTACTAAGCCTCCCTAGTAGGAAACTGGCACTCATGTCATCATCACACAACTTGGGGAGCATGTCTCTGCACAAACCTCCCACGACTCCAGGTTTCGAAGGATACACGGTGGGCAATTCCTCCACCCCTCTTGATATAACTAGGGTTGACACCCTATACTGATCTATATTGTGCAAATATTGTTCTTATAATCACATCATTGAACAACCATTCTAGGCAAGTGGTGCATCCCATCAAAACCACACTTACTCACAGATCATAGTAGTGTTTGAAATCATAAGAAAACATATACCTCAACGCAACAATATTTTAGCTATACATAGCTCATCACCCTATAGGTTAATTTCAACAATAACTCATATCCATGTAGATATATGTTGGTTGTGGAGCCAAATCTTCCAGTCTCATAGATGATATTGTCTCAGCCGTGTACCCCAGCTTTATATGATATGCACAAAAGGACTGTACACTTGTTCCCCAACCTTGGGGTTTGGGGCAACGCCCTGAAAAAGGGGGTTCGGGGGCAGCGCCCTTGAGAAATGGGGGTTCGAGGGCGAAGCCCCCAAGAAAAATTGTTGGGTTGTTTTCGCCAACAGTTTACGGGCCATGGTTTTGGGTAACCCATGGTATTTTCCCATTGTATTTCCCCTTTATAAGAAGACATTGTAATACAGCTAGGGTTGATGTATTAGGTATTATGCATTGTAAAGATCTCTGAGATCGTGAAGAGAGACAGTGAAGAGGAAGTGCAGCAGATGTGTTGCAGGTTGTATCCCTTCATTTGCTGGATGGTATAATAATAAGGACTGTCAATTTCAGTGTGGACGTAGCCCATCTTGGGTGAACCACGATATATTGGTGTCTCTCTTGTAATGTGTTTGTGTGATTATATTTGCATTTATGTTTATTGTTATTGCTCTGTGATCCTGGTTTTCTAACAATATAAAACAATTTTCATACCTCAATATATTTGTATTGATGTTAAGATAAGAAACATATTTTTATTTATACCATGCCTTGCATCTAGTATACATTCACAACAAAGTTTTGAGTTGGTACCCATGTACCAAATTTCCACTTTTTAGTGTGCATGTTTGATGAACTCACATATATATCATCATCACAAACATATAATCATAAAATAATATCCCACAATACATAAACATATCCATATGTCCACATATCAAGTGTCTCATTAGCTCATCTAAATAAAAAGTAAGAAAAATAAACATTAGGAGAAGTGATAATATAGTTCTAGCCACGTAATGCCAAATGTGGGGCATTACACCACATGCAAAGACATTCACATTTTCTTCACTTTCTTTTATCCAATCCCATTACATTTATCTAATTTAGATTGGTCATTGTGAGATAAGTATCAGTTAAGTCTCTTGGTTTAAAAAACCAGAACACATGATATTGAATAATTAATTAGATGTTAGTAAAAAATTATTGTTAATGCTGCCAAACTTTGTTATAAATGGTGGTATGGAGGCACGATATGGATTGAGCACAGAAGTAATAGTTTTCAGTAATCAAGAACTTGAGAATTTTTTATGTTATTCTGTATTTTGAAATAGTTATGTTCATTGAGTGGCAACGAAACCGATCCATGATGCAATTGATGATTTTCCTTTGCACAACTTGAGTTTAGTGAAGCTATTGTAGGATTAGTCGATATTCTTGATTCAGCAAGGAAACTTAGTAGTTTTTTTTGCAAGTATATTAAGGGAAATGCTCAATTTGGAGATTGGTGCGAGAGATGTTATCGCTACCAATAGAGGTCCCAAGGTTAATATTATAAATGGCTTTGTATGGAGTGTTATAGATGTTATCACTACCAATAGGGGTCCAAAGCTCAAGAATATAAACGAGTTTGGATGGAGTGCGAGATATGTTCTTGCTACCAACATAGTTCCTAAGCTCAAGAATATAAAGGGGTCTGGATAGACAATTTTAGATGAAAGGAAATATGACCATGTTGTTGTTGTCAAAACAATTGTTCAATTCTTCCCATTCTTCCATCAAATAGTTCATGAAGTGTCTACACCATTCACATGGTGTGCACTCCATCCTGATGAGTTTCCTTCCTATAGAATCTGCAGTAAATTATAATGATGTCATGATAGAGTTCTATCAATGTGGTCATGATTGTGGAGGCTTTATATTGTGGACAGGGAAGGAAGAGATCGTAATAATGCTCCCTCTTAGGATGCCCAGAACACTCAAGCAATTGTCTAATGTCCGAATAAGTGGAGTCTGAAATTGCTCATCCAAATATCTAGTTATGTGGAGTCTAAAATTGCTCAAGTATTGAATTCAATGGAATTTGAAATCAAAATCAAAATCAAATATATATTTATATAAATATGTTTTATAATGTAGCTGATTTAAACTTAGAGTCGACATGTGCTTTGATTTTATATATATATATATATATATATTTTTAGCCGACATGTGCCATGTCAACATTATATACTTGACACATCTCACCCACTTGGCCTGTAGAAAGCACCCCTTGACACAATAAGATGGAGTGGACCCTTTTTCAATGAATCATAGGATTCATGATGCAAAAGTTGGGAAGTTTAATCATATAAATCCATTTAGTAAACAAGTATATCCCATATGAAAAGGAAGTATAATAGGAGTGGAGTCTATATCAAAATGATTCGACACTATATTGTGACAAAACACGATTACATGTGCTTATTTTAAATAGAGCTTGAACTTGGATCTTGGTTGGTGCATGTGAGATCAATCATTAATGGACATAGTTATTTCTCAAACAATTTTATCATAAAGTGATGTATATTAAGAGTGATATAGATGTTGAGTCCATAGGTATAATATTAACTTTGATAGTGCTCATTATATGGGTGAAGAGCTATCTCCTCATTTTGTTTTAAAGATAGCCATGGGAAATTATCACTTGAATATAATCAAAGCAAAAACTTTGAAGCAATAGGGAGCAAGTTGAATTTGCGACAAGTTAGGGACTAGACATTTTGAGCTACAACACCTAGTGCTCAGTAGCTTTTGTTAGCTATTTATATTGCCCATTTATATTTTATTTTTTTGATAAAAAAAACCTTGCATTCACATATTTTGATCATCTTAGTACGAAAATCAAGCATTTATGTCTTACCCACAGCAAAAGTAGACAAGCTTTGGGATTTGGAACTCCTCCCTTCCATCCCTTTTTGTTGATAGCACCCTATGCAAGCGAGGATTCTTGGGCAGAATTGTGTGGACCACTAGCAATGGGAGCCTCTAGACCTATGGGTGAGATCTTTTGTTTGCTACTAGTTTGAATTATGTGCATTTGCAATGTGAAGTGTGGGTTTCTATTACTTGAACAGGAAATAGCTATTTGGACTATAGCAATACAATAGTTGCATTGTTACATACCATTTCCAAAGGTGAAAGTGGAAGGAGTGAAAGTCTTGGCTTGTATTGTATGGATCTAAGTGTAGGCATTGTTTGCTTTTTCCACATCTGTTATGATGGAATGTGGTTTGGATTTGTGGATGCACTAAAGTTGCATTTCCCTAGTTGTACTCCCCCTACAAATTTGTGTTATTGGCCCTCAAGTCAAAGGCATGTAATCCATAGTCTCATCCCTTAAGTTTGGTCTCTTGCATTTAATATAAAATTTATGAATTTTGTAGTTTCATTATGTCACAAGGGAGTTATAATACTTGAGAATGAAAGGTTGCAATTATGTGTTGAAAAAATTATGTTGAAGACATAGTTGTTCTTTGCAAAAATATGTTTTATAGTATTTCCAGTGTGCAATATCAACGTGTTTTTGAAAAGATGAGAAATAGATAGCTTATAAGTCTTGAAGGATAAGAATTTCTTGGAAAGAAAAATTTGTCAGCTATATCATATTTGTGTGCTAAAATGTCATGTTCTTGGTGTGATAATGAAATTTGAACTTGTGATCTAATCCCAAGGCCAAGGATGACCAAGTCAAATCCTTTACGGTTCGCTAGTAGAGAACCAAGAGAGACTCACTTAATCTTTCTAGTTATATTTGAAATGATATCTAGCCTAATTGAGCCACCCAAACCGTCTAACTATATTCGAAATGACATCTTACCTAACTGAATCCATAGTTGAACCTTTGTAGGTTCTCTTACACCTCATATTGCACGAGGGTTAATGGCGCAAGGATTGAAGATGATGGTAAACCAAAGAGATGTACTTGCAAATATTCTTCAAGCAAATTTTTTTAAGTCCTATGGTCATCATTGTGTCTATTTGTCTGTTGTCATGTTGTAAAATATATAAAAAGTGAGGTAACACTTGTAATGGTTTATAAAGGGCCAGTTTGTAATGTATAGCAAGCCTAATTATGACAATTGTACTTGGAAAGTGACGCATGAGTGTTTTTTTACTGAGAAAGGTTTAGATTCTTATAGTCTCAATCTTTCGAAGTTTTTTCACTTGAAAATTCCTCCAAATCCATGAGCACATCCTAGTACAACTTCCCTAGTCATAGTGCTTCGTTATGCCCTTGGTCTATTACATCTCACTTTGGGTCACCATGGACATGTGTCAATCTAGTCCTAGATAGGATAGAGTCTTTTAGGAGTTCTTCTTGTACTTGGTCATTGTTAGGATATTAAGACAGTTGGGAGTTAGTTAAGATCAATTTGTTATAGTGTATCTTTAGTATGCATTTGTACATATGTAATCGGAAAGTCATGATATGTTCTAGACATAGAGTGATCTGATAGTTCATTCTCACCTCGATATTAATGGCCATTGAACTGTGGCTTAACACCTGATTGGTCCATGATCTATATTTAAAGAGCATTGAGGGTCATTCACTCTATGATCGATTATGACACAACAACAAAACAAGCCATTAGTGCCAAAAATTGTGTTGACCCATAGTGCATTTTTTGCCCAATTTTGAGCTCAGCATTGGATTCCAAATCCAATGAGAGATGGATTTTCAAAAAACCAGAACAATTACTTTAGCATTGACTTTAGCGCAGAATTTAGTGCCAAATTTTGCGTCAGGTAGGGTTAGTGCTGATATTTTATCCTAGTTTAGCGTTGAATTTGTCCTTGTTTAGCAACGAGGATTTCTCCTTGTTTAGCATTGGGTGTGGCTTCTTTTTAGCTCTGAGTAATGCTTTCAAGTTTTCTTCCACTGTTGCTTCCATTTTGTCTTCCTTATTAGTGTTAGGTGGTGCTTCTCTTGCAGTGTCGGATTTTGTTTCCTTTTAGTGCCATGTTTTGCTTCATTTTTAACGCCAGGTTTTTCTTCCAGTATTGCTTCTATTATAGCTTCATGTTTTGCTTCCAATATTGCTTCCATTATAGCTTCCAGTATTGCTTCCACTATAGCTTCAAGTATTGCTTCCATTGTAGCTTCTAGTTTGGCGTCCATTTTTCTTCCTAAGTGATGGTGGGTTTTGCTTCTTATTTGGCACTTATTTTGGCTTCCTATTTAGTGCCTAGTTTTGCTTCCTTTTTAGCACCAGGGTTTGCTTCCTTTTAGTGTCAGGTTTAGCTTCATATTTAGCGTTGAGTTTTGCTTCCTATTTAGAGCCTAAAATAATACCTAGTTTGGCTTCCATTTTCTTGCCAAGCTTTGCTCCCATTTTGGCACCATATTTTGTTTCCATTTTAGCATCTCGTGATGCTTCCTTTATAGCTCCCACTTTATTATTTTCATTTTATTAATTTCAATTAAATTAGTGAAATATATCATAGTTCTTAAATAACATATATCAATATAAAAAAACATATATCTCATTTCATATTTATAGCATAACATTTATAAAGGAATTTAAGGGAAATGGACAACATCCATCCAAACTAGCAAAATCATCATACATAATAAATCTCCATCACAAAAACTTCTACAACTTCATATATATATAAATTAGCAAGATAATTATGATACATCATCATCTATAATTAAAACGAGTGAAGGTCAAATATACCATTAGATTAATATCATGTCATGGGCAACATTATAGAAATAGTAAAAAAAAACAAGTTAATACCAAAATCATAAGAAACAATAATTGGTAATTTGAATTAAATTGATGAAATATATCATAGTTATTAAATAACATATATCAATATAGAAGAAAAAAAAATGGATCTTGCAATTCAAATTTATAGCATGGGATTTATGTTTAAATTTAAGGGGAAGTGACAACATCTATCCAAACTAGCAAAATCATTGTACATAGTAAATATCCATCAGAAAACATTGACAACTTCCAATATATATATATATATATATATATATATATATATATATATTAACAAAATAATATTGATAACATCATCATCATCTATAATTAAAGCAGGTGAAAGTCAAATATACCATTAGATCAATATACGACAAATCAATACCAATATCATAAGAAACAAGATTTTTGATCTCCATATATATATATTTCAAAATGATATAGGTATCATATCAGTATATGAACAACAATCCATGATACAAGTCAATATGAGCAACGTCACTAACTACCACCAAGAACACCATCATGGGAATCCTGGTCATCATCATCTTCATCATCTCCTAGAATTGATCTAGACTCAACATACTCTAGATCATCTAGATCATCATCAATTGGATCATCCTACACTCCCGAGTTCCACAAAAAAATCATTCAAAATTAAAAGTTAGTATTAATTGCATGCCATAATTCATATATGTGTTATATTGCTAATATTACATCATATGAAAGTGAACCATAATCAAGTATGAGATAAGTTACAGCTAAGATGCCATTCCAATTATGTCTCAACCCTATCATATCATTATCTAAAAGTTTGTTTTTCAACATTCACTTTGCAATATATACAAGTCTCCAATCAAATAGAATTATAGATTCCATATTGCAATTCAAGAGACCAACACTATCATAAATGCAAGTTTACAATCAAATACATCATATATGTACGTGCCACTCATAACTGCTAAAGCTATGGGTCATGCAAGCTAGTAAATATAGGTCACAATTGTGCACTGCCATAAATGCATAACCATAGTACCATATTGCAATTCATAGTGCCAATAAATTTAGAGTTGCGATTCCATACTAGCAATAAATGTAAAGCATCATATTGTATCAAAAAATGCAAGGTCAATCAAGTCTCATCATCGAGCTAACTTGAGAGATGAGTTTCTAATTTTGCATAGCATGTACATGCCAAATGTGTTCTTATATCTACTAGGCATGCATCATATGTGATGAACAACACTCTAATAGATTCTCAACATGCTAGGCATATAGCATATGTTGTGAATAGAAAACTAAGATGGTGAGGTTTGCTTCTTCTACATCATAAAAATATCATAACAACACTCTAAAATATGTCAATATGGATTCTCAACCTGTTGGTCATTCATAAATATATGAACTGAAATCTAATATGCTAAGATTGCTTCTAATGTGTAGGAATAAAATCATAAAGAACAACCAAAAAAACCTTTTTACAAGTTTCATACACCCCAAACAATCATGAACAACACTCTAAATGGGGAATTGATGTCTTGCAATCAGGTGTATCCTTCAAAGGGAGTGCATTCATGGTGTAAATTGGGTTCCAATATGTCATAGCAAAAAGAGTGTTAGATGAAGTTGCTTGCCATCATTTGATGCCATCCAAACATCACAAATAACCTCCACCTTATATAAAAATTCCTAATAGAGTGCAATATGGTTGTGTGTATTTTAAGCCTTGGAATATGCTACCAATATGTCATTTACCTTCCATAATGAAGGCTTAGAGAATGACCAAACATAAATAGCATAAATGCTTATCGTCATGCAAGCTAGTAAATGTAGATCACAATTGTGCAATACCATAAATGCATAACCATAGTACCATATTGCCAATAATGTAGAGTTGCAATTCATAGTGCCAATAAATTTAGAGTTGTGGTTCCATACTACCAATAAATGTAAAGCATCATATTGTATCAAAAAATGCAAGGTCACTCAAGTCTCATCATCTATGCTATCTTGAGAGATGAGTTTCTAATTTTGCATAACATGTACATTCCAAATCTGTTCTTATATCTACTAGGCATGCATCATATATGATGAACACTCCAATAGATTCTCAACATGCTAGGCATATAGCATATGTTGAGAATAGAAAACTAACATGGTGAGATTTGCTTCTTCTCCATCATAAAAATTTCATAACAACACACTAAAATATGTCAATATGGATTCTCAACCTGTTGGTCATTCATAAACAAATGAATTGAAATCTAATATGCTAAGATTGCTTCTAATATGTAGGCATAACATCATAAATAACAGCCAAAAAAACCTTCTCTGCATGTTGCATACACCCCAAACAATCATGAACAACACTCTAAATGGAGTACCAATGTCTTGCAATCATGTGTATCCTTCAAAGGGAGTGTATTCATTGTGTAAGATAGGTTCCAATATGTAATACCCAAAAGAGTCTTATATGAAGTTGCTTGCCATCATTTGATGCCATCCAAACATCACAAATAACCTCCACCTTATATAAAAGTGCCTAATAGATGCAAGATGACTAGTATGTGTATTTTAATCTTTGAAAAATGCTACCAATCTATCATTTACCTTTCATAATGAAGGCTTAGAGAATGACCAAACATAAATAGCATAAATTCTTCTCGTCATGCCTCCCAACTCTACCATCAAAGGTGGAATCCATGGTTTTAGATATTGTGCATGACACCAACACTCTCCATCACATACTTCAAATGGGAGAAACAAAATCCAAAACCACACACTAAAACGCTCATGCCCAGATTGAAAAATACCTCAAGGAATATGTCACCAATAAGTGAAAAATATTGTAGTGGGATTATTAATGAAATGTGCGGAGTTGTAGTCAAAGGACTTTAGGCTTCATTTTTATTGGCCATAATAGTCTAAAGGCTATGTGGGCATATGCATTGACATTTGTGCATGATAAACAATGTAATTGACATGAGATTCACGAGAGTCATGCATGCACTATTTATCAGATCAGCCATTCCCAACAACCACTTTGTTACCATATGCTCCAAATATAGCTGTAAAAAATGCAAGGATAAGGTAGAGTAAATATATGCTTTGCTTCTAGTTCTCATTTACGTGTCATTTACCCAAGCTGTTGACATGTAGGCTTGCACAAAGTGGGATAAATATTTGAGAATAAAAGGCAACAAATGTATAATTTAAAGGGAAAGGGAAAGCACAAATAACAATTCCCTAGCTCTAGATTTGGTCCTAACATGCAATCATCATACACAATTAATATAATGCTAGTTTCATTATTCAAGATTACATATAAGCACTATAAGCTTACATGCTAGTTTCATTATTTGAGAACTATAAGCTTACATATGGCATCATGAGGAGTGCCCTAACTAGGGCTTGTTTGAGGTAGAAGCATATAAATACCAAGAGATGCATTGGCCAAGGAAGCATGGTTGGAAGAGTGGTATTTCCCCTTGAATTTTAGTTCAAGATCAAAGAAGTTAAGGGGCATTTCAATATGAGGTTCATTATCTTTCTTTTA
The DNA here is from genome assembly GCA_027924585.1 of Larix kaempferi. Lineage (NCBI taxonomy): Eukaryota > Viridiplantae > Streptophyta > Pinopsida > Pinales > Pinaceae > Larix > Larix kaempferi. The sequence continues at coordinate 22,103,452 of BSBM01000361.1, forward strand.
TTTTTTTTGGATTTATTTGATGGTTGAAAATTACTTGTACAAATCTGTTGGTGTAATTCTTGAAGGGGTGTGAGTTTCTTCCAATAAGAAGATGATAGGGTTGAGGTGAAACTCGACTACAAGGGATTCCCTTTTATGAGGTGAAATTTTATTGTGAAATTCTCAACTTCTAAGTTCTAACTCATCACATTTTTCTACCAATGTGATTACCTTTTTTACCATAAGCTCAACCGAAATCATGATATGTTGCAAATTGTTGTAAGCAATTCATCCAAAAGCACATCTTTGATCTCTAAAATCAATAAGCTTGTGCATGTTTGTTTGGGCAAGGCATACGTGGACACACTCTCCACGTGACCTCAAGGTAAGGTTTTCGAAATTCGTCCCCCAAATCCAAATGTTGCATTGCCTCTACTAAGCAAACCCCTAGTTTGAAAAATTGTGGAATAGAACAAGTTCTTGTCAATGAATCAATGGGATAGGGGTGCAGCTAGCTAGAGTCCCATATCATGAATCCAATGGGATCAACCATTCATCTATCGAAGTATTGTTTTTCATTTTATAGTGAGTTGCAACTCGCATTCGAAACTCGTTCAAGGACATTTGTCGAATTTTTCCCAGGGTAGAAAAAACAAATTGTTCAATGTTTATAAAATCCCTAAGCTCATGCATGTTTCTTTGGGCATGGACACACTCTCCACGGGACATCAAGGAAAGGTTTCCAAAATCCCCCCCCCCCAAACCCAAAAGTTGTATTGCCTTTACTAAGAAAAACCCTAGTTTAAGAAATTGTTGACTACATCAAGTTCGTGGCCATGAACCCATGGGCTTAGGGTGCCCCTAGCTGGATTCCCATGCCACAAATCCAATGTGCTTGACCGCTCATCCATTAAAGTGTTGGTTTTCATTTTATCGTGAGTTGCAACTCATAGCCAAAAGTCGTTCAAGGACATTTGGCGAATTTGTCCCAAGGCATATAAACCAAACCATGAAGCATTTTTTAAATATGTAAGATCATGCATGTTTGTTTGGGAAATGCATATGTGGAAACACTCTCCACCTGACTTACAGGTAGGGTTTTTGAATTCCACTCCTGAATCCAAATGTTGCATGGCCTCTATAGAGCAAAACCCTAGTTTGCAAAATTGTGAAATAGAACAAGTTTTTATCAATGGATCCATGGGATAGGGGTGCGGCTAGTTGGATTCCCATGTCACAAATCCAACAGGATCAATTGTTCATCCATCATAGTCCTAGTTTTCATTTTATAGTGAATTGCAACTTGTATCCAAAACTCGTCCAAGGACATTTGTTGAATTTGTCCAAGGCATAAAAAATAGACCGTTCAATGTTCCTAAAATTCATAAGCTCTTGCGTGTTTGTTTGAGCAAGGAATACATGGACATCTCTCCATGGGACATCAAGGAAGAGTTTCCAAAATTTCACCCCGAATCCAAAATTTGCATTGCCTCTTAGTAAGCAAAACCCTGGTTTAAGAAATTGTCAATTACATCAAGGTCGTGGTCATGAACCCATGGGTTGGGGGTGTCCCTAACTGGATTCATGTGCCACGAATCTAACGAGATTAACCGTTCATCCATCAGAGTGTTGGTTTTCATTTTATCGTGAGTTGCAACTCACATCCAAAACTTGTTTAAGGACATTTGGCGAATTTGTCCCAAGGCATATAAACCAAACCAGGTGGCATTTTTGAAATCCATAATCTCGTGCATGTTTGTTTGGGAAATTCATATGTGGACACACTCTCCACCTAACCTAAAGGTATGGTTTTTGAAGTTTCACTCACAAATCCAAATGTTGCATTGCCTCTACTAAGCAAAACCCTAGTTTGCAAAATTGTGGAATAGAACAAGTTCGTGTCCATGGATCCATGGGATACGGGTGCGACTAGCTAGATTCCCATGTTATGAATCCAATGGGATTGATTGTTCATCCATCGGAATACATGGAAACACTCTCCATGGGACATCAAGGCAAGGTTTCCAAAATTACACCCCCAAATCCAAAAGTTGCATTGCCTCTTACTGAGCAAAATCCTGGTTTAAGAAATTTTCGATTAAATCAAGTTCGTGGCCATGAACCCATAGGCTAGGGATGCCCCTAGCTAGATTCCCGTGCCACGAATCCAACGATATTAACTGTTCATCCATCTGAGTGTCGGTTTTCATTTTATCGCGAGTTGCAACTCGCATCCAAAACTCGTTCAAGGACATTTAGCAAATTTGTCCTAGGGAATATAAACCAAACCATGAATCATTTTTTAAATCCATAAGCTTGTTCATTTTTGTTTGGGAAAGGCATACATGGACACACTCTCCACCTGACCTCAAGGTAGGGTTTTCAAAATTCCACTCCCAAATCCAAATGTTGCATTGCCTCTACTGAGCAAAACCCTAGTTTGCACAATTGTGGAATAGAACAAGTTCTTGTCAATGGTTCCATGGGATAGGGGTGTGGCTATATGGATTCCTATTTCATGAATCCAATGGGATCAATTTTTCATTAATCAGATCCCTGGTTTCCATTTTATAGTAAGTTGCAACTCGCATCCAAAACTTGTTTAAGGACATATGTAGAATTTGTCCTAGGGCACAAAAAACAAATCATTCAACGTTTCTAAAATCCATAAGCACATGCATGTTTGTTGGGGCAAAGAATACATGGACACACTCTCCACGGGACATCAAGGCAGGGTTTCCAAAATTTCACCCTCGAATCCAAAAGCTGCATTTCCTTTAACTGAGCAAAACCCTAGTTTAAGTAATTGTCGATTACATCAAGTTAGTGGCTATGAACCCATGGGATAGGGGTTCCCCTAGTTGGATTCTCATTCCAAGAATCCAATGGGATTGACTGTTCATCTATTAAAGTGATGGTTTTCATTTTATCGTGAGTTGCAACTCGCATCCAAAACTCGTTCAAGGACATTTGGAAAATTTGTCCCAGGGCATATAAACCAAATTAGGAAACATTTTTGAAATTCATAATCTCATGCATATCTTTTTGGGAAAGGAATACGTGGACACACTCTCCACCTTACATCAAGCTAGGGTTTTCTAAATCCCACTCCCAAATCCAAATGTTGTCATTCCTCTACTGAGAAAAACCCTAGTTTGTAAAATTGTGGAACAAAATAATTTCCTATCAATGGATCCATGGGATAGTGGTGAGGCTAGTTGGACTTCCATGTCATGTATTCAATGGGATAGACCTTTCATCCATCGGATTAATGGTTTTTCCTTTTATAGTGAGTTGCAACTTGCATCCAAAACATGTTCAAGGACAATTGTCAAATTTGTCCCAGGGCACAAAAGTCAAACCTTTCGGATTTCCTAAAATCTGTAAGCTCCTACGTGTTTGTTTGGGCAAGGACTAAATGGACACACTCTCCACGGGACATCACAGCAAGGTTTCTAAAATTTCACCCCCAAATCCAAAAGTTGCATTGACAATTTACTGAGCAAAACCCTGGTTTAAGAAATTTTCGATTAAATCAAGTTCGTAGCCATGAACCCATGGGCTAGGGGTTCCCCTAGATGGATTCTAGTGCCAAAAGTCCAACAATATTGATCATTCGTCCATAAGAGTGTCAGTTTTCATTTAATCGCCAGTTGCAACTTGCATCCAAAACTCATTCAAGGACATTTGGCGAATTTTTCCTAAGGCATATAAACCAAACTAGGAAACATTTTTTAAATCCGTAAGCTCGTGCATGTTTTTTTGGGTGAGGCATACATGAACACACTCTCCACCTGACCTCAAGATATGGTTTTCAAAATTTCACTCTCAAATCCAAATGTTGCATTGCCTATACTGAGCAAACCCTAGTTTGCAAAATTGTGGAATAGATCAAGTTCTTGTCAATGAATCCATGGGATAGGGGTGTGGCTAGCTGTACTCCCATGTCACAAATCCAACAGGATCGACCGTTCATCTATCGGAGTCATGGTTTTCATTTTATAATGAGTTGCAACTCGCATCCAAAACTCGTTCAAGGAAATTTGTCGAATTTGTCCTAGGGCACCAAAAACAAATTGTTCAATGTTTCTAACATCTATAAGCTCTTACATGTTTTGTTTCGACAAGGAATACATGGACACACTCTCCACAGGACATGAAGGCAAGGTTTCCAAAATATCACCCCTAGATCTAAAAGTTGCATTGCCCCTTACTACGTAAAGCCTCAGTTTAAGAAATTTTCAACTAGATCAAGTTCATGGCCATGAACCCATGGGATAGGGGTTCCCCTAGCTGGATTCCCATGCCATGAATCTAACTAGATTGACCGTTCATCCATCGGAGTGCCGATTTTCATTTTATCGCAAGTTGCAACTCACATCCAAAACTCGTTCAAGGACATTTGGTGAATTTGTCCTAGGGAATATAAACCAAACTAGGAAAAAAATTTGAAATACATAAGCTCATGCATGTTTGTTTGGGAAATAAATATGTGGACACACTCAACATCAAACCTCAAGGTATGGTTTTCAAAATTCTACTCCTGAATCCAAATGTTGCATTTCCTCTACTGAGAAAAACCCTAGTTTGCATAACTATGGAATAGAACAATTTTATGTCAATAGATCCATGGGATAGAGGTGTGGCTAGATGGATTCCCATGTCATGAATCCAATAGGATCGACCACTCATCCGTCAAAGTCCTAGTTTTTGTTTTATAATGAGTCCTTGTATAACATTGTTTTAGGGTTTGGGGGCCATGGTAGGTTTAGGGTTTTTATTTTATTTTAGGGTGTAGGGAGCCATGGTAGGTTTAGGGCCTCAAGAGGAGCACTCACATTTGGGAGTATCCAAGTGGACCATATCACCATTTACACCTCAAAATATGCCATACAGACCAATGCTAGAGAAGTGCCTTGCATGGGAGGGAAATATGTGGTCCCAAAGGATGCATGGGATTGAAGGTGGAAGAAGGTGACCATAACTCCCTATCTTGATGTCCTTGCATATACTTCCACATGTCCATTGTGATGGACATTTAATATTATTTCAATTAATTCATGCAATGAGTATATGGATTAATACCCCCCTATGACACTTAGGAATCCTTCTTCTATGTGTGCTCTTCTATTGGCAATATAATCTACCCTTTTACTGAGAGTTCAAAGACCCTAAGAGTAAGAAATGGACTGAAATTATGACACTAGGCTTAGAATTCGCTGAGTTATTATTTTTATTCAAAATGAATGCAGGAGAAAGAGATTATGAAGCAATCGAATGACGATGGAAAAGTCCCAAGCAACTATAATGTGCTTGAACTCACATGCCTTCGATCATTGTAGTCCTTGGAATACCACTAGGGATTTTAACCCATTATTCATTGCAATCCCTATGTCCTAGGAAAAATCACGTTACTAATTTCCTCTAGGATAAGAGAAAGGCCTCCCTTACACTTATCACTCATTGTTACACTACCACTTACCAAGTGTAATAGTAGGATAATTGGGAATTTAGAATTTGTAATGAGAGCAAGGAGGCAAACTAGATGAATGAGGGATGAAATTGGATACAAACTAGACAACATCAAATGTGCGACCTTGGATATGGGATGTACAAATTTTTATTGGGTTTTTTCATCTTTTTTGCATCATGTTTTGTGTCCTTTTTATCTTGTTTTTGGTCACACAAGAGATGATACAAGGTGATGGAAAACAAGATGTTAAGTGACATATTTATGATTAAGGAAGGCACGAAAGAGATCCCAAAACAAAAAGAAAGAACATAAAACAAGATGCAATTGATAGGGAATGCAATTGATGTAAGGAAACAAAGCATTCTCCTCATGATGTTTCCAGAGGCATCTTCCTAGATATTGAAGGCTTGTTGACTATAAAGTAATGAAAGAACTAGAGTAGTCACAACTTTGTGCTTGATCTCTTTAAACTCTTCATTTTTCACAACACCCACCCAAACTTTTTGCTTGATCTCTTTACGCCAAAGAAGGTGTGAAATACCTACACATGAGGGGTGCTTGGCTTGTTTTGGAAAGTAGTAAGCTTGAAGGCACCAATATCAATGGTAGAAGTTACAAATAGTTACAAGTAGAAAATTATATAGTACATTGTCCTTGTACCCACTAATTCTCACCATTTCCTCTCTACTTAGAGGAAATTGTCCCTGTGATGAAGTGCTTTGAATAAATATGAAGTTCATGAACATACCATAGCCTAATCCCAAGGATTGTAGAATATTTACCTTTCCAAAACCCTTGCTATGGAAAACCAAGAAAACCATAGCCAACATCAAAGAGCTCCAACAAGTATCACACTAACAAGTCCTCTGAGGTAAGACATCTCATCTTCACCACCAATAAGTACAATCTAGGGTTTAATCAGAAAACCCTAGCTCTAATTTATCCAAGGGATGAAACCTAAACCTTAGTATTCAAGATGCTCCAAAATATCCAACAAACCCTATCACCTCCAAGAAAAGATAAAGTACAAATATGAAGAAAGAGAGAGAGAGAGAGAGAGAGAGAGAGAGAGAGAGAGAGAGAGAAGTGCGCTCTTATCCACACATCTCTAACACAAGGTGATGATGAATGAGATGATTTCAAAACACTCTCTCCTTCCTCTATATATATGATAGGTAAGGGAGGCCAACAATGCATATGTGGGCCTACACCCTTACAAGCAAGCTACAAAGCTACAAGTAGTATCATGGATGTGGAGTGCTTCACTCCAAGGGTACACATGTCAATCTCCAAGGTGATTCCATGCACAAGAAAGGCTCCAACGCAAGGGTGCTCCACTATATGTGTCTAAAACCCCTCCAGCAAGCATCCAAGGACTCCAAAACTCCTCGCAATCCATGTGCTCCATTGGGTCTACACCCCCTACATGAGCATTATCTCAACTCAGGCATTCCCAAGTTAACTTCGTGCCTCCATGCAAGAATGTTGACACAGCGGCTATCGACAAGGGTTCACTTCGCACTGTCGTCAACAAACCCAACCAAACACCCTTAAGCACCGGCCCAGAAAGGTTTTACCCTTTCCAGCAACACCCGTGAAGCAAGTGAAGTCTCACCCGAGATGATTAAGGGGGCTGCAGGAACCAAGTTTCTGTAGTGGGGAAAGGACATGCAACCACTTCAACTCTACTGCAGTAGAAACCAGAGATTCAGATTCTCATACATTCATATTCACCATTTGCAGATTCAATACATAATGGACATTCGCATCAACATGGTTAAACTGATCATTCGCATCAACAGCAATTACTAAACCACAAAACCTTAAACATGTCACAAACACTTTTATTCGTCATTTAACAGAAACAGAGACAAAATATATAACCATAGTCGAACATCTTCATGCATTCATCAAAACCTGCGGTACAACCTTCTCATAAACAGATCAGAACATATTATTGTGGATCCATACAAAACTGCGAAAACAGATCAAAATACAATCGAACCGCATAATCACAATGATAATGATTCTACAATCCGGTCTAGCATCGATGCCCTTAGGCTTACATTCATACTCCTATTTATATCAACCTAAGTGGTTACAAAATGGTCCACATGACCCTTTCTAACAACCTAAACTAATCTTACGCTTCCTCCTTCTCCGCGAATGACCCTTTCTTCCGCGGATGGTCCTTCTTCACAGTTGTTGGCTTCCGCACTTCATGCGTACTAATCCTGTGCCAACAGGCCCCCAACACAAACTTGTGGCTCGCCCTCAAGCCATCTCAGCTGGACACCTCTAGTACTGTTCTCATCCTTCGTTGTGCTAATCTTCTGAATCTGTTCTTTCCGTTTGGAGCTCGTTGTCATGTAATTCTCGAATGCATCCTCGAACCTCTAGTTCGCTATCATGTACTTCTCGAACTCATCCTCAAACCTTTGGTTCGTTGTCATGTACTTCTCGAACTCATCCTCCATCCTTCTGAAACCTTCGTCATCAATCCCTTCTGCGCTTGCTGGTGCGCTTCATGCTTGTGTTAGGCTAGGGAAAAGTTCATCAACGTCATCAAATTGTGAAATAGTCTAATTGCTCTAGCACATCTGTTTCTCACATTTGATCGTCCGTTGTTGGGGCCAGTGGGCCTCCGCGCCTGGTGTTATGGTGGTTGCAGGGACCATGGTTCTTCTAACTACTACCACACTCTTAGACATCTCGGGTGAGACCTCATCTCTGTTCCTCCCAATTGTCTGTGCCACTTCCTTTGATGGTTGTTCATGCACGCTCGTTGTTCTTTCCCTTAGCGCACCTGAAGTGCTTCCACTCGAAATGAAATGCACCATTGCAACTATCTCACTTCCCTTTTCCACAGATTCCTTGGGCTTGCTCACTCAACTTACCACTCTCTGCATATGAATGAATAACTCTCGTCATGGAGCTTACTAAGTCTCCTCTTCCGACTTATGGCTACTTCTTTACTCAACTGACATTCTTCAATCCCTGCGCCTGTATTTATGCTTTCTCCTCGTGTCCTTGACGCCTTATTCTTGGATCATTTGCGAAATATTTCCCATATCCATTCGATTTTTTCCTCAAGTGTGTCATCATACTCCTCTATCGTCTTCCGGTGATGCTGATCCACAATAATCATGCTCGGATTTGACTCCCACGTGCTAAACGTGCACAGCATCGACGAGCGACCCGGTTGGCGATGCTTTCCACTTTTTGTCATAATTGCATTTTATTTTATTTTTTAGCTTCTGGTTCTCAACTGCTATGCGCCTGATCATGGCGATAGGGTTTCAACCAATTCCCATTTACCAACTTAGGCAACAATACCCCATCTAAACTTTGTAGCTGCACCGCACCTCTGTTAGTGACAAAATTTATTATGTAGGGACCTAACCAATGCATTTGTAACTTACCTGGGTGTTTGGGAAACTTACTGTCATATAACAGAACTATGTCTCTGCACTGAAAGTGCTTTGGTTTAACATGGCGATCGTGCCAAGCCTTCTATCGATCCTTTTCTACCTTCTGATGAAATCCTGCGATGAACCGATCCTCATCAAGTTGTACCAGTTGTGCCAATTGTTCCTCCAATGCCCTGGAATCACTCATTCCTGTGGCTGCTGTGATGCGTAAACTTGTGACAATATACTCCATCAGCATTACATCTTCCTTCCCGTAGATGATCTTGAACGGGGTCTGGCCAATCAATCGTTTGCAAGTTGTGTGATATGCCCATAGTATCGTTGGAATCTTCAAATCCCAATTGTCTCAATTTGTGTTGCATACCTTCATGAGCGCATGCTCCAAGATTTTTTTGAATGCCTCAACTGTCACATTACCTTGCGGATGATATGGGTTACTCTTCCTGTGTTGAATTTGAAACTCCTTCGTCATCGCTGCGATCGTCTGATTAGAAAAATGAGTCCCTTGGTCACTCATTAGTATCTTTGGGAACCCAAACTTGGTGACCACATTGTCGAAGAGGAATCTTGTTGTAGTCGTAGCTGAGCAATCTTTCATCGGTGCAGCTTCCGCCCCGCATCAAATAGTTTGTCGTAGTGATTATGTAGCGCGACCCTGTTCGTTTTCCTGGTGGTTTGATGGGTCCCATGAATTCAGTTTCCCACTTGTCGAAATACTGCAATATCAATTGAGGTACTAATGGAATTTCATCCCTTTGTGATGGCTTCCCTGTCCGTTGACATACATCGCAGCTTTTGGTGTAGTCCGCATCATCTCCATGCATTTTTTGCCACCATACTCCTACTCGAAGGATCTTCCTTGCAATAGCACGTCCTTCGTAGTGTCATCCTGCGATTCCATCATGAGATTCCACTAAAATCCTTTCCTGCTCATGCGGAAGGACATATCGTCGAAGTATCTCATCTAGTCCCATCTTATACAATTTCCCTACAATCAGTTGAAAATCTGTAGCTCTGATGACTAGCTGCTTCTTCTGGTTGGTAGTGAATCCTTCTGGCACCTCCCCGGTCGCTAAAAATTGAATGATTTGCTCGTAATGGTCATCGACCATTCCGACCCTGAACAATTGAGCATCCAAAAATCCTTCGTCAATGCTCCTTGGCTCTTCCCCGGACTCTATCCGTGACAGGTGATCTGGTCCTGCATTCAATCGTCCTGGTTTTACAATAATCTCAAAATCAAATTCTTGGAAGAGTAACAGCCATCGGCAGATCTTCCTCCCCTACACAGGTTTGTTCACCAGGTATTTTAGTGTTGAAAGATCGGTGGACATCTTGAAATGCCCCCCTAAGAGATAGTGCTGAAACTTCTGTAAGGCGTAGACTATCGCCAACCCTTCCCTTTCTGTGGTCGTGTAATTATTCTCCGCGGTAGATAGCTTTCTACTTGCGAATGCTATCGGGTGGTATATTGCGCCTTCTCTTGGTTGGGCCAAGATAACTCCTAGTGCAACTGATGACGCATCGATGTGAATGTGGAACTCCTTCGTCCAATCTGGAAATGCAAGTATGGGTGTTGCAACCATCTTGGATTTCAATATATCCAGACTCTTCTGGCACTCTTCATTCCATTCAAACTTGGTGTCTTTCTTCAACAACTTCTCCATCGGTGCCTTGATTGTTGCATACCCTGTGATAAAAATCCTGTAGTATCATGTGTGTCCCAATGTCACTCTCAATTGCTTGACTATTGTCCGAGGTGGTAGGTCTACAATAATTGTGATCTTTGCAGGATCGACCAGCATTCCTTCCCTGTACACTATGTTCCCTAGTAAAATCCCAAACAGAGCACAGAAGATGCACTTTTTCAGGTTCACTGAAATATGGTGCTATCGACATCGTTCCAGCATTAGCCTCAGGTTCGCGACGTGATCCTTAACCAGCCCATACACTGTCCAATCATCCATATAGACTACAAGAAATTTATGAATGTAATCTTTGAACGCCGAAACTACTAATCTTGAAAAAATTGCTGGAGCAATCTTCAATCCAAATGGCATCACCGTATACTGAAAACATCCCCATTCTGTGATGAATGTAGTCTTGTGTCGATCCTCTTTTACAATCTTTATCTGGTGGTAGTCGGAGAATCCATCTGTGAAGGAGTATATTTCCTGACTGCCCACTCCTTCTAATACTTCATCAGTAAATGGTGTCGGGAATGGGTCATGTAGACATGCATCATTTAGCTTCCTTAAATCGACACAGATCCTGACTTCGTCGGTTTTCTTATCCTGGACCACTATCGGGCTAATCCACTCTGATTCCTCTACGGGTTCTATAATGCCTGCTTCCAGCATTCTCTCAATCTCAGCCTTCATCTACTCCTTGTACCTTGGATTCAACAGGTAGGACCGCTGCTTAACTGGCTTCGCATCGGGTTTCAGGGGGATTTTCATTTCTCCTAAGTCCCCGGAAATTCCTTTCATCTCCGAGAATTTCGGTGGGAACAAATCCTGAAACTCATGCAATAGATCAGTCATCTTCACAATAGTTGAGTCATCCCAATAATCTCCAATACTTGCGAACTTCGGATTCTCCTCCGACCCAATGTTCACTTTATTGATTTTCAACGGTTGGTGAAACTTGTCGGAAGGTATTTCTGGTGCCTCAACACTGTGACTTCCTTCTGACTCCGGTACATACGTAGCCCTTGGATCATCCTCATCATCCGGATCTCCTGTGATATTGTAGCATTCCATTAACATTTTCGGTGTCACGGTCCACTGAAGCCCCAGTGGTTGCTCTGTCAGTACTGCTTCAAATACCTTCTCTCGAATCGCCTATAATGCACTATGGATGAAGGGGTTTTCATCGGAGAAACTGAATGTTTGGATAAATCCAACTGTTAGTTTCTCCCAAGATATTGTTCCGCGTCGCGGTTCTGCTACAATATACCAACTTCGCAGTACTTCATCTAGTGTGTGAATAAACGCATGGACCCATTCCTGTTTCGCTCGTGGTCCCCATTTGCCTTCACATTCATCCAAATGTGCCTTCGAATCGCCTCTGCCATCGAACTTCCTTCCACCATATCCTTTCGCATCTCCAAACCTAACCGTCATTAGGTGTCGACATAGTCGCTAGTTAGTTATGGTGGACTTGTGCGCTACCCACCATCGCGTTGGTGTAGCCTTTAGGGCTTCTTCCAAGGCCAAGAGTCGTTGTGGTTCTGCCACTTTTTCTTCAAATTCAGTGAGAAATGTAGCCAAATTGGGAAATTCCTCGTATGTTGGTAGCTCGCACTCTTCTGTGGATAACCTTTGCAACGAGTGAGTGATCCTTGTACACCTCCTAAATGACACTCCGTGTAACCGGTTCTACCAATTTTCAAGTGCTTCGTCTGAATAGGATGACGTCGAACTGCTACTGCACCATCCTAATTCTCCATCTGCAGTAGGGTTGGTGTAATATTCAAAAATGTTGTAGAGATTATCCTATCCCTCAGTGAAATCATCCCTTGTTGGTTTGACTTACCTTTTCCCTTCCGCGGGATCAAGAGGTGCGACAACCATTATCTTGCGATTCTCAAATGACATAGTTCTCTTCTTAAAGTTGATGATAGCCTGGTTCTCCATCGCCCAGTCTATTCCTAGCAGCACTGGGTAGGAGCTTGTATTGTCCACAATTTTGATCACATCGAAATCTTCGTATGTCTTGAGGCCCTCGATCTCAACAGGGACCTGGCATAGTCAACCAATCGGGGTGACCTTACTTTGGTTTGCCAGGTGCAGTTGCACTGGGGGCCAATCCAACTGTGGTTTCCCCATTGTTCCCCACGTCTGTTTGGTCAGGATGTTCATGTCGAACCCTAAGTCCAAGATAATGGAGTCGACATCGAACGCTCTAACTTGCGCAGACATCCGCATCTCTCGTCCTATTTTTCTCTTATGTATGCGATTGAACGTCTGCTCCTGTCATGCACCCTCCCATCGATGCAGTAGGTTGGATATCTCCGCGAATGCATCCTAATCCTTTTCCAGCTCCAGGCAACTCTCCAGGAAGGCTCGTAACGTGTTCACCTTTTTCTGTGAATTCGTTGTGTCGATTATCCGTGGCATGTCATATGTAACTTCTCTCTATTGAAGAGGCGGTTGCCTCAACTGCCTTATTGCCTCCTGTTCTTTCAAAAAAATGTCACTTTCTGCTTCTGCATCAAATGTGGCTTCTTTCCTTGTTGTCGGTTGGATGCTAGCCTGTGACCTGCCAGCCCCTGTCACATCTTCTCCTCGAGTCACTATTCCAAAAGTCGCACTTTGACTTCTAACTTCTTCTGAGATCTTCTGTACCGCTGGCGGATTCTGGTTCTGATTTTGATGTTGTGGAGGTGGGGAAAAGTTCTTAGTTTGCCACTTTGCGATGAGCTAAGGACAATATTCGACCCCATGGTCCACAGTGCTGCAATAAGTGCATTGTGGTGTTGGATTCAGGCAATCCCTCTTATAATGCCCCTACTGCCCACAATTGTAACATATGATGGGTCCTCAACCTCGTCTAGTAGCTCCTCCTCGGCTGGCTCCAGCACCTCGGCCAACGCGGAACCCGCCTCTCAATCCTCCTCGCTGTGGCCTGTATGGTGTGTACTATGGTTGAGCATACTATGGCTGTGGATATTGCAGTTGAACGTATTGCGGTCGTTGAAATTGCGGTTGAGGATATGTCGGTTGGCCATACTGTGACTGACCATACTGCGGCTGCTCATACTTCGGTTGCGGATTATATTGAGGCTGCGATTGACTATATTATTGTTGTTGTTGTTGTATCGGTGGTTGCTCCTCCCCTTTCATGAAGAAAGTGTCTGCAGTCCTTTCTTGGAGTAGGTCATAATCTCTATAGTCTTTTTCATCGTGACCAACCGATCGACAGAACTTGCAATACAAGTTCACTGGTTTTTACACCATCTTCTGCATGTACACACATTCTTCTGTTCGATGTCCTCTCGAGTGGCAGATGCGACACCAAGGAAACCCTCCTTGACTAGGGGGATTCGGCGCACCTGATTGCAAATATTGTCGGAATTCTGGGCACTGATCCTTGTAATATCCTTCTGTCCTACACCTAGTGCACCATACGTCTTCGCGGGCCTCTTTTGCTTTCTTCATGTCTTGTAGTTGGATCGTCAAGTTTTCCAGCTGCGCTTGTATTCGATCCATGCCCAAACCTATTTCATTGATTGGTGAAGCCTCCAGCTTCATTGCAGTCTCCAACGCTTATGCCTGAGTTGCTACCTTTTGTTGCATCAGTGGCCCATTAATGTGCGGCACCAACCCAGCGATAAACCATTCTTTATGTTGCATATCGTTCATCCCAAAACTTACTTTCGCCATTAGTGTTTTGTATCACTAGTCGAAGTCCCATACCGACTCGTTGGGAAACTATTTGATTTCTTTGAGCTCAGTAATGTACTGCGACTTATATTTTGGTTTTCTGAATTCATCGATCATCCCCACTTTGATCTCTAGCAATGTTTTACCTGGAGTTCCCATCGATACCTTAGTAAACTTCATATACCAGTCTAGTGCACGGCCCCTGAGGGTCATCGCTATTTGTCCCTTTTTTATATATTCATCCTAGACATGCTTAATGGTCCATATTGCTTCACACAAAATCCAGTATTGTTCAGGATCCTCCGTCCCGTTACCTTGGAAGGTTGGCATCTTCGCTTCATCGCCCGCCATTCTTGTACTTCTACTATGATTATTTACTGATACACTACTCTTACTATTGTTCTGGCATGTAGGAAAGCTCTGCGAATAACTTGTATTTCTTCTTATCAAATTATGAGTAGTGTGCGGAGTTGAAGGTACGTTGTAGCTTAGGGTCCGTCCTTCTTCGGCTTTTGGGGTATCCTGTTCACTTCCTTCTTTGTCGCAATAAGGTCGCTTCCTCCCTTGTGGTCTTGTTTCGCAGTCTTTTGTTCTGTTCCTCTCAGGAGACTCTCTCTCAGTCCTTCTCTTCTTCTAAGGACGTCGGAATATCACCCCACTCCTCAAGGTACCACACTCTTCGTCAACTTCCCTTAAAAATTTGTCGTCGCCCATGTCCATCTACCCCACATCTTTCTACTAGACCCGCATCCACACAGTACCCACAACTTCCACACATTGATATTCTACTCGTCGGATCTCATCCTTAGTATACCCTTTTCGCAGACGAGCATCTTAATCCACAGTTTCAACGACAACAAGAATCTCCCCCTGGGTCCCTTGAAAAATTGTCTTTCTGCATCGTTGTATGATTTGATCGTGTCCACAGCAAACTCAGTGATGTATCCTTCTAAGATATTGTCTACCTAGAAGTCAACAGCCCATGATACCTTATTTTCGACCCGTTTAAGCTGTCGAAACAATTCTGGAGTCCAATGGTCCGGCTCAGTCTCTTGGCAATGGTTCTTCTGAAACTTTAGTTGCGCTAACCACTCGTGCAGCAATACCAGGAATTCGCAGAATAATATCTTGTGGATAGCCAAATAAATATGCTTTTCCAACCAACTACTTGTCGTCTTCCCGGGGTTTTGATTTTCTCCTTCCGCGAATTCTTCTGCTCTCTTGTCAAACCAGTCCTGGATCTCCGGTTTCGTTGGGTGCCACAGCATGTCCTCTTCTTTTCCTCTTCAGGGTCCCAGCAATGGAACCATTTGTTGACACAGCGGCTATCGACAGGGGTTCACTTCGCACTATCGTCAACAAACCCAGCCAAACACCCTTAAGCACCGGCCTATAAAGGTTTTACCCTTTCCAGCAACACCCGCAAAGCAAGTGAAGTCTCACCCGAGATGATTAAGGGGGCTGCAGGAACCAAGTTTCCGCAATGGGGAAAGGACATGCAACCACTTCAAATCTACCGCAGTAGAAACTAGAGATTCAGATTCTCATACATTCGTATTCACCATTCGCAGATTCAATACATAATGGACATTCGCATCAACATGGTTAAACTGATCATTCGCATCAACGGCAATTACTGAACCACAAAACCTTAAACATATCACAAACACTTGTATTCATTATTTAACAGAAACAGAGACAAAAGATATAACCATAGTCGAGCATATTCATGCATTCATCAAAACCTGCGGTACAACCTCGCAGAAATAGTTCAGAACATATTATTGCAGATCCATACAAAACTGCGAAAACAGATCAAAACACAATCAAACCGCATAATCACAATGATAATGATTCTACAATCCGGTCTAGCATCGATGCCCTTAGGCTTACATTCATACTCCTATTTATATCAACCTAAGTGGTTACAAAATGGTCCACATGACCCTTTCTAACAACCTAAACTAATCTTGCGCCTCCTCGTTCTCCTCGAATGACCCTTTCTTCTGCGGATGGTCCTTCTTCGCAGTTGTCGGCTTTCGCACTTCATGCAGACTAATCTCATGCCAAAAAAAATCCAAGCTACCCCATTGTGTCTAGGGATCAACACACTCCTCTATAATTCCAAATGATCCTCCTCGAATGTAAGGCATTCTCCAAGAAATCAAAATCATCCATGTGTCCAACATCTATAATGTCACCTAGTTATCTGAAGATCTCCAATGCTTCAAGGAAGAATGGCATGCAAGCATCCAACTGAGGTCAAGTAACAATTGAGTAAGCGACTTCCAATGTGAAAATCCATCATAGACCATCGAATGGATAATCATACACTATGTATCTCAAATATGATGAAGCAACCCCAAACATAGTGTAAACACTTTCAGAGTAACCCCAAAAGCCAACAACAATGAGGTTGTTTGTTATTTTTGCATTTCAACCTTCTTTTGCAAAATTTGGAGTTATTAATCCTATAGGGTATATATCTATTATGTTGGGTCTCTAAGACAGGTATATCAATATCTATTATATCTATATCACCCCCCAACATCTCATCTTATTGAGGTTCTAGTTCTAACTCCTCTCCTTGCCCATCCATTTCATGTTCAATGACCTTGTTTTGGGAATCCTTTATTACCTATTCTTACATTTGTTCTTTCATTGGTTGGTTCATGGAACACCCACTCTCTTCATTTTCCACAATCTTCAATATTTTTCCTCTTTTCCCACTTCGCTCTTGGTGATTCTTGATCTCCCTTACTTCTTGAACCTTCATTGTGGGATCCTCCTCTCAATTGGATTTTTAATCTATCTCTTTTTTACTTTGCTGGTTAGATTCGTTTCTAGAAGGAGTCAAGGTTGCATGGGTTCCATATTGAGTCGATTTCCCCTTTCTCTACTCTAGTGTGCCTTCCTTCTCCATAGCAATTCTTCTATTTAACTTCCTGAAATAAATCCTTGTGTTTCTTCTCCCTTCCTAATTGAACCCCTACTATGATTTCCTCCTACTTGCTTGGACATAATCCAAAGAATCAACATACCACAACATGATCATGCATTCATTCAAAGTACCCACCTAAATCTCGAGAGACAATTTACAATTAAGGGTTTTCTGCCACCTTCTCTAAACATTTGTTAGTGCTTTAGTTTGTAGCGTTCAGTTGACAACTATTCCCTTTCTCTTTACCAATGTTCTTCACTTTCCCTTTTTCCACCACCACACATTGAAGAACAGGGACCATGGTGTAAGGCCCTTCCTTTCGAAGTGGAAATAGGAAACCCTGCTCATTCATTGAGACATTCATTGGCAGAGATATTGGTATATGAAAAAAGGTTACAGAGTTAAAGGATTCATGCCTTAGGTAGCCTTGCACAGTGGAAAACAATAGCTAAATGATGAAGAAGGCCGGTAGCAATGATTCAGGAAGCATGTAAATAAGAGGAGTGTTTTTATGAAGTGAATTCTTATAGATTTTGCACAAGGACTTAGACAGTGGATGCAAATGTTTCTTTATTCATGGGCATGCTCAACAATAGGTGAACAATAGTGCCTTGATTTGTGAGTAGCATTACCTTGGTTCGTGAATAGAAGTTTGGTGTTGCTGGTTGGGAAAACCCTCATCTCAAGCAGCATGGTCATGTTCCTAAGCCTTCAATTGCCTTTGTTTTATATTACTTTTCTTATTTGTGAATGGAAATAGGTCTCAAGCCTCCTTTACATGAACCAATCATGATTGATAGAGGATTTTCAAACTTGCCTCCCAAAAAATCTCATTGCATTTTGACCACTCGATTTGAGGAACACCCCACCTTGGATGCTTTATCACTTTGATTATTTGGAAAGAATATTATTAATAAATTTTCATGGTGGAGAATGCCCTAGCTCTTGAGGATAGACACATGACATAACAATTCCATGAAATCATTAGCCACCTCATTGCCCTTAAAAAATCACGTTAATGTTACACATTCATGCATGTCATTCCTTTCAAAAAATGACTCTCTCCCCTCATAGTCTTACATCAAAGTTGTTGGGATAGGAATGAATGCCAGAATGACTTCCACATTTGAAGATATGCATCCAGAGGTTTTTTCTCAATAAAGTTACATTACAGGTTTTCAATATGTTACATAGTGGACTATTGGATCGTGTTATTTGAATTATGACTCATTTTTTGTCATGAATGGTATTATTGGAAGGATAGTCTTTTTATATAGTTTGACAAACAGCCACACCCACCCACCTACACACACACACACACATATTTGCAACATGATGGTATGTGTGGCATAAATTTAAGGCTATATTTTTACCAATGTGTTTTTCTAATTGTGTTTGTTTTATATAGAGAGGTAAAAGTTAGAAATTATGGCACTTATATGCCGAAAGATATAAGTTTAGTTACATTTTTTTTCATTTGCATGCATAAATATGTAAAGGAGCACTTGAAGTATGGTTTTTTCAGTTTGGGAGGCATATGGTTTTGTTACATGATGATATTGATAAGGGGAGGCATAAGGTTGATTTTCATAGCCTTGGGATTCATCCCCCTTGATGGCTTATCCAATACAATTACTATGGTGGGACCCTTCTTACCTTGTTCACTTTCATTTTTTTTAAACTGCATTCGCCTCTTTTCGCTTAAAAATAAAAGGAAAATAAAGTAATTTTCACTCTTATAAAATCCCTCAAAATCTTCCCTTAATGGCATACTTCTTAATATATTGTTATAAAGGGTGGAAATTACAATTTTTTTCTACCCAAAATGAAGTATAAATAGAGGTTGAGATTACATGAAAAGGATCCATTAGTTGAGAAGAGTTATGCTAAGAGACCCATTTTAACATTGTAATATGTTTTCCACTATCCATACATTGTTTTTTAATGACATTTGACATTTTAGCTGACAATATGTAATTCTTTCAAGACTTGGAATGCCTTGGGAAATGATGCACATTTTGTTGACAACATTGACCCAAGGGTTGAACATTCTTAAGGCCTTGGAGGAATTTGAGGAGTTGGTTGCACATTGAATTGGGTTTGGATCCACTTGACATCGAGCATAGAAGAAGGAAATAGTTGAGGCACCTCCCACCTATAAGAATAAACACTGCAAAGGAATCATGAAGAAGTGACCAATAAGTGAACAAAGAGTTTTGAGGTGCTAAGTCTAGGTTTTTCCATAGTGAATGACTTGGACACTAGAAAATTATTTGGGGAAGTATGCAACAAGGACTTAGACAACAGTATGGTAAGTGTATATGAAATGATAGAAAAAGACTAAGATTTTTGTTGTTGAATAATGGGATGATGACCATATTTTTCTTCCTGAAAAAATATGATGATGACATCATTTATTTTCATAGTGAATGACTTGGCCACTAGAAAAATATATGGGGAAGTCTGCAACAAGGACTTAAACAACCTGGTAAGTGTATATGAAATGGTAGAGAAAGACTAAGATTTTTGTTGTTGAATAATGGGATGATGACAATATTTTTCTTCCTGACAAAATATGATGACGACATCATTTCTTTCTCCGGGTGATTTGGATGACGGCCATATTTTTTCTTCTTGACAAAATATGACACATGGACAAATTAATAATCAAAGATTTATTTTTTTACTTGGAAATCTACAACGATCATTTCACATATTCAAGATACTTATGAAAGTGCAGATAGATTGTAAACCTTTTTGGCCACTATAATGAGTGGCATTTCTCTTTTCTAGAATCGCCTTTGAGGCCTTATCTTGAAACATAAACTAATTAAATTTATTCAGGCACAAATAAATTATCAAAATTTATTCAGAAATTTGAAATAATATTATAGGAAAAATTCAATGCATGTGTGCTCTCCGCTTCTCGTAAGCTTTGACCAATTCCTTCCATACTTTTACAGGTACTAGGGAAATTTTTAAGAACCCCCCCTAAATTTATATGTATAATAAATGGGTGAATCCCCACAATATATAGGAAAATATGAAATCTATTTTATCAATGTTATATTATGTATATATATTTTTTTGGAAAATCTCTCATTGAATTATATAATCTTTTAAAATCTTGGCGAATCTTTCATTAAATTATAAAACCTTATAAAATCTTGGAGAATCTTTCACTAAATTATAAAACCTTGTAAAGTATTGGCAAATCTTTTACTAAACTATAATCTTTTATTGTAAATTGCAAAAATAAAATTTGAGCCCTTGCTTTGCTGAAGTAATGCACCTTTTGGTGTGTGGAAAAGAGACTCTTGGGCTGTAGATTAGTTTAATAACTCACCTTTCAACACTTAATAAAATTTATCAAGACTTGAAATCTGAAGTATGCTCTTGACCGCTACAGCATAGATTGAACAGTTAGCCAATCAGAAACGGACGTAGAGTGACTAGTATAATAGGACAATCCTTCAACGATTCAATCTTTAGAACTCGGGAGGTCGAGTGAGGCTAACTATAGAGTCAGCAGGCTATCGTAAGCAGGTTCACCTCACTTGGTTGGACACTTGGTATAGTCGTCACAACGCCCAGTTCGAAGGAGCGATTCTGAGTTGGGCCAAACCAACAATCAACCCACTCCTTTAATACTCATTAATAATTTAAAATTTACAACAGGACTTTGCAATACTTTCATGACACAACACAACAGCAATCGCACTTACAACCTCGGCACTAGTCATCGCATATTATCTTTGTTTAAGTTAAATCTATAAAATATCGTGAATATCTTTCATATCATGTGTTGTTATACTTAACTAAATTTCAATTGGTTTCCTTGTTGTAATATTTTCATCACCTGTCATTAACTCCTAGAATTTGTTTTCTTCATTTTATAGTGTAGAAACCTTAGATTTATTTTCAATGGGGACCACCCCCCTTGGCTTAGCTAGGAGTATCCTACATGGAGGATTCAAGTAATCAGGTGACAGCACTTGACTCTGACATGCCCCCAAGGACACACAGAGCGGCTTGAAGTTTTCTTGTCGCATTCCCCCCCATGTGTGTATTAGGCGGAAACATGGAAGATGCAACAGAAATTGCTAATGGTGGTGACTCTAAGTTTGATGATTAAGATGATGAATATGAACATATTTTAGATACCAAAAATGAGCTTATTGAACATGCTTAAAATAAGCATCAATTCGAAGAAGAAGAATACAAAGAAACAAATATTCATAATTGGGTTAATGAAGATATAGGGGAAGAACTGGATGATGATCATCATAAAAGGAATATATTATCCATAGAAACTTGTCTACGGTTCTAGAGACCATAATATAGCAATAATTGATGATTGTTATAAGATTGTTGGAAAAAAATTGCAAACTCAAGGACGTTGTCAATATTTTTCTTCAAATAGTGGGTGAAGGACAAGTTCCCGATGTTGTTACATATAGTACCTTAATAGATGGGCTCTGCAAGACAAGAGAATCCCGCGAGGCGTTTTGTTTGTTGGTTGTTATGCTGCAAAACTGCCATGAGCCTGACACAATCATATTTAGTACTCTCATGATTGGACTATGCAAAGAAGGTAAGCTCCAAGAGGCCAAGGAACTATTGTATAAAATGTTAAAAAATGGGTATAACCCTAATGTATTTACATACACTGCTCTGATTGATGGTATGTGTTGATGAATAATTGTAACTTTGGAAGATATTCGTGTTGTACTTTTATTGTACTTCCTTCGAGAAATATTCACATTGTATTTGATATTGTAAAACCCTAAAAGAATTCAAGTGAAAATAGTCAAGTCGGCGTAGTGGGTAAACTACCCCAAAACAGTGGGAAGTTGTCCCCGGTCAGGTCGTCCCAATTTGGGAAAGTCAGTTCAGACCAATAAGTGAAAAAGTCACTTTTTCATGTGTATAAATAGAGAGGTCGTGTGCCTCATTTTGTCACTCACTCACACTCAAGTAAGTTCGCTCCTACCTGAGAAAGAGGTTCTCTCCAACAAATAAAGAAGCTTGTTTTGGGTTGTAGAACACTTGGAAGACATCTTATCTTTTTGGATTCATATTTTCTTGGTTTGGAACTATACTTGGTGATTGAATCTATACTAAAGAAGTTGCAGGGTTTTCTCCCTTGTAGTTTCCCCGAGGAAAATCTTTGTGTTCTTTTGTCATGTTGTGCTTGTCTTTCTTTTCAGTGATCCTATTGCATATGGTTATGATTTTATGATGCCAAATGTTTAAATATCTAGTATAACCATTAAAAACTTAACATGGTTTCAGAGCTACCCTGAAAGAAGACCTTGTGCAGTTGTTACTAGCGAAAGTTGGAAACTAGGGTTTCCTATTCCCAGCACTTCCCTCCACAGATCAGATGAAAAAGGAGGACCATCTAACTCCCCCTAGAAGGGCGCATCTTTCTGTGGTGATAAAATTCAGATCAGAGAATTTTCATTTTTGGCCCTATCACTACTGTTGGGAAAACTAGGGCATCAAATATTTTGCAATTTTGTCCACATATTTGGGAAAAGGAGTACATTTCTCAACTCGCCTTGAGGAGGTGCATCTTTCTAGTGGATTAGATTTCTCATTGGAGAACTTTCATTTTTGACCTGCCTCCTGCTAGGGTTTCCAAGGGAAAACCCTAGGTAACCTTGCAAGCAGATTCCAGAATTCAAGCAAAGTCAGCATCTGATTGTGACATTCTTCTTGGGAAAGATGAACTTCATATTTGAGGATAGATTAGAAGGGGCCATAAACTTCAATTTCTAGAAGGCCATATTACTCTGCATCATGGAAGAAAATGAGATAGAAGATCATCTCACCAATGATTCTATAGAATCTGAAGTAGAAGCAGAGAAGGCCAAGTATAAGAAGAATGAAAGGAAAGCTAAAAGAATATTAATGGATTTAGTAAAAGATCACTTAATTCCATAGATTGGTTAGCTAGGGTCAGTCGAGAAGATGTTTGATCACCTGATAAGATTGTTTGAAAGCAACAATACTAGCAGAAAACTAGCCTTGAGAAATCAGCTTCGAGAAGTTGGTATGAATGATTCAGTCTCAGTTAACTCTTATCTTATGAAGGTCTATGAATTAAGATACCAACTTGCAGCCATTGATGATCCAATATATGATAAAGAAATTGCCACAATAGCTCTTAATGGTCTTCCCTCTTCCTGGGAACCATTTATTCAAGGACTATGTGCACGGAAGAAACCACCCAAGTTTGATAAGCTTTGGGCTCTTTGTGTACAAGAATAAATAGGTTACAATCAATAAACAAATCTCAGAAACCTCAGCATGAAGAGGATCAAGCTCTTGTTACTCACTCAAAAGGATAAAAAGGAAGAAGGTTTGAAAGAAGAAAACCAGATAGAAGACCAGGATTAGTTAAAGTTCAAGAATCAATTAAGAAGAGAGATGCTTCACACATCCAGTGCTTCAGATTCAATGAATTTGGTAACTTTGCAGAAAATTGTCCGCAAAGAAAGAGGCAGTATGAATCAACAACTTATGTAGATGAGGAACCTCCACGAAAAATTTCATCATTAGAAGAATATGAAGAATATGTACTTTGACTATGGGTCATTATCCCTGGTACGGGAGCCCAGGAGACTTTATATCCTTTGTATCCAAGTTAGAGGGAGGAAACCTCAAGGAAGCAAGATATAGAGGGAGGAATCCCTACCAAACAAACAAAGATAAGTATTTAAATTGTCATTTCCTGTAATGATAGTGTTCAGTTGTGCACTTAGTTATGTTCCTATATTTAAGAAGTGTATTATGCATGTTATATTGTTTACATTAATGAAACGGTATACTACTAATATGCATGTGATGGGTAAGTGGCCTATGGTACTGCACAACATTCCATTGATGCTTATCTAGAATGAAACCTCTTTGATAACATTTTGGGAGTAGTGCACGCTCTTAATTATGTTCTGGTAGAGATGGAAGGCATCTAGAAATTTACCGTATGTATGCAGGATATGGATGAATGTTGTGTTGAAGCATTGGCTAAGATAGTTGCATGATTGTGTGACCTATGTCTTTATGCATAAAGTTTGTCATTATGGAAACTATGAAATGTATCTAATCATGCAACTGCATTTGACTTGCAGTAAATATCGTGTGATGAAGACTCACAAAGCAAGATTGAAGAAGACTTCAACCTTTGCTACAAGGTTGAAGACAAGCAGTCCAATTACCCTACATTTCACATGATTGTATTGTTTCTCACTGGAAACGAGAAACATATTGCAGAATATGTTCCAGTTGCTGAGAATTGTTAGATGGAATTGAAATTAGGATGACCTCTATGACAGAGGGAGCAGTGTGCTCTAAGAGCTGAAGAGTGAGGATGCATTCCCCAAGAGTGTCGTGCTGACTTGGCCATGGGATAATAGATCATAGACATAACCATGCTGACTTTGTTCTTGTCTGATAAGTGTTGTCGATGCATTCCCCAAGAGTGCCATGTTGACTTGGCCATGGGAGAATAGATCATAGACATAACCATGCTGACTTGGTTCTTTTCTGATAAGTGTTGCCGATGCATTCCCCAAGAGTTCCATGCTGACTTGGCCATGGGAGAATAGATCATATACATAACCATAATGACTTGGTTCTTGTCCGGGACGGACACTTCTGATACCATGTGACGAGGTACAATGATCTCCTCCTATGACAAGATGATGAGATTAGCCTTCACTTACCGGAGCTGGGATATCCTGCGACGAGATGGTAGGGCTCTCTAGGACATCCTGCGACGGGATAGAGAGAGAGATCACAATATGTAAGAAGGGACTCTGTCGAGGTGGAGAGAGATCCTCACATATTACGATGGGATGATGATTTTAGTTCTTACTTACGAGCTGGTACATCCTGCGATGGGATGGTAAGGCTCTATAGGACATCGTGCGATGGGATAGAGAGAGAGAGATCCCGATATGTAAGAAGGACAGCATCTCTTTCAGATACCGTGCGACAGTATAAGCCCCTGTCCTATGAGTATGGATAGCCCAAAGGGCTCACTTATTTATGATGATGATGATGATGTAAACATCATTGATGATGATGATGATGATGATGATGATGATTATGATGCATACATCATTGATGATGATGATCTTGATGCAGATGTTTGATGATGATGATGTTCCATCAATTACATGTTGAATAATGATGATAATACAGATATTGTTGATGATGATGATGTGAGCTTCTGATGATATATAGATTCAAGAAATGTCATAAGTCAATGGCCCAAGCACCAAGAAGCAGTAATGATGTCCAGTGATGATATCCAGTAATGAGATCCTGTAATGATGTCCAGAATCGAGATCTAGTGATGATGTCTAGAATTGATATCCATTGATGATGTCCAATGTCGAGTGACGAGAACTAGTGATGATGTACAGGTATGATGACTGTAATGGAAGAATATCTTCCCTGTTAAGAGGGAGTGTTGAAGAATTGTAACTTTGGAAGATATTCTTGTTGTACTTTTATTGTACTTCCTTCGGGAAATATTCACATTGTATTTGATGATGTAAAACCCTAAAAGAATTAAAGTGAAAACAGTCATGTCGTCCCAGTGGGTAAAATGCCCCAAAACAGTGGGCATTCTACCCTAAACAATGGGCATAATTTCCCTAGTCAAGTCGTCCCAGTAAGGGAAAAAGTCACTTTTTCATGTGTATAAATAGGGAGGTCGTGTGCCTCATTTTGTCACTCACTCACACTCAAGCAAGTTCGCTCCTACCTGAGAAAGAGGTTCGCTCCAACAAAAAAGAAGCATGTTTTGGGTTGTAGAAGACTTGGAAGACATCTTATCTTTTGGGATTCATCTTATCTTGGTTTGGCATTGTACTTGGTGACCGAATCTATACTAAAGAAGCTGCGGGGTTTTCTCCCTTTTAGTTTCCCTGAGGAAAATATTTTTGTTATTCTGTCATGTTGTGTTTTTCTTTTTTTTTCAGTGATCCTATTGCATATGGTTATGATGTTATGATGCTAAATGTTTAAATATCTAGTATAACCATTAAAAACTTAACATGTGCAAGGAAGGCAAGTTGGATTAGGCTAGGAAGCTCTTCAATGAAATGCTCGTATGTCCTGAATCCCGATATTGTTACATACAATGCAGTTATCGATGGTCCCTGTAAAGAAGGAAAGTTGTATGAGGCTAGGAATCTCTTACATGAAATGGACAAACAAAAATTATGCCCTAATGTTGTCACATATAGTGTGTTCATTGATAGCCTTTGTAAGGAAGGAAAATGCTAGGAGGCCACCAAGGTGCTTCACAAAATGATGGCTAAAGGCTACACTCCAAATGTGATCACATACACTACCCTTTTTTATGGTCTCTGCAAAGAAGGAAAGTTGGACAAGGCTAGAAAGCTCTTTTATGAATTTCCCAACAAAAACATATGACCTAGCGTTGTCACATTCAGTGCATTTATTCATGGTCTCTGTAAGGATGGGAAATGGTAGGAGGCGACCAATCTACTTAATGAGATGTTGGATAAAGGGTACCTGGTACCCTCTAAATGTTATCACATACAATGTTCTTACTGACGGTTTTGCAGACAAGGAAAGATTAAACAAGCTCATCGGTTGTTAAATGTTATGGTGCAGGTAGGCTACTGGCCTGATGAAATCACATACAACACACTTATAAGTGGATTTTGCAAGGCGGGTAATTTGGAATGGATTTTGCAAGGTGGGTAATCTGGAAAAGGGTAGGGAGCTCCTTCAAGGGATGCCAGAGAAAAGTTGCAGGCCTGGCGTGGTTACCTATAATACAACAATAGATGGACTCTACAAGCATGGAAGGATAGACGAATCTCAACAGATTTTTTATGAGATTCCAAAGCAGGTCTCAGCCCTGATGTGGTTACATACAACGGAATAATGGATGAACTCTATAAGGGCGGGCAATTGCAAGGGACCACCAAGTTGCTTCATGAGATGTTGGATAAAGGGTACACTCTGTATGTTATCACATACAATAATATTACTAATGGTCTTCGCAAAGAAGGCAAGCTTAAACAAGCTCTCTGGTTGTTAAATGTTATGGTGCATATAGGCCACCATCCTAATGAAATCACATACAGTACACTTATAAATGGACTTTGCAAAGTGGGTAATATTAAGGAGGGTAGAAAGTTATTTCAACATATGAAAGATAAAATCCATGTCCCTGATGTGATTACATATAGTTCCCTCATGGATGGATTAAGCAAAGAAGGCACGCTACAAGAGGAAAATAAACCATTGGATGGAACACGCAAGGAAGGCGCCCTCATCGATGGACTAAACAAGGATGGCACACTCCAAGATCCAAATAAACAATTGGATGAAGTGTTAAAAAAGGTTTGATGCCATTGTGACATATTTATCAGTAACCAACAACCTCTATAAAGAAAGGACAATTGCATGAACCAAATATGTGTTCCAAAATATGACAAAAGGGTATCATCCTGATGTTATTACATTTCACTACCTTAATTGCATGGTTTAAGCAAAATAGGAAAGACATGAGCCAAAAAGCATTGGATGAAATGCCTGCTAGCTACTCCCAGCAAGCTAATGTTAAATTTTCTGAATTTACTTCAATATGATCTAGGATCTTAACTGAGAGAACAACATGTACAGCATATCTACAGCATATCAATCATGGAGACAATAATGCAAGCACACAAGAGACACAAAGATTTACTTGGGGAAAACCATAAAGGTGAAAAACCCCAATAACTTCCTCAGAGATAGATAGAGCAATGATACAACCAACCAAGAGAGATAGCCATAACCTAGCAGCAGATCCTCCTCCTCCATAAGTGCGCCACTCCTCCTTGAGTGCATGTGTGATAAGTGAGTGAGCAAATAGAGTGCCTCCCGCACTCTATTTATACTTGACTTGACTTGCCTTTTTACCTAACTCATGTAGGCTCGAACTTTACCACATAACATAATGCTGAGTGGGCCGACCCCCAATAGGGTGGTCTAATAACCCTTTGACCCACATGGCCGACCCCCAATAGGGTGGTCTAATAACCCTTTGACCCACATGACTTATACAGGGCCGACCCCAAATAAGGTGGTCTAATAACCCATCAAGTATAAGTTACGACACTTACAATATAAATGACGACACTTCCTTATAGAGGAATAATACCATCTCTATAGGAGTACAATATACATATATGTGAAATACATTCCGAAGTTACATATACATCAACACTCCCTCTTAACTAGGAAGGTATTTCTCAGCACAGTTCTTCTAGCACAAGTCATCTTCTCTGGATCATCGTCACTAGATAATCGTCATCGAGTCATCATCATCGTCACTGCTGCTGCTATCTCAATCAATCTCTGAATCTACTCGTCATAGGAAGTTCTACAGAGCCAGTCCTTTTTCATACTGGATGTAGGCCCACCACCTGCAGGTCTTCGTCATCACTGGCCATACTGTGGAATCCTCAGGACTTTTACGTGCGTCACAAAACCTCGAAAGAGCATCCCAAGCTGTTACGAGCACACAGCTCTACCTATAGGATCTCCCAGGGCAACTAATTACATGTGACCTCACCACAAAACCTCGCAAGAGCATCCCAGGCTGTTACGAGCACACAGCTCTACCTATAGGATCTCCCAGGGAAACGAATTACATGTGGTCATGGCAAAACCTCGCAAGAGCATCCCAGGACTGATTACGGGCACACAGCCCAACCTATCGGATCTCCCAGGGAAACGAATTACATGCCATAGGACAAAACCTCGCAAGAGCATCTGCCAGATATCCCAGGGCAACGAATTACATGCCATAGGCAAAACCTCGCAAGACTATCTGCAGATATCCCAGGGCAACGAATTACATGTCCTCCCAGAGCAAAACCTCGAAAGAGCATTTGCCAGATGTCCCAGGGCAACGAATTACATGCCATAGGCAAAACCTCGCAAGACCATCTGCAAATCTCCCAGGGCAACGAATTACATGCTCATCTGCACAACCTGATCCACGGCCACAGAGTATCAACCTGATACTCACCATACATCATCCTGATGTATCCATGATCATCCTGATCATCATCACTGCAACGTCCTGTTGCATGTCATCTGGAGCAACATCCTGAAGCTCGTCATCTATGATCATCCTGATCATCACTGCAACATCCTGCTGCATGTCATCTGGAGCAACATCCTGAAGCTCGTCATCTATGATCATCCTGATCATCACTGCAACATCCTGCTGCATGTCATCTGGAGCAACATCCTGAAGCTCGTCATCTATGATCATCCTCATCATCACTGCAACATCCTGCTGCATGTCATCTGGAGCAACATCCTGAAGCTCGTCATCTATGATCATCCTGATCATCACTGCATCTACCTGATGCATACCAAGTATCTACCTGATACATATCATCATACATGATCCTCCTGATCATCAATGTATCCACCTGATACAAATACATGATACATATGATCATACATGATCCTCCTGATCATCAATGCATCTACCTGATGCATACCAAGTATATACCTGATACATATCATCATACATGATCCTCCTGATCATCAATGTATCCACCTGATACAAATACAAATACATGATACATATCACCTTACATGATCCACCTGATCATACAATGTATCCACCTGATACATATACAGATACATGGTCCAAGCATCCAACATGATGCATATACAAAATACGTACACATGATCCAACTGATCATATCTAGCATCCAACATGATGCATACATACATACATAAAAATGATCCAACTGATCATATCAAGCAGAAACCAGAACATCATCTTGATGCTCATCATCCAGCGCTTACATCCACAGTCATGTGAAGGATCCTCCTTCCAACATGCTTGGAATGGCTTCAGCAAATGTGTCCATCACTTCTTCCTCTAAGTGTCCTCGATCTGAAGAACGCCAAGCCTCTCTCTGAAGTACTCGAACTTCACCCTGGCTAGTGGCTTCGTCAGCACATCTGCAATCTGCTCGTCCGTCGCAACATACAAGAGCTTCACAGCTCCTCTCTGCACCATATCCTTGATATAGTGATATTTGATCTCTATGTGTTTCGACCTGTCATGAAACACTGGGTTCTCGGACAGCTTCACACAACTCTGGTTATCACAGAATATACCAGTAGCCTCCAACGGGAGATCAAATAACTCAGACAGCAGCTTCCGTAGCCATACTACCTCACAACTAGATGAACAGGCTGCAACATACTCTGCCTCAGCTGTACTCAGTGCTACGCAGGACTGCTTCCTGCTAAACCAAGAGATCACACCTGATCCCATACTGAAGCAACACCCAGATGTGCTCTTCCTATCTGCAGCACTGCCAGCCCAATCTGAATCAACATAACCCTGCAGGTTAAACTTTTGATTCACCTCATACCTGAGCCCATAATCCATTGTACCCTTCAGGTACCTCAGAACATGCTTTACAGCAACCAGGTGAACACTCCTCGGATCTGTCAGGAACTGGCTCAATGTGTTCACAGCAAAGCAAATGTCTGGTCTCGTGTTCGTTAGGTACATCAAGGACCCAATCATCTGACAATACATAGAGACATCAATCGGCTCAGATGAAGCATCACATAGAAGCTTCAGATTTGATGCCATAGGTGTGGCCATGGCCTTGCAATCCATCATCCCGAACCTCTTCAGGATATCTACTGTATACTTCCCTTGTCCAAGGAATATTCCATCTGCACTCTGCCACACCTCCATGCCAAAAACAAATAGTGCATCATCCCCAAGTTTTTCATCTTGAACTTAGTAGTAAGCTTCCGCTGCGTGTCAGCAATCAATCTATCTTCACCTGTAACAAACAGGTTATCACTGGATTGCCTTCCTCAACCTTGTAGTAAAGGTTGGAATCCTCTTTACTCTTGGTAACGCCCAAACTGGATAGAAAGCTGTCTATCCTACCATACCAAGTTCTGCACACATATCTGACTACACCATGCTGTCTTGAAATCCATCTGGTGCATTTTCTATTTCATCACGTTTATATTTCTCAATGCTGCCATCTGCAACATGCTTGATCTGATAGTTCCATTTGGAAGTCATAACAAACTTCCCTTCACATCTTGGGACTACATCCCAAACATCATTCTTCATGATCGATGGATCATGGCATTTCATTTCTTCATCCCAGATCCTGGGAACTTCAATATCTTCAATAGATATCTTTGTTGCTGGAACAAATGTTGTAGTTCTTCTTTTGTAGGAGATGGCATACGATCTTTCCTACACAACAAGTTAAATTGCATGATTAGAAAACATCTCATAGTTTTCAGAACAAATTCTTACACATAAAGAAATATGCCATACAGTCATGCAATTATCTTAGCCAATGCTTCAATACAACATTTATCCATATTCCGTAACTTTCTAGATGCCTTCCAATCTCTACCAGAACATTGTTAAGAGTGTGCACAACTCCCAACATGTCAGCAAAGAGGTTTCATTCTAGATAAGTAGCAATGGAATGTTGTACAGTGCCATAGGCCACTTACCCATGCATATTAGGAGTATACTTTTCATCAATGCAATTATTCTAATATGCATAATACACAACCTAAATCTAGGAACATTAGTATATACATTATTGAACAGTATTATTTAAGAAATGACAATTTAAATACTTATCTTTGTTTGTTCATTGGGTGAACTCCCTCTGAGTCTTTGCTTCCTTGCAGGATCTGCTGGAGTCCTAATCTGAAGTAGCTTCTTCTACACCTTTCTGTTGTGGGATGTAGAGAGATGGTAAAATCCCTCTGAATATCTGCACCCTTGCATAAACCACTTGAGTGTACTCCCTCTTGATCTTTGCTTCCTGGATTACCTGTTCTTGAATCTCATATTCATCCTTGGTCCCTATGCATACTTATTAGTATCATGAATGTGTTATCCTTGTGATCTCATATAAAATCATACATTCATTAGTATACTATTAAAACACAATAATCTCAAGCATGTATAGTCATGATCATTTCAAACAGAAATAATAAGCATTAGCATTCAAGGTTTATGTAGAATTCTTAAGGTTAGTCAAATCATAAGAAACATAACATGTCTAAACCTGTAATTACTCAAACCTATGACTCTTCAGGTTAGTTGAATCATCAATCAAGATAAGAGATATATTATGCATAAAACCTGTGATTATTCAAACCTATACCTTCATGATTCTTCTGGTTAGTCATATCATCAATTAAGGTAAGAAACATAATATGCATACAACCATAATTATTCAAACCTATGACCTCATGAATAATCATTATCAACAACAGTATAAGATCCTAACACAAGGTAGGATTCTAACTTGATATAGGAAAAACATACCTGGATTAGTATGCTAGCTATTTATGTCTAACATACTCACATGATGTCTTCTTGTTCTTCTTCAATGACTTGTGCTAGTAACCTGTATATCTCATAGGTTAACTATTACAAAACCAAGTTATACAAACCTCGTAAATGGATCTTCTATGAGATCCATGACAATGGATGAATCTTTGTCCTCATGTTATCACGATCATATGTTCTTGGACCAGAACATGATCTGTCTTTCTTGGTGTACCTTTCATGTTAGTAGACAACATAAACCTCATACAACACCATAATACATTAGTACAATCATAAGTGTCAACACCCTAACCAATGAATATCTTCTATCATGCATTCATAATTTTGTTAAGGTGATACAACAAATCTAAAATCAAAATTGTACTAATCCGTAATAACATGAAGACAAACATACCATAAACTTAATCATGGACAAATATCGAAGCATACCTCGATGAGTCATACCTGTCGAGATCGCTTGTAATCTTCTTATGTAAGGCCTTATCCTCATCTCCCTCTGAAACAGGAACTTCTTCACTTATGCAGGTGACCAATCCATCTTCTTCTAGGATTATCCTAATCCACTTGATTTGCAAGAACTGGACTTGGAGCTGGATATGGGTTTGTCAGAGAAACCCCAAAAATTCAAACTTTGAATTTCAAACTTCTGAAAGGATAGAAATATGCGCCTTGATGAGCTGATCAAGCTGGTATATTTAGAATTTGAAAACTACAAAGTTTCACTCCTCAATTTTTCTTTTGAGACTTCTGGATTCACTGGACATGACCCTGAACTGGGGTTTGATGAAGCCCACTCTTCTGCCCAATCAAAAGGTTTGATCCAAATCTCTAAGCTTCTATTTTTCTGAGGAGCTTCCAGCCATGGTCACAGATTTCAAAAATTCCCATTTTTATAGAAGCCCTAATTTTCCACTTTTCTGATCAAAGTCCCGAACTAGGGTCTAATCAAGCCCGGCCTTCTGCCCAACCAAAAATTCTGATCTTGGTCTCTAAATTTCTATTTTGATGAGTAGCATCCAGCCGTGGTCTCCGATTACAAAAATTCCAACTTTCTCCAGAGCCCTAAATTCCGGAAGCCATGAATAAAGGTACCAAAAAATAATTCTGTTTTGACAGAAATATGTACCTGATTGTTTCTGGTGTAACTCCGAAATTTTTGATCCAAAGGGTCTGAAAAAGTTTCTTGAGATAGCCTTACCTGTTATCTTTCCATCCTGACAGGTCTGACCTCAATTGGATTCTCTGAGAGAGAGATATGCCAAATGTCGCAACGTGACCTGTTTTGGGATAAAATAGGAGAGCGAACTTGTACGGCGTGCCACGTGTCACTGTTTTAACTTCAGCCTCTGAAAACAATTTCTGAGATATCTCGGCCTGTTACCTTTCCATCCTGACAGGTCTGACCTCAATTGGACTCTCTGAGAGAGAGTTATGCCAAATGTCGCAACGTGACCTGTTTATGGGATAATACAGAAGAGCGAACTTGTACGAAGTGCCACGTGTCACTGGTTCAACTTCGTCCTCTGAACAAGTGTTCCGAGATAGTACAGACTGTGTACTACCTGTCACTTTTTACGAAATTTCATTTGGAGCTTCCTAGCCCAAGATATGACCTTTTTCCCAAGGTCACCTGATTTTGACTCAGATCTGGAAGAGGCAGAAACCCTATATTGTACAGATCATAAATCACAAAGTACAACGAATTAGAGGTTGTCCTTTGGACACAAGATACCTGGAGATCTTAGCTTCGGCCTGTAACAATTTCAGATCCGAAAAATTCGCCAAAACGGATTTATAGCGAAAGTGCTACGATGACTGGTTTTTGCTATATCAAGCCCTAGCATCGTAAGTGCAACAAGTGTCATACATGCCATATCATGCCTTCTTTCAGGCTAGCTCTGATACCATGTTAATTTTTCTGAATTTACTTCAATATGATCTAGGATCTTAACTGAGAGAACAACATGTACAGCATATCTACAGCATATCAATCATGGAGACAATAATGCAAGCACACAAGAGACACAAAGATTTACTTGGGGAAAACCATAAAGGTGAAAAACCCCAATAACTTCCTCAGAGATAGATAGAGCAATGATACAACCAACCAAGAGAGATAGCCATAACCTAGCAGCAGATCCTCCTCCTCCATAAGTGCGCCACTCCTCCTTGAGTGCATGTGTGAGAAGTGAGTGAGCAAATAGAGTGCCTCCCGCACTCTATTTATACTTGACTTGACTTGCCTTTTTACCTAACTCATGTAGGCTCGAACTTTACCACATAACATAATGCTGAGTGGGCCGACCCCCAATAGGGTGGTCTAATAACCCTTTGACCCACATGGCCGACCCCCAATAGGGTGGTCTAATAACCCTTTGACCCACATGACTTATACAGGGCCGACCCCAAATAAGGTGGTCTAATAACCCATCAAGTATAAGTTACGACACTTACAATATAAATGACGACACTTCCTTATAGAGGAATAATACCATCTCTATAGGAGTACAATATACATATATGTGAAATACATTCCGAAGTTACATATACATCAACAGCTAATCCATCCTATGAACTCCTTCATGGCACTGGAGAAGGGGTTCTTCAATAGAAAACAGAAGGATTGCATAATAATTTTTTGAGATTGTAAACCGTGAAGATCCAAAGAGCCAAAACACCAATGTAATTCTGCAATTGTTGAGAAAACAAGGCTCATCAAAGGCATTCGATGTTGGTTTTCCCATTTTGGTGTCCACGGTAAATGTTTGTGTATGTGGTTGATTATGTGTTTGTGGTGGTTTGCTGTGTAATTGCTGAAATGTTTTGTGTTTCTCTATATGCATGCTTAGTTCTGGGTGAACCAATGTTCCCCCAAGTTTCCGGGATAGGGGAACATGGGAGTGGGGAAACGCACATTCAGATTCATGGAGACCACCCCAAAATTTTAGGTAAATTTGAGGGGGGGCGGGGGGACGCCTCTAAATTATAAAAATAAAATAAAATACCAAAAATAATAATTCATTTGGTGTATATTCATGACTGTGCAATGTAAATACTAAAGATATTGACTTATTTTCTTAGTAGTACTGAGTAGGGATCGTAAAAAGTGAAAATAATGGAAAAACATTAAAAAAAATTCTCAAGGAAGTGGGGGGGGGACATTTCACCAGGATTCCCCACGTCCCCGGGATTCAAGAAACGCAGGAAACATGTTCCCAACCCTATGGGATGTATCCTCGTGGAACACTAGGGTTAACTAATTCTCCAAAACACTCCAGATGATTGTGATTACTAGCTGAGTTTAATGTATTGGTTGTTCACTATGAAAACCACATTATACAGCCCAATTTACCTATGTCAGTTCATTGTTTACATCTCTCATTTTTATCAATTTGATTAATCATTGAATCACAATTTTGATAGCAATCCCTAGTATTCAATTCATTTTTCTTTGATTTCCTTGCTGCTTAGTAACCACAGCTGCTCTAATGGATGCTCTATTCGTTGGGTTAGCTAATTGCTAGTTGTACAAACAATACATAATAGTTGGTTTATTTGTTACAACACGGTTTGGAGTTCTATGCATGCTCATTTAGATAGCATAATGTGCTCTTCAGTGTGCATTGTGATTGGACATAACAGAACCAATGTGTTGGGTTTGTACATTTCAATATCAGAGTCTAATATTTGTTGGCATGACAGGGTTAGAAGGTAATTGTATCCCTAATTTCAATTGGCCTTGGCACCATAAGAAAGTAAATTAAGTAGACCTCTACAAAATGCTTATGAGGAAAGAATATATGTCAGCTGAATTTTTCCTACTAGCATTAGAGAGATTTTGAGGTCACAAAAGGGCCTCCTAAGAGATGTACTACAAAAATATGAGATATATTAAAATATTATGAATTGGAGGTTTTATGGGGTAGGTATATATGACAAGTCACCTCCCACACTATTTTCTATGCACAATATAAATAACCATGGTTGAGTTACTTTTCAAAATTCACTAGAAATAAAATTAATAAAATAAGTCTACATTGATGTGACTAAGATTCATTGTAAATTCCCAAAAATGTATTGTCCTTTAACATTTATTTGTCTTGAACTTGCAAATAAAATTAAATAATAATAAAAAAAATTTAAGAGTTTTTTTTAAATTTTATGTTGACTTTTTATATTTAGTACTTTTCTCATGAATTTAATAATGTAATTTAATTGAGAATTTATTTACATGTAAAATGTCAATAATATTATTATAATCCACATTGCATTATTATTATTATTTATTAAATCTATTATTATTCTTTATTAGTTTGACATTATGTTATTAAATAGAATGGAATGAATAAATAATTTAAAATTAAAAACATAAAAATGATAATATATTATTTTATAAAAAAATGTGAAAGGACTTTGATTATGAATTAAGAGTACTTCACTTGAAAATGACAATAATATTATTTTATGTGAAAGTGTGAAAAGACATTCATTATGAGTACTTTACTTGAAAATGTCAATAATATTATTTTATGAAAAGACTATCATTATGAGTACTTTACTTTATGACTTAAAAGTACTTACACCACTACCTTGGTTAACTATGTGTTTTCATCCACCATAGAAAATTTGACAAATAAGCATTCTTAACTCATGCAATGCCACCTCACCAAGGGGGATGATGTCATCTACTAGAATGTGATTGGTTGTATTTTATAGTACATTTTCTTTGTTTTGAGGCCCTTTTTTGACCTCAAAATTTCTCTAATGCCATGATTTTCCTTGCCATTGGGCTAACCATTTTGTGGTGACTATTCAAATTCAATGATTCACCTTTCAAGACCTCCCTGTTTAGTCCCAACCAAACTTTTCAAGATAGAAATCTAGGAAACAAATACCATCTTGAGGCTAGAAGAGGCTTTCCTTTTATGGAAAAGGGATAAGTTATGTCATATATAACCAGAATTGAGGAATGGATATCTTCAATTCCTTTAAATCCAAACTCCAAATCATTTTCGTTACATGACATTGAAGAAATAATTGAATAGCATGTTCTTCTACTTTTTGGTACAAGGGGAATCTTGAAGGGCATTGAAGGCCCACTGCTGATTTTTAGCAATTAGCAATGTCTTTTTTCCAATAGCCAGCTAAAAAAGTTTGCTTTAGGAAGGTTGTTCTTGTTCCAAATGTTCACCCAATTTAGTTTCAAGAAAGATCTCATGTTTCCTCTTGGAGAAGAGGATTGTTCTTTTGGACTATATATTGTCTAGATTTTGAACTCTAGGATTTGTTGTCTAAGGATCCTGGTGAGACCAAAGATGCTCCCCACAGATGGTATAAGAGAGAATCCCAATCCTGCTTGAGAAATTCTGGAAATTTGGGGGACAATTCCAAGCAATCCATTCTCCCTCATGGCTCAGTTCCCAAGAGGAGAGATCCTAGTGAGAGAGTAAATCCTATTATCAAAAAGCCACATTATAATTGGT
The DNA here is from genome assembly GCA_027924585.1 of Larix kaempferi. Taxonomy (NCBI): domain Eukaryota; kingdom Viridiplantae; phylum Streptophyta; class Pinopsida; order Pinales; family Pinaceae; genus Larix; species Larix kaempferi. The sequence goes on from BSBM01000361.1 coordinate 22,141,570, forward strand.
TCTAAACCTTGAATAGTACTTAAAGTTGGATTTACTGTTACGCTATCTTTTCATAAGGAGATATCAGACCCATTTCTTGGTGACTAGGCAAGAACGTATGTTATTATTTGCATTGCAATTTTTAGCATCTTCCATTTCAAATATCCCTATAGGGGGTGGGCTATGTAGCTCTAAGTATTAGACCTTTGAAAATATTTCTTTTGAAGAACTTATTTCCATCAAGACCTATGTCCTGTTAGGAACCCATGTCTTTACTTTGTTAGTATATTGTTGTTGGACGCATATGCTTTATAAGTCGTCCCGTAGTATTTGTTGATCAATAGTTTGTGTTATTGTTGTTGGCGCATATGCTTTGTAAGTCGCCCGTAGTATTGTCGATCCATAGTTTGTAGTGGCCCGTGGTTTTGACCCATAGTATTGGTGCCTAGAATTAGTATATAAGTGTGTGTTGAGACCTATGAAGGCACCGTGAAGTTAATTGTATTGAGCTTGCTCATAGGAGGTTGCCCCCTCGAAGTGGCATGTGATCAATATAAAAGTGATTATGAGTTCTTTCATTTCTGCTATTTTGCATATTCTTATTAATTAATTGTTGCAGGTGCATCTCATCTGGTATCAGAGCACTTTCTTGGGCTCGCTGGGTGAAATTTCTGCCAAAAAAAAAATTTCGCATCTGTTGCAGGTTCGGATTTGGGAATAATCCCTATCCGCTTAACTGTGGGAAGTACTTGGGCATAAGCCCTAAAACTCATTGTGAGGAGTACCACATGAACCCCGAAGTAGCTGGCCCATTGAGAGGACCTGCCAGCGAAAAGGGCAACGACCCCTACCTGATTGACTAGTTCCCACCCGTGAGGTAAACCAAGAGCTGTCGTTTGTGGCAAAGCGGTTATCAGTTTTACCTGAGCCGTGGAGTGAGGGGTACTTCCCCAATATGCAAGCCGTCAGACAACATTGGTGGCCAAGTGAAACCCCTGAACTGTTAGGAAGCCGCACATACCTGGGGTCCATATCTATTTTCAGCTGAACTGTTGTCGATCACTGTTGCGCCGTTTTAGATCCATTCGTTCAGATCCATTCTGCAATCCTTTCTAGATCCATCCGTTTTCAATCCATTCGGCGTCGTTCAGATCCCTCTATTTCCGCTCACTTCTGAGCCGTAGCCGCTCCAGTCTGGAAAAAAAAAATCAGTTTTTTCTCCATATCTCCCTTGTTTTCACTCTGTTTCCCTTGAAATTTTTGGGGAACCCCTGTCATCCCATTCTGCATATTTCATTCCTGAGGACCCTATCCCCAATTCCCCTTCCCAGATCCCGAAATCCCACATTTGTCTATTTTTAGGGTTTGCCATAACTTCCTCAGAGTTCACCCAATCACCTTCAAATTTTACCACAGAGTTCCTTTCTGAATTCTGCTTCTTTGTTCCCCTCTGCCAAATTTTCCCATTCTTTCACCCCGCTTCTGAAATCCTCATTTTTGCTTCCCTGTCTATTCGACAGTGTCCAAAACCTAGTCAAACCCCAATTACCCTTCATATTTTTTTCCAAGTCTAGATTTTCCTTTACTGAAGCAGTTTCTATTTTTGTTTTCCTACCCAGTCAATCGAAAAAAGAAAAAAGAAAAAACTCCTGGTTATGGTTGTCACCCGTGCAGGAGCAAAAGCCATGGAAGACACACTTGCAGCCATCCAAGCCAAACTCCAAGATCTTGATGAAAAATTTCTCGGCCTCCATCTTGAACATTCAGCTATGAACAACAAACGGCAGTTCGAGTCTTCATCAGACAATGAGTTCTCTTCTTCCAGCAATTTCCGTGGTCCGAAGCTTGATTTTTCTCACTTCAATGGTACCCATCCAACTGGATGGATCTATCGTGTAGAACAGTATTTCAGTCTGCATAATACTTTTGATGTAAACAAAGTTCCGCTGGCATCCTTTCATTTGGAACAGGAAGCTCTTCAATGGTACCGTTGGTACATCAAGGCTTATGAAGAGCCAAAATGACCAGACTTTTGCCAGTTCCTTTTGCAACGATTTGATCCTAGTGCTTTTGATGACTTCACAGGAGCCCTCACTAAACTTCGCCAAATTGGCACTGTGAGAGAGTATCAAACCGAATTTGAGAAACTAGCCAACCACACCAAAGGATTTTCTGATGACTTTTACCGGAGTTGTTTTATCAGTGGTCTAAAGGATGCCATCCGCTCTGAGGTCAAAATGTTATGTCCCAACACAATGATGGAAGCCCTAGGGTAGGCTAAGTTGGCAGAAGACAAGATTGCAGCCCAACAACGCTCCAAGCCCACTTTTGTTCCCTTCCGAAATATGGGTTCTCAGCGACCACCTATACCGCAGGCTCCTCGACCAACTCCTGTCAAGCGTTTGTCTGAAACAGAGATGCAAGCACACAGAGAAAAGGGGCTTTGCTATAATTGTGATGAGAAATTCACTCGGGGACATAGATGTGTTCAGCAAAAGCTCTATCTCTTGGATGTGGATTCTCCGCCTACCTCTGAAATTGGTGACGAAGATCCATAAACACTGGATGCTCCGGTCGACATTCTGGAACCGCCTATTGACCCTCCGTCTCAGGATGACCAGCCAGAGATATCTCTCCATTCTTTAGCTGAAATCACCACCCCCCAAACAATGCGGGTCAGGAGTTACTTCAAGAAGCTTCCTCTTACAATAATCATTGATTCTGGTAGCACTCATAATTTCATTGACCCTCGAATCTCCAAACAAGCTAATTGTTTTATCCATCCTTGCTCCAACTTTGAAGTCATGGTTGCCAATGGGGGCACCTTACCTTGCAAAGGGAAGTGTCGAAATGTGCGTATCTCTATGGGAGATTATACCTTGCGCTCTGACATGTTTGCCTTGACCTTAGGCGGATGTGATGTGGTTTTGGGCGCTCAATGGCTACGCACACTTGGCCCTATCTTATGGGATTTTGCTGAACTTTGGATGCAGTTTTCCCTCAATGGACAAAAACACACATTGACAGGATTACAACCCGGTTCTCTCAACATCATCAGTTCACATCGCATGGAAAAACTCCTCAAGAAGAATTCACATGGTGTCATCGCTCAGCTCCATTCCATTCAGATGCAACCATCAGCGGTCTCCACTACTCCTTTGGATCTACAACAAATTCTGGATCAATATACAGGTGTCTTTGCTGAACCAGTGGGATTGCCACCTTCCAGGCCAGAAGACCATCGTATTCATCTCCTTCCTAGCAGCGTTCCTCCCAACATCAGGCCCTATCGCTACCCATTTCATCAAAAAACGTATATTGAAATGCTCGTTCGGGACTTATTGAAGCAAGGTATTATTCGCCCAAGCACTAGTTCCTTTTCTTCTTCAGTTATTCTTGTCCGCAAAAAAGATGGGTCATGGCGCCTCTGCATTGACTTCCGAGCACTTAATCACCTCACCATCAAGGATAAGTTTCCAATTCCTGTTGTTGATGAGCTTCTTGATGAGCTTCATGGGGCTCACTTTTTCTCCAAGTTGGATCTTCGTTCTGGGTATCATCAAATTTGGGTTCATGAGGATGATATCCCTAAAACAGCTTTCCGCACACATGATGGCCATTATGAGTTTTTGGTCATGCCCTTTGGCCTCACTAATGCTCCTTCCACATTCCAGGCCTTAATGAATAAAATATTTCGACCCTACTTGCGGAAATTCATTCTAGTATTCTTTGATGATATCCTCATCTACAGTAAAAAATGGGATGAACATCTCCAGCATCTGGATCTTGTCATGCAACTTTTCTCTGACCATCATCTCCATGCCAAGCAGTCTAAATGTGTTTTTGGACAGAAGGAAGTTGAGTATCTCGGGCACATTATCTCAGCACAAGGGGTTCGCGTGGATCCTGCCAAAATCGATGCCATGAACAATTGGCCGCATCCTCAGACACTCAAGAGCCTTCGTGGTTTTTTGGGGTTGACTGGCTACTACCGCAAGTTTGTCAAGGATTATGGGAAGATTGCAGCTCCATTAACTGCTCTATTGAAAAAGGATTCTTTTACATGGACACATGTTTCTCAGTGTGCATTTGACAAACTAAAACAAACTGTGTGTACTACACCTGTTCTAGCTATGCCCGATTTTTCCAAGCCCTTCACTATTGAGAGTGATGCTTGCGGCAATGGACTTGGTGTTGTTCTCCTTCAAGATGAACACCCCATTGCGTTCACCAGCAAAGCCCTTTCAGGTAAGAATTTAGTTGCATCTACCTATGAGAAGGAAATGATGGCTATTTTGCATGCAGTACAGAAGTGGCGCCCATACCTATTAGGGAATCATTTTTGCATCAAGACTGATCACCAGAGTCTGAAATATTTCTTGGAACAGCGTGTCTCCTCCCCGGCACAACAGAAATGGGTTAGCAAACTCATGGGTTATGACTATGAGATCACTTACAAGAAGGGTGAAGACAATATTGTGGCAGATGCTCTTTCTCGCACATTTGATGCCCAAGGTTCTCTTTCAGCTATTTCTATGCCTGTTCCAAATTGGTTGCAATCTGTTCAACAGGGTTATGTCAATGACTCTTCCTTATCTCAAATCATCCAACGCTTGACCAACAACCCTTCTGTTGTACCACATTACTCTTTGGATGGTGCTTCTCTGAGATACAAGGGTCGTCTAGTGCTTCCCCAGAGCACAGATCTTCAACAGGCTGTCTTCTATGAACTCCATGATTCTCCATCGGCAGGGCACTTTGGGTTCCTCAAAACATATGAACGGGCACGGCATAACTTCTTTTGGCAGGGCATGAAAAGGACAATTCAACAGATGGTAGCCGAATGTGATACCTGCCAGCGCAATAAGGGTGAAACAACACTCCTTCCAGGATTGCTCGAACCCTTGCCCATACCTACACGGATTTGGACAGATATTTCTATGGATTTCATTGAAGGGCTCCCTAAATCTGGCGGGAAGACAGTGATTCTTGTTGTGGTTGATCGCCTCTCCAAATATAGTCATTTTTGTGCTCTCAGCCATCCCTATACAGCCTCCTCAGTCGCTCAAATTTTCCTGGACCAGATCTTTCGTCTTCATGGCATCCCTTCTTCCATTGTCTCGGATCGTGATGCAACTTTCACCAGTCATTTTTGGACAGAACTATTTCGCCACACTGGCACCAAACTGAAGATGAGTTCAGGGTATCACCCACAAACAGATGATCAGACTGAAATTATCAATAAATGCTTGGAAACTTATCTTCGTTGCTTCACCTCTGAACAACAACATCAATGGGAAAAGTGGATCCCTCTCGCTGAATGGTGGTACAATACCTCTTACCACATTGCCTCTAAAATGACCCCATATGAAGCAGTCTATGGTCAGGCACCTCCAGTTCTTCTTCCATACACCCCCACCAGTTCACCAATTTAGGAATTTGACATGGTCCTTCAAAACCGCGATCAGATTCTTCGCATTTTGGGAGACAATCTTCACATGGCAAGAAATCGCATCAAGCAACAAGCTAATCAGCACTGTTCTGAGCGCACTTTTCAAGTCAGCGATATGGTTTTTCTTCGTCTCCAGCCGTACAAGTAATCCTCCCTGAAACTCAAAGGGTGTCATAAGCTCTCTCCAAAGTTCTATGGGCCATATCGGATTCTTCAGAAGATTGGGTCTGTTGCTTATAAATTGGAACTTCCTCCTTCTTCCCGCATTCATCCAGTCTTTCATGTCTCTTGTCTGAAGAAAGTTCTTGGCACCAACATAAGTGGACAAACGATTTTACCCGAACTGGATAATGAAGGATCCATCCTTTTGGAGCCGGAGGCCATCCTCAATCGGCGCACTCGTCAACTTCGCTCTCGTTCTATCACAGAGGTCTTAATTCAGTGGCACGGCATGCAACCAGAGGATGCTACATGGGAACCACTCCTTCAGATTCAACAACAATTTCCACATCTAAAGCTTTTAGGACAAAGCTTTTTTTAAGGGGGAGGGGATGTTAGGAACCCATGTCTTTACTTTGTTAGTATATTGTTGTTGGATGCATATGCTTTGTAAGTCATCCCGTAAGTCGTCCCGTAGTATTTGTTGATCAATAGTTTGTGTTATTGTTGTTGGCGCATATGCTTTGTAAGTCGCCCATAGTATTGTTGATCCATAGTTTGTAGTGGCCCGTGGTTTTGACCCATAGTATTGGCGCCTAGACTTAGTATATAAGTGTGTGTTGAGACCTATGAAGGCACCGTGAAGTTAATTGTATTAAGCTTTCTCATAGGAGATTTCCCCCTCGAAGTGGCCTGTGATCAATATAAAATTGATTCTGAGTTCTGTCATTTCTGCTATTTCACATATTCTTATTAATTAATTTTTGTAGGTGCATCTCATGTCCAAAGACAAGCCTCCAGGTGATTTTGGCTCCAATGGCTCTGTTATCACTCAAACTCTAGCTTCCACTAGATGTATCCCATCCGGGACGGTAGAGGAGAGGGTGGCCAAGTTGGTGATACTTTAAGCACCAAGCCCACATCTCTAGCGAGCGGTTGTCACACCGGACAAGGCGTTGGTCGCTTTAGACAAGGCACAAGGCCAAGTCAAGTGGGAGACCCTTGTCAACCAATGAAGGTTAACTAAGCAAGAAAAACACCTACACTAAATATATGGATGAGTTGAGCAATGGTGTCTTGAGTTAGTGACCCCATACCAACATGAACCACTAAGTGAGCCTAGACCGGATGTCAAGATGGGAAAATAAATGCATATATCAAATCTGAAAATTGTCTTAATTATGCTAAAATCAATAGTATTTAACTTTGGAATAGTTCGGGGTGGATTTAGTTTTAGGAGTAAATGATTAGTATGCTGCCCTATGGGGGAATTGACTTCAAAATTTAAAATTTTCTAAGGTAGCGAGTTTAAACAATTTTAAATCAGTCTTAACACTTCAAATGCTTGGGAAAATAGATTAGAATGATACCAGACAGCCACAAGCAAGCAAAACACACTAAAACACTCAGAAAATTGACCAAACAGTCAAGTAGGGCGCTGCAACAAAAGACACTAAAACACTCAGAAAATTGACCAAATAGTCAATTAGGGCTCCCCAACAAAACAGACCAGCACCTAATCTATGCGAAAATGCGGTCAAAACAATGTGAAATTATGTTCTTGGGGGTTTAAAAACATAACTAAAAGCCCCCAGATCTTAGTTTGTCAAGATTTTGAGTGCAAAGTATGTCGATAGTGTAAATGGGGCAAGTTTTGACGAAGTAAAATTATGCAGAAATTTACCGAGACATAAAGTAGAGAAATGCAGAAGTAACTTACTTATTTTCCGGAAGATATAGTGTTGTATATGACAATTGTTCTACGCCAAGATCAATTTGGGAGAGAAGCAAGAGTTCCGGCTTGATTTTTTTTAGTTCCCCGGGTGACCAAGTGTGCCCTCCTCCTATAAAACCATACAACAGAAAATTAAAATGATTTCGAAAGAAAGGAAGTAAACACTAGCAATAAATTTGAAGAAGAAATCATTGACATTAAGCACAAAGAAAACTCCCTCAACAAAAACAACAAGTCGAAGAGAAGCAAGAGGGGATTTCCCCACTAATGTGCCTCTCTAGCTGACTGCCTCTGCAAATTAGATGAAATCACCACAAACATTGCTCAAAACTAGTACAAATATCCTCCAATGCATGGGATAAACAACATGCAATCATCCACTAAGGACAATTTTCCATGAAGCACACAAGAAATATGTTGCAAGTCTCTCTATTCTATTACTCAAGTGTCAAAATGTCGAAGAAGACTGTACAATGAGAGCTCTCTCTCTTAAATAGAGAAGCTCAAAACAAAACCCCTAACCCAATGAGATATATGGCTAGGATTATATCTCACGCAATGAGATCAATGGCTGAGAATGATCCATAAATCAAATACATTTTCCATAGTTACATGAGGGGGGGCGATTTTTCCCAAGTGCGCCCAAGTGAGAGAGTGAGGGACAAATACTAGGAAATATGATTGATGGGGACACCAACGGGGTGTCTTTAGGTTTTTTTAACCCCCTTGGCCCCTTACAATGAGTTTAATCATGTAATTTTTCCAAAATATCAAGGCTGCCATAGAGAAAATTACCCCACTTTGCCAAAATTCGCCCCCGCTAGGCCATATGGGGGTCCCACACCAAAGAGATAATGTCCAACTAGAGTCAAAAGTGTCAAATATTTCCCCCGTTACCTTTAATTACCCATGCACTTGCCACTTTAATGTTTAACTTAGCCAAAGTCTGATTTTTCCATTTAATTTTTGTTGGTTCATATGGTTGAATGTGAAAATTGTGATTTTGTGCCACTTATTTTGCCCAGATTCATGAACCGTCTACTCCATTGAGATCGTGGAACCCAAATCCACTAATCTTGGTCACTTCAACAACAAGAATCCATCATATATGCACAATTTGGCCAAATCCAAGCATTTTGAATTAAAACAGGACCCTGTTGGCCATTAATAAATTAAAATCTCCCAAACACCTTTGAATTTTTTCAATATGATGCTTGGGGGCTTGTATGGTACCCCAATAGATGTCAAATAACCAAAATCGAACCTTTGATTCCAAAGTTTCCCGGGACCCATTTTTGGCTTGGTCAAACAGGATTAACCAAGTCAAAACTGATCAAATCATGGTATGGGTTGAACTGTGTGTTCCTGCATGCAACATATGATGCCATGGCTTCATTATTTATGTTAGTGCATCAACTATAAACATCTAGTGACAAATGCAAGGTGATCATAATAAGCAATTTCTCAAAAATAAGACTAAGCAAGGTGGGCCCACCACCTCTTATGAATTCTCCACAGTTATGCACATCTATAGATTTGGTCATCTAGATAGCTATGGGTGAGGTGGAAAACAAGGCTTACAGGCAATGGGGAGTGACCAAGACCATGACTGTGTAACCCTTTGGATAAGCACGGGGAGCAAGGGGACCAGAGTGACATAAGTACACCAGAGAAACACTAGGGAAGGGAGGTGCCTCACAAATGGGTAGAGTGCTTAGGAAACCACCACTATCCTTTAGAATACACCTTGTAGCTCACATCCAATCCCACATCAAGCTCCATGAGGATCTTTTCTAGAGCCTCTGTACTGGGTGCACAGCCAACCGTAATTTGAGACTCTAGGGGACACTTAGAATTAGTTGTCTCTTACTCCATCTCACCTCCCAGTCCTTCATTGGGACTCAGTGAGGAATTTAACCATTACATACTCTTTCATTCATACGGCTAAGCATTCATTTTGATATGACATGTGTTCCTCATCTGCTTGGCCTTTTACATTTTACTTTCACTTTAGCCTTCGTGGCTTGATTTGACTTTTAGCCTTTTTGGATTTATTTGCATTTCTTCTTTAGGTAGGACAATGGTGCTCAAATGCATGTAATGGTGGCAAGTGTGCATGTTTCAAAGACAAGTGGGGAACACCCAGTGAGTCTACACAATCCTATATTGCATCACAACATCGGGGGCAACCGAAAAGGAGTGAATCCCAGGTTTGAAGATGCAAATAACACACTCTAGAGCCGAGGCACAAAAAAAACATAGATTCATAGTGATTCAGAGGTCAAGGGGGGGGAGGTCCTCAAGGCCACCTATCTTGGTCTTAGTTGAGGAAAGGAACCAATCACGAATGGGTTGGATGAGCGGAGGATAGTGACAAGTGGGACCAAGGCTAACTATCATTAGTCAAATGGCCAAATCTATACCATGAGAGGGGAAAAGAACCAATGTGCATAAATGAGAGCCTCCACTCAAAGTGGTAAATTTCCCTTACCAAAGGCCACAAACAAGTATCCAACCAAACAAGAGGATCACCAAATAAGCCACCATATTATAAGTCAAAGTACTAATATTAATAAACAAGCCTAAAACACACCTATGAGCATAAATCATAAACCATATACCTGCCATACCATATACCTATTGCTGACAAGTGGATCTAAAGACTGAACTCTGACAAATGAGGGCAAAGAAGTGGAAAACCAACTATGATCTCTGCTGCTCTCATCAAACTATGGCTAAGCCATCCATCTCAGTGGGATCATACAAGGGAAAGTAGGAAAAGGGGGTCTACATTGTTGCTTAGTGATGCTCTGGACATATAAAATGCTATAATGCCCACTCTAACCATAGCTCTGGATCATCTCAGCTCATATCTGCTCTGGCTCAAAAAAATGAATAATGTCTCTGACAATAACTTTGCATCATGGTATCCCTAGATAACATCTGGCTCCAGCTGGGACAAGTACTCTAAGGGAGAGAGTGCTTGAGAACCTCAGAATCTCTAGTCCACAGCACCCATATCATCATCATCAAAGCTCATGCACATACACATTGTCTACATCATCATCGCATATGTACTTGTTCCTGAACATGTGCAGACACTATACCATCCTCTGCAGACAGATCGTCAAGACATGCAATATATATATATGGAGCAGAAAAATAACAAAAATGACAAAGTTGTAATAAGGAAATGAAGGAATCGACATCTAATCTAACAACTCAAAAATGACAGCATTGTAAATTTTATTATGCCGAGAAAAACAATATGCTAAAAGCTGAAAAGGTGAAGATTATACTAACAAACAAAAGAAAACGGTGCCAAAAATGTAAATAAGACAAAAAGGAGACAATGGGTTGTCACGTAGTGGAAAACAATCAAGGTAAAGGACAACCAGTTGCTACTCACGAGAGATTATTTTCCGCAAAAATGGGGCCCAAGGGCCAAAGGAGACAAGGAAGAATCATGCTATGGGGGGGGGGGGAATAATGCTTGAGGAGACACCTATTAATTGGGAGTTCTGGCTCTTCCCCTTCTAAGGTTTCTAACCAGACCAATCCTTTCCCCACTAACCAGCCGACTCAATAAGGTCCCTTCCATAACTTTTCAAGCTTACCATGGTTCCCAAGCTTCTCCTTGATCTTATCCTAGAGTAAGACTACATCACCAACCTTGAAATGCGCATTTACAGTGCTTTGATCGAAGGTCCCTTTTATTCTTTGTTGCTATATGACTGTCCTGTCAAAAGCGTTCCTTCTTTTCTCATCAAGCTCTACCAATTTGTCTATTCTTGCTTGGATCGTCTCTTGATCATACCTACATTGGTGTAACAACTCATACACGAGAATTTGTAAGTTAATTGGGAGTCTACAATCCTGCCCATACACCAATTCAAAAGGGGATTTCCCTGTTATTCTTTTCAATGTAGTCCTATCATCCCAAACAGCATACTTCAGCCTATTGTCTGTTTAATTTTCAGAATTTACTTCAATCTGATCTAGGATCTTAACTGAGAGAACAACATGTACAGCAAATCTACAGCATATCATTCATGGACACAATAATGCAAGCACAAAAGAGACACCGAGTTTACTTGGGGAAAACCATAAAGGTGAAAAACCCCAATAACTTCCTCAGAGATAGATGGAGCAATGATACAACCAGAATACAAGAGATAGTCTTCTCCTAGCAGTAGAGCCTCCTCCTCCACAAGTGCGCCACTCTCCACAATGTGAGTGAGATAATAGAATGTGTAAAATGAGAGAGACACACTCTCTAGTTATACACTAACTTGACTTGACCTTTACTCAATTAGGTCGGCCTCAACTTAACCACTTAACATAATGCTGACTAGGCCGACCCCCACTAGGGTGGTCTAATAACCCTTTGACCCACACGGCCGACCCCCAATAGGGTGGTCTAATAACCCTTTGACCCACATGACTTATACAGGGCCGACCCCAACAAGGTGGTCTAATAACCCATCAAGTATAAGTTACGACACTTACAATATAAATGACGACACTTCTGTATAGAGGAATAATAACATCTCTATAGGAATACAATATACATATATGTGAAATACATTCCGAAGTTACATATACATCAACACTCCCTCCTAACTAGGAAGGTATTTCTCGACATAGGTCTTCTAGCACAAGTCATCTTCTTTGGATCATCGTCACTAGATAATCGTCATCGAGTTATCATCATCGTCACTGCTGCTGCTATCTCAATCAATCTCTGAATCTACTCGTCATAGGAAGTTCTACAGAGCCAGCCCTTTTTCATACTGGATGTAGGCCCACCACCTGCAGGTCTTCGTCATCACTGTCCATACTGTGGAATTCTCAGGACTTATTACGTGCGTCACAAAACCTGGCTACAGCATCCCAGGCTATTATGAGCACACAGCTCTACCTGTAGGATCTCCCAGGAGCACATTACATGTGACCCATCACAAAACCTGGCTGAAGCATCCCAAGTTGTTAAGAGCACACAGCTCTACCTGTCGGATCTCCCAGGAGCACATTACATGTGATCTCACCACAAAACCTGGCTGAAGCATCCCAGGCTGTTACGAGCACACGGCTCTACCTGTCGGATCTCCCAGGAGCACATTACATGTGGTCCACCACAAAACCTGGTTGAAGCATCTGAGGCCTTTTTCATCCTGTCCAGATCTCCCAGGAGCAAATTACATGTGGTCATGGCAAAACCTGGCTGAAGCATCTGAGGCCTTTTTCATCCTATCCAGATCTCCCAGGAGCAAATTACATGCCATAGGACAAAACCTCGCAAGAGCATCTCAGGATGTTACGAGTACACAACTCCGACCTGAAGATCTCCCAGGGCACAAATTACATGTCCTCCCAGAGCAATGTCTCGAAAGAGCATCCCAGGCTGTTATGGGTACGCAACTCCGACCTATAGGATCTCCCAGACATGCTCATCTGCACAACCTGATCCACGACCACAAAGTATCATCTGATACTCATCATACATCATCCTGATGTACACATGATCATCCTGATCATCATCACTGCAACATCCTGTTACATGTCATCTGGAGAAGCTCATCATCCACGATCACCCTGATCATGCAATGCATCCATCTGATGCACACCAAGTATCTACCTGATACATATCATCATACATAGTGTATCCACCTGATACATAGATACATGATCCACACAATGTATCCATCAACATACATGATCATACCTGATACATATCAATATACATGATCTACCTTATCATACAATGTATCCACCTGATACATATACAGATACATGGTCCAAGCATCCAACATGATGCATATACACAATACATACAAATGATCCAACCGATCATATCCAGCATCCAACATGATACGTACATACATATAAATGATCTGACTGATCATATCCATCATCCAACATGATGCACACATACATATACATATAAATGATCCAACTGATCATATCCAGCATCCAACATGATGCACACATACATATAAATGATCCAACTGATCATACAAAGCAGAAACTAGAACATCATCCTGATGCTCATCATCCAGCGCTTACATCCACAGTCATGTGAAGAATTCTCCTTCCAACATGCTTGGAATGGCTTCAACAAATGTGTCCATCACTTCTTCCTCGAAGTGTCATCAATTTGAAGAACACCAAGCCTCTCCCTGAAGTACTCGAACTTCACCCTGGCTAGTGGCTTCGTCAGCACATCTGCAATATGCTCGTCCGTCGCAATGTACAGGAGCTTCATAGTTCCTCTCTGCACCATATCCCTGATATAGTGATATTTGATCTCTATGTGTTTCGACCTGTCATGAAACACAGGGTTCTCAGACAGCTTCACACAACTCTGGTTATCACAGAAGATACCAATAGCATCCAACAGGAGATCAAATAACTCAAACAGTAGCTTCCGTAGCCATACTACCTCACAACTAGCTGAACATGTTGCAACATACTCTGCCTCAACTGTACTCAGTGCTACGCAGGACTGCTTCCTGCTAAACCAAGAGATCACACCTGATCCCATACTAAAGCAGCACCCAGATGTGCTCTTCCTATCTGCAGCACTGCCAGCCCAATCTGAATCAGCATAACCCTGCAGGTTAAACTTTTGATTCGCTTCATACTTGAGCCCATAATCCACTGTACCCTTCAGGTACCTCAGAACATGCTTTACAGCAACCAGGTGAACACTCCTCGTATCCGTCAGGAACTAGCTCAATGTGTTCACCGCAAAGCAAATATCTGGTCTCGTGTTCGTCAGGTACATCAAGGACCCAATCATCTGACGATACATAGTGATATCAACTGGCTCAGATGAAGCATCACACAGACGCTTCAGGTTCGTTGCCATAGGTGTGGCCATAGCCTTGTAGTCCATCATCCCGAACCTCTTCAGGATCTCTACTGCATATTTCCCTTGTCCAAGGAAGATTCCATCACTCTGCCACACCTCCATGCCAAAAAAAAATAGAGCATCATCCCCAAGTTCCTCAACTCGAACTCTGCAGCAAGATTCCGTTGTGTGTCGGCAATCAATCTATCCTCACCTGATACAAACAGGTCATCCACATAGTAGTATCACTGGATTGCCTTCCTCAACCTTGTAGTAAAGGTTGGAACCCGCTTTACTCTTGGTAAAGACCAAACTGGATATAAAGTTGCCTATCCTACCATACCAAGTTCTGCACATATATGATTTCCTGTCATGTGTCTCAGAACCAAGTGGCTGCTCCACATACACTTCTTCTTCAACTACACCATTCAAGAAAGTTGTCTTGAAATCCATCTGGTGTATCTTCAATTTCATCACTTTAATATTTCTCTATGCTGCTGTCCGCAGCATGCTTGATCTTGATAGATCCATATGGAAGTCATAACAAACTTCCCTTCAGGTCTTGGGACTACATCGCAAACATCATTCTTCATGATTGATGGATCATGGCATTCTTCCCATATCCTGGGAACTTCAATATCTTCAATAGATAATTTTGTTGTTGAACAAATGTTGTAGTTCTTCTTTTGTAGGTGATGGCATACGATCTTTTCTACACAACAAGTTAAATTACATGATTAGAAAACATCTCATAGTTTTCAGAACAAATTCTTACACATAAAGAAATATTTCATACAGTCATGCAATTATCTTTAGCCAATGCTTCAATACAACATTTATCCATATCCCGTAACTTTCTAGATGCCTTCCAATCTCTACCAGAACATTGTTAAGAGTGTGCACAACTCCCAACATGTCAGCAAAGAGGTTTCATTCTAGATAAGTAGCAATGGAATGTTGTACAGTGCCATAGGCTACTTACCCATGC
Source organism: Larix kaempferi (assembly GCA_027924585.1). Taxonomy (NCBI): domain Eukaryota; kingdom Viridiplantae; phylum Streptophyta; class Pinopsida; order Pinales; family Pinaceae; genus Larix; species Larix kaempferi. Next base: position 22,156,736 of record BSBM01000361.1, read on the forward strand.
ATATTAGTAGTATACTGTTCATCAATGAAACTATTCTAATATGCATAATACACAACCTAATTCTAGGAACATCAGTATATAGATTATTGAACAGTATTATTTAAACAATAAAATATGCAAGTAATGACAATTCAAATACTTATCTTTGTTTTTTTGTTGGGTTGACTCCCTCTCAGTCTTTGCTTCTTTTCTGCAACTCCATTCTTATGTGGATTGTGAGAAGTGGTCAACTCCCTCTGAATATCTGCATCCTTGCAGAAACTACTGAAGTGTGCTCCTTTGCTTTCTTGCAGGAACAACTGGAGTGTGCTCCCTCTTGATCTTTGCTTCCTGGATTACCTGTCCTTGAACTTACATCCATCCTTAATCACTATGCATGCTTATTAGTATCATCATTGTGTTATCCTTGAGGTCTCATACATAATCACACATTTATTAGTATAATCTTAATACTATCAAAACACAATAATATTAAACATGTATATTCATGATCATTCACAGATAATAAACATTAGTATTCAAGGTTTCAGGGAAGTCTTCTTTTACTCATACATTTTCTTATTTGATCATAGGACTCTTCTGGTTAGTTGAATCATCAATCAAGATAAGAGATATAATATGCATAAAACCTATGATTATTCAAACCTATACCTTCATGATTCTTCTGGTTAGTCATATCATCAATTATGGTAAGAAACATAACATGCATACAACCATGATTATTCAAACCTATGACTTCATGAATAATCATTATCAACAACACAACAGTATAAGATCCTAACACAAGGTAGGATTCTAGCTTGATATAGGAAAAAACATACTTGGATTAGCATGCTAGCTAGTTATGTCTAACATACCCGCATAATGTCTTATGGTTCTCTTCAGTGACTTGTGCTAGTAACCTGCATGTCTCATAAGTTAACCATTGTAGAATCAAGTTATACATACCTCGAAAGTAGATCTTCTATGTGATCCATGACAATGGATGAATCCTTGTCTTCATGTCACCATGATCATATGTTCTTGAAGTAGAACATGATTTGTCTTTCTTGGTGTACCTTTTATGTTAGCAGACAACATAAACCTCATACACCATAATGCATTAGTACAATCATAAGTGTCAACACCCTAACCAATGAATATCTTCTATCATGCATTCATAATTTTGTTAAGGTGATACGACAAATCTAAAATCAAGATTTTACTAACCGTAATAACATGAAGACAAACATACCATAAACTTAATCATGAACAAATATCGAAACATACCTCGATGAGTCATACCTGTCGAGATCGCTTGTAATATTCTTATGTAAGGCCTTACCCTCATCTCCCTCTGAAATAGGAACTTCTTCACTTATGCAGGTGACCAATCCATCTTCTTCTAGGATTAACCCAATCCACTTGATTTGCAAGAATTGGACCTGGAGTTGGATATGGGTTTGTCAGAGAAACCCCAAAAATTAAAACTTTGAATTTCAAACTTCCGAAAGGATGGAAATATGCGCCTTGATGAGCTGATCAAGCTGGTATATTCAGAATTTGAAAACTGCAAAGTTTCACCCCTCAAAATTGCCTTTTAGATTTCCGGATTCACTAGGGAGGACCCTGAATTAGGGTTTGAGTTTCCCGGAGCTTCACCCAACCAAAATATTTGATTCAAAACTCTAAGCTTCGATTTTTATGAGGAGCTTCCAGCCGTGGTCACAGATTTCAAAAATTCCAATTTTTGCAAAAGCCCTAATTTTCCATCTTTCCGATCAAAGTCCCAAAGTGGGGTTTGATCAAGCCCGGCCTTCTGCCCAACCACAAAATCTGATCTTGGTCTCTAAATTTCGATTTTGATGAGTAACATCCAGTCGTGGTCTCTGATTACAAAAATTCCAACTTTCTCCGAAGCCCTAAATTCCGGAAGCCATGAATGAAGGTACTCAAAAATAATTTTGTTTTGACAGAAATATGTACCTGATTGTTTCTGGTGTAACTCCGAACTTTTTGATCCACAAGGTCTGAAAATTTTTTCTGAGATATCACGACTTGTTATCTTTCCATCCCAATAGGTATGACCTCAATTGGATTCTCTGAGATAGAGTTATGCCAAGTGTCGCAACGTGACCTGTTTATGGGATAATACAGGAGAGCAAACTTGTACGGCGTGCCACGTCTCACTGGTTCCACTTCGACCTCTGAAAAAAAAATTCTGAGATAGTACAGTATATTTAATACCTGTCACATTTTATGAAATTTCATTTGGATCTTCCTAGCCCAAGTTATGACCTTTTTCCCAAGGTCACCTGATTTTGACTCAGATCTGGAAGAGGCAGAAACCCTATATTGTACAGATCATAAATCACAAAGTACAACGAATTACAGGTTTTCCTTTGGACACAAGGTACATGGGGATTTAAGCTTCGAACTGTAAAGGTTTCAGATCCAAAAACGTCACCAAAACGGATTTATAGCGAAAGTTCTACGATGACTGGTTTTTTCTATATCAAGCCCTAGCATCGTAAGTGCAACAAGTGTCATACATGCCATATCATGCCTTCTTTCAGGATAGCTCTGATACCATGTTAAATTTTCAGAATTTAATTCAATCTGATCTAGGATCTTAACTGAGAGAACAACATGTACAGCAAATCTACAGCATATCATTCATGGACACAATAATGCAAGCACGGAAGAGACACCGAGTTTACTTGGGGAAAACCATAAAGGTGAAAAACCCCAATAACTTCCTCAGAGATAGATGGAGCAATGATACAACTAGAATACAAGAGATAGGCTTCTCCTAGCAGCAGAGCCTCCTCATCCACAAGTGCGCCACTCTCCACAATGTGAGTGAGAGAATAGAATGTGTAAAATGAGAGAGACACACTCTCTAGTTATACACTAACTTGACTTGACCTTTACTCAACTACGTCGGCCTCAACTTAACCACTTAACATAATGCTGACTAAGACGACCCCCACTAGGGTGGTCTAATAACCCTTTGACCCACACGGCCGACCCCCAATAGGGTGGTCTAATAACCCTTTGACCCACATGAATTATACAGGGCCGACCCCAACAAGGTGGTCTAATAACCCATCAAGTATAAGTTACGACACTTACAATATAAATGACGACACTTCCGTATAGAGGAATAATAACATCTCTATAGGAATACAACCACTTTCGTATAGAGGAATAATAACATCTCTATAGGAATACAATATACATATATGTGAAATACATTCCGAAGTTACATATACATCAACATTGTCTTGGCTTCGTTTGTTCCCACCCACCATCCTTTGGAAGAGCCTAATAAGGTTCGTATTGCTAAACTCTTCTAAACTATTCCCCTGGGGATAATAGTTGGAGGAGTGGGACAACACTATGTCATGGTTCAAACAAAATTTGACATTTCAATCTTACTAAAAGATTTGGCATTGTCAATAGTGAGCTTTAGAGGACATCCATACCTTGAGACAATGTTTTCCTCTAAGAAATTTATCACGGCTTCAGCGGTGTCTCTTTAGTTGGGATGGCCTCGACCCAACAAGTAAAATAGTCGGTGCAAGTGAGGATTTACTTATACCCGTTGCTTGAACTTTCATCGAATGGACCTACAAAATCCATTCCCCATTGTTGAAAAGGGCCTTCGACTATCACAGGAGTCAACGGCAAGGCAGGTAATCTTGGCTTCCCTGTGAAAAATTGACATTCTTGGCATGTCTTAACATAATTATGAACATATTTGAAAAGCGTAGACCAGTAGTAGCCATCTCTCATGATCTTAGCAGTTGTTTCTCTAGGGGAATAATGGCCACCGCATAATTCGGGATGCATTTCCCAAAAAATAACATGGGATTCATCAGGTCTCAAGCTTTTCAGAATGATCCCCACTGGGTTCCTCCACCCAAGACCATCATTGGTATAGGTGAACTTTGAAGCCTTTAGCCTAAGGGCCCTTCGTTGATGGTCAACAAGAAGGTCTAGGAAAGTTAGTTTCTTCAAATAGTATACTATGTCCCTATACCACTCATGATCATCCCAAAAACTAAGGGCTCTGTGATTAGCATCACTCACTCCCACATGGTTGATTTGTGCACTCTCCTTCTTTTCAGTCAGAATTTGGGCTAGCCCTTGTCTTTTCACAATATTGATCGGTTTGATTTCCAAATCATAATCCTAGATTTGAAAGATCCAGTATCCCCTCACGCCAATCCCATCCATCTGGGACAAGACATCCTTTACAACCTGATAGGGGACATAGGCCTTGATTTTGGAATACCCCACATAAGTTCGAAAGTGTTTTAATGATTTGACCAAAACATAAGCCTGATTTTCGGTGGTAGTGTAATTTAACTCTGCATCCCTTAAATTCTTGCTCGTGAACGTTATGGGTTGTTTGTGATTATCCTTGTTCTTTTGCAGCAAGACTCCAGCTATACTGTCCTTGGATGCATAAGAATAAATCATGAATTATTTATTATAGTCTGTGAACACTAGGATAGTGGAAGTAGATATGGCCTTATTCAACTTCTTAAATGATGCGTCACATTCCCTATCCCACACAAACTTCACATCCTTCTTTAAAAGTGCGTTCAGGGCCTTTAATATCTCAACGAGGTTGGGAATGAATCTTGAGACGAGGTTGATCTTCCCAAAGAAAGACCTGAGGGTGTTGACATTGTGGGGAGGTGGGATAGCCTCTATGGCTTGAATTCTCTCAAGGTCGATCTGGATCCCTTCCTTGAACACGATATGACCCAAGAGCTTTCCCTCATCAATCCCAAAGTTAGACTTCTTGGGGTTTAAAGATATCTCGAACTTCCCGCATCTGTCAAAGACTTTCCTTAGATGTCCCACGTGGTCACCCCTCTCTTTGGAGAACATAGTCAAGTCATATTGGTAGATGGCTATGATCTTCCCTATAAAATCACTAAATTCTTGGTCCATATCCCTCGAAAAGGTTGAGCCGACGTTTAGCATTCGGAAGGGAATTCATATATACTCATAAGTTCCACATGGGGTGTTAAATGTTGTCTTCCTCCTATCTTCTTTTTTGATCTGGACTTGATTGTATCCATAGAAACCATCCATCATGGATAACATCCCTGCCCCTGCTACGCTTTGCAATAGGTTTTCCATGTTGGGAAACGGATAATTATCCTCGAGAGAAGCCTGATTTAGATTTCTAAAGTCAATCCAGATCCTTATTTCGCCATTCTTCTTCCTAACTATCACAGGATTGGACACCCACGTTATATGCATCACTAGCCTAATGATCTTGGCTGCAAACATATTTTCGAGTTCCTTCTTAACTAGGGGTGCTAATTTCGGGTTGATGTTTCATAGCTTCTGCCTATATGGTTTAGCTCCTTCTTTTAACAGGATCGTATGCTCAATGACGGACTGATCATAAGTCTTAAGGTCGTCATATGTCCAGGAAAATATGTCTTTGTATTCACGAATCGGGTCCTCAATTGCCTTACGCTCCTCCTTGGAGGCATTCTTCCTGATCCTTATCATTTTAGGAGAGACTGTCGAGCCTATATTCACCTCAATCACTTCATCGACAGGTTCAGCTCTGCCCCCTTTGTACTTGTCATGCCTATTGAAATTATTTTCGAGCGGTAGTGACAATTCCAATAGGTTCTAAACGATGAATGTTCCTACAATTGGTCTTCCAAACTGACCATTGGATCTAAGGAATTGTCTATCCCCTGTAAGAAATGCACTATCTGGGCATCATCTTCGAATACCTGCCAGTGATCCTGATTGTCGGGCACAGACGGTCTAAAAAGGACCTCAACCTTGCAATTTCGTTCCCTCAAGGCTTCGAGGATCTCAAAGGTGCTTGCAGCCATGGCCAACCCATCAGCCAAAATGTTCTCATCTCTAGGAACATCCTTAATATGAAAGGCATCAAACAACTCAATGATGTCCCAGATAGCGTTCCTGTAGGTGCGCAGTCTATCATACTTGGGAGCAAATTGATCTCTAAATTGAGAAACAATGAGGTCAGAATCGCCCACGACACTTATGCACTTAATATTACGGTGTCTGCAAATCTCAAGGCCTAAGAGTAGGTCTTCATACTCTGCGACATTGTTAGTGCAATCAAATTCCAAGCGGAATGAGTATATGGTTTCTTCTCCAGCAGGCGAGGTTATGACCACCCCAGCACCGGCACCATGCCTAGAAAGAGCCCCATCAAAATGCATCTTCTAGACCTCACTAGGTGGGAACGGGATGATGCCTGATTTCCTCCCAGTAATTCGCTAACACCATAAAATTCCCTACCTCATCCATCGCGTGAATTTCCTCCTCATATAAGTAATCAGGGTTCTCCACATGTTCCCTCATGGGAGGCTCATTAAGCAGGGTCATGAACTTTTTTTTCCCCCTCGGGATGGTTGTGTACTTAAGATCCATCTGAATATTTCTAGCCAATTTGGAATCCCAATCTCTAGATAAAAGCATTCCCCAGACATCTGGGACATCCAGGACCAAAACATCCATAGACATTATGATGTATGGGGATGCAGCTAACCTTACATGGATATTTTCAATAACATCGACTACTTCCACCGGATGGGATTCCATGCCACATACGTTCCTAAAAGTTCTGGAAGGAGTTAGTTCAAGTTGTTCCATGACTCGCAAAGGCATGACGTTGACTTCAGACCCTGATTCAAGAATGAAATTGTGGAGTATCAATTGATTTACCTCAAGGGAAGCATAGAACGAAGGATACCCACAACTACTCCTAGAGACACTATGGATATTTATTATAGGGTCAATTACGAACTCAACCGGTTTCTTGAGTGGGGACCCTTTTGGTTGCATCCCCCAAAAGTTACTGTCTCTCTCATGCATTCCTAGGAATTTCAAAAGTTCACTCAGAGGTATCGGCATGTTGAGTTTGGATAGGAAAATAGCAATGTCAATCTGCTTGGCCGAGGAATTCCATGACCTGAGCTTTGACAACTGGGATCTTGACTAACTCTTTAAACGAGACCGGAATCATGGAATTCATTAATTTTCCTGAAATGTTTACCTTGATGGGCTCCGGAGTTTGGGATGCCTTTCTAGTGGTTCCCTTGGCACATGTGTCGGGTCTCTGCTCCTTCCACATATTTGTCTATGAAGAGGTGGTCTTTATTTATGGTTTTAAGCTAGACCTACTTGCATCTTTAGGAAAAGGCGTTTCTGTTCTTCGAGGATCCTCTCTTGCTCTAACTATAAATTTGGGGTTTGGCTTTGGTTGACTTGGTATTATTTGTCCCTTTGGGATTTATTTATCCTTTTCTTGGGCTTTCTCGGGACAAGGATTTGGTTGAAGATTATGTTTCGTTAGACTCTTAGGGTTGACCTTTATATCCTCAGTATTACTTGAGTGTTTTCTTTTCTTATCCAATTGGCCCCTAGTTAGGACCTGTGCTGACGTAGTGGAATTATTATAAGCTCCCTCATAAATGTGTCGGATACATTGATCGTGCTCCCTATTGTCTTCATCTTGTTGTTTTAGCAGAATTGTGATGTTGGTGACCAATTCAAACAATTACGGTTAAAAATTCCATGGTCACACCACTTCCCACCTCAACCACTTTTGAAGCAGGTATATTTTTCAGGTTGAGGATTGGATTGATTCCATAAGCAGGTAATAGGATTTTTCGGAGGAATGTCGGGATGCTCTCAACTTCTAAGGTTGTATGGGTTCAGACTCCAGTGGATCCGCAGGGTGGAGTCGCCAGGTGAATGTGTAACCTTGTTCACAAAAGGTAAAATTTCATAGGGGAGTGAAAAATGAAGCAAAATATGATGGTTGTAATCAATTATGCAAACAAAAATCCACCAACAACAATCAAGTCTAGATGCGGTATGATGGAAAACAAAAATAGGAAAAGACTCAATCCCAAAATACCATGGGGTAAGCCTCCACCTCCCCGGCAACGGCGCCAAAAATGTTATCACTCAAACTCTAGCCGCCACTATATATATCCCATCCGGTACGGTACAGGATAGGGAAGCCAATTTGGTGACACTTCAAGCACCAATCCCACCGCTCTAGCGAGCAGTTGTCACACCGGACAAGGCTCTTGTCGCTTTAGACAAGGCACAAGGCCAAGTCAAGGGGGAGACCCTTGTCGACCAATGAAGGTTAACTACACAAGACAAACACCTACACTAAAGATATGGATGAGTTAAGAAATGGTGTCTTGAGTTAGTGACCCCAAACCAACATTAACCACTAAGTGAGCCTAGATCAGATGTTAAGATGGGAAAATAAATGCATATATCATATATTAAAATTGTGTTAATTACACTAGACTCACTAGTATTTAAATTTGGAATAGGTCTGGAGTGGATTTAGTGCTAGGATTAAATTATTAGTATTTTTCCCTATGGGGGAATTGACTTCAAAATTTAAAATATATTAGAATGATACGGGACAACCACAAGCAAGCAAAACACACTAAAACACTCAGAAAATTGACCAAACAGTCAAGTAGGGCTCCCCAACAAAACATACCAGTGCCTAATCTATGGGAAAATGGGGTCAAAACAATGTGAAATTCTGGTCTTGGGGGTTTAAAAATATAACTAAAAAACCCAGATCTTAGTTTGTCAAGATTTTGAGTGCAAAGTATGTCGATAGTGTAAATGGGGCAAGTTTTGATGAAGTAAAATTATGCAGAAATTTACCGAGACATAAAATAGAGAAATGTAGAAGTAACTTACTTGTTTTTCGGAAGATATAGTGTTGTAGATGATAATTTGTCCACGCCAAGATCAATTTGGGAGAGAAGCAAGAGTTCTGGCTTGATTTTTTTGAGTTCCTCGGGTGACCAAGTGCGCCCTCCTCCTGTAAAACCATACAACAAAAAATCAATATGATTTCGAAAGAAAGGAAGTAAACACTAGCAAGAAATTTGAAGAAGAAATCATTGACATTAAGCACAAAGAAAACTCCCTCAACAAAAACAACAAGTCAGAGAGAAGTAAGAGGGGATTTCCCTGCTAATGTGCCCCTCTAGCTGGTTGCCTCTGCAAATTAGATGAAATCACCACAAATATTGCTCAAAACTAGTACAAATCTCCTCAAATGCATGGGATAAACAACATGCAATCATCCACTAACGACAATTTTCCATGAAGCACACAAGAAATATGATGCAAGTCTCCTTATTTTATTACTCAAGTGTTAAAATGTCCAAGAACTCTCTCTCTCAAATAGAGAATCTCTAAACAAAATCCCTAACCCAATGAGATAGATGGCTAGGATTAGATCTCACACAATGAGATCAATGGTTGAGAATGATCCATAAATCAAATACATTTTCCATAGTTACATGAGGGGGGGCGATTTTTGCCCAAGTGCGCCCAAGTGAGAGAGTGGGGGACAAATACTGGGAAATATGAGTGATGGGGACACCAAGGGGGTGTCTTTAGGATGTTTTAACCCCCTTGGCCCCTTACAATGAGTTTCATCATGGAATTTTGCCAAAATACCAAGGCTGCCATAGATAAAATCGCCCCACTTTGCCCAAATTCGCCCCTAGAGAGAGCTGGGCCATATGGGAGTCCCACACCAAAGGGATAATGTCCAAACATAGTCAAAGGTGTCAAATATTTCCCTCTTTACCTTTACTTACCCATGCACTTGCCACTTTGATGTTTAACTTAGCCAAAGTCTGATTTTTCCATTTAATTTTTGCTGGTTCATATGGCTGAATGTGAAAATTGTGATTTTGGGCCACTTCTTTTGCCCAGATTCACAAACTGTCTGCTCCATTGAGATCGTGGACACCAAATCCACTAATATTGGTCACTTCAACGACCGGAATCCATCATATATGCACAATTTGGCCAAACACTAGCATTTTGAATTAAAACAGGGCTCTGCTGGCCATTAATAAATTAAAATCTCCCAAGCGCCTTTGAATTTTTGCAATCTGATGCTTAGTGGATTGTATGGGACCCCAATAGATGTCAAATAAAAAAAATCATAACTTTGATTCCAAAGTTGTTTGGGACCCATTTTTGGCTTGGTCAAACAGGGTTGACCAAGTCAAAACTTGTCAAATCATGGTATGGGTTGAACTGTGTGCTCCTGCATGCAAGATAGGATACCATGGCTTCCTTATTTATATTAGGACATCAACTATAAACATCTAGTGACAAATACAAGTTGATCATAATAAGCAATTTCTCAAAAATAAGCCTAAGGCAAGTTGGGCCCACCACCTCTTATGAATTCTCCACAGTTATGCACATTTATAGATTTAGCCATATGGCTAGCCATGGGTGAGGTGGACAACAAGGCTTAAAGACAATGGGGAGTTACCAATACCATGATTGTGTGACCTTTTGGATAAGCATGGGGAGCAAGGGGACCACAATGACATAAGTACACCAGAGAAACACTAGGGAAGGGAGGTGCCTCACAAATGGGTAGAGTGCTTAGGAAACCGCCACTAGCCTTTATCATACACCTTACAGCTCACATCCATTCCCGCATCAGGATCCATGAGGAATTTAACCATTACATTCTCTTTCATTCATGTGGCCAAGCAGTCATTTTGATATGACATGTGTTCCTCATCTGCTTGGCCTTTTACATTTTACTTTCACTTTAGCCTTTGTGGATTGATTTGAATTTTAGCCTTTTTGGATTTTGCATTTCTTCTTTAGGTAGGAAAATGGTGTTCAAATGCATGTAATGGTGGCAAGTGTGCATGTTTCAAGGACAAGTGGGGAACACCCGATGAGTCTACACAATCCTATACTGCATCACAACATCGGGGGCAACTGACAAGGAGTGAATCCCAAGTTTGAAGGTGCAAATCACACACTCGAGATCTGAGGCACAAATAAACATGGAGTCATAGTGTACTCAGAGGTCAAAGGGGGGGCGAGGTCCTCAATGCCACCTATCCTGGTCTTAGTCGAGGAAAGGAACCAATCATGAATGGGTAGGATGAGTGGAGGATAGTGACAAGTGGGACCAAGGCTAGCTATCATTTGTCAAATGGCCAAATCTATACCATGAGAGGGAAAAAGAACCAATGTGCATAAACAGGAGCCTCCACTCAAAGTCGTAAACTTCCCTTACCAAAGGCCACAAACAAGTCTCCAATCAAACAAGAGGCTCACCAAATAAGCCACCATATGTTAAGTCAAATTACTAATATAAATAAACAAGCCTAAAACACACATATGAGCATAAATCATAAACCATATACCTGCCATACCATATACCTACTACTGACAAGTGGATATGAAGACTGAACTCTAACAAATGAGGGCAAAAAAGTGGAAAACCAGCTATGATCTATGTTGCTCTCATCAAACTATGGCTAAGCCAACCATCTCAGTGGGGCCAATTAAGGGAAAGTAGGAAAAGGGGGTATAGAGTGCTGCTCAGTGATGCTCTAGACATATAAAATGCTATAATGCCCACTCTAACCACAGCTCTGGATCATCTCAACTCATATCTGCTCTGGATCAAAAAAATGAATAATGTCTCTGACAATAACTCTACATCATGGTAGCCCCAACTAACATGGATGTGATAATATGCTCTATTCAAATTAACTAAGTCTCGTTTGCCCAAAGTTCCCTCCCTGTGAGAGAGTTTCAGAACTTTGTCCCAACTTGCTAAGTGAATTTTCTTTTTTCTTTTCTTCATCTTTACCTCCCTTCCATGGAAATTATAATTAGTTTCAGTTGGTCTCATTCAAAACCCTAAGAAATAAGAGAATATTGGAATAGTTTAGAGCACTCACTTAATTAAGATGAGCTTTCCATGAAGATTTAGCTGCCTAGTCCCCCATGCTAGAAGTTTCTTTTTGATCTACAATAATCTTGGGAATTATTCCTCTAGTTTGTGCATTTTGATGGAAATGAGGTTCCAAGGTACTGGAATGATTGCCAGCTTTGATCCCATGAAAATTCTAAAAGATTAGCTATTTTCCTTGGGAATGTGCCCAATGTGTTCCAACCACATAGTTTGCAATTTCCCTTATTTATTGAATCACCAAAGGCATCTAGAAAAGAGTAGAGAATTGATTTGATTATATTTTTGAAGATGAGAGAAGCACCCCAAAAGGATAGTATTGTCTACAAATTAAATTGAGCATATAGCTCCTTTATCAATACTTTTTGTAGAGATGCTTTGATTTTCAGGCTTTGTCTAATGTTTTCCCTAAAACGTTTTCCCAATATGATGGTAAAGGGGGGAGGGAAAACTTGTTAGATCCCTATAGAGGCTTTAAAGAAGTGAGATGAGCATCCATTTACCAAGGGGGCTCTCTATGGAAATTCTATGCAAGCCTTGACCCAATTGATAAAAGGGAAGGAGAAACCAAATCTTTAAATTTCCACAAAGCGTAATTCAAGCCTTACCCTATCAAAGGAAATGACCATGTCTAGCCAAATGGCCATGCCTCTGTCTCCTTATTCTCAAGGGATCAAGGGATTTTATTCTAGAAAGATGTACATTTTGACTTGACACTCTTGCATCTTGCCTAAGTTATAAGTTTAGAGATGATAAGGATTTGAGCGATCTTGTCACATAGTGGAGTCATCAGAGTGTCTAAATGTTGACTTCATAAATATATGGGGCATACATGACCATGAATATGAGATCCCAATAGAATCAATAGTCCATTAGTCAAATGAACACCATATGAAAACAACCTTGGAAGAGCCATTAGAGGCATGATGTAGGGAATTGCAATCATCTCTCTACATGGAAGGTAATCTAATGATGAGGGAATTTCATGCATAGAATACATAAAGGCCATCGTCAGACAACATTTGCATACAATTATGCATGGTTTTGAACAAAATCCATGAACTCAATGGGAAGTTCCTTCAATGTAGAAATGACTAATAGCTTTTTGGCCATGATTGGCGATGTTCCGTACAATGTTGAAGAGCCATTTTGAACACAAATAGATGCAATGGGAAGGTGAAGGGTTTATGGTAGTTGGACAGTCAACCAACAAAGTGACTAAAAGGGATTATGGTCATTTGAGTAGGACTCTAGCAACCAATTGCGAAAGATAGCAAGCTAGTGTTATAGAGAGTCAGCCAAGAGCCACAATAGAGCATTGAGGTGCAGATTTTCAATATTTAACTGTATATTTATTTATGTTTATCTATATGTGGATTATTCAAGCATGTAACCGCCATCTCTATTCTAATATGTATAATGGTGTTTAGTCCATAGAGAATTTAAATTTTTCCACTACTAGGGTTTGCTCTCTGTCTGTGCATCTGATCTCCTATGGTGGTCGCCTCGGCCTCCTCTCTGGAGGGGGTCATCTCTATGGAAGATCGCTATAAGCGATCCATCTCTCACGCTATTGCAGCAGGATCTAAAGTTGATGCTTCCTCTAAAGCCATATTTTTCAAGTTAGTTGCGGCTCCAGAAGTTTTTCTCTCCTCTCTCGCAGCAAAAAGTAAGGTGGTGGAACTCTCGGAGAAAGGGCTCATCAGGCATTTCACTGGACTATGGTCATCCCTAAGAGCAATCGAAATATGGCTAAACAAGAACTAGTGTCCATCAATTAAAGGAGAAGTGATTCAAAACTTATGTGGAAAGGGTTTCTATGTCTTTCTGTTTGAGTTCAAGGAGGACAAAGATCTCATCTTCAGGGATAGCCCCTATTGTATGGGCCCGAGAGGTATGTACTTAAATCAATGGAATGCATATTTTGACCCTGAAAAGGATATCCCCAATGTTGTTCTTGTCTAGGTGAAGCTACTTCACCTATCGCTTCACTGTTGGGGAGACGACGACTTAAGGGCAATAGGAAATACTTTGGGGAAGTATATAGACAGATTTGAACCCAAACCCCCACTATTTTCATGTGCCAGAATCTGTGTTGAAGTGGATTTGGAGAAGGGTCTACCTGAAGAAATAAAACTCACCATGGATGGATGGTGTCATCTGCAGAAGGTGGACTATGAATAAGTCCCCTTTAAATACAAATTATGCCATGAGTACAGCCATTTTGCAAGAAAATGTGCAAAAAAGAAGGCCTTGGAAGAAGAATTAAACAAGGAAGAAGGTTGGAATGTCATCACAAAAAAGGGAATAAAAGAACAGCAGACGGTTCAACCCCCCCTCCAGCGAAGAGCAAAGATGCCCCTTCAGGAAGCAAGTTTCATGATTTAGCCTCTTAGGAAGAGGAGGAGGAAGGGGAAATAAGAGAAGAAATAGAAAAGGAAAAAGAAGAGCGACCTAACAACGAAGAAGAGGAAAATGGAAACATTCCAGTCACGGAAAACTCGGCTAAGTCGGCCAAGGAGATCTGCTCAAACTCATCAAGATCAGTGACCAAATAAAAATCCATCTCTCACGAGAAGAATCGATAGAAATAAGGGAGGAAGAGAAAGGACAACCAGGGAAGAAGGAAAGGAAATCAAAAAAGACACATAGGGAGGAGCAAGCTGGGAAAGAAAAGGCGGAAGGGAAACAAGCCAGTCTAGACCAACATATCAAGATAATCTCTACTCCAAGAAAGTAGCCAATAGGGGCAGTTGAGAATTTGAAGGTAAAAAATCCTCCCTCAATCACTCGTAAATAATGAAAATAGTCTCCTGGAACTGTAGAGGATTAGGAGGTAAAACCAAAATAGAATCCATTAAAAATATGATAAAAAATGAGAAAATCTCTATAATCCTCATCTAGGAGACAAAAATGAGTGAGGAAGAATATAAAGAAACTATGAAAAAGATATGGAAGAATAGCGAGAGCAGCTCGATTGTAGCAGTAGGCAACTCTGGGGGGATCTCCATTTGGTGGGATGCTTGCAGATTGTCTAGAACAGGAGAATGGAATAACCCTAACTGGATCATGGTTGAACTAAACGACCAAGTAGAAAATGAAATAATGCATATATGTAATGTATACGGACCAGTTCTTCATCATAAAAAGCCCGACTTTTGGCTTTCCTTTGAAGACATTTGCAGATTGAATCTCCACCATCAAAGTATAGTAGTAGGGGATTTCAACACCACAGTCGCCCTCAATGGAAAAGGAGGAGTAAGACTCAGGGATCCCTATGGAGAAAATTTGGAAGACCTGCAAGCCTCGTGGAATCTCACTGACATCAAGCCTAAGAAAGGAAACTACACATGGAGCAACAAAAGATTAGGACTTGAACATATAGCAGCGCGCCTCGGCATAATTCTGGTAAGTAAATTTTTTATGCTAAAAAGCACTATTCCTGTCTCAAAAATTCTCCCTTATGTTGTTCCATATCACAAACCTCTTCTTCTTGAATTTTTTTTTCCTGATCTAAGTGGCCCCCTCCCTTTTAAGTTTTCTCCGTCTTGGATCAATGATGATGGACTGTATAATATAGTCAAAGAGGCATGGTGTCCTTATGTCCAAGGGACCCCAGGTTTTATTTGGGAGGAAAAATTGAGAGCCTCCAAAGTAGCTATTAAGGCTTGGGTAAAAACCTGAAATGACTCGGCCGCTTTCCGTAGGGAAAAGATTCGAGAACTAGGAAGATTGCAAGAAGAAATGGAGCAGAGTGAAATAACTGAAGATGCTCTAGCAAAAGAAAAAATGTTGGGGGGAGAGATACAAAAAATGGAAAAAAAGGAGGAAGAAGAATGGAGAATAAATTCAATAAGCCTTTGGCTGAAGGCAGGAGACAGAAACACCAAATAATTTCATAATTGGTATAAAGAAAGAATGAGAAGAAACACTATATTGGAGCTGGAAAATGAGAATGGAGAAAAAATATCCACGGTGCAGAGAATTAAAAATGTTGCTTTTAGGAATTTTTGTTCTTTATACTAAGTGGAGGAAGAAGAGGAGCTAGAGGAACGTGAGATTCTCTGCAGGAGCATTACAGCCCTTGTTTCGAATGAGGACAACAAAGATCTTCTTGGGAAAATATCGAAGGCAGAGGTAAGAGACGATGTTTGATCCCTGCATCCTGAAAAGGCTCCTGGCCCAGATGGGTTTCCCATTTGTTTTTATATAAGATATTGGAGCATTATAAAAGTGGATCTCTGTAGAATTTTCGAATGATCTAAGGGGAGAATCAAGCTAGGAGGAGCTACTAACTCCTCTTTCATAGCTCTGATCCCAAAAGAAAAAAAGCCGACCTCTTTAAAAATATTATGCCCCATATCTCTCTGCAACGCTTCATATAAGATTCTCACAAATATATCGCTAGTGGACTGAAGCAGCTTATCCCCAACATAATTTCAGAGAATCAAGGAGGTTTCATCGCAAGGAAGCAAATCACAGACAACATAATTTTAGTTCAAGAAGCTATTCATTTCAGCTATAATAGACATGAAAAAGGTATGGCAATTAAACTGGACTTAACAAATGCCTTTGATAGGATCAATCATAGTTTTATTTTCAAATTTATGGAGCGGTTTGGATTCTCCCCTCTTTTTATCAGGTGGATAGGGGTGTGCATCGGTCAGCCATGGCTTTCCCCTTTGGTTAATGGTAGACCAGTTGGTTTCTTTAAATCCTCTATAGGTTTGAGGCAAGGATTCCCACTCTCTTCTCTTCTTTATATCATTGGAGCCGATGCTCTGAGCAGACGTCTTAATTGGATTTTTGAGAGTGGAAATCTCCCAGGCATAAGCATTTCAAGAGGAGTAAGGGCTGTCAATCACGCTCAAGTTTTTTATGACACCATCCTCCTTGGTATTGCTTTTGTTTCTTTATCAAATAACTTCAACTCGGCTCTCTCTACTTTTCTAAAAGCTTCTGTAGGAATGACCAATAAAGACAAGTGCAAGATTTATAGCTGGAATTGTCCTCCAAATATTCTATTAGAAATCTCAAGAAATCTTGGGTTCCAAGGGATCAGCAACTGGAACTTTTTCAAGTACCTTGGTGTACCTATCACTCTAAAAAAAATTAGTCCTGAAACATGGGAAGAAGTTCTGCACCCCGCATCCAATCCTCGGGGTGAAATGGTTAAACTTAGTAGGAAAAGTAACCCTCTTAAAATCCACTCTATCCTCAATGCCTATATTTCTTTGCTCGTCTCTTTTAGCACCGATGGGTTTCCTAAGTAATGTGAGCAAACTCCTCAAGAGTTTTCTTTGGTAGGGAGGAAAGGATGGAAGCAAGAAATTCCATCTGATCAAGTGGGAAACTGTTATAAAAGAAGTCAAAAGAGGAGGTATTTCTATAAGAGAACCAAGGTTGGTTAACGTGGCAATGGGAAGAAAACTTCTCTGGAGATTGATAACAGGAAGCAATGACTGGTGGAATCAAGCTATCCAAAAGAAATATCTTAAACGACCAAGGATCGAAAGTCTAGATCAAGGAATAGAAGGAAACGGATCCAAAATATGGGATCTTTGTAAATCAACAGCCAAGTTAATTCAAGAGCATCTTCATTGGGTCCCTGGAAACAGCAATAGGATCGAAATCTGGAGTGACAGGATTCTAAACAAGCCCCCCCCTTGGAGAGCTAGAGGAGCTCAGAGAATTCAAAGGCGGCTCAGTGAAAAAGGAATCAACACCCTGCACGAGCTTTTAAGGTGGCACAAAAATGGAAACTGGAAAGGATGGAAAATATTGGAGATCCATGGGTACCTAGTGCCGGGATTTAATAAGCTAATACTTGAACTAAACGGGAGGGCACCAGTGCACAAAAAATAAATATATTCCAAAGGATGGGGACCAACAGGAAGGTATAGTGTAAAGGAAGGATATAAAATTATGCTCAACAACTTTCCAGCTCCTCTTGTTGACAAGATTTGGGGATGTATTTGAAGCTCTAACAACCCTTCGAAGCTAAACTCCTTTTCTTGGATGCTAGTACATGGGAAAATTATCACAGCTGAGAATTTGATAAAGGGGGGAATCGAAGGACCTAATAGATGTATTATGTGTAAGGAAGAGGAAGAATCAATACAGCACTTCTTCCGTGAATGTAATTTCACCAAGGAAATATGGAACATCTTCATTAAATAAATTGGGCATCAACTTCCAGATCTAGTTAGCGGGTTCTACAGGGGATGGGAGTTATGTTATCCCAGAACTCTAAAGCACAAAAATTCCTTGAAGCAATTATGGAGGGATACTCCCAAATATATTAATTGGAAAATATGGCTTGCAAGGAATAAGGAAATATTTGACGGGAAAAAATCCAAGGTAAGAAGAGTTGCTCTGAAAGCTCAAATGCAAATGAAGGAATTCTTTCTAAGATATCCTAACCCCCTTTGAACACAAATGGGCCATCAACTTTGTAAAAGAAATCTCTCTTCAGTCCAAAGCTCACCACAAAGAGTGGTGGGCAATAGATCTCTCCCTAAATAAATTTCAAAATTGGGTCAAGGATTAAGGAAAATTATGTTTATTCTTTGATGGTGCTTCGAAAGGTAGCCCAAGGGAGGCAAGTGCAGGCAGGGTTATCTATGACTGATGAGGAAAATTATAAGAACATTTGCATGTGGTCTCGGCAAGAGAACAAACAATTTTGCAGAATGGATGGCTCTCTCTCAAGGAGTAGAAATCTTGAACGAGTTGCAAGCGAAGGAATTCATTGCTTTTGACGACTCGAGAATTGTTATTCAATCCATGAATAACATGAGCAAAGGGAACAAAACTCTGAACAGTCTTCAATTAAGAATTTCCAACATCTATCCCAATAGGACCAACATCAAGTTCTACCACGTTAAAAGAGGGCTGAATGGTTTGGCAGACCACTTGGCCAACGTTGGGACGAAGTTAAAGGAAGGGGATCTATCCCTCGACGGGCATCACATCACCCCTAAGTGGTGTAGCAACTTTCGAAAAACTCATTAAATGAGTTCATCACCCAAGAGAAATTGCCTTAATGGCGGAGGTTGAAGACATGATGCTCACTTCCAGATGGAAGGCTCAAGGCTTCTCCCGGCACGAACTACTTTGGATCCTTCTCTTCGTCATTAAGTCCGCACATTCCTCTTCGTGAAGAGCAGGTGGGTGGAAGGTATGAAAAACAATGCCAAATGATGGTGTTTTCACTGCCGAAAGAGTTGAGGGAGAATATATGGGAAATCCAGTTGCTCTTTCCTCACCTTCTGCAAATTGGAAACTCTGTCCATTGTGACCGTTTCTAGGAGAGTAAATATATAGAGATGGCGAACAAGGGAGATATGAAAAAGAAAGGCTCATTCTCAAGCCATCCAGAGGAAGATGCGGGTTAGCTCATGTCACGCCATCAAGGAAGGATTGATGGACCTTCAAAAAATAAACAAGTGTATTTTTGAGGTGGCAAAAGCCTGCTTGGAGGAGAAGTGGAAGATTTAAAGAGGACTGTGGCAGACATGGAACGAGCCTTGAGAATAAGGTTGGATGGGGTCAACGGGAAGTTGTTGGAACTACACAGAGTTATTCAAAATTGTAGCATGAATGATGCAGAATGCCACGAACATCATTTTAATCAGTTGAAGGAAATTATGGAGACAATGCAAGCATATGTGAACGGACTCTACCCCTAGAATCGTGAGGGAGAACATGCAGAGGACTCCCCTATGGATGATGCGTCAGTCGCACAGCTGGAGGTAGAAGAAGCAATCAATCAAGAATGATGTATTTTCTTCCCTGTCAATGTTAAGGCTATGTTTTTGTGCAGTTTTTTGGTAGGACGGTTCATAAGAGTATACACAATTAGAAGTAGGAGGTCCAATTTAGTAAAATTTTGTAAAAATGTCGAACAACTAGAATTCTCTGTTACTTTGTTCTGCACAAAAACTTTACTCTGTTCTTTTTTGTTTCTATCATGCAGCCCTGGGGGCATTTGTAATCATCTTTTTCTATAATATAATCCTCTGCTCATTCATGTTAAAAAAAATAGAGCATTTATATCAATGTTATAGACATCGCCGATGTTTCGAGAAATCGCTCAATTTTCAAAGAGAGCATTTTTTGTGTAAAAAAACATTGATTTTTTCACCTGATTTTTTTCCCAAGATATTGCCAATTTTTTCCCGATTTTTTCTAAAGAAGATTTTGACTTCGTGGAGGGTGGAGTGTGCTTGTTTTTCCACTGTTGTTCATCAAATATGGACCGAATTGGAGGGTTAAAAGACAATTCTAAGCATGAACACCTTATGAAAAGTGATGAATAACAGCAAAAAACGGGCTTAGAAGAACATTAGGTTGAATTTGAGGGTTGAAATGGCATTAAGAAACAATTATGGGCATGGATATGGACATAAAGAGCAGAACTGGGAAATCCAACAGCCTCAAAGGCTCAAACCTTCCTTCTGGGTGCAAATAATGGTTGCTCTGACCTCCCAATCAGCAGTTTACAAAAGTATTATGAATTATAGGCACTTTTTCTCCACAAAAGGGGTGCAAATATACCTAAAAAGGGCAAATCTAAGCTAATTTCAGACCCTAAAAACCAAGCCTAAGTGTGATTTAGGTGATTCTGGGCAATCTTGTGAAGGAGATCAATAGAAAATAATAGTCTTGGGTGGTTTTCCTTGCAACAGCAGCCACAAAACGTCCCTAAAAATATCCAAGCTTGTGCACAAGATAAGTAGCAACCACGGTCAACCTTACAATTCCAAGTTTGTTGTGCATCAAGGGTCATGACTCCTTGTGCATGAAACAGTAGCCCTAAAGGGGGTTGGATTACTTTGGTGTACCTGTTTTTTGTTAGAGGAAGGCCTTCTTCTCTCATTATTTGTGGAACATTCAACCTTGGAGGCACATACATAAGGGTAGTGTTCATCCCTACAAAAGGAGAAAATATCATTTGAAGCATGCTTACACTCACACCAATTCAGGATTTGCAACACTATATATTTAAGGGTTTGCAGAGCTTTTTTTTTATGACTCGGGATTCAACACACGATTCATTGTTTATGTGTGATGTATCACTAGACATCTTATATATCAGTTTTATTTCCATATTCATGTGACAATGCATTTATTTGATGTTCTTGTTGCTTTAGATGTTTAAAAATTTGAAAAAAAATGACTATTTTTGTATTTTTTTAATTTTGTCAATATATTGTCGATGTTTGTCGATGTGTTCCCGAGATAATCGAAAACGATGTTTTCTGGACCCTGCTAATTTTTTCGCTGAGAAAATGTTTGCAACATTGATTTATATTAATGAATTAGGCCATTGCCAAGCTCATATATACACCATCACATTAGAAATGTAAAGTTTGCTCGCATCCTGATATGTATACACAATAATATCAAACACCTCCATAATACACAAACAACAAACTCCTCCTTGGACATGAATTCAAAATCAAAAGGAATCACGGATCTCCCTAACACGCCAATTAATTGTCAATGAAATTGTTGCTCGAGGTGTTTGTATGTATACTAACCTTGATAAGAAGCCTGAAGGTTGTGGAGTGATCCTTTCTAAGTAGTGAGATCTAATAAAACCCAAACCCAAAATTCTGAAATCTAATAAAACCCAAACCCAAAATTCTGAAATCTAATAAAACCCAGTTCCAGTGTGGAGATTCATGTTTAATGGAGCATGATGATTTGTCGCTTGAGCTGAGTAAAGCTTGAAATTGCGACTAACATATATAGGGGAGAATGTAACTACAAACCAGATTCAACCCATAAAATATGGACGAATGTAACTCCGACTTCAATTTGCATGATTGATAGAGAGCGAAGTAGCCCCTAGCAACTGCCATTTTTGGAAATGGGCAAATGGGAGCTTCCTAGCAATTTTCGTGGGCGAACAAAGATTAAAATCAATTCTCAGAGGGGCGAAATTGTTTTATCTCGGATCCCCTTTTTAAATTTGATGGGGATAACCTTATAACATTATAAATAAATAAATAAAACCTAGGCTAATCATAG
The DNA here is from genome assembly GCA_027924585.1 of Larix kaempferi. Lineage (NCBI taxonomy): Eukaryota > Viridiplantae > Streptophyta > Pinopsida > Pinales > Pinaceae > Larix > Larix kaempferi. Next base: position 22,178,568 of record BSBM01000361.1, read on the forward strand.
GTGATGGGTGTTTAATAAAAAGTCTCCCATTAAAAAATTAAAACCCCTAAATTTCGCCCATGGGCTAAGATTCGTCGCCATGGGTCTTAGCATTGTCAGAATTAAAGAGGATTGGACATTGCTTAGGGATCTTTGTTGGTGAATCAGATAGTCTATGAGCCTATCATTTATGGATTAAGGATGTCACTGGAATTGAGCTTTGGGACATGGTTGAAGACTCTAGAACCTATGGTAACATATTGCAAGCAATCAACCCTGCTTTCCTTGTCCTCATTTCTCATGGAAATGGTGTTAACACCCCTAATAAATTCCACCCAATTGCCTTATGTAATGTAGCCTACAAAGTCATCTCAAAAGTGGTATCCAACCATCTTCAACCTCTTCTTGATAAAATCATATCCAAAGAGCAAGGAGGCTATGTAGGAAGAAGACAAATCCTAGATGGTATCATTGCTTGCCATGAATTGATACACTAGAAGAAATGAACAACCCTAGGAATGATGATCAAGCTAAACATGTCCAAATCCTTTAACACCCAACAAATGCTCAATGCCTTTGGAATTTGTGATCCATGGATCCACTAGATTATGAACGTGATAAAATTAACTTTCAACTCCATTCAATGGCTCTTCAATAGACCCCTTCTCAGCAAGCAGAGGAATAAGGCAAGGAAATCCCCTAAGGCCTAAGGCATGACCTTTCCAAAACAAAACAAAAAATGGACCATTGCACTTCATATTGCTTGCGGAATGCAAGAATGTGGACAAAATGACAACCAAAAAGAAGGCAACAAAACTCTTTGCACTCTGTGTTTTACATGCATAAATGTAGAACAAGCAAAGAAAACTCAAAAAATGAGGTTCTAAACTTAACATTAGATGTGGAATGAGAGAATGTGAGCAAAATGGAAAAAGAAAATTTGAAAGTTCATGAGATTACTTCCTTGCATTGTCTACTAACACAATCTTCGAAATGTTATCCTACAAAGACATATTAAATCAAATAAATTGTAAACATAAAATAAAGAATTAAATAATTGAAATTTGAAACGATATCCCACAAAAAGGCTAGACTAAGGCTTAGTTTAAACCAGCGTAGATCCATCTTAAACTCAGATCTATCAAGCACCTCGAGTGATCCAATTTCTAGAGTTGTAAATTTTATTTATCTTAAATTTTTCACATCCAAAAAAATTTACACCTCATGATTTTTGTTCCCTCTCTGTGCTTAATAGATATGGGTTTAAGATGGATCTATGTTGGTTTTATTTTTATTATAAGTTGACATGGATTTTTTTAATCACTTTTCATTTTGTTTTAATTTTTTTATTTTATGAGCAGACATAAAAAAAATTAATTACATTTTATTTTTGGTAATTTTTAATCTTATGAACCGACATGAATTTTTTTAATTTACATTTTATTTTTTGTAATGTCACGTTATGTGACAACATCTACCCCATGTTGTCCTGTAAAGAACCTCGCTACTCTTGATGCAATCAAATAAATTTCCAAACATAGATAAAGAATTCAATAGTTGAAATGATGAAGCTAAAAGAGGTATTTATGTTATATAAATAATTCAAGACATGTCAGTTGCTAAGACATGCTTAGGATACTTAAATCCTTGATTACAATTTGGTGAGGTGGAAATTCCTTAGTTTAACTTCTAATAGAAGGTTCTATGAAAAACTTGGAACACATAATACATCATTAAAATGGTCATCAGAGAATTGAATTTTCCCAAAAACCCTGCAACAATAAGAGATATATCATCACCAACAAATATTTCTTTAATGTTACATTCATTAAGAGAATTAAATATGGATTTATCCTCGGTCATATGATAAGATGATCTATAGTCAAAAAGACATTCATTTACAAGGAGATGGTGCATTGAAATTAAAACGAAAGGCAAAAAATGCATGTCCTTGAGAAAAAGAGTTAGGAGTATATATGTGTGTTTGCGCGCGCTATAGTCGAAAAGCCATTCATTTACAAGGAGATGGTGCATTGAAATTAACCAGCCTAGATCCAAATCTTAGGCTCTATCGAGCGCCAAAAGGGATCAAATCTCCCAAGGTGCAAACCTCTCCTTGATTTGTATTATTCTTTTTTGTTTACTTTGTATTATTTTGTTACTCAACAAACTCGACAAACACTCTAAAGTCTCATATTTACTTTTTACTTTGTATTAAAAGTAAAAAGTAAAGTCTCTAGTTTAAGTCTCATATTTACTTTTTACTTTGTATTATTCTTTGACATAATATTTATTACTTTTTACTTTGTATTATTCTTTTTTGTTTACTTTGTATTATTTTATTACTCGACAAACTCACACATGTTACAAGATCTCCCTCATACTGGGTTGTAGAGCGCCTCTCGGCGCAAAAACAAAAGCAAAAAATGCATGTCCTTGAGAAAAAGAGTTAGGAGTATGTGTGTGTGGGCGCACGTGCACTAGGTGGGATGAGTATGAGTGTGTGGGGGAGGGGGGTTGTACACACTAAGTATGATGAGTACATGACAAAGTGGTATCAAAGCCAATGTTGCAACACTTGGACCTTGTGGATTCAGCTACCTCGCTGGAATTATATACATACAGATATCATTTGATGTATAAACTAACAAACAGTTATATATATATGAGATCAATCAAAAGGAGTTAACTCCATGAGTTCATACCTAAAGATTAAGTCAAAATAAATCATCCCCTCCCACTATAATTGGTGATCAAAGTTAAAACTATGATTTGTTAAGTCTTCAATGAGGTTAACTCTTTGCCTACTAGAATAGAGGATTTGGTTCTTGCAATAATGAGAATGTAGTTATTGGAACAGAAAAAACTAGATTGAGCATAGAAAAAAGAAAAAGCCTTTCACGAATTGTTATTTTGGCCCAATCCTAAGTTAAGCCAAGACCATCCCTCTAGAAGTCACTAATGTCAAAATATTGACATATTTTGACATTGTAACCAAGAAAGAACTCAGCCCATAATTTTTGAAGAAAACAAGAGAGTCTCTCTATTACTGTAGGGAGGTAAATATCAAATACTATAAACCATAGATCCATCCGATGGTTTCTCCATGGTTGGAATGTGCACCAATCCATGCAAAGATACCTATTTCTCAAAACAAGTGGTTGGTTGGTTCTAGGGTGAATGAACAACTTAACAATGTTGATGTTGGTTGGTTCTAGGGTGAATGAACAACTTAACAATGTTGATGTTGGTTGGTTCTAGGGTGAATGAACAACTTAACAATGGACTCTAGTTATATTCAATCTTTTAACCTCTTCCTTAGTAATTCCACTTGATAAAATATCTCTCATCCTTGCCTTGTATTTGGATATATAAAATAATTTACCATGGGCATGACAAACGGAAGTAGCGATGGTGTCACATACCCAGCCACCTCTATCACACTCTCGAGATGATGAGATATGAAGTTGTTGTTCAAGTTTCAGTGCCAAAGGTGCCATGTCCCCCTATGTTTAATAATGCTATGGCTAAATAGTTTTGTCCTGCCTCGAGACTTTTTTGAATTTTGATTTTCATAGTTATGCCTAGGGGTTTTTTCCTATCACTAGCATTTTTTTTGTATAGTTGCAAGAGTATATTAATTCCAATAGCCAAAAAAATACATCAGAAATTACATATCTATCAGCAATCTGGGGTGACCTGAGGTGGTGAAGCCACCATCCCAGGTGCTCAAGGAAGCTGAAAAAACTAAAATCATACCAAAAAAAGACAAAAGACCATAGAGAGTGGTCCTACCCAATTGTAGTTTTGGGACTAGTTCAGTTCATACATAACATTCATAATGAAAGTACTAAAAAACAGACAGTAGAATAAGTTATAACAAAAAAGTTGAGTATCACAATAATAACCTGGCGCCATCGGATTCCTTCTAGGAGCTTGCTTCAGCATAGTGCAGGTATGGTGCTTCTTCCACGATGAGGCAGCCGCTAAAGAAGTCCTCGTCCAAACCTGGAGAGGGGAAAGTTGGAGACAGAGGCTTGGTGCTGCAGCCTGGGGGTGTAAGGCCATTCCCCTGTTCTTTGTTGCTAATGTTCTGCAGAGGGCTCGTAGTGGAAGGCATTGAGAAAGGGAGGGGTTGCAAGGAGGCTCCCAAGGAGGCCCCATTCCCGGGGAGACCTTTTTCAACGACAACGGGAGCATCCCTGCCCATCGACCCACCAGTGTGACCTGCGTTGCCTTCATTACCCACTTCCTACTGGATACCTTCAAACTCATTACTGTGACCCAAGGAGAAATTTTCCCAAGCCAAGCTGGAGTCCAAGCCCTCGAGACGCTCTCCCATCTTAACCAAGTTGGTTCTGATGTCCCTGAACATGGCTTTGTTGGCATTCCAATTAGCCGTCAACTCATCCACAAGGGTGCTCATCATATTTTTTATAAGCCAGTAGTAACTGATTCTGCCTCCATGCCGCCCTGAGGCCAGAAAGGCCGCCACTCTACGTGCTTCCCAGCTATCAATAAGGCCGCAGGTAGAGGCAGAGACACTTTCGGCATACCCATCCATAGCAACCCAGTCAGAGGTGTTCCTGGCGCTTCTGCCCGTGCCGCGCCTGCTACCACCCCTCCTCGGAGTTCCTCGTGGTCTCGTCATGGAAAAATTCTAGCAGAGAGCAATGCAAACCAAAACCAGAGCAGGAGCAGTATATGAAACTCTCAGTCGTGAAGCCTCCAGAATCTCTGTGCAAATGCGAAAACAATTGCGAGCCATTGTGCCCTCCTTAACCCAGCTGGTGGAATTAATGTGTCTGGCGGTCATCTTGGAGGAGGTGACAATGCAGCGGGTACCTCCCGGCTCGCGCTCCATTGACGATGCGACTTTTGCATGGTGTCGATTAAATGTGGTGTCTTTCCTCCGTTCAAACTGCATTGAAGCCTAGCCGCCACCTTGTTTTGTGAGCTGGCAGGAGGCGCCTTTCCTACGAGTGATCATATCCAAGTGGAGGGCTCTGGGGGGGTTGTGGGGGCGTGCTTACATCCATCCGTATCACCCGGATCCAGGGATCCTATCACTAGCATTACTTGTAAGGCCTGCAAACAATTTTCTAAAGCCAATGATAAACTTCTGTTTCACTTATGGATTGGATTCCCTTGGAGAACCAGCAGTCTATGATGTAATTTTGTGTTCTGTTTAATACAAAATTTAAACTTTTGTTTCACTTATGGGCTGGATTCCCTTGGGGAAGACCAGCACAGTCTATGATGTAATTTTTTGTTTTGTTTAATACAAAATTTAGCTTACCAAAAAAATCTTCGAGAATTTATTATGTCCTTAAGAGTACAGTAATTTTATGAAAGAATATCATCATCTTTCAACAACCTATGGACCAGATTGGTAAGACGCTCATTTGCACCATCTACAGAGGTCTCAAGATCCATTCCCATCAAGATCCTTGAGGTTACTAGTGTCCTCTGTCGAGGGCAGTTGAATGTCATTCATCTGGAAGAGATTCCCCATAACATGATTTATTTATAAGAAAAAGCCCAGGACTAGGATTTAAAACAGAGGCATCTGATTAAGGATGACCAACAGAGTCGTGTTAAAGAAGGTGGCATGTGATCAAGGATGTCCTCCTAGCAGAGGGTTAGAGTCATAAAAAAGGGTAAAGTTCTGAGAACTGTAAATGTTATTTTCTTCCCTTCTATTCTTGAAAAGGTAGTTAATAAAATTTTATTACCTTGATTTAAATTTTGATTCTCAATGCAACACCACCTATAAATTATTGATTTAAATTTTCTAAGCACACACCAATGATCTCGAAGCAGAGTTTCAAACGAGACTATTGGCAATGCTTAATCAAATAAACGACCTCGGCCCTGATGCACTAGCTCCAGCGTGCCCTAGCTCCCCTCAGCCCTGATGATTGGCTTCCCTCCAGGCGTGCCTTCATTGGTTGCCTGCTAGCTCTGTTCGCTCGTGCTCCTGGCCGGCCCTCTTGGTCGTGCCTCCCTCTCTTCGATCCTTCTGACCTTCCTTCTCTCCCATCATGGGCCCTCTCCTCCACCCCTATCCCATTTGCCTCTTTTTTCCCCTTGATTCCCATGGCTTCGGAGGTCGTAAGCTCCCCCCGATCTTGCTAGCTTTCTGAAACTGTTAGCCTCGCAGGGCAAGAAGCCCCTATCCTCCTCTTAGCAAAAATTTGTAAAGAAGCTGGATGAAATTCCTACAGTCGCCTTACCAATCGACATACCTTGTAAAATAGCTCTCAACCTGTCGGAACGGGGCCTGATCGGCCAATTCACAGGTCTTTGGCCCTCCCCGAAATCCACCGAACACTGGGTACAGAAAAACTAGAGACCTCTGATAACTAAAGACGTCAAATCTTTCTTTCTGGGAAAAGGCTTCTTTGCCTTCGTTTTCGAATCAAAACAGGATCGCGAGCTCATATTCAGAAATGGACCTTATTTCATGGGCCCTCAAGGACTCTACATGAACAAGTGGACTCCGAGCTTCGACCCATCTCATGACATCCCCTCCGATGTCCCTGTCTGGGTGAGACTCCCTCATCTACCTCTTCATTGTTGGAATAATGAGTCATTGGAAGCCATTGGAAACGCATTGGGAAAATATTTCGACAAAGCCGATCGGAAAGACCAATATTCCTGCGCAAGAATCTGTGTTGAAGTAGATTTGGAACATGGGCTCTCGAAAGCCATAAATCTCACCGTAGCTGACTGGACGCACATACAAGAACTCGATTACGAACAGATCCCATTCAAATGCAAGTTTTGTCACAAATACGGCCATTTCGCTCGTTCATGCAAAAAGAAACCAACGAATCTGGAAGCGGATGGGAAAAAAGAACAATGGACAGCCATCCAAAAAAATGGCAAATCAGGTACGAAACCCTACTCAAAGAATTCAAATACACAGAAAGTTGATCAGCAGCATCAAGAATCGACGGCCCCGAACAACAAGAATAGATTCAAAGCCCTTGAAACAATCGAAGTCCAAGAAATCCCTGAGATAGAAGAAGAAGGAGAATTGCGTGAAGAACAAACCTCACAAGCAACTCCTCTTACCCATGAAACCTTGCAGATCCCTTTGCCCCTGAATTCCCCCAGTCCCACCAGATCTATCTTGAACAAAGAAGCACCATCCTATGTTGAGATTACCAAAGCTAGAACTCCCATCTCTCCCTCCTCCTTTGAAGAACCCATCGATAAATTATCCAAAAAATCAGGCCGGAAATCCACCAAAGAACTGCGGGAAGAAGAAGCTGAGCGAGAGAAAGTTCAAGGATCACAAGCCACAATAGATATGGTTTTTAGCAAAAATACTAGGGCCAGAGGTGCAGGAAAGAAACATGGAGATCTAGCAGGAGGAACCCCCTCCTCAATTAATAATCCGAAATGTTGAGACTGGTCTCTTGGAATTGCAGAGGTTTAGGCAACCCCTGCAAAATTGAAGCAGTAAAAGATCTACAAAAGATTGATATGCCTGATCTTCTTTTACTCCAAGAGACCAAACTCGACAATATTACCATATTAGCCATTGGCAATGAAAAATGGAAAAAAAAAACACAGGGTATGCAGTCAATGCCAGAGGAGCATCTGGAGGACTGGCAACCTTGTGGACAGCAGACAAGTTTCACCTCCATAACTCCTTTGCCACACAGCATTGGATTTACACCGAACTTACTCACATTCAGAGCAACAAGCATATTGGACTTTTCAACATGTACGTGCCCAATCTGTATTCCGAAAAGAAAGACTGTTGGAACCTGTTAGATGATTTTTTGGATGTTTACAATCCCCAGGACATCATACTTGCTGGCGACATGAATCTCACTCTCACCAATTCAGAGAAAAGAGGCAACCTCATTGGAAAAGATCCCTTCAAAATCCAGGTTGAAGCTCTCATTCAAGCAAGAGATCTAATCGACATCAAGCCCAAAAAAGGGAAATATACCTGGTCAAATAGGCGAATTGGTAAGGGGAATATAATGGCCAGATTGGATAGATTTTTCGTCCAAAGCAGCCTTCTGTCAGACACCCAAACAATCACCTCCAGCATATCAGCAAATCTCGCCTCTGATCATAAGCCGATCCAGCTCCTTTTTCAAAATATTGAAAATCTAGGCCCTATACCATTCAGGTTCAGCCCTCAATGGCTCAATCAGGCCAATTTTTGGAGCACTCTTGAAAAAGCGTGGAGTATACCTGTCACCGGATCCTCCTGCTACATATGGGAGCAGAAACTCAAAAACACTAAACATGCACTTAAAAAGTGGGCCAAATCAAACTGCCCTACACCCGTCAATCCCAGGAAATCTGCTGTAAACATACTTGAAGACATCCAATTCGACATGGAAAATCGCTTTATTGAATCCTCCACTCTCCAGGATGAAGTCGCACAGCAAACCAAAGTCTATCAAGCGTTTTCGAGCCGAAGAGGAGTATTGGAGATTGAAATCTCGTAGTACCTGGATTAAGAGTGGAGATAAAAATACCAGTTATTTTCATAAGCAGTTCGTGGTGAGACAATCTATCAATTATATCGCAGAGATTAAGACAGATGATGGTTCGACTATGATTGGCAATACGAACATCAAAAACGCGGCATACAGCTATTTCTCTAATCTCTACGCTGATGAGGGCAACGTTGAACTAGATGATAAGATCGCACTTCTCGAACATATTCCCAAAAGAATTACATCAGAAGAAAATCTTAGCATTAACAAATCTTTCACTGAGCAGGAGGTACTCACCGCAATACACTCATTCGAACCTGACAAAGCACCGGGTCCCGACGGATTTTCAATGCATTTCTACAAAGCGTGTTGGACTTATATTAAAAAATATTTTATGAGAATGATTAGGAATTTCCATTCTAAGGCAAAATTCGGTGGTTGCACAAACACCACATTTTTGTCCCTCATCCCTAAAGATACGAACCCAAGTTCATTCAACAGATTTAGGCCGATTTCTCTCTGCAATTCCTCCTACAAAATCATCGCCAAGATGCTTGCTACCAGATTGAAACCTCTACTCAACAAGATCATCTCCGAAAATCAAGGCGGATTTCTAGAAGGGAGGCAAATACTCGACAATATCATACTCATACAAGAAGCAATCCATCCCAACAGAACTCGAAAGGAAAAAGGTATGATTATCAAACTTGATATGGCCAATGCATTCGACCGCGTCAAGCATTCCTTTCTATACAAAATTTTGAATTGCTTTGGATTCGATGAGACCTTTATCAGTTGGATCTCAGCCTATATAAGCAAACCCTGGGTTGCTCCCTTAATCAATGGTCGTCCCACAGACTTCTTCCAAGCATCCTGTGGCATCAGGCAAGGCTGCCCTCTCTCCTCTTTCCTGTATATTATCATTGCTTATTCTCTTAGTCGCAAGCTGATTCATGAAATGTACCACTGGCTCACTCCCTGGTCTTTGCCTCACACTTGGCTCCCATCCTCTCAATCACGCCCTCTTTGCTGATGATTCCCTTTTCTTGGGCGGAGCCTCTTCCATAATAGCTCGAAAGTTCAAGAGACCCCTAAATCTGTATTGCAACGCCTCTGGTGGCAAAATAAACTTGCGCAAAAGTGTTATTTATTGTTGGAATGTAACTAACAATGTGGCAGCCAGAATAAGCAGAATTCTTAGCATCAAAGTTCACAAACATTGGGTCAATTTTAATTATCTGGGTCTTCCAATCACTTTCGGCAACACAAACAGTGGAAACTGGGAAGACATGATCAACAAAATAAAGAATAGAATTAGAAGATGGGGAGGGCACTGGCTCAGCAAAGTTGGGAAATTAACTTTTGTAAATTATGTACTCTCTGCGTTACCTATCTATCAGTCCTCCATACTCCTTGCCCCAAAAGGAGTTTCTAATCAGATCAGCGATCGGCTGAGAGACTTTCTCTGGACCGGCGGAAAAAACAATGAAAACAAAATACATCTTGTGAAATGGGAGACCATCAAGCAGCGAAAGTCCTCGGGAGGCTTGCAAATTCGTGACCCCTCCTATGCCAACTTGGCGCTGGGCGATAAACTCCTCTGGAACATCCTTCACAACAAACATCATATTGTTAGTCAAGCACTCAGGAATAAATATTTATACGGAACCAATCTCAGATGTCTCGAACAAAAACCTACCGCTAAAGGCTCCAAAATATGGTCATTATGTAAAGCTGCATGGGAGTTTTTTTCGGAAAGACTTTACTGGGCTCCCGGCAACGGCAGAAATATCAATATGTTTACAGACAAGATCATGGACAGTGAGCCACTTCAGAACAATCAAGAGCTACATGACATTGCAGCATGGCTCAGGCAGCATGGAATTATCACACTCAAAGAATTCAGCTCTTGGGATTATCACAGCAATTGGAAAAGTTGGAAAAACACAGCTATCCCTTCCCACCTTGAGTCCGCCTATAACATTCTCACTGACGAACTGAAAGGATGTGCCCCCCTACATCTCATGGCTAAAGATGATCGTGGATGGGGTCCCACAGGTGCTTATACTTCCATCCCCGGCTACAAAGCGCTCCAAGCTCATGATGACACAAGAAAAGACATATGTTAAATAGCTTGGAATCCATTTGGGCTTCCCAAAATCAATTTCTTCACATGGACTTTAATCCACTCCAAAGTTCTCACTGGCGACAATCTCAGCCAAAGAGGTTTTCACAGGCCCTTTAGGAGTCCTCTCTGTCAAAATAATCTTGAAACACTTAACCACCTTTTCCTGGAATGTCGATTTACTAAACTTGTATGGGAACTTATTCTCTTTGACCTCATTGATACTCAGCCATCTTTTAATTCTGTCACCCAACTGTTCCAAGATTGGAACTCTACCTATCCTACCTCCATATCCACCAAGAATCTCTGGCATCGGATCTGGAACTCCATACCCAAATTCATATGCTGGAAAATATGGATCACCAGAAACAATGCCATCTTCAACGAAAGATTTTACACTCCTATGCAAACTGCCGGTAAAGAAAAAGCTTATTGATTGATTGTCTAAAAAATTCCACTCACAAAGATGGTGCAACTCTCAGCAAGAAAGAAAAGAATTGGATTGGTGGCAACATTCATAATTTAAATAAAGACTCTCGCCCCCATTATTAACCAATATGGCAAATTAGGCTCACCATTCCTAATTTAATAACTGGAGAATTAATCAAGCTACAGATAGCTTACATTTTGACGGTGCTTCAAAGAACAATCCCGGCAAAGCAGGTGCAGGTAGAGTTTTGTGGACAAGTGATGGATCTAATAGAGTGAAGTACAGTTGGGGATTGGGCATCTGCTCAAACAACATTGCAGAAGCATTAGCGCTGCTGAAAGGGTGTCAAATTGCCAAAGACAATAAGATCAACAATTTGCATGTTTTCGGTGACTCAATGCTCATAATTGGAGCTCTAAACGCAAGAACTAACCTCAGCAACTTAGCCCTAAAACGAATTATGCAGCGCATAAAGCAAATGTCAAGTACTTTCACTCAGTTCAAGGTATTTCATATCTTAAGGAATTTAAATAAAGAAGCAGATATTGAAGCCAATGTTGGAGTCTGTCTAAATTGTGGAATCCTGAATTTAAGCAACAGCAATAGTGAATTGCATCAAATCCCCTGAACAGGGCCTCGGATTCCCATTGTTCATTGGTTTCCTTACTCCAGAATCAGATTAATAGACAACTCAGTTCCAGCAATCAACCTCAGAACTTGTTGAACGCTGATGATCATCTTCTGAATCTACGGTTTTAGACAGTACAAATCAATAAAATGTGGGCTTGAATGATAGGATATTCCTCAGTTTTAATATGGGAATGAATGACTGAAATTTGAATGACGAGCATAGGGTGGAAGACTCGAATCAAGCATGCCGATTTCACACTGCCAGACAGCTGCTATGAGTTTCTGATTTCCTTATTATATCAGATTATATATTTAGATCAGCCTTATCAATCTCTCCACTCTTCTTATAAGTCTCTGTTCTGATAGAATGACAGTCTACATATTCATTCTGTTTGAAAGTTTTAGAACTAGTCATTAATTGTCTTATACCAATTAGCAGGCAATTTCACATCATGAAGCCAAATGGCATTCATTTGTAAATGTGCTGATCCTGGAACCTGCCTATTGTAACCTGCCGATTTGGTAAACAACCACGGCTTTCTTTTTTTATATTCAATATTCGTTATAGTTAAAAAAAAAAATCAAATGTTTAGCTCTGTCAGAGAACACTTGGCAGCACAGCGACAAGCAAACTTTGAAAAGAGAAGACTCAACACAGCATATAAAAAAAATTGACAGCATAAATGGCACAAGAACGAATGATTCAAATTGTACTCTTCTAAACGAAATTTACAGCTACCAAACGTGTGGTCATGATAGAAAAGGTCCTAAAACAGCTGGAGAGGCCGGTACCAATTACTATGTATGTATCTAGATTTTGGCACTATCAGTGCTTCTATTAGGGCAGCAAAATCTTAGCCGCTTTTGATGAGGCCTCTACTCATCGTTTATAATATGTTTTTTCAAAATATATAAGAAATTATATAGTTTGATGTCTTCATACGTTTCAAATCAGTCCTAAATCCGCTTCCCAGAAAATACTAACTATTATTATTGGGGATTGGGATTTCTCTTCCAAGAGACATTTTTTCATCGGGATTGGTTTAAAAGTGACATTAAAATCTTTGCAATACTATTACTCAGATTTCTCTTAAAATCTGTTTCTGAAAAAGGTGTCGAAAAATTTGCTTCCCAGAAAATACTCGCTATATTATAGAGGATTGGGATTTCTCTTCCTTGATGAGACATTTTTTTCATCGAGATTGGTTTAGAAATGACATTAAAATCTTTGCAATACTATTGCTCAGATTTCTCTTAAAATTTGTTTGTCAAAAAGTTGTCTGAAAATATGCAGGTCTTTGGTTATTTTTCAAGTGGTTATAAATTGGATGACTAGTCAGAATAAAATGTCGAATTTATATTCAAAGCTCATCTTTGAGGCAGAACAGTACAATCATGTCTCTTTTACAAATGTTTTCAGGAAGTGAAGAACTCTTATTGTGTGCTTTTTTTAAAATGGTTTCAAAGAGCTGAATACGAATACAGAAAAACTTTAAAACGAAGTACTCATTCTAAATGCTGGCTATGCTCCTGCAAGGAATCAAAGGATGGTCTGTCCTGCAGAAAATCTCCAGATCTATCTTTGGTTGATGTAGCATTTACTGTTCTTCATGATTTTTCATCTGTTCTTGGAGTTAGCAGCTCTCTTAAAGGTCTAGACTTGTAATGCTGTTATGTGTGGTAATATGTGACTGAATTTGAGGTCAACATCAGATGATATTCTGGACAGAACAGTTATAATATAATTTTTATTGAATAGGTAGACCTTTCAGATAATATGTTATGAAAAATCTGGAAGAGTGTTATTCTGGACAGAACAGTTATAATATAATTTTATTGAATAGGTAGACCTTTCAGATAATATGTTATGAAAAATCTGGAAGAGTGTTACCTTAAATGAGATTAAGAAAAGTTGTAAAATGAAAAGCTTTTGGGATATTTTTTCAATGCTTAAGGCATTTATCAGAATAGTCCTAGTTTTCCTTTAAATGAGATTAAGGTAATTTGCAAAACGAAAAGCTTTTGGGATATCTTTTCAATGATTAAAGCATTTATCAGAATAACAAATTTTCAAGAAAAGATTATATATATATATATATATATCAAGATCAAGATCAAGGTTAACGTTAGAAAATGGAGTTGTTAAAAGATCGAGATTTGTATTCAACATCAGTTGGAGATGGCAAATTCTGACGAGTCAATCTGTATTCGACAAGCAAGCAAATCTCTCAGCTCGCTCAGGTTTTTTTCTATATTAGGGCAACTGTCAAGCATTATGGATTGTAGGCAAACATTCCTTTGATTAATCAGAGTGCTGCACATCAAATAGGAATGTCGCAAGTTGCAACACGTGACAATATACAAATTCCAACAAATGATTTCAACGACATGAATATATAACCAGACTAGTAACACCCACCATGAAGATTACATAAAATAATATGATTTCTAACTACGATATGGTATTGAATGGTAATGAAAGTACTAGCTAGAGAAGAGAATTGTTACTCTTCCATGGAGATCTCAATAACAATTGTAGTATGTTCATTTTTTGTGAGCTGAATATTGATTTAGTTGTTGACTTGGGCTTTCAAGGTATCAGTAATCTTATTCTTACCTGCAAGCTAGAGGTGAAAGCATGACAGCAGTTGACTGCAAGTCACGACACAAGATCAAAGCCTGACAAAATAAAAATATATCAAAATTGTCAAAATTCAAATAAAACAAAAAAAAACGAAATAAAGTGCCTGGGCTTTCTGTAGTTGTTTGGGCTTTCTGTAGTTGTTAACTTGGGCTTTCTTTAGTGATCTTATTTTTACCTACAAACTAATTGTGAGAGCATGGCAACAATTAACTGAAAGATAACCGACGAGATAAAAACAATTATGACAATAGAAAAAACCGACATTTGTCAAAAAAATCACAATAAAAACAAAAAATCAAAGTAAAAGTGCTTGAGCTTCTTTTAAAAAAATCAAAAGACCATGTCAAACTCCTGACATAACAAAAGGACTCGATCCCCAAATCAAACTCCTGACATAACAAATCAAACTCCTAACATAACAAAAGGACTCGATCCCCAAATCAAACTCCTCACATAACAAATCAAACTCCTATAACATAACAAAAGGACTAACATAACAAAAGGACTCGATCCCCAAATCTATTTTGCAATTCACAACACTGGACTACTCATATACCAAACTTGCACCTTTTTTAACCCAAACCATTATATCACAAAAATAGTGTAGTGGCTATCAAAACAGCAGATTAGACCACCACTTGGCTCAGGATGGCAGACAGACTCAAGGAACCAATTAATCTTTGTTGAAAGATAATACTCAACAATCTTATATATCATATCAACTCAAATGAACGATAAGTTTCAAGACCAATCCAATTACAACAAAATTAAAAAATTAAACCAACATAGATCCATCTTAAAGCCGTATCTATTAAGCACCAAGAGGGATCCAATTTCTTGAGGTGTATTTCTTTTTTTAAGTTTAAACTCAAGAAATTTGATCTCTTTTAATTGATAGATCCGGGTTTAAGTTTTAAGTTTTTATTTTATAAACGAACATCTATTTTTTAATTAATATTCACAATATTTTATTTTATGAACCAACATGGATTTTTTTAAATACTTTCCATAATTTTTTTTATGAGCGGAGATGAATTTTTTTAATTATTTTGTTAGTAACAAACCTTACATCTCCCCCGTACTTTTTTTTCTTTACTTTACTTTACTTGCTTCTTTTTACTTTACTTTACTTTACTTACTTCTTTTTGCGACCCAATCACTTTTTACGTTTTAGTAGATGTAACACTATATTTTTACGTTTTATTAGATGTAACTCTACATCACACACGTTAGAAGATCTCCCCCATACTGGGTTGTAAGAACCTTGTTTACACTCGGTGCAAAAACCAAATTTTTCACTACTTACCTTTCTATATCAACTATTACACCACAAAAGTTTAGCAAACGCAAATGCTTTGACTATCAAAGTAGATTAGACCACCTATGGCTCAGAAAGCTTTTGGCAGACTGATTTATAAAGCCTTGTGAAAAATTATGGGCAAATTGCTACATCTCATCAGATAAAACAAAATGAAACAAATACCATAGCTGCATCTCATCAGATAAAATAAAAGGAAACAATTGATATTTGTTGAAACATAATACCCAACAATCCCTACTTTCAATATCAACTAACAGAAGCGTGCTGACTGAGCCGAGTGTACTGGGTGGAGCAAGACAGGAGCAGCAGGGAACAACGCTGGGAGGAGTGGCAAGAGGAAGATCAGAAAAGAATGGAAGATAAAGCAGGAGGACCAGGTTCCAAGGTTTATGTTTTAATATTGTAATATGAAATGTTTTTTTTGTAATTTTGTGAGGACAGTTTGTAAGACAATATAATCTCAGAACTATAGTTTTAGAGGCTAGATTTCAGACTAGGAAGCTTGAGCCAAAGTTATATCTGGCTCTTTTTGGACTTCAGACAGGAAGCCTTGTTATGATGTTTTGTATCTCCGAGTGCTGAGGATTTCTCCTCTTTCATTAATAAAAATTTCTATCCGTTTCAGTCAAAAAAAATATCAACTAACATATCATATATTGCATAATCCCAGTGATTGTATGGAAAAATTGCAATCTCCAAATCCCATGTGCAGGTAATATCCTAAAACATTTCCCAAATTCTTTGCTTATCTTGTAATATTGCATACTTCATTTTCATATTTAACACCATATTATATGTACCTCCTCCAATAACATAATATGAAAATTTATGCTTTAAATTTAGAGCGAGAAATCCCTGTCTTTAAATTTTATTTTTTTTGTTTATTCCACTGCTAATTATTCAAACCTGAAACATTACCTACTTGCTTCATTGTTACTAACTAAGAAGATTAAGAACAAAAGCAATAAAATCCATTCAGTGCAATTAAAGAACCAAAATACCCCTTAAATAAGAAACAAAACTACAAGAAAATTCCAAAATATGCCATAGAATACATGAAAAGAGCCCACTTTGTACCCTACACAAAAAAAATGCCACTAAAATTCATCAAAATTAAATTAATAGCCTGACAAACTGAATGAAAGAGATAAATTAAATAACAAATTCAGTTTTGGAGCATAACTAACACTTTGGAGCAATATTTTGCAAGATACGTTTCATTGACAAAAATAAAAACAATAAAAGACCAAAAACAGATATGGATGCCTAAAATAAACTTAAATTTGGGTTATCACTTTTGTGTAGTGAGAAGACCTGCATAGTACACAATTCAAACCCATTAATATGCAAAAGATCTATTTACCTTCCTAACATTCATCGCCATTAAATCAAACTGTGTCAATTATGTCACGCCACTTCGAAAAGGTCCACAAAACCCTCATTTTGGGTCCTGTCCCAGAAATTTAAAATTGATCATTATGCACAAACAAAACCAAAAAAACAACCATATAAATAGGTTGACAGTACTCAAATATGCAAGAACTCGTGCATAAATAGTTGTGTACTAGTTGGAAAAAATTAAATCCGTTCAGGTAAAAAGAAATCATAAAAAGGTAATCTTTACCATGACACAACCAGACCCAATTACTTTTCTATAACCTTAATTTCCACCCTTCAGTTCATTAACATCATATGGAATTTGGTGTGACTGTCTCCAAAACAGCTCCCTCAACCATAAATCCTGGCTTAGGGCCACTAAAATTCATCAAAAATTAAAATAATTGCCTGACCAAACTGAATGAAAGAGATAAATTAAATAACAAATTCCGTTTTGGAGCATAACTAATACTTTGGAGCAATATTTTGCAAGATATGTTTCATTGACAAAAATAAAAATAATAAAAGACCAAAAACAGATATAGATGCCTAAAATAAACTTGAATTTGGGTTATCACTTTTGTGTAGTGATAAGACCTGCATAGTACACAATTCAAAACCATTAATATGCAAAAGATCTATTTACCTTCCTAACATTCATTGCCATTAAATCAAACTCTGCCGATTATGTCACGCCACTTAGAAAAGGTCCACAAAACCCTCATTTTGGGTCCTGTCCCAGAAATTTAAAACTGATCATTATGCACTAACAATACCAAAAAAACAACCATATAAATAGGTTGACAGTACTCAAATATGCAAGAACTCATGCATAAATAGTTGTGTACTCGTTGGAAAAAATTAAATCCGTTCATGTAAAAAAATTCATAAAAAGGTAATCTTAACCATGAAAACAACAAGGCCCAATTACTTTTCTATAACCTTAATATCCACCCTTCAGATCATTAACAACATCATATGGAATTGGTGTGACTGTCTCCAAAACAGCACCCTCAACGATAAATCCTGGCTTAGGGCCCTCAGGCTGCCTCTTGGTGCTGAAACGTGTCTCACCACGTTCTTTAGCCTCTGCCTTCAATTGGTCGTTGTTTTTTCTTCTTAATATGGCATCCTCTGCACACCTAGACGGTTGCACATGCTCAATTCGTACATGAATTCTCTTCTTGATAATCTTGTTACGAACCTGAACATTATCAAGTAGAGCTTCAGAGCAAAACAAGACAAAAGTAACTCTTGCATCCCCACGCTTTTTTACAATAATAATACAATCCAACAGTTCTAACAAATGAATAACAAGAGTGCAGTTAACTGAAAATGGCATGGAATCTAGCCCTTCAATTCCCAAGGCATTTTCGATCTTAATACATTTAATCACATCCTGAGAGAAACTGAGACCACCACTCCTAAGCACTTAAGCTGCACGCAGCTTTTTAGTGCAAATATCAATATGTACAGCATTCGTGCAAACAATGCAAGACGAGAACATATAAATGCATGTACAGCATTCGTGCAAACAATGCAAGACGAGAACATATAAGCATACCTACTAGGTGCAAGAGATGCGAACCCAAAATGCCACATCTCTTTTCCCTTTAGTAGATGAAGATTAGAAGGGCAGTAAGTCCCTCTGGGTTAATCAGAAGTGTATGATATAAGTTAACACAAGATGTGCAAAAAAGGCTTCACCATGTTCAATATCACTGAAGCCATGCAGAAAGTCTTATGTAGCTTCAGAATATGTACTGTTAATCAAAAATTATGTTGAATAAATCCCATTTTTCTCAAATTGGCAAAACTCACATAATAATTTATGGTGGTAAGAGATTGGGGAATTAGTCTGTTGTTTATCAGTTGTTTTGGCTACCCTCTTGATAAAATCGTTAATCTAAATTAGTCTATTATTTAGTATCGAATCAGAAATGAATAGATGAACTAAATATAGTCTATTTGGTAATTGAGTCAACAATCAACCAAAATTATTGCAAACACACTGAGCAATATATCTAACTGAAGAAAAAACTAGACAAGATAAGATCCAAAACACTATCAAAAAGTTAAAACTACTTGATAATTACAGAAAAACACCACCTACATAAAAGATAAAGCATCAGTAATGATCCAATGGTATCAATTTAGATGTAACAGCAAAGCCAAATAGTTTGAAGAAAAGAAAAAAAGGCATAACGACACGGCAATCAAAAAAAAATTATCCAAGACAAATTCAAGTACAGGAAACTAAATATGAGATGTGATCATGGGAAGAGGAAGTTCCTAAAGAAAAACAATTTCGTTCAAGACAAAAGCAAAAGCAAAGAAGCAAAGCATAAAATAACTCTAGCGAAAAAGTCTTTCAAAAAAATACAAACAGTGCAAAAAGCATGGTAGTTTGGATGATTAATACAAACCATCTGATGTATCCCAAATACTCTAGTAGAAAAGAAAGCCTTAAGTTCTTTGCAATCACTCCAAACCATAAAAGCAAAAAAGACCATCTTCTTAATCAAGAACTCTACCAACTTAATCAAGAACTCTTCTTAAAAGCAAAAAGACCATCTTCTTGTCCCAACTCTCCCAAGGTCAAAAAGGCACACATATATGGTCAGCTGTAAATAAGTTGAGGCCAAACCAAATAAACAATTAAACGATAAATCTTGTAAATAATTAACAAAAAGATCATCCCAAAGGATAAAAGGGAGAGCTCCTAGGATCATTAGGAGGTGTGCAGCCTTCAAGGCAAAGAACATAAAATCTTAATAGATCTAACCTATCTTCTTAGCCCGCAAATAATGCAAACATTTTTTTATGATGTAAGATGAAAACTTCTCTACTACCACCTAGATATTAAATAAGGTAACCGAGAAAAAGAGAAATAGTTCATTTATTTATACAATGATCACAAAAACCCTTTTAATGACAAAGTTGGAGCAGCAAAAATCAGTTACTTTTAATGTCAAAGTTGAAGCAGAAAGAAAAAAAACAGTTTTCGAGTTTTCATTAATATAACTAAGGTTAAAAATAAATCACATTTAAGCAGGAAAACTCTAGGAAGAGGTTAAAAATAAATCACGTTTAAGCAGGAAAACTATAAGAAGAGGTTAAAAATAAATCACATTTAAGCAGGAAAACTGTAGCCTAGCAGAAACCAGAAACCCTCAACGAGAATAAAGAGATCAAGAAAATAGGCTACCATACAGGACTCTTAGTAAATCTCTGCTGGATAGCCTAGCATGTGAGATAATCAGCCTCTGTTGGATAGGCAGCACAGTGATTATAATAGTAACATGACAAGATCATCTCTACTAGGATTCATCACAAGGATGTGGAGTCTGGAGTATGAAGTTAAAACTAAATGCATGATCATAAAGAAACCTCTGCATGATGCTCAAAAACAGATCTTACTGTTGTGATTACAACTCGTTTAAGAGAGGGTAAAATTTATAGCCATGTTTAACCCAACTGTCAAAAAAGTGACTCACTAACAAAGGAGTACAAAATTTTAGCCACAAAGGGATTGTTTTTGTCAGAATCGATTTAACGAAAACATAAAAAAGAATCAAAGATTTTTTCCTCGTTCATTCTTACTAAAAGAATTGAAGGCTTTCTTCCTCGTTCATTCAAGAACTGAGCCGACAACCAATCTAAAATACTACACATACACTGAAGTAAAAAAAACATCAACTTGAGAAGACACCAGGGTAATGAAACAAAAAGATTAAAAATAACTAAGCAAGATAAGATCCACTTCAATTAGCTAAGACACCATGCTCAAACCTTGTTTAATGAGGACAAAAAGGAGATTTAATGGAAAAAGACCAAATGTGGGAGAAGTAAAATAAAATATGGAACCTGTTTGTTCATTTCGACGCCGATGGCTCGCTTGGTGACGTTCCAGACAACGCCGGTACGGCCATGGTAGAACTTGTGAGGCATACCCTTGTGAATCGAACCATTGACCTTAATATCTACATACTGCCCTATCTTGTAGGTCCTCAGATATGTGCTAAGAGGAGCGTACCCCTTCTTCCTGAAGGGCCTGGCGAACAGGTCCCTCGTCCGCGCGCGCACTCCATGGCCTGCCGGCATCTTCTCCTCCCTCGGTGGTTCAGCTCTTGCTGCTGCTGCTCCTGCAACTCGTCTCCTGCCAGACACAAAAGAACTATCTAAAGTGTACAAGGGTTTTTGCAAACCCTAACTTTTTCGAACTCGGGTTGGATAGGGTTGATGTTCAATCGAATTAGGGTTGGGGGGCTAGGGTTTGGTATAGGTTTGGTATATGTTAATGAAGTGGAAAAATTATATTTTGTATTAATAGCATACAATGTTCCATGTATAAGGTTTTTAAAGCAATCGGGAAGGTTAGCAATGTGGAAGACAATAATGTTTAAACACAAAGGTGACATAATCCATTGAACTTGGAGTGTACAAATGATAAGAATTTTTATCTATTGAAATGGAGGACACACTAATGTCCATTAAATACAAAGGTGACACAATCCATTAAACCTTAAGTGAACATGGCAGAATAGATATACCTTGAGCGAACATGGCAGAATAGATATACCTTACAATTGGCATGTAAATCGAATATAGATCATGTTATATGTTGAAAACATCTACTCAATTAGAATTACAAGGGAATCTAACAAATGAATGGGCATAGGGGTAGGGATGTTGGCTTGTTGGCAACTGTTTGTTTGTTAAGGCGTACAGATTGTTAAGCAAGTCGCAGTTTCGAGTCTATCGCAAAGGAGGTTGTGGAGGTTATGCCCCAGTTGTTCGCGCTCGAGATTTATAGTGGAAGCCGCAGGAATCGACCCTGTGTCACGCAAGTACGAAACCCGTGTGTTACCAATTCACCTCATTAACAACAAACAAACAAAAAATGAATGGGCATAGTACACATACACTCTGGAACATGGCACCGTTAGATTAAAGGATGAAATTATTTGGTTTAAGAACAAAGCATCAAGAAGATACACATAGAATTGAGAAATGAGGTAAGATTGGAAGATGGGGAAGACAGAGGGAGAAGAAGTGGTGGTGGGAGAAAATATGGAAGTTGGAGTGCCAAAAATAAACAAGAATTTTCTTATAACTAGTTTCATCAAATAAAATTATATCTTCAAACAACTATAAAAAAGTTCACGGCATGGTCTAAGAAGGTGCCTTATGTGCAAGACAAGTGATGAACTAGTGGACCATCTATTTGTATAGTATCCATATACTTCAAAAGTATGGGGGAAGCATTGAAAATGCTAAAAATAAATGGGAAATAGACAAGAGACACTATTTTAAGATTGTTTCATAGATAGATATGATGATGAATCTGTAAAGGAAATAGGGCCCTTCCATGCACAATTTTGCGAGCCATGTGCCTCGAAGAAATGAATTGTTATTATAATGTAAAAATTTCTTGCCTATCTAGGTATGTTACATCATTAGTTATATGTATGGAGGTTTTTGGAAGCTTGGAGTTTAGAAAAAACCAAGAGTTCTTAAAGATCTAGATATAGATCATTTAAGGGCATGGCATTCTTTGACAAGGCAAGTCAAGGATCCTGGGGGTTTTTCATGTGGGGGGCGCCATTTATTTATCAATAAACCATGTTATTTTAAATTCAAATCAACATGTGGGTATGGAACCAACAACAAAGCATATTCATTTGTTTCTTGGTTGTTATTAAAACTAGTTGTGGATAGAGGAGTCAGCAAACTTCAACTGTTGGGTGACTCGAAACTTATAATTGATTGGGAAAAAGGTAAATGGAAAAGTTTGAGGAGGTAAAAAATTAATTTATGTCGGTTTCTTTTCAACATGTGTTCTTGGAATTGAATGAAACAACAAATCAACTCTCCAAGGAAGCTCTTACTCCTCGTGAAGGTTGGGTTATCATATCATAATGGAAGGAAGGAAGGATTTCTCTTGAAGATGTCATAAGCATGTATTAAACGACTATTGATTTGGGTATATTCATATATTGTTTAAAATTTAATGTCTAAGATCTCGTAATGATGCCCTACCATTATAATGTTGTTGTCTTTTTTTATTCAATGTTGTTATGTCTTTTTTCAAATAGAGTAAAATATGAACAACCTTAGAAGTCTATAGGTCAAATTTTGTCTTGAAATAAAAAGACCTATGTCTTTGATGTGTGCATATATATTTTGATTTATCCTTGAAATATCAAATATACAATTATGTTATGTGTTGTATTCATTAGGACATGTTTCTAAAAGCACTTCCTTAAAAGAAGAGTAAGTAATTTCTACATCGAATATGTTTTTCCGGTGAGGTCAAGTTTTTGGCTAATGTAGTTAGATTCATCATCCCTCCAGTGAATCGAAAATCGATACATGTATAGACCGTTTTGTATAATAACTTCGAGTCTATTGAACCCTTGTCCTTGTCGAATCCTTGCAATGCTTGACCTTCATAAGAGTTGAGAGTTTCTATATGACTCGTGTTGGTAAGATTTTATCTGAGGTCATGCATTCAAATCTCATTCGCACCTTTGGAGGTCGAAAGAAAGCACCATGTTGTAGAGAGACCTTCACCAAATGGCTGGAGATGTAAAATTTATTTGCGGGTCTCCTATGCTTGAAAATTTTGGAAACCTTGCAAGACACGGACTAGGAATATTAATCTTGAGGAAAGTCATTCTAGATAGGCTTGATGTAACAAGATATTGATGTGAAGAGCTTAATAGGCCTTGACATGCTCCTTTTTAGAAACACACCTCATCCTTTACCTTTTCGTTATCTTTTTTGTTGCATTCTCTTCTCATTTCAGCACTCTCACAATGATTTTCCTTTTGCAGGTATAGCCTCTCAAGGATCTTAATTTTTATGTGAAAAATCAATGGTGGTTTCCTAGGAAAACATTTCATAGTGGTTAAAGTTTCACATGTATTTGAAGATAAATTGCTCGTAAGATTTTGGCTTTCAATATTTTTTGTCAGGGTTTGGATTATTTGGGCTATGTGTAAGCTTTCTTCATGTTTTTGTGCCTTTTGACTCTCGAGAGATCTTTTAAATAGTTATTTAAAAGTGTTTTGTGGTTTCTATAGTCGTAGACATTTTGACCATGTATGACCCCTATTAATGTTTATGTTCATTTTATGTTCAGGCTTATGGTCTTCTGCGGCTTCACATGAAGAAGCTTTATTGAATGTCCAATTAAAGTTTTATAGGTTTTTGGTGTTATTGACTATAAGATTTCAGTTCCATGGAATTTATGAGTGCAGTTTTTATAATTTATGATCTCTCTCAACGTTTTTGTGCATCACCTGTTTTTCAATGTGAGTAGGTTTTCTCTTAGGTCTCTTTTGGAGGTTTGTTTCCTTAAAATTTGTAGGTATTTGGATTTTGTTTCCTTAAAATTTGTAGGTATTTGGATTTTGTTTCCATTTTTATGTATGGCTCGAGCTCCGTTAATGATTTTGTGCTTTTTCTTTTGCACCTTTATGTATCGATCGTTGAGGTGCTAGTAATATATTAACTATGACAAGGTTTTGGCGTTCTTTTTCTGCCTCTATTTACATATTGGTAATATTTTGGTTGAACATTTTTTGTTGTTATAAATCTAGTTTTTTTTGCTTTGTTATGGATTACGTACATTTTTATGTGCCTCTTTTATGTATTGTTAAGCGTTAGTTTAATTTTATTAAGTTTCCTTTTAAAGAGGAAAATTACAATTTATGTTAGGGTCTGTAATGCCCTTAAGATGTAACCGGGTATGAAATCTTGCTATATGAGATGCCTTATATGGATTGCATTCCTTTCTTTATTCTCGTATGAGGTGTTTGATTCCTGTCGGTTATGTTATAAGTGTTAAAATGTGTTCTTTTTTATCTATGGGTCTTGTTCATTGACTTTCAAGATGCAGATCTTTGTCAAAACCCTCACATAAAAGATTACGCACATAGATGGAGGGGGGAAAGAACTAAATATATGGATAGCAATTAGTAGTTTTATTAATCCTTGATAATATTCCCTTTTTATAAAAAAAATAGAGTGGTGGTAGTTACAACTATTGTAACTGCATGTATTGGTTGACTCTACTAGTTGTTTGACCAAATCGAATAGCTAATCAACTCATACAATTACAACTCTAGTCAATTCATTATGATAGTCAACTAGTGAGCTAGGCTCCTACCTATCACTCTATCTTATGTGATGAATGTCTATGCATGTATTGAACATATTTTAAGCTCACGTTTAAGTCCTCTGAATGAATTTAAATTTATAAATTCATTTACCAATTCCCAACATGTTTTTTCATGACTTATTAGTGAAAGACTTCTGACATGTATGAATAGTGGGTTTTATGAATAGAGTTATCGTGTTATTCACTCTATATTCTGCACATTTATATGATGTTAGGCATGTTTGAGATTCTAAGAATGTTAACGCATGCATGCAATCAAGGGAGAGAGTTTCCTGTCAAACAATATATGTTCCTCTTTGAGCTGTAACGTATGATTGGTCTTATAATATGAATACTTTGTTTTACACTGACATGTGGATTTGCATTAGAAGATCCTATATTAGACCATGATGTATGAGGTGAAATGAAGGCCATAGATTCGTAACGGTAGGTTATTCCAGCCTTGAAATTTTTTGGGGTGGAATCAATGGCTGGTTTTTGAGAGAAATAGTATCTTAGTGTGGTTTATGAGCAATTAAGACAACCAAGGCCTGGATTAAGCGTTTTCAGATTTAAGGTTAGGGTTAAACAATTCCCTTTCATTCTCATGGACGTGTAATCCTATAAGAGATCAACAAGAATACACCCAACTATAATGTGCACAGTCAACCCTTCAAATGTGCGCTATTTATATTTGTGCATTCAAATGGAGGCATGCGTTGAATGATCTTTGAAATGTGGCATTGATAATGCATATAAGGAATACATCTTGGGTTTATTTAATCCCAAAGTTGTGCCTTGATTGTGGAAGGTATGTTCAATGATACATATACCATTAAAGGATTGCATGAGAATCCAGGTGCCATCATCAAATTAATTGCCCCATTTGAGAACATGGTATAAGTGTGTTTCATCACTAGTATTTCAGTCACTAGCAGGACAGTGTCTTGCTTGTAGACCAGGACAAGAAGGAATAGTATGGATTCCAGTGCAGGGTCTATTTTTCTATTAGAGTTGGAAAACTAATGGCCCATACCCCCTAACATATAACCATTAATCCATACACCTAGATGATTACACTCCAATGCACACTAACCCCTCTAACCCCATACACCAAACCCCAAATCTGAAAAAATGTTCCTAATATTGAAGGAATTTGAATATAGGAAGTGAACGATATATAGGGCTAAGGAATTTTCTAACAAATCAAAAATTCAACTAAGATCAAATTTCCACTAAAGATTAAGTTGTTTGTGAAAATCTATTGGGCAAAGAATCTAGGGCCATATCCTATGCCATTTCATTCAAGGTTGTCCTTTGATGTCCAAGACAGATTTGTTAGT
Organism: Larix kaempferi; assembly: GCA_027924585.1. Classification (NCBI taxonomy): domain Eukaryota; kingdom Viridiplantae; phylum Streptophyta; class Pinopsida; order Pinales; family Pinaceae; genus Larix; species Larix kaempferi. The sequence goes on from BSBM01000361.1 coordinate 22,205,055, forward strand.
GGCCTTGGCCACTAAGGTCCCTCAAGCACAAGTAGGCTCTCTAAGGCCAATAATTTTATTCAAGGTGGTTGGACCCAAGTGGTGCATTATAACAATATTTGTGGGATTTAAGAGGCCTAGTCTCCAAAAGGAAATGCACTAGCAGGGCCTAGTGAGTCTTAGTGCATATTGATGGATAGTACCATGATGTGCCAAGTTGTGGCGTTTACTCAAAGAAGTCTCTAAAGGGCCCTTTCCTCACCTCTATTGATTACCTCATAGATGGATGAGTTAGATGATGGCTAGCTAAAGAAGCCATTGGTTTTTTCCAAAGAAAACCATCGAAGTTTCAAAACCCTTTAGTGGACCTTGATGATAACAAGGAGGATATTTATGATATATTTAGTTCCCAATGATTGCTTCCTTTTGGAATGTTTGGGGTATGAGTGATTATAGAAATAAACATTCAATGCTCCAAATAGTGACTATAATTGGGGAGGTGACTCTATTTTGTGTTTGGAAGTCTAAAAGGTTGGGACTTCGATTTAGACAGCTTTTGGGGCAATGAATGTGTGGTTTTTTGTATCCCAATTCATGTAGAGGGGATGAATACCTTATCATAATATCAACCTCTTTGGTTTTCTATCTCACAGGGATCCAAGCAGACTTGTATGCATATAATGTGTCTCATCTTTAACATTTGCACTTGTAGACCCAAAATTTCATTGTCGGTATTAACACTTATCATAACCTATTGTCCATGCCTCGATGAGGGCACATATGGATTACACGGTGGGAAGACGTGTTCTCCATGGTGGTGGCCCTTCCTCGATGTTTATGGCCAACAAATAGCCATGATGCTGCATCGATTTGTCTAGGGGATGTTTAGGTAGTGAAACTCCATCACTTCATTAGGGTAGATGGAGAAAGTAGAGCTAGAGCAACCTAAATTCACACCCAGTACTTGTGCTTGCAAAAGGAACGGGGATAGACCTGTAAAGGGTTTTTTCAAATCCTCGGTAGGAAAGGAGGTTGGAAAGGATATTGTTGCTCAAAATAGTTGTTTAGAATCACTGACCAAGATCCAATTGAGCATGAACTTGTTAGAGACTATAAGGTGGTCTTCCATTCCTAGGGTTTTCCAAAGAGTTGCAAGCAACCATGCCTCAATGTTTTCCATCCATGCCTCGATTTGTTCCCATCTAGGTTCATAGAGTAGAAAAAATGCGTGTGAGACTAGGTCTTGTCCTTATATGACTTGATTGTTGTCGTTCGTGAAATCCCTGTTGACAAAGCCTTTGAATTCGACAACTTTCTGTGTGAATTTTAGAAAGACAAGTAGGATATTGTGGTGGCAAATCTATGGCAGGTGCACTAAGAAGCGATGAGTAAAATTTTGTTGGTGCTTGACATTAAGTTGGGCTCTAAGTTTATTCCTAAAGTCGAAGAGTTTGAGCTTATCACAAGTTGGAGTCCAATTACCTTTTTTAACACTTCCTACAAAATTCTATCAAATGGACCAACCGTGCACATTAAGAACACTCTCTCTGAAATAATATTGTTGGTGCACACATGGATTATCTAACACTGAGACACTTCTAATGATGTCATCATTGTATGGGAGGATATTGAATGAGATCATACTTGGAATCTCTTTTTATGAATATTGATTAGAGAAAGCAGAACACGTGGTGGATCTGCCAGATTTGTATAAGTGAACTTTCTCAAGTCAATTCAAGAACAAATTTCATTACATGATCAATAAGGAAGATTAATAGGTAGTCTAAAAAATGAGGTTGAATTTATATCTTATTGGAATCCAACTTAATGAGACACAAAATTTTAACTTTCAATCTCATGACATGTGCTTGTGATGATCACTATAAGAGTGTAAAATAGAATAGTAGCCTTCCAAATATGCAATACGATGGACAATGTTATAAATAGACTGATCTCCAATATTTGCTAATATAACAATAAAGTTGACCTGTAGGTTTGGGGTTAAGGATGATCTAATTCTAGGGTGTGGAAACATATTATGATCTCACCAAATAGGCCTATTTGCATGTATCTAAAAAAAGAGACCTAAAATCTTAATTTATTTACTCTTTATCATATGCTTACGATGACCAACTTGATAAGTAGGATAAGAGCATACAAGAGATAATTAACCTTCAGGCTTGATCAAGTCGGGATAGCAAAAGAGTGATCTTTGGACTCAACTAACTAGCTATATGCCTTTCCTCCATTAACATTGAATGTGTTGGAACTACTTCTGTTGTGTTACCTATAGATTGCTTCTCATGACATAAAGCAACTCCAAGGACTTCTGGTTCACTTCCATATACACCACTCTCTTATTCTTGTCAAGAGTACCCTTCAACAACAACGCAACCAGATACAACTTCATAAGATGAAAAAACATGCAATAAAAATGGTCAAGGTTTAGGTAAAACATGACTTATTGCATATAATACCAATTTACTTACATTTCCGAAGAACTAAATCCTTGCTAAGGCTTGAACCATTAAATATTCGACGTTGCTTTAGGGTGTTGTTTGTATAAATGCACCACCTCAAAACCACGAGTTACTTAGCATGATAAACATATAGTGGTGTAGTCATCTCAGTATAATGTTAATCTATTGCAAAAAAAATAGACATATGATGAACTCTATGTAATATCGTAGAGAGTGCAAATAAAGATACAACAATAGCAACAAGAAAAGTACAAATCTATTCAGGAAAAGTATATTTGACGCCATAAAACAATGCTCCAACGAACATAACTACCATACCAACCATTCAAAGTTTGATTAGTCATTTACTAAGTTGTTTTTAGAGTATATATATGGTTAGATAGTTGTTTATATCATATAAACCTTACTAGTGAGCATGAGGTGCTAACAAAGGCAGAGCCTAGTTTCTCTATCTATTAGTTATATGAACAGGCGATGTTGTGTGTAAAGAAAAAGTTGTGGTAAAAGTAATATTTATGTTCCCAATAACTCTAGCATTACTCACATCCCTCTTATAAATGATCAAGTATTTTGATGATTAAATAAACTAAATAACTTAAAGTAATATCAAGTAGTACTAATTAAAACATCATGACATAAGAGAAGAAAAATATTACCTTAATGAAAATGCCTTGTGGATCATGGAGGTGACCAACCTCCAAACCTACATTTGCCAAATAGAATAAAAGGTCATTATCATTGAATAATAATTAAACAAGTAACAACTTGATATAAAAAGACTAAAGGGGTATACCTGAATGAGCTTCTCTTGGTTTTGAGAATTATTTATACTCTATTGAACATGACCAACCATGTGAAGGTGGAAGCTTGTATGCCCCCCTCACATCACTCTCATTTCCTCATACCCAATCTATCTACTACATTAAACCACAACGAAAGTAAACGAAAGCAAAAAACTAAGATATATATAACAAGTAGCATTCATGCATAACAAGTAGCAAAACTAACATAAAATTTTACCACACATAGTCCTTCATATTAATAAATTGTACAATCAATTCTTTTTCTTCTTCTTCACATTTTTCACATATACATAGATTAAATCATCATTGGAATTATCTCCATCATCTTTAACTATTGTTCCTTCATCTAGTGGTGCATTACTATGCAACACCTCATGCCATGCATTACTTCTAGTATTACAGCGTGGAGGCTGAGGCAGTACAGGGGTAACCTCTTCAATAACATAAAGCATTTAAATGATATGGTTATTTATTATTCATAGGAGTCTTTAATTAATACAAATATAATTATAATGTTTTTTAGCAGGATCACTTGGTTAGAAGCCCTATGGGGAAAATAGACAAATGGATGAACACAAAGCCAATGAAAGACACAAAAATAGACGTGAAAGCACACACTTTTCTCATTAAGATATGTACACATATATACATGGAGAAAGGACCCTTGGTTTCAACTTCCAAGTCGTCTCTTGGACTCCCAAGATGACTATTCATCTCCCAACCTAACGGATTAGTTTCCAACAAAACCCCCCCTCAATCCGAAGGAGTGTATATGAGTCGAAGGAAAGAGAGCTGAATAAGAGGCTTGACAATTCGACTATGCCAAGCAAGTTGGCAGAAGCTGACTTCTCCTGCTAAGTACAAGTGCTCTCTCAAGTGGTAGTTTTGGTTGACCACCAACCAAAGGGGGATAACAGAAGTTGAAGTCTTTAACTATGATGGTGGTTTAAATCTAACCACAAAATCTCGATCTTAGTAGTTGGAAAATCATGAACCATGAAGGTGGTTTAAGGATGACCACAAACTCTGGAACTTGGCTTCGAAGGCTCAGAGGTTTCTAGAACAATCCAAAAGGCTAGCAAAAGTTGTATGTCTTCTACTGAATGAGTGGTTTTAAGTTGACCACAAACTCTGAAACTTGGCTCGAAGGCTCAAAGATTCTTGGAACGTTCCAAAGTGCTAGTAGAATCTGATGTATATTACTAACTGAATAGTCATGGCTCTAAATATGGCTCTGGCTACAACTTTGAGTTTGGAAGGATTAAGACTCTAGATCTGATGTAGGCTTGCTTGTTCCCACTCGTTTGTTTCTGAATGTTCATCACCCCCCTTTCAAGAACAATGTGAGGAGAAGAAGTTGTTTCAACTGCAAGATGTGTCAATACTCGTGAATGAACTCTCCAGTATGACTTATAAATCTTTTTTGGCTATTGACGATCATTGCCAAGAAGCGATCCACCCGTAGTGAATCTTCTCTCTTGCAAGTTTCTTCAAATTGAAGCATCTGTCTGATGAATGTGTATGCTTTCCATAATACTTACAAGGGTGAAGATCAAAACACTGATATTTCATATGGAAAACTCGATCACGATGTTGGCATGCCAAACTATGAATTGATGTGGATGAATATGAACTCTCATTGAGGAATCCAACACTTTGAAACTGGATAGGCTTGGAGAAATAAGGAATGTGAACTGTCACTTCCTTGTTGTATCCAAGATCGCTTATGTGCTTGTTGTGGTTGATCTCTTCCCATGGTCTGATGATGGGCTTGGAAGGAACAAGCAGAACCTCTAAATGCAGGTCTTCATATTTATTTTCTTTTGCTTCTGATGGGGTGCCATTGATTTGCTCATGTGATTCTAAAGTGGCGTAAATCTATGCAGGTTGTGGAACAGAATCATAAAGAGGATTATTCTAAACATGAACAAGTTCAGAATGATTTTCTTCTCATATGAGTTGCAACTTAAGCGGCAGGAACTCAATAGTGTCTTGTGATTCTTTTGCATAATCTCGAATGTGAGTGAGGGTGGTCTTGCCGACCATGACAGTGTTTTCAATAGAGGAAAGAAGTAGAGTGTTTAGTAACTCTACCAAGCCATTTAATCTCGCCATGCAGTCAAATGGAGAAGGGCTTCTTGCAACTCCACCCTTTTACAACAAGACTTAGAAGATGAAGGGTGTTAGTCTTAGTCGAGAATGCACCCAAGTACAATGCAATTCAAATTTCTTTAAATGCAAGTACAAGAAACCTTACAAGATGACTTTTTACACCTAGATGCAAAATTTGAAGCTGAATTGATCTTCAAGTAGAATGCTTTACCTCCAATTCTTTTGGTGAGTGATGATGTTTGAACTATCTCAATGTTTTTATGCCAAGGCCATCAATGTATTCTCTTGCCTCATAATATTTGCAATAGCTTGCAGTCTTGTTTATGGAGGGAAAGCACAATTCCCAATCATTCTCCAAATAATGCTTTTACTTAGGGCCTCTTCTCAACTATGCATAGGATGATTTTGACCAACGTACTGAGTCAATAACAGTTGATAGAATGACAATCAACTTTGCTTGATCGGATAAAAAACTTCAGTAGTCTTAAAAAGTGTGAAATTTACAACCTATGGAGGAGTACACACAACAGTGCACCGCGACAATAATTCAAATGCATCAACACAAGAAACCGTCTTCAAATGCAGTTTGTGTCTTCTTCTATACGATCTTCACTAAGCATTCAAGCAAATATTAGTTAGGACACCACACAACTAAGAGAGGCACTAGGATTCACAAAATCTCTCCATTAGATCTTAATACAATTACCGCGACATATATATTCACCACCTATACTTTCAAAATTCAATCAAAAAATTCAAAACAACTCACAATACTTCCATGATTGTATGATGCTATCACACAAAGGCACCATTAAGAAATTAGCTATCAGTCGTAGGAAATATTAGAGATGTTATAATTAGAATCTGAAATGGATGCATACTTGAATCGCTTCCTTGAATTCATAGGCCGCTTCATTTCATTCAAAGCCACAAATCTAGCTTTCCATTATGCATCACAATTTTGAGGTGGCACTCAGCTGGTACTTGAAAACATGATCTATGGAGTGTCTAAGGGTATTGACAATCCTTTGAAATGTTGAAAAAAAATTATTGATTTGGGAAACACCGAAATCCATGATTCACATAGGTATGAAGTCACCCACGCAGGTACACAAGCCCTAATTTACAACCATCAATATAATTGTCATCTCATGCAACTCCAAGAATTCCTCGGGCTTCGAACCATGGTCCTCAAATACAAAGCAAATTTTTTTATGGTCTCTCAAGAGGTTAACTATTTGTTGAGCCACATTTGTGCCAAGAAGATGCAGGATCTCAACCACATGGACACCACCATTTCTAGACTAGGAAAGAAGTGTCGGGAACATGCCTTGTAGGTGTTCAAACATGTCTATAACAATTTTCTGCTTGAAGTTAGCATGCCAAGTTCATTATATATGAAAGTTTTCCGTGTGTTTTCCCAACCCAGTTTTCCAAGTATAAATGTCAAAGTTTAATGCCCACCTAGTCAACAAAGCTGTTGCATATGAGTTTTCTCATAAATTTAACATGACTGGAAAACATGAAGAAAACATACCAAATTTAATGGACATAAATTAAACCACAACCACACATGTAAAATTCAGACTCAGTAATTTTTTCCGAATTGGCCAGGAAAAACCCCAAAGGGAAAACTTATGAGAGAGTGAGAGTATTTATTATTTCTTCAACAAAATAATACAACAACAGAGGACAACTTATCTCAACCAATAAAAGAAAAATTCAATGCCTCGAAATCTGTGTTGTAATCAACCTCAAAATATGTGCAAGGAATTCTAGAAATTCGGGCCCTTCCCAGTCTTACTCGAATTGTTCAATCAACTCCTTGAATTTCATGTATAAGTCAGTCTTCACTCTTGGAATGCGTGCCCTACAAACAACGGTAGTCTTCCTCAAATTTCACACCCTCATAGTCTAGAAATTCGTGCACTGTACAAACTGTTGTACAACTACAGTACGACCTATTGTTTCGACTTCTTCGAAATTTGTGCCAACAACTTGGAAAATTGTGCCTAGGTTATTTATCTAGGGATGCATGCCATTCTTCTCGATTTATGTGCTGGTCATTGCATTGGATTCGTGCTGGTTCTCTCTCTCTGATGCTGCGACCTTCTTCTCCTCAAGAAACTCGACCTCCTCTCTTGCTCCTCCAAATCTCATGGAAATAATGAGAGTGAAAAATGCCTTTGCCTTGCCTTTTTGTGTTTTTTCATTAGGTTAGTTGAATGGACATCTAATCCAAGGGACCGTATTGGTTTAGATCTATGGATGAGAATAAATGCCCATTAATTCTCTCCATAAATTAGTTTCACTCAACCACCACTTTAAATATATCAAAAAGTCACTTTAATCTCTAAAGTAAAATAAATGCTCATCACAAGTCATTTAATGCAAGGGTCATGTTATTTTCCCCTTTTAAGTGACTTAGGGATAAATTCACTAGGGGAACAACTTCCTAGGTACAAAATATTCAACACTCCCTCTTACCAAGGAATTTTTTCCGCACCACTCCCAACTTGCCCTGCCCCAAGGATTTCGTCAAAATGTTTGCCACCTGCTCATCAGTGGAAATGTACTGTAACTCCACAGCTCCTCTCTGAACATAATCCCGAATGAAGTGGTACCTAATCTCTATGTGCTTTGACCTGTCATGGAATACTGTATTCTCAGAGAGTTGGATACAACTCTAATTGTCACAGTAAATAATCGTGGGCATCAGCTCCTGACCAAATAGATCCACCAACAACTTGTGAAGCCATAGTGCTTCGCAACTAGCCTGACTTGCTGCCATGTACTAAGCCTTTGCAGAACTCAAAGAAGTGGAATTTTACTTCCGACTGAACCACGACACTGCTGTCGAGCCCAAACTGGAAGAACAACCGGAAGTGCTCTTACGGTCCGTCACACTGCCTGCCCAATATGAATCTGTGAAGCCAACCAAACTAATACCATCCAAAGTCTTGTAGTCCAAACCATAATCCATTGTCCCTGCAAGGTATCTCAACACATGTTTTGCGGCAGGCTACCCAGTGCACTCTCTTAGGCTCCACCATGAACTGATTGAGAGTGTTCACTACAAAACACAATTATGGCCTGGTGTTGTTAGATACATCAAATAACCAATGAGCTGACGATATAAGGTAGGATCCACCAACTCTCCCTTAGAAACATGAAGCTTCTTCCAATTAGTGATCATAGGAGTGGCCATCGACCTGCAGTCCTCCATCTAAAATATCCTCAGAATATCAATTGCATACTTTCCCTATCCCAAGAAAATATGACCAGCTTCCTACCAAATCTCCAATCCCAAAAAATAATGCATTAACCCAATGTAGGCCATCTCATACTCTTAAGCAAGATATCTCTTGCAAGCTTTGATGAGTCTCTCATCACCTACAATAAACAAGTCATCCACATATAACGGAAGAATGAGCGGATCATCCCCAACCCTGATGAAGTAAAGGTTCAGATCTGCCTCACTCTTCTAAAATCCCATCGACAACAAATAAGAGTCAATCTTGGAGTACCACGCTTGAGGAGCTTGCTTCAGACCATACAAGGACTTCTTCGACCTGAAAACATGGAACTCTTTCCCATGGATCTCAAAGCCCCGTGGTTGCTCAAAATATACCTCCTCCTATAGAATCCCATTGAGAAATGTGGTCTTCACATCCATTTGGTGGATCTTCCAACCCATCTCTGCTGCTATGGATATCACTACTTTGATCGAGGAATAACGTGCAACTAGTGCAAAGGTATCGTCATAATCAACTCCCTCTATCTGTGAGAACCCCCGCGCCACAAACCGAGCTTTGTGTTTCTCCACACTACCATCCACAACATGCTTGATTTTGTAAAGCCAGCGAGAAGTCACCACTAAATTCCCCTCATGTCTCGGTACAATATCCCAAACATTCTTCATGATGGAATGGTACTCTTCCATCATGGCATCTCTCCACATGTGATGCTGGGAGGCCTCCTCAAAAGTGGAAGGCTTTGAATCATGCAAGCTATGCACCAAATCCATACCATACCTATCAGACATCTTTGTCTCTCGAACTGGTCTCTTGGGCTCACTAACTGACTTTGCTTCCTTCAGGGTGTCTCTAAGCCACTTAGGATTCCTCTTCCATGGATACTGCTACCCTCTCTCCCATATAGGTACATCATCCTCTAAAGACTAAGACTATGGAGTAGTACCTCCTGTAGATGGTGACCCATAAACCTGTGAACTAGAAGTAGGTGACTCAGATGAATTGGAAGGTGGAACCGGTCAACCTGTAACCTAAGAACTTGAACCTGTACCAGGTGAACCTGTGACCTGTGTCCCTAAACCCATAATACCTGAAACCAATGGACCTGTCACCCCTGATAGTAATGACCCTACACTCTATGAAGTTGGACTCTATGCAATCACCTGAGGTGTGGAAGCCTGTTGTTCCCCCTACTCTGACTCACGAGACTTATTGAAGGCCCACTCCTCCTCAAACCTCACTTCTCGCCTCACAACAACCTTCCTCTGGGCAGGAAGATAAATGTGGAATGCCTTCGAAGTCTCATCATACCCCACAAATATGCCTTTCTTTGCAGTGGGCTCCAACTTTGTCCTCTTCTCATAAGGGACATGAGAATAAGTCAAGCAACCAAATAGGCGAAAGTGGCCTACCTCAGGATTCTTTCCTGTGAACATCTCCTTGGGAGTCTTACACCCCAAGGCACGATGGGGACTGATGTTCTGAATGTATACAATTGTGCTACATGCCTCGACCCAAAGAAAGAAAGGAAGTCTTTGATCATGCAACATCACCCTTGTTTCTCCCACAATAGCTTTGTTCTTCCTTTCCGCAACTCCATTATGCTCTAGAGTATATGGGACTGTCAACTGTCTTCGGATACCCTCCTGGTTTCAAAACTCATCAAAATCCTTGGAGGTATACTCATCCCCATTGTCTGATCTAAGTGCCTGAATCCTCCTCCCAGTCTGGTTCTCCACAAGAGCTTTAAACTCTTGGAACCTTTGCAAGACCTCCTTAGATTTCTCGCTCTTCAGGAAGTATATCCATGTCTTCTTGGAAAATTCATTGATGAATGTCACATAGTACTCATAACCAATCAAAGAAACATATGACATCGGACCGCATATATATGAATGGATCAAATCAAGTTCTCCTGCTGACCTGTTGTCACTTCTCGAAAAAACAGTCTTGGTGTACTTTCCTAAAGCACACCCTCTGCACACATCAATGTGCTCTGTGTTGAACTCAGACAAACTTGTCACCATATCCCTCAACATACGCAAAGCTGGATGATGCAAATGAGCCATCCTCCTATGCCACATCTAACATAGGTCACTGCTTCTACTATGTGCCAAAGCATGTAAAGGTTGGAATAAGAACTTGTACATCTTCCCGCATATGACCCCAACGGAAAACAAAGAAGATGGTCCAGATGCCTTGGAGAAAACATGCACATGTCCATCAAGGAAGTACACCCCAATACCTCTATCCTCGATCCTAGAAACTAACACCAAGTTCTTCTTTAGCCCGGGGACATACAAGACATTCCGCAATGTCATGGGACTCATTGACTCCCTTTGAAAGGTAATGGTCCCACACCCAATAGCTCTGAAAACTGTGTCATCCCCCAACACTACCTCCACATCCAATCCTATCTATGTGAACTCATAAAACATCTCCCATGCACCTGTCATATGGCTCAAAGCTCCACTGTCAATGTACCAAGTGCTAGTGATGGTGGATGCATCCAAGGAATTGTCAGTCAACAAAGAATACTCTCTCTCATCCTCCATATTAGTGTCGATGATAGAAGCTCTCTCAAAATTCCCAGCACAAAGAGAAAACTCTCTCTCAAATCTAGTTGCATACTCATCGATCTCAGTTAAAGATGTTGTCTACTGCTTCTTCTTCTCCGGGAAATATCCAACATAGTTCGCAAACCCTTGGAAAGCAAATCATTTCACTTTTCTTAAGTCTTTCTTCTGTCCACACTGCTGTTTATCCCCACCCTGCTTGGGGCCCTTCTCGGACTTCTTCTTTCCTTTAGATATCAAGGCCACATTCTCCTCATCCTCCCTACCATTTGAAGAGCTCCCCTACACAAAACCTCTCCGAGTCTCCTCCTGCACAAAGTCATCCTAGAGACGATCCCAAGAAGGCATGTTCTCTTTGGAAACAATAGCCTCCACAAATACAACCCATGGATTGGTCACACCATTCAAGGTTTTCTACACTAGCTCACTGCCAGGAACCACCTCTCCAATTGTTGCAAGTTCGTCCCCCGTCTGATTGATCTTAGTAAGGTAAGATGTCACTCCCTCTTCTTTGACCATCTTGATACTCTTCAGCTTCTCCCTCAGAACGATCTTCTGGTTCTCATTAGAGCTCTAGTAAAAATTGGTTAGAGCCTCCCACATCAAGTAAGCACAAGTCTTAGTGGTTAAGTGTGGGATCACATGATCCTTCACCACATCAAGGATGATCCTCTTTTCCTTGATGTCCCTTTTATTGAAGGCTTGCAATATTATTGCATCAGTGGATATGGGGACTTGAATTGGATTAGCTTGAGTGTTTTTCACCACCTCATCCCACAACTCATTCTCTTGCAATATGAACATTATCCTCGCCTTCCAAGGAACAAAATTCCCTGCCCCATCCAATTTGTCTTCCAACCTCAAACTGGTAGCCATCTCACTAAAGGTTCAAAGTCCAAAAATTTGCTCACTGGTCAAAGAAGAATTTCACTAATAGTCTAGAATTTAATGTCTATTTCTCTGCCCCTCACTGCTCTGATACCATGAAAGTTATCTGTGTGTTTTCCCAACCCAGTTTTCCAAGTATAAATGTCAGATTTTAATGCCCACCCAGTCAACAAAGATGGCACATATGAGTTTTCTCATAGATTTAACATGATTGGAAAACATGAAGAAAACATACCAAATTTAATGGACATAAATTAAATCACAACCACACATGTAAAATTTAGACTCAATAATTTTTGCCAAATTGGCCAGGAAAAACCCCGAAGGGGAAACCTACGAGAGAGTGAGAGTATTTATTATTTCTTTAGCAAAATAATACAACAAAGGACAACTTATCTCAACCAATAGAAGACAACTTCAGTGCCTCAGAATTTGTGTTGTAATCAGCCTCGAAATCTGTGCAAGGAATTCTAGAAATCCGTGTCCTTCGTAGTCTTATTCGAACTGTTCAATAATCTCCTCGAATTTTGTGTATAACTCATTCTTCACTCTTGGAATGACTGCCATACAAACAATAGTAGTCTTCCTCGAATTTCATGCCCTCACAGTCTAGAAATTCGTGCATTGTACGGATTGCTGTACAACTGCAACAATAAATGCAGTACAATCTGTTGTTCCTGCTTCTTCTAAAATCGTGCCAGTAGCTTGGAAAATCGTGGACAGGTTATTTATCTAGCGATGTGTGCCAATATCCTCGATTTTTGTGCTAGTCATTGCATTGGAATTCATGCTAGTTCTCTCTCTCTCTCTCTCTCTCCTGCTGCGATATTTTTCTCCTCAAGAAACTCAACCTCCTCTCTTGCTCCTCCAAATCTGATGGAAAGAATGAGAGTGAAAAATTCCTTTGCCTTGCCTTTTTTAGTTTTTCATTAGGGTAGGTTAATGGACATCTAATCCAAGGGCCCACATTGGTTTAGATCTATGGATGAGAATAAATGCTCATTAATTCTCTCCATAAATTAATTTCACTCAACCACCACTTTAAATATATCAAAAAGTTACTTTAATCTCTAAAGTCATCACAGGTCATTTAATGCAAGGGTCATGCTATTTTCTCCCTTTAAGTGACTTAGGCATAAAGTCACTAGGGGAACAACTTCCTAGGTGCAAAATATTCAACAATATACTCACGAGCATAGTCCACTTCACGTACCAATTGAAAGATAGGTCTAGCTTCTAGTAGAGATAAGCCACGAACTAAACCTATCAACATAGATAATCCACGAACTATGTAATCGCAGCTACCTTCAATTTGGACATATGCAAGAAGATTAGATCCACTAGTTATAACATATCGGTCTCTATACTGACCTGGTAAGGCGCCGAGGCTTGGAAGAGTCTTTAGATTGAAACTACAATATGGTATCCATACAAATAGAGCTCCAAACAATTCGATCTCATCACTTGCACAAATCGTAAGTCATCTCAACGGATGGTGATACACAAATTCTCGCAATTTCCACTCTTCACCCATTCAATGCAACACTAATAATTACAAGACATTTCTCCAATCACATGGTAATGGAGGAGGAGATACAAGTGGTTGTTGATGGTGATATGGTGGCTTTTCTTTCGCAGATGATCTTCATAGGCACCGATACAGTTGAAATTCGTGTGGATTGTGTCCTTGCCAATAATAGCTGCAAAATCAACATTTTTCCCCAGCGTTGATAGACATTTGAACATTACTGTTTGGACATGCCACCTCCCAACTTCAAATTTTTAAACACAATTGAAAATAGAAAATCATGACCAATGTCTCTTCACCTTCCACCTTTGATCTTAGCACAATACTTCTTGGATAACATACAAACATAAGTCAAGGTCTAGTGAATGAGTCTACCTATACCACTGGCAGTTCATGAGCAACTCCTTTACCCAAGCTCCTTCATGCATTCAATCAATAACAAGTCTTCAATAGCTGGCACTTCTTGTTCATTTACACGTCATTCCTCGTGAAATTTGGATCATCTACATCCTCCTCCTCATCTCTCAGGCGACACACAACAAGTCCAGGCGTTTGGATATTTCCACCACGATTCCTCTTAATAGACATAAAATGAGCAAACAATTGTGGAAGAAATTGATGCAATCTTTCATGCACACACCATCATGAAATTAGGGTTTCTGCTAGTTGCAGATGCCATTTTCATTCCCTAGCTCCTCCACATGGTCAATATAAATCAGTGGGATGTCATGATGCATTCACAAATCATCCACATAGTTTCAACAACTTACAAGTTCTTCAACGTACAAGTGTCCATCTCTTTCTTTCTCCAACGTTGCTTTAGTATCAAATTCATTAGCAACATTTTCATATCAATTGAACACAATAGAGTCAACATTTGGTGGTGGCTAATGCACGTTAGAATGGATAGGTCGCAACTCTCCAACACAACTCTAGAAAATGCACTCGCACATAGGAGAGGCAAATATTCAATGCTCAAGAAAAAAGGGCGTTCACAACCTTCACAAAATTAGAGTTTCCTCCAAATGCTCAAGAGATAGAGCACATATCTCCACCAAGGTTCACGCAGGTGGTATTCTTCACGCAGTATGCAACAACTTTGACTTTCCAATCTCAGTTGTGATGGAGGATTTAGTCTCAATCATGAAGAAATTATCATTGAACAATTACCAATGAGAGATCCCATCACCAATTGCAGGAGGCACGAGTGCATGCTTCCATCGGGTAAGAGCACAAGTAGAGAGATGTTGACATAATGCACGCAGTAGTAGGCACAATGGAAACCCGTGGGAAATAATTTTTACCAACAAAATGTAGCCACATGAAAGAGAACACCATCCAACAAGTGATACACAACACACACCGATACTCGCGTGCAGACTCAGGCAACACCTTCAGAATCTATACTCACATAGAGATGGAGAAGGGTATCCACCAGTCCAAAGAAATGTATCACCATACAAATAGTCATGATGTAAGTCAATTCACAAAATTGATAGAATGGATAGCTCTCAAAATAACACAAGCTAAGGGCTTACTAGCGATTTGATACTACTGTTAGAAGCCATATAGGGAAAATAGACAAATGGCTGAACACAAATCCAATGAAAGACACAAAAATAGATGTGAAAGCACACTATTTTCTCATTAGTAAATGTACACATATATACATGAATAAAGGACCATTGGTTTCAACTTCCAAGTGGTCTCTTAAACTCCCAAGATGATTGTTCATCTCCCAACTTGGCATAATAGTTTCCAACAATCTTCAACTATTGTTCCCTGATCCTGTGGTGCATTATTATGCAGTGCCGCACGCCATGCATTAATTCTAGTATC
The DNA here is from genome assembly GCA_027924585.1 of Larix kaempferi. Classification (NCBI taxonomy): domain Eukaryota; kingdom Viridiplantae; phylum Streptophyta; class Pinopsida; order Pinales; family Pinaceae; genus Larix; species Larix kaempferi. Next base: position 22,220,514 of record BSBM01000361.1, read on the forward strand.
ACGTCGTGGAGACTGAGGCAGTATAGGGGGGACCATCGCGATAACATAAAACATTTAAATGATATGGTTATTTATTATTCATAGCAGTCTTTAATTAATACAAATATAATTATAATGTTTTTTACTAGGATCAGGAGTAGTTGACATCGTCGACTCGGTTCTCATCTCTGCCTCTACTCTTTGATCAACAACCTCATTTTCCACTGAAACAATAAAAGTTATAAGTACACGAACTACAAGTAAATATTAATAGTCATTGAAAAATACATCACATTTTAAACACACACATACCATTTTGGGTTTCCTCACCAATACTAGAATCATGGGGATGTTGTCTACTTCTTACCACTGGAGTGTTGTTACTTTCCTGCTATATTGAGAATAGACACATAAATGTATGGGTTAAGTGAATTATATTTTAAAACTAATAAACGAGTAAAGTTTTTTTCATTTTGTTTACCATATCCTCTGAAGAGGCATATTGTGTTTTCCCCAAGCTTGTTCAACGTGCCATCATTGCATTGAATCCATGCTTTTACCCAAGATTCATATCTTCCTTGGTGGCCACTTCATGGTATAGATCCCCCTGCATTGCACCAAATAACAAATTATGATAATTGGTTGCAATTAATCAAACATTGTATGGTGAAATGGATAATATGGTTAAATTTGTTGGCATTTATAATTCATGCCTTTAATCTCATGTAACCACCTTGGCCCAATTTATGTTGACTGTGTTTTTCCAATCTTGCCCGAGTTTCTTTAGATGTGTTTGAGAGCCTTCATGAATTTTCAAATAGGTTATATATTGTTATTTTTCATGTAGATATAACAAAAGTTGAGGATATCAATTTCAAAATATCACATACCGTCTAGGGCTAGGTGGTTCCTTCCCTTGTCTCCTCAACTCCTTTTCTCTTGCATCAGCTAGACTATCCTTCCATTTCCTCTACAAAATCATCAAAGGATGGTAACACTTAGGGTCTTTTTTCAATCTTTCTCTATACTGGTCTCTCACATATTTCAAATATGTGCTGTCCTTCTTTATGATTTCGATCTTGTTGAATGTATCACCAAACTGCTCAACCAAGTGGCTAATAAAAATGTTTTCTTATGGGGATCTTGGCCATTTCACCGTGTGTGAATGGTGGGCCCCAAAATAGATAAATATTGTTCCTGCATATTCTTATAGAATACATTATTTCCTGCAAAACGTTATGACCATTACCAATATAAATTAAAAGGAGAGTTGTATGTTTCAATTAAATAATATGAATTTAATGAAGATATTCATATATGCCTGGTAGTTGGAATATGTTTAGGGGAACCATGTTCTCATCCACAAGAAACTTGGCCACGAATGTTCCCTTTCTTGTGACACGTATGGATCTATGATAACATTGTGTAGAATCTTGATCAGTTTCCTTATTTGCTCTACATGTGCACGGTCAGGTGTGCGTTGCGGGGGCGTCTCATGACCCCTAGAAGGTACATTAGTCATCTAAGATGCATCTGGACTACCAAATAGCCTCGTGGATATGTAGATCATCTTGATTTGCTTACATCGACGATTTCTATTATATTCCAACTTCCATAGGTGAGGTGCCATTCTTCGATTGCAGTCTCTTCTTTCCCATTGAATAAATGTTTATCGGTTGTTCGATACCTATGGTTCTTAGGGAGGAAGTCCCTATATTCATCAAACACCTCCTTTCCTAAACTTATTTAACGACGAGATTTCATCCTATGACCACAAATTGGACATGCAAATTTACCCTTTGTTTGAAGACTTGCAAGATATGGATTAATGGTAGTATTAGTTTTTTTTCAGCACAAAAAAGCGTACTATTGCTATTCATAGGAATCAAATAGTACAATGATAGTTTATTAGTTATATAACAATGAATCTTCACTTCTGTGCCATGCATGGTAATCCATAAATTGTGTTATGCTTTTGCACTTGAATAATCACTAAAAACGTGGAATTATGGGAATATAACGAAGAACCTTGTGAGGCACCTTATTCGTTACTTGATCAGTTCGATATCTACTGATTTGACATTGTGGGTATTTCATTTTTGATGCATATTGTCCATAATATATGATATGATCATTGGGACCTACATTAATATCCTGATAATCCATTTCAATGGCTTTCATAATGCCAGATAATTCTCGGTAGGTGCGAGGCAATTTATTTGGTGATGGTAGGAAAAATTCACTTATCAATTTATGATAATATAAAAAATAACTAGTTAATGTAAATAATAGTAATCAATATAAATATTGCATCCTTAAGTTACATATCAATTGACACACAAAATATATAAAAAGAAGTCGAAGTTTACATATATGTGATGAATTATATTGCATACCTTAAGATCTGTGTGAGACACATGTTGGACAGACAATTCGATACCTTCAAGTTCACCAACAACAATACAATAGATAGAATGGATTCTGTGGCAGTGTTGAGAACATGAACGTGAAAAAAACATTGCTCTCCTCATCCAAGTTGTCGGCCTCATTCATGGGAGCATTAAAGAAATCGTTGATCAATCTATTTGCCCCATCCTCCTCAACTATATTGTTAGTGTCATCCTCTTCTGTATGATTAATATATCTTCAATATCCATACTATCTTCCTTAGCTTGTACAACATTATTTTGAATTTCCACACTAAACGATGTCACATACGTAGGATGATTTCTCTTTACTAATAATACATGCAATCAAATAAAATTAGAGTATATAACAAATATTAAAATGAAAGAAAAAGTTGTAAAAATAATCAATATATACAAAGACTTATAATGAATAATTTACCATGGGACGATATTCATACCCCCCTTCAATGTGCCCATACTCCATACAATGTCTTTCAACTATTCTTAATAAAATTCTTTTTCCATTAAAGCCCCTAAATTCATGGCAAGGGAAATAACATTTCCCATCACCCATAGTCACCATTCGCCTTTTTAACTTACCAAGTTCTGTTGATTCTTGTGGAGTTGGCATTATAATTACCTATTACAACAAAATCCATTGAAGCATTATAAGTACAAATGATCTTGCTATGCCATAAGTATAGGAATATACAAATATTAAAGGAGACACAAAAATTAAAAATACTAACCTTCAAATTGTAAAAACTGAGCTATGTAGATCAAGAATTGGCTGTGTTAAACAAGTATCTAATAGACAAATTTACCATTTCATGCATTGAATAATGAAGAGAGAAAGTGTTGCAACTATAGCAAATTTGTCGAAATGTGTTCTATATAACAATATATTTTTTTTAACATTGGACTTTCGACGCCCTTCAAACATGGTCAACGTTGACCAAAGGAGAATTTCGACAACCGTTGTTACCTACCAAATGGTTATATACCCTTTCACACGTGTAGAATAATGCATCAGAAGTGTGACTAAATATCGTTTGCGGTGCGACTATGTATGTATACTGCGTTGTACTTAATACAAACGTTGGGGCACCATGAAAAAAAATAAAAATTCATGACTTTGAAGTATTTTTTTACGAAAAAAAAAGTTCGTCCATATTTTGTTGAATTTTGACCCAATATATAGTAGTGAGAGGAAGACTAGTCACCATTTTTTGATTACATAGTTGTTGCGATGAGTGATAGTTTAAATGACCAAATCACTCGTTCCAAAGTTTGCTCAAGTCATCTCTATGAGCAATAAAAACTAAGGGAAAAGGTCATAAACCAAAGTTGTTGAATCTTTACAACCTCGTAATATCATCAACAATTCTAGTTGTTAGGACATGCTTAGGATCTTTGAAATCCTTGATTACAACTTGGTGAGGTGTAAACTCTACAATCTTACCTTCACCAAAATGAGTGATTTGATAGACTAACAATAAATTGCAAGAAATTATTGGAACACATAATACATCATTGAAGTGACCATCATCTAACTGAACTGTTCCAAATCCTACAACATTAAGAGATCTATCATCACTAATATATATATATATATATATATATCTTATTTTTTCGAGGAAAAAGCGTAATTTTATTAAATATAACAAAATTACATTTTGCATAATGCATGTGTGCCATGAATTTCATGTCTTTTGCCCTTGAGCCACATATATCAAAATTGACGGTTTGTAAGACCAGTCCCATGAAGAAGCATATAAACAGTAATCAACCTGAAATGTGCATACAAAAAAGAGCATGATTCCTAGGCATCATGCATGTTCTTATATATATCCGAGTTCAAAAAAGATGATGCTCCCAGATCTTATGAGCTGTTGTTGTCAATTGCATTTGCTTAAGGTAGGCCTTCCACAAATGGCTCGTGGTAAAATTCAAAATGTTCTTTGTTTTGTTGAGAAGCTATCATCAATTGTCCCGGGATCAGCTGGAGACCTGTTTTTGATAGTGAATCTACAATTGAGCTCCTTTCCCTATAAATGTGCCTGCAAGAGAAAGAGTCAAATCTGTCCCTGAGCTGGATAATTTCTACTACCAATGCATTGAGTAAAGTGATTTGAAAAATTTGAGTTCTATTTGTCCAATTTACAACATTTTTTGAATCTCCAATTATTTGTATGGAATTGCATCCTTTTTATAGAGAAAAACATAACTGCGTTTTTAAGGATGATAGCTCGACATAATTATTGGTGCCTTCTCCTAGTCCCATCTGGATTTTGAAGAAGGAAGAGGCAACAAGGTAGAGGATTCCCCCCCCTCCACATCTATTGTTTTGTGAGGCCCCATAAAAAAAATCCCAGTGGATGTTTTTGTTTATTGGTTCGTCTTGAATTCATTTAGGAGCAGGGGCGTTCTATTGTTGAGGGAAATATGAGAGGATATCTAGGTAGGTAGCAACAACAACTTATGGAACTGAAGGAGCGTCTTGAAAGATATCTTTGTTTCTTGCTATCTAAATGCCCCAGAGAACAAGAAGGGGTAAATCTCTAAATATTCCAGTAATTGGGGATGGGAGCCATGATTTCCAGGCTTCCTCAACATTCTCTCTAGTCCAGATAAAAAGGGGTTTCAGTTTTATGGGAGCACTCACCCCAAAATTGAGAGGAGAAAGGACAATTTATGAAGAGGTGGGAGTTGGATTCCGCATTGTTTCTGCATAAGGAACACCAAATCGGCTCTTCTAATATGTTGATCAATCTTTCCCAAGTCAAAGCCTTCTTGGACAGAACACACCACATGAAGAGCTTGTATTTTTGTGGACAATTTGATTTCCAGAGGCTTTTCCACCACCACAACAAAACACCATTATGGCCCTCCACAACCAGCTTGGCATACCCCAGTTTTGGGGTGTATTTTCTATGTGGGGCTGCCATCCAAATAATCTCATCAGAGTTATCGGTAATGCACACATGTGAGTGGTGAAGTGCATTTAGATATGCATTCCCTGGCTAATGATGTTCTTTGGCCAATCCTAAACTTGGATCACTTTTCCAACCCTGGCTCCACAGAGTGGTAGACTCTCTGTCCGCTATCTGATTGATATGTGTGATATTTTGTTGTTGAAGATGATGGATAATCACTAACAAATATTGGCTCGGTGTTACATTAATTTAGATCATAAAAAAATGATTTATCATAATCCATATGATAAGATTCTCTAGAATCAATGAGCCACTCATTAGAAGAATACGAAGAAGAAGATGCATTGAAGGAAAAACAAAAAGCATAAAGTGCATGCCCATGAGAAGAAGATTTAGAAGAAGAATTAAGGTTGATATTGTGCTTCTTCTTTTATGATTCTAAGGTTTCCATCTTCTTGAAACACTTGGATTCCACATGACCGTATTTCCTACAAAAATTGCAATGGCACTTAGTCTTCTTCCCTTTTGATTTGGTTCATTTTTCACCATTGGAAGGATGAGATAGATGAGAGGGCCTGGGACCCTTGTTTTTCTTATTATTGTGAGGATGTTTCTTCTTGGGTTGCTTGGACTTATCCTTTTGTTGTGCTACTAAGGCTTTTCTAGATGTATCAACAGTGTTGATCACTCCAAGATGTAAGAGATTATATTTCTCTTGAATAAAAGAATCACAAAAGGATTCAAGTGTGGGGACTTTATAAGTAGACTCCATAGCTTCTTTGATGGATTAAAAAATATATACATAAACAAAATAAGCAAGACGAAGCTTAGAAAGAATATGATAAATAAATTCCTTTTCTGTTCTTTTTTTATGTTGTATTCTTCGACAAAAAGTATAAGGGTTTTGTATTGAGATAGATAGTCTCGAATGCAAGAGACATCACTTGGATTTAAAGTAAAATGTTGAGTTTCAAGCTAGTGATATTGAATCTCATTAGGTTTACCAAGCATAGTTTCTAACTTTTCCCAAGCCTTATTTGGTTCATCAATTCCTTGAAGGTGGAATCGTAACTCATTAAAGATGGAAATATTGATTAATCCTTGAGTTTCATCAGGTTTATTGTCCCATTCTGTTTTCTTATAAGCATCAGTGTGGGAAGTTTATTTTCCAAGGTAATCTGGTAAAGTTCCCTAATTCGTAGGACATCCTCCATACATGCTCTCCATGAGAAGTAGTTGGTATTGGTAAGTAGAATATCACTTGGAGTGTCCATATTATAATATTCAAATAATTATAAAGTTTTAAACATAGAAATTGATGGTATAGATGCAAAAATATTGAAAAAATAAGCAGTTTCAAAACAAACGACACTAAAGACGGACTCTGGATGTCAAAGTTATGCCTTTTTAAAGAAAGACATAAAATAGAACTAGGGGTGCCATGCAAAAAATCGATCCATGTGGCGATGGGAGCAAAAAATGTAGTAAAGAATTCCCCCCCTTACTAACTTTGCATATAAGCTCACTTTTACAATTAATTTCTTTAAAATAAGTGACCCACTCATATAAAACAAGTGGAAGCACTTTTACAATTTAATTACTTTATAAATTAAAGTTACATGAACTTTTGCAAAAAATAACAAAAGAAGGAAACCAAAGAATTCTTACTTACTAAAGTAATTTTCAACCAAGTTAGTTAAGAAAAAGATTTAGTAATATTATGGAGGAGAATGGGGTCGTTGTTGTTGTTGTCTATTGTTGTGAGAGAGTGACTACACAAAAATTCTTGCTTTTGGGCCTAGAAGACACTTTACACAACCACACAAAAACAAAAAAAACAAAATTCTAAAACTAAAATTTCTCATATTCAGGGGTTAGTCCTTGGTTAGTTTACTCAGAAAATGTAAGTTTTTTCATTGTTTCTTCTTTGTCGAGTCTAACAAGGTGCACGATAAAAAGCATGCACAATCAAGAAAACCCTTTCTGCTCTGTTTCTAATTTGTCAAATTCGCACAAAGTGCATGATAAATAGAATATACAGACAAAAAACATAACAAACTGGGAATAGAGCATAAAACCAAGATGGAATATAACAGAATATAAGAAAGTTTTTTTTTTAAATCCGTATATGTAAACAATTTACCTCTAGATATGGTAAAATGGTTGTCTCTAGGGAAAATATAAACTTTTGAGTGAAACAAAAAGTGTTTCCAACTAAAAGCAATGCTATGGATGCAATGGAACACCTCTCTCAGCCCTAAAATACACATAAATTTAAAAATCTAGAAACCGTTTGATACACATGGCTACACCAGTTCAAGATCTCGATAAAAAATGGAAGCAGAACTTCATAAGCGTTTTGATACCATGCTTGACTAACATACGGTATTTCCAGAAGATCAAACACCTTAAGAAACTACTCACACAAACATATCACATGCCAACACATCGATGTTTTATGTGGTTAAAACCCTCAAAGAGGGAAATAGTCCACGGCCCCATACAAATAACTACTTGAGGAAATATATTAAGCAAAGTAAAAATATTTTACATGAGTTTCTCACAATCGATCATCAAGCAAATGACCCTCCATGCTCTTTAAATAGAGATCATGGACCAATCAAGTGTTAAGCCACATATCAATAACCTTTAAGATCGAGGTGAAGATAAACCGTTGGATCACTCTATGTTTAGAACATATTGTGACCGTCGTATTACATAAGTACATATGCATATTAGAGAAACACACTTTACCTAAAGACATATTATACCAAGTTGATCTCGATTGACTCCTAAGTGTCTAAATATCCTAACATAGTTTTAATACCATGTCAACATGTTGTATGTACGCTTCCTAAGATTTGTCATAGATTAGTATATCATCAAAAAATATTAACACATTTTTTCTAAGGGTTTAAAAATAGAACTCATCAAACTTTGAAATGTGGAAGGTATATTGGTAAGGCCAAATGACATCACAAAGAATTCATAATGAACTTCATGTGTTCCAAAGGTTGTTTTGGAATATCTTCTTGCTACATTCTAATTTGATCATATCTCGAATGGATATACAATTTGGTAAAGAAAATTGCTTCCTGTAATTCATCTAATAATCCATGAATGATAAGAAAATGAAATTTATCTTTAATGGTCATCTTGTTGAGCTCTCTATACTCTAGACACATATGCCATAGACCTTCCCTTTTGCAAATAATCACCACTAATATAGATAAAGCGCCTTGGCTAGGTTGAATGATGTATGCATCTAACATTTCTTGAATCATATTCTCAAACTCACTCATTTATGCATATGGGTATCGATAGGGTCTAATGTTAGATGGTACTTCACAGTTGCAAGTGAACAACATGGTCATGATCTTAAGTAGGTGGAACACCTTTAGGAATACCTCCAAATACCTTGGAATGATTATCAATAACTCTTTGGAGATCCACTAGAATACAGGGTTTGGATACTTGAAAATATAGTGAGAACAATTACACGATGACATCACCATGGTTTCCCTTTTTAGCAATTTTCATGTTTTTATAGGTTATCACTTTAGAATTTTTCCTTGTAATACTTTTGAGTTCAATTTCATTTCCTTCTAAGAAGAATCTTATGAAAATTTCCTGAAAATTAAGAGCCATTGTTCCAAATTATTGTAACCATTGGACCCCTCATACAACATCAACATCACCCATTTGGATTGCAATAATTGGAATATCCAATAAATACTCCCCCATAGTAAACTTAATATTATGGCCTTTCCCTTAACAATTTATGGTACCTTTGTATACAATCATTACTTGAAACTCTGACACTAGATATATAATGAAATTGAAATTTTTTGCTAATTTGAAATGAATGAAGTTATGGGTACTACCATAATCACTCAACACTATTACCTTTTTCTTCTTGATATATCTTTCTATCTTGAGAGTTTGAGGGGTACTTATTTCATCCAATGCATGACAAGATGTGGTTGGAGTAGTATCTTCTAGTTTTACTTCTTGAAATTGTTCCAGTTCCGAATCTTCTTCCTCTTCATAATCTATGTACAATAATTTAATAATCTATGTACAATAATTTATTCTCACTACACTTATGCCCATTATTATACTTGATGGCACAATTGAAACATAGTCCCCTTTCTCTTGTTTCCTCCACGTGTTGAGGCATCAACCTTGTAGGCTAATTGAGGTTAGGGAATGGAACGTTTTCCTCTCTATAGGTGTTGGTAGCAACCCTTCTAGGAGACAAATTTTACTTCCAAATTTCCTTGCCAAACTAAAAGTGTTCTCCAATTATTTGGGTTCAAAGAGACATACATTATGTTGAATTATATCCTTTAAAGTGCCCATAAATATATCCAACAAATTATCCTCTAGAATGTTCTTCACTATAGGACACAACTTTTGAAACTACTTAATGTGCTTTGTAATTGGACCTCTTTTTTGATATTTCAATTGGCTAAACGAGTTGTTTCTCTTAATATCCCCATATTGTGTTATCATTTCATCCGTAAATATAGACCAAGATACAATAGAGTCCTTTTCATTGTTTCAAATCAATTGGTACCATACACATTGATCAAGTTCTAAATACAAGGATGCAATGATTACCTTTTGTAAATCCAACACTCTGTGTAGATAAAATAATTAATCCATTTGGAATATCCATAAAAAATTATAATCTCAATATTGGGAATGAAGTACTTCCTTGGTCCCGAGTTGAACCCATGCTGATGTGGATTATGGAGTGATGATGATGTGGATTATGGGACTCAAACCTCATCTTCTCCAATTGTTTTTAAATTTTCTCAATATGTGATTGAGACACAACCCTCTTATTCTCCTTATCCTATTCTTGAGGAGATGAATTAGGGGAAAGGATTTGTCTTATCTCTTTCATAATTACCCACTTCATCCATCGTCCCCATTTTTTATCCATATTTTGCACACTCAATTTAAAATAAATTTCTATATCATTTTTTGTTTACAAATTGAATATGTGTCACTGACACATCACACAATTCCTTAACTTTATCCTCCAAATTCGATAGTTGGGTATGCATTTCTTCATTTTCTTCATGAGTCATGGTTGAGCTATTTGGAGGTTTGATTTGTGTAGCATTTTTTGTAGAACCCATTGCAACGTAAGGTCAATATAATACTTATATATAATTCTCCTCTATTTCCTCTATATAGCACAATTTGAATAACCCAAAACATATATTCCAATCAAAAGTTAAGCAAGATTTAAGTTAGCATACCTTTAGAAACCCTAGTTTGTAGGTTGTCTTGCTAGCCGAACTTTCTCCTGGATTATATCCAAAAAATTTCACCCCTTGAGTTTGAAATTTCATCCTATAGTATCCTAGTGTGTCTTCTTTGCAATTCCACAGGTTTGACCAAATTATTGTATGCCAAGAGACAATTATGGTAACTTTCCTAAAACTTGTTTTTTTGTCATTTTCAAGAGAATGAACTTCTATGGACTTCAATGTGTCCAATTTTTCAGTGCTTCTTTTGAAATATTTACCATAAACTCTAGGGTTCATATGATTTTTGATGCAACTGGTGGAACTCAATTTAGAGCTTTCAAGTTTTATATATAACAATTTTACCAAGAACACCTTGATGCGACTAGTTTTTGGATTAATAAAAGCCCACAAGTTCCACTGATTGTAACACCAAAATTATAGTGACCTGGGACCTTAAATGTTTACCACATTTAATTTGATAGATCTCCTAATTTTCCTCTAAATTTTGTTCTTTGAAACCTCCTCAAAACAAAATTATAGCGAAAATGGCTCTGATACCAAATGTTATACACCAAATTCCCAAAATAGCATAAAAATAGAAATAAAGAGTAACTTAATACCTTGGAATGAAATAAAGAAATGAATAAGAGGCCACCTCAAGGGGGAAACCTCCTTTTACAATGTATAAAAAGCACAAGATGAGATGAGATTATTACTAAAACTATGTCTCATTGGTATATATAGTGTTAGAATATCGAGAATATGAGAAAATCATACAACAATACAAAACATGCATAGCATGAGCTATTATAGCTTTCTATCTAATAAAGTAACACAGAACATGGACAAAAATGGAGGTAAGAGAATAGACAAGAGAGCACCAGATACACATGGTAAAACCTCAAATGAGGAAACATCCATGGGAAGGGAAAAATCTTCTTATTCCTCAAAATATCTCAAACATTACAACTTGAGCTCCACTCCACATATGCTATCTCAGAGTATTACAAATATTATCACAAGGTACAATGCTTCTCAACATTATGTACAAAGGCTCCCCCTCACCTCTATTATATACCAAGAGGTAGAGAAGAATAACATCCCAACATTACATGTGGGATAAATGATTTTCCACCTCTTTATATAATGAATGGTAAAAGGAGTATTTTTCTCCATTATAAATATGGGATAACTCAATATTATAATATTAAGAGTTATTTTGTTTGATTTTTACTTCCAATGCTAGTTATGACATCAACTACACATCATTACACATGTAATTATTAAAATTACACATTCCAACACTCTCCCTTATTGATGACTAGGAGAACAACACATAAAAGGAGGAAGATGCCATTACATCAACTATCCCCCTTGATGACAACTCCCCTTATTCCCAACAAACTATGAAGATACACAAACTTTGATTTTGTCATGGATTTGGTGAATATATCAGCTACTTGCTTTTCTGTGGGACAATACTCCAAAAAAATAATGCCATTTGCAACAAGATCTATGATATAACGAGTATCCAACTCAATGTGTTTAATTTTGGAGTGATACACTGCATTGTACAAAATGTGAATTGCACTCTGATTGTCACATCTCAACTCATTAGGAGACTTCTATACTAGACCAAGCTTTGTCAGAAGATGCCGAATCCACATTTCTTATTTAGCTGCCCTGTACTCTACTTCATAAGAAGAAAGAGAAAGAGTTCTCAACTTCTTACTAGACCATGAAATCATACTTGAACCAAGCTGAAAGATATATCTTGTAGTAGATCTTCTAGTATCTGAAGTATCCCTTGCCCAATCAAAATATGTATAGCCAAGGAGTGAGACTATAGCCCTGCTAGAATAGAACACACCATAATGCAATTTCCCTTGTAAATATCTGAGAATTCTCTTTGTCGTTGTCCATTGAATTTCATGAGGCTTTTGCATAAACGTCAAAACCATGCTGACTGCAAAAGGGATATCTGTCCTATTGTGTGTCAAATATATCAAACTTCCCACTAGTTAACGTTACAATGTCGCATCGACAAGAGGAGTATCACAATCAACAATTAACTTTACACCGAACTGAAATGGTGTAGGTGACGACTTACAATCACTCATACGAAACCTAGCAAGCAAAACTGTCACATAATTAGGTTGAGAGAGTAATATACCATCTTCCATATGCCAAATCTGTAGACCCAAAAAATAATGTAGTAGGCTTAAATCGGTCATTTCAAATTCACTTTCAAGATTATCCTTCATTTCTTGTATCAATGTAAGCTGTTTGCCAATAATAATAAGATCATCGACATAAAGTACAATTATGAGAAGATCATCATCAAAGTGTTTCACATACAACTTTGGATCAAATATACACCGCTTAAGACCATTCTTCAAGAAATAAGCATCAATCTTTTGATACCAAGCTCTAGGTGCTTGCTTAAGACCATATAAAGACTTGTTCAATTTGCATATCAAACTTGAAGTTTCAACAATAATAAAGCCAAGTGGTTTTTGCATATAAACCTCTTCACTAAGATCACCATTCAGAAAGGCACTCTTAACATCCATCTGGTGTATTTCCCATTGATATGACGCAACAAGTGAAAGAATAGTTCTTATTGTCTTAATTTTAGCAACTGGAGCAAAAGTTTCAATATAATCTATACCTTCTTGTTGAGAGAATCCTTTTTCTACTAACCGAGCTTTATTTTTTTCAATATTTCTGTTTGGAGTAAACTTTTTTTTTACATATCCACTTACATCCAACTAAATTCTTTCCAGGAGGAAGGGGAACAAGAGTCCAAGTATTGTTCTTCATTAACGAGTCATACTCAGTTTGCATTCCTTTCTCCCATTTAGGCTTATATTTGGCTTGAGAATAGGTAGAAGGATCATCTATGGCCAAACCTTTAGTCATAAGAGAAAAGTCAGATCTAGTTATATGAGTATCAGAAGGAAGACGAATCTAAAAATCTGCAGATTCAAGAGTTTTTTGGGCCCAAACAGGAAGAGATGTAGTGGTAGGAACCATACTAGTATATCCAAAACATTGAGGGGGGAGTACTTGAAGAAGAGGGTGAACTATGATCAATAATAGGCACAGAAGGTGTGGAAAGAGTAACAGAGGGTGAAGGAAAATTCAAGGTAACATGAGGCTCAATAGACTCATGAGGAGGAGATACTTCATCAAAGTGAACATATTGCCTAATAATGACACCTTGGGTAGAGGGATCAAATAAACTATACGATTTAGAATCCTCACAATAACCAATGAAAATACATTTGTGAGACTTGAGTTCTAACTTTTTTTGTTAATCATTCGAGATATGAGCCCAGCATTCACTGCTAAATACCTTAAAGTTACTAATATAGATTTTCTTCCATTCTATTTTTCCTTAGGAGTAACCTGCAAAACTGCTTTAGTAGGAACTCTATTCAAGATATAGTTAGCACAACAAATAGCATAAGCCCAAAAATGTTTATGTAATCCTTTACAATGAAGCTACATATAGCCATTTCAACCAAAGTTCTATTCTTTCTTTCAACTACCCTATTTTGTTGAGCTTTATAAGGAACAATATTTTGATGTTGAATACCATGCTTATATAAATATGCATTAAATTATTTTTTAATGAATCCCCCCATTATCAGTTCTCAAAGTCTTAATACTTTTACCAGATTCATTCTCAACCATGGATTTAATTTTTTGAAAAATACCAAAGGTTTCCCTTTTATGTTTCAAAAAATAAACTCAATATTTTTTACTATAATCATCAATAAAAGTAAGAAAATAGACTACATGAGACAAAGAAGGAGTTCCAATAGGACCATGAATATCACTATGAATTAGTTGCAATGGTTCTTTAGCATGCCAAGGTTTACCTTTATCAAACATTTCCTTGTGATGTTTATCAATAACACAACCTTTACAAACACCTTTAATGGAAGAAATTGAAGGTAAGCCATGTACCATTTTAGACATCATTTGCATTTTTTCGTAATTCAAGTGAACTAATCTTTCATGCCATTATTTGCTTAGTTCATCAACACGAGCAACATAGAAATAAAAAGGTTGATTTTTACTTGAATTAAAACCAACAAACTTATATAATCCAACATTATGACCAATAGGACCAAAAGAAACAATTTTGAAGTTTTGTTTAATATATTTTAACACATACTTATCAGGCCAAGCTTCAAATTTATAACCTTTCTGACATGCACGATAAATAGAAAGCAAGTTGATGGGAATTCCTTGAACATGAAACACATCTTCTAAAGAACCATTAGGAACATTAACATTACCAGATCCTAAAATTGAAAGATGATTACCATCATTTATAGATACATTCTGTTGTGTGTGCTTTTTAGTGTCATAAGCATTAAACAAAGAAGATAAACCAGTCATGTGATTAGAAGAACTATATTCCATTATCCATTCCACATTAGAAGAAGAATTACTTGGTTGAACAGAATAAGCACACAGAGACACCGATTGTTCTTCGTAAGAATTTTTCTTTGCTTTCGCAAGTTCACGCCTGTGTTTAAATCAACTCTTTTTAGGGTGGTTGGTTTTTCCACAATAATTACAAGGATTAAACACTTTCCTTTTGCTAGACACCATATTAGAAACATTAGAAGCATCATCAATAGAACTTGATCCTCGATTATGTGGTTATAATTTTTTAAAATCTTATTAGGATTCATTTTACTATGTGCCATTAGAGCTTTATTATTAGACAACTAACCACTAGCAATTAATCTATCTTGCTCATTTATCAAACCTTTACAAAAATCATCAAAAAAGGGTGTATGAGTACCTTTTGACATTTCAATGACCATATTCCTAGTTTGGATGAACATATCAAAGAATGAAGGTAATTTTTGTTCAACAATAATAGTTAGAGCATTGCCATTCTTTTTGTAATCTTTACCACAATCATTTAATTTTTCATTATAAATTTTAATTTTAGCAATAAATGACTCTATTCTATCAACATCTTTAGGGTCTAACTCATTGACTTTTTTTCAAGATAGTAAGCATAAACATCATCACTTTTATCAAATAAAGAAGCTAGAGTTTTCCATACCTCAACATGACTATCATCAACCTCAATGTGTACCTGTAAACTATTTTAAATAGTTTGTGCAATGAGTCCCCTTGCTTGATCACACCTCTCTTCTAATATTGCCAAATCTTTTGCATTGGTTGGTTTGGTTAGATCACCTTTAGTTAACATCCATAAGTGCTTACTCCTAAGCACGTCAATCATCTTTCTCTTCCAAGAGAGATAGTTAGATACAACTAATGTAGGAATAGAAACAACTTCTGAAGTCACGTTGATAAAGTCCTAAACCAAAAATGACAAAAATCGAAGTGTTGCAAAAAGAAGAAAAGTGATTTAAAATTAGAATTTTCTCACATATGCTGAAAATTTAATATGACCATAACTTGATTAATATTGCTCATAATATTTATTATAACATGATTTCGGAACTAGAGTAGCTATTATGCATCCACCATCATGGACATAACATAAATCTGGGAAATCTGTCAAAAGATATTCGCTCTGCAGTCTGCACAACCATCACCAAAAAACTGAAAAATAATTGATTTTAAAACAACGATATCTCCACTTTCCGAACTCCAAATGAGACATTTTTTTTTGAAATTGAGTATTTTTGTAAGAGGAACTCATATATTCATTTTTTTGTTCAAAATATGCACATAAAGTTACAAAAATTGATATAAAATTTGCCACCCAATTTTACCTTAAACATTTCTCCACAAGGGTTAGGGTTTGAATTTTTTTTCCAAATATGTAGAATAAAGCTCAGATCTAAAAAATACCACTTGTGTGTTGTAGATCGGGTCACAAAACTATAATATATGAAGTGCTCAATTAAAAACATGAGACAATGTTGGTTGAAAACAAAAATCTAAGATTTTACTAAAGAAAGTAGAGTATAAAAACCTGCTTTGATATCATGTTAGATATTGAGAATATGAGTAATCATACGATAATACAAAACATGCATAGCATGAGCTATTCTATCCTTCTATCTAATCAAGTAACAAAAAACATGAAAAAAAATGGAGATAAGAGAATAGATAAGAGAACACCGGATATACGTGGTAAAACCCCAAATGGGGAAACATCCATGGGAAGGGAAAAATATTCTTATTCCTCAAAATATCTCCAAGATTACAACTTGAGCTCCATTCCACATATGCTATCTCAGGGTATTACAAATATTATCACAAAGATACAATGCTTCTCAACATTATGTCCAAAGGCTCCCCCTCACCTCTATTATATACCAAGAGGTATAGAAGAATAACATCCCAATATTACAAGTTGGATAAATGATTTTCCACTTCTTTATATAATGAATAGTAAAATGATTATTTTTCTCCATTATAAATGTGGGATAACTCAATATTATAATATTAAGAGTTATTTTGTTTGATTTTGCCTTCCCATGCTAGTTATGACATCTTACGACATCAACTAGACATCATTACACATGTAATTATTAAAATTACACATTATAAAATAAAGAAGATGGAGTTTTCCATACCTCAATAGGACTATCATTAGCCTCAATGTGTACCTGTAAGTTATATGAAATAGTTTGTCCAATGAGCCCTCTTGCTTGATCACATCTCTCTTCCCACATTGTGGTAAAATTAGACATTGCAACATATACGAGACAAAGGTTAACCCTACAATTACAATGAAGGTCCTAGACAACCAATAAGGACAATACTAATATAATGCATAGAAATTTAATGTCACAATATCTAGGGCTTAACATAATTTGATTATTATGTGAAGACTAAAACTAATATTTCCAAATAAAAAATTTACCCAAATGTTTCAAGACAAATTGGTGGATCCAATTTGTAGACTTAAATTTATAAACGAGGACTATGCGGAGGTTTCATGGACATTCACCTTCTCCCTAAAAAGTTTCTAGGATCTTAGCACTAGAATGTTCATCCTTTGGGACTGCTGAAAATCAAAGTGTAAAACAACAATGGAAAGATCACAATAATTCACTTCTAATAGACCCAATTTTCTCGTGAATTAAAGGAGAAAATTCAACCCTTCCAGGGCAACTTATCAACCAACAACCATATCTAAATATGTACTTTAACAACAATAACATAACAAAATAACAACAATGAATGAAACATCTTATATTCTTTCTTAGATGTGAAATCATTTACCAATTTTCCCTTTACTTATGTCAACTTAGCAAGACATAAATAATTGTAAATAGAAAAGCATGGAGAACATATAGCTAGAAATTCAAATATGCAGATGGAACAAGGTGTGTATAGTTGTAAACTTCATATATAGGTTTAAGATGAAGTAAAAGTGCAAACTATAGCCTTCTCTCAAGGCTAATACAAAAACTCAACCATTAAAAAATCCCTAGCAAGGGTAAATAATCAAACCTTAACTCAACCAAGACGATCCAAGTGCAAGAATCTCTCCCACATTATCTCTAAGGGAAGACATCCTCCTCCTCTTTTTCTTCTTCACAATTCCACCCTAGGGTTTTATCTCAAAACCTTGGTCTCCAGTCTCCAAGGATAAAACCCCAACCTTAGAACTCCAAGAAGACCAAGAAACCCTAATGCCTCAAAAGATAGAGAGATAAGAAGGCACAAGTGAAGAACCAAGAGAGAAAGAAAATCAATATCAACACCAACATATCCTCCATAATATAAAACCCTAATCACAAGAGAAAACTCCAACCGATATGTCCTTCTTCCCTTTCGTTAAAGTTCACCTAGGGCTCATGAAGAAACCTTAGCGAATCTCTCCTAGAAGACAAGTACAAAGAGAAGTGTACAAATGATGATGTGATGTTTTTGTATAAAAGGACTCTCTCCTTCCTTTATATATATTAGAGGTGAGGGAGTCCAACGATACTATGTGAGCATAAGCCCTTACAAGCAACCTATATGAGCCCTTGTAGGCCACATAAGTGAGACATCTACTCAATAGTACAAGTGACATGCTTCAATGGTGATTTCATGCACAATAATATATCCAAGGTGATATAGCTATGCAAGGAAAGTCCACACAACTCTAGGATGAGCCTCCATGGACTCCATTTATCCTCCAAAGAAAATCAATCCACTAGGTTACTTGCAAAAATAATGTCAAAATCCTAGGCATCTTTGAGCCATTTCCAATCCTTGAAATAGGAAACCAGCTACCACATACCAACTAGGGTTTGAATCTCTCATCCATGATGAAAAAAACTCCACATCCCTTGAAGGTTACTCTCCAAGTAGGTGACTCCTTCATGAGGCCTTAATGAATGATGTCCACCAAACTACTAGAATATATCCAATTCCCAAGGGAAGAAATACAAGCCGACAACATCATGTGGTCAAGCATCCATTCAACAAGCTATCTCAACTATGCATATCCATCATAGACCATCTATCATGATATAATCCATCTTGGACCATCCAAGGGCTAGTAATACACCATACACCCCAAATCTCATGGAATAGCCCCTCACATGGTGTAAGCACTCTCAAAGTAACCCAAAAATCTAGCACTCCCTCTTTATGATGAAATTATTTACACTGACACCTATCAACTCCCTTTATAACAACTCTACCAAATCTACTATATGCAAATCAGTACTGGTTGTGGTCCCAAAATCAACCATTGTCATCTGCAACAAAACTATCAACCATTCTATCACAACATATTGATCCTCCAATGCATAGTGACCACCTATGAATATGAAAAAATATGGTTGGAGAAAAATCTTACTACCAACCTCCAAAATCCTCCAAATCAACCTCACAGAACAACATCATTGGATACCACATCATGAACACTCCAAGATATCCTACAAAGACACTTACATCTCCATACATGATCAAGTCAATCCTAGGATATAAATCTCATAGAATAGTAATCAAATCATGCAAGGTCATCATCAACATGTCAACATGAGAATCCCTATAATGTACCTCAAATATTCCAATAATTGAAATAACCTTAACTAGGTAAACTTCCTCATCCCGAGAGAATCTTGAAGCAAGAGTATCATCAAGGAAAACTCTCTTTATTTGAGAGAACCCAAAATCCTTCACTTTGTTCTCTATAATAATCCCATTAGTTTCACCTTTAGAATCAATCTTAGCAACATCCTACATTAGGCCATCACACCTCTGCCTGAATGAACTAGAAGTATCATGGGTGAAGTCAATCTCATCATCATACATTTACTCCTTTGTATAACTAAAAATATCTTAGATGGAAGAAACCAAACCTATATGACTAACATATCTTCTAGGAGGTACACATGCTCCTATATGCTCCTAAGCCATTGCATCAACAATCTCCACATTCTCCCCAATCATAGAAGGAGAACCTTATGCAATAAAAGATCTCACATCTACATGAGATATAATCAAAGTGCCAATAATTTAATCACAACCTGGATCAAAGGTGTCTCGAAATGAATCATACTCCTAAGAATTGAAAGGTCCTACTAGCTTCTCGTTGAAAACATGAGTGCCACTTGATCAACAAGTAACCTATAAAGGATATCCTATCTCATCCCTCTAGTCAAAGTCCTTGGACTAGCTAGACTATGTCATTTATGGTGCATTATTGTCCCTCAAAAACTACTCTCCAATGTATATCTACCATGCAAGAAACTTAAAGGATTTTTTCCTCAGCTTAAGAGAAAATAGAATATCATCCATCTCAAGAACATCACCTGAAGAAATTCGAAATGAAATGGAGCCAACTCCTCTCACAGGGTGGGTGGCATCATCACTAAGATCCATGGCCATATCTCCCTTTTGCTCCTAACTCCTATTGAATAAGGACCTTCCATATGTCATAAGTCTCGAAGCTCTGATGTCCACATACCAACCAACACTAGACACAATGTTAGAAGATACACAAGAAGCCATGGAAAAAGTAGTCTCAAATTGATAGGTCGTCTTTTCTACTCTTACAATAGTTTGAGTTACAACTAGTTTCATGCCTTTTCCATTCTTCTTCAAGGGAAATTTTCCTGCATAATGTCTCATCTCATCACCACTAGAAAATTTAGGCTCAAAATTTTGAAAAATTATCCGACCTTACGGACAAACTGTCGAAAAATACAAATTAAATATTTAATTTTTGTGTATTTTTTTTAAATCAGTCCGTGTTCATCAGTATTCCATTGGTTGGTCCTAAACTGTTGGTGTTCAGACATCTCGCCCATGGTCTCCTCGCAGTTTCCCTTAACCGTTGGTGGTCCAAAGGTTAGGACCATGGCCGTTGAACCATTGCAACGGTCAATGTTGAAAAAGTCAACATTGACTAGGTCAACGATCGTTGAAATTCCGATGGATATGAAATTTATAAATATGTGATATTTAATAGACGTTTCGATCTAGGATGGAAGGAGCGGGTTTTATGTAACTCTCTGCATCTCAGTCTCCTTTTTGATGTTTTCTGGTTTA
Source organism: Larix kaempferi (assembly GCA_027924585.1). Classification (NCBI taxonomy): domain Eukaryota; kingdom Viridiplantae; phylum Streptophyta; class Pinopsida; order Pinales; family Pinaceae; genus Larix; species Larix kaempferi. Next base: position 22,241,610 of record BSBM01000361.1, read on the forward strand.
TTATGTTCTGTTCTTAAGACTCTATCGATCCATATGTATAGGTCTTCTTTCTACTTCAAGTCTTGTTTTGGTATTGACTACAAAAATGCTATGCACCTATGTATTTCTTCTAGGCCAGTTTGTAAAGAACTTCAAGCTCCTCAGAATAGGACCTTTTTTTTTAGTAGTATCGAACAACACAATTCATTTTTGCAGGCTTGGCTCACATGCTTTTCAGTGAGCAGCCCTACTGCAACTACTATGTAAACTCTGTTTCCAATTTTATATAAAAGCCGATCAAACATTTTTGTTAAAAAAAATAAACGTTTCGACAGATTTTCTATAATTGCGACAGTTCAGAAAGGCTATAAGGTCTATTTTTCGAAAAAAAAGATTTATTTTATCTTTCAGTTACATTAGAAATTAATAATATATCTACACAACCACTTCATTTTATAAGATAGTCATTGCTCTATTTTGGTAAGGAATAATGTCAGATAACATTAGTCCAGAAGAAAAAAAGAGGATTCTTGATAGGTTGTGGGCGGATTTCAGGGAAAGGGGTCATAGCAAATGCTATTTCCCTTGCGCTCAATGTAGGGGATTCATTCTCAAAAGAATTTTGATAAAAACAACTGAAAAAAATTGTAGGAAACATGGACATGTTGAAGGGGGGAATGAATACCATCCCTTAGTAATCTATATATACTCATTATATGTATTTATATTGATTGTATTTGTAAATTTTTTATATCGTTTTAATATTTTTTATACACACTAATTTTGCACGATTGTTTGTAATTATAAAGACAAGTCCCCCTAGGTGTCCGACGTCGGAGAATGCGCTAAGTACTAGTAGATATAATGTTGTACAAGCTGAACATGGAGTGAATTTTGAAGATCAAGTTAATGATACTGGGAAAAAGATGATAATAATAACATAGTTGAAGATGATGGGACAAATAGATTAATCCAAGACATGATCACTCAAATGGACCATGACAACTTTCATGATATTCATGATGTACCTCTACTTAACAAGGCAAGAAAACCACTTTATGAAGGCTCAAGAGCAAACCTTCTCTCTGGTACATTATTGTTGGTGAAATAAAGGTTTTACATGGCTTGTCAAACAATTGTATGACACAGATCCTAAGGTATGTTTCATCACATTGTTATAAAGTTATACTTTTTCCCTCTATTTTGTGTTAATTAATGTCATGTAAAATAAGAATGAAATATTTAGTACAATTAATGTTCTTTACATTAACTAGTTATTTTTTATGGTGTAGATTGTTAGGTCAATTTCTGCTACTAGTGTCAAATATATTACCTCCAACATACATAGATTTATCTGCCATTATGAAAGATATTGGAATGGAGTATTAAGCTATTGATGCATGTCCTAATTATCATATTATATATTATAGAAAATATGCGTCAGAAACAGAATGCCCACAATGTCATATCAGTAGATATTGAACCAATCAACTAACAAAAAAAATTCCTCACAAGGTTCTTCGCCACATTCCCATAATTCCACGTTTTCAACGACTATTCAAGTGCAAAAGCATAACACAATTTATGGATTACCATGCATGAAACAAAAGTGGAGATGGTGTTCTTTGAATTCCTACAGAGGGTTATGCATTTAGGAACTTCGAGGGAAAATGGCCAGTTTTCAAAGAAGAACCTTGTAATGTTAGGCTTTCATTGGTAGTTGATGGTGTCAATCCATTTGGCGAGTTTAGGTCTATTTACTCAGTGTGGCCAATTTTGGTTATCAACAATAACATTCCTCTTTGGATTTCAATAAAGAGGGAGTACGTAATGTTGGCAATAATTGTTCTAGGTATTTGTTTAAAATAATTTTTTGAATGCAACATTTCATTTCTCTTGTTTGTTGCACAATATCTTATATTTATTTATTTGCTTATATATACATATGGTAGTAATTACGTGTATTTTTCAAAAAATTAGGTAAGTACCAAGTTAAATACATGAATATATATATCAAGCTTCTTATCGACGAGCTAGTACAATTATGGGCTATCATCACTATGTATGATGTCTCTAGGCCAATAGGGAAAAAGGAATTTCAATTCCGTGGAATACTTGTATGGACAATTCATGATGCCCCGAGGCTAACACATTTTTGTGGTATGTGACGTTCCACTGCACTTTAATAGTATATACTGTGTATGTTTTTTAAATGTTCTTTTCATATATTTATATATATATCTTACATGTATTCAAACAAAGGGTAAATTTGCATGTCCAGTTTGTGGTCCTAAAAAGAAATCTCGTCGTTCAAGAATTTTAGGAAAGGAGTTTTTTGATGAGTATAGGCACCTCCTCTCTAACAACCATAGGTATTGAACCACTGAAAAACATATTTTCAATAGGAAAGAAGAGACTAGATTAAAACCAGAAAGAATGACACCCCAAATCATCAAGGTACGCAAATCGTCAAGGTATGCAAATCGTCTATGTATCATATATGCAATATTGTTTGGGATATTTATTTTTATTGCATTATGTTTACCGTATTTGACAATTATTGTTGTAATTTTTTTTCTTCATGGAGGTTGTCAAGGCATTAATGGTCTTCCATGAGGAATGAAAAATTATTCCATACAATTAAGTAGGTTTCCCCACTATGAGGACCTATGAATAGTTCATTTTTTTGATACAATGCATATCGGGAAGAATGTTACATAAACATTATGGAAAATCTTAGATGGTAGGCGTGACAAAGAAAATATATTTGCCAAAATTTGTAGTGACATTCAGGAAGCCAATCATGCAATGCAAAGTGTGATTTATTCAAATAGTGATGGAGACCGAAATAACCTTCCATGGTTACTGATAGAGAAGCAAAGCAATGCTATAAAAGAGGTCATTGAAAAAATTAAGTTTCCCACGGGATTTTCTTCAAACATAAAAATTATCTTAACAAAGAAAGGTGAATTTAGTGGCGTAAAAACTCATGATTGGCATACCTTCATTAAGGTAATTATTTGGGTATATATATTTCTATATTGGTATACATTCTTTTTATATTTTTTGTTTGCTTTGGAAACAAACAATGATTCCTTTTTATGGTTACAATATGTCCTACCTCTATCTCTCCCATATAGCTTTAACACCAATGTCAAACAAGTTATATATGATATTGGAAAATACATGAGATAAGTAGTGATTTGTATGCAAAATGTTTGTTCAATTTGTTGTCGAACTGATTGACATGTGTTTTACTTGTAATGTATATAACATTTTTGTTGAAACATGTGATTTTATTTATATCATTTGCAAATGGTTGTCATCAAAAGAAATCCATAAAGAATATATAAAGTATTGGAGGAGAGAAATTCCTCGGCTAATGTGTGACATGAAAAAGTATCTACCTCCGACATTTTTCAATGAACAACAACACTACCTCATACACCAAGTTGAGGAGATTGAAATGTGTGGACATTACACACAAGGTCAATGTGAATGGTGGAGAGGAACTTGAAATCATTGAAGGCTTTGGTTAGACAAAGAGCACATCCTGAGGGTTCTATGGCGGAGGGATATATGGATATATGGTATATCAATCCATGGTGTATATTACTCAATATATTCCTATATTAGCATCAAATATACAAGTGGATTGCATCTGAGATGTGAACTTTATCAAGAAATTTCAAGGGGAGCACCTGTTGGGGAAAGGTAGAATGAGTAAATTGAAAGATAACTATATGGTGGAGATTTATCATACATATGACTTTTGGTTTTTGTGTATATAGTACTTATTAATTAAATTTTATTATTTCATTAATTATTAAATTGTACCATCGTAGCTAATTATTGGTGAATCATTATTTTTTCATACAGTTGGTCGAGAGTGGGATGCACTACATTTATACATTACAAACAATCTTGATTGGATGAAGGTATGGATTGAAATATCTACACAATGTTATGAAAGGTTATCATGGGAAGGGGTGTCTATGTTGGTTAAAAGAGCTCATCTTGATCAAGATACCAATATTACACAAAACGGGAAATTGATTTAGCATATGGTTTGAAAGATAAACATGCAAGAATATTAAGTTTTGTTTTATCATATTATTGTGTTTGGTGTGTTTCTTTTCTTCAGATACTTTCCAAGTTATATAAATATGCTTATTAATTGAAAATTCATTTTTTACGTGTCTAACATATTGCAGTTGAAACACCAAAAGGCTATGTGGTGCAATGGTCGTAAATTTCACATTAAAAAGTTGGTTGAAAAGAGAAAAAATGCTGATTGTGGGATAACTACAGTCTTCCAAGTCACTAATGTTTCCTATAGGAGTGAGGGACGTCTAGACGTATCTAAAAATAGATAATATGGGTATTTGGATGATATACTTGAGTGTGAATTTAGATCCTTCAAATTAGTTATGTTCGACATCAAATGGTATAGGTTACAAATGAATGAACATGATCCTAAGCGAACTGTTATTGAACATGATAATGGATTTACCATGGTTAATACAAGGATGGTTAATCTAGGAACATGGCCCTATGTTCTTCCAAGCCAACGTGAACAAGTATTTTTCTCATAGGTTCTAGGTAAAGCAGTTTGGTCATATGTTGTTATATATGAGCCAAGAGGAAGGCCTGTAAAGTATCATGTACATGAAGAAGTTGATATTGAAGAAGAAGAAGATGAATGCACAGGATCAAGATGTAGCAGATGTGTTAGACAAAGAACCTGAAGAAGTTGAACCAAATGTGGGACATAATGTTCTTGATGATGATGATGATGTCGACGATGATATGATAAAAAATGACATTGATGATGATGTTGATATGGCTAATCCTTTGATCATCGATTTTGAACCAGATGATACGTCAGATTTTGAGTTGGACAAAGAAGATGATTAACGATATTTAAATGTTCAAATATATGAGGTATGTAGTAATTATGTATTTTATATGATTTTTTCTCTTTAATAATTTACTTAAATGGGTTAATTATGTGTTTTTCAGCTTTATGCCATTTTCTATGTTGTATGTTAAATGTTGTTTATTATGTCAAATTGGGTTTTTGGGTATTGAGAGTGATGTGTGGAGGGGGGAGGGGCCATAAGAGCTTCAACCTTCACGTGGTTGACCCTATTCAGTAGAGAATAAATTATTCTTAAAGAAGAGAGGAGATCATTCAGGTTTATACCGTCATTATATTTGTCATCATTCGTCGTTCCCATATAAAGAATCGTCATTGAGACTCTCAAAATGTCACATGGAACTTCCGAAACATGTCCATTACCAATGTCATCCATCGTCCCTGCACAATGAGTAGTGAATGGGGCCAACATTGAAATTTATTCAAAATGTGCCTGTATGCATTGAAATTTGGCATGGTTAGACTAGGCACATGCCTTGACAGTGTGGGAGGGCTTCAACAGTCAAGGATGACTCAAGTCCCCACATAATCTTCGACGTCATCCTCATTTCCATCAACATTCATCACACACATATCATTGTCATCATTCGTCATTCTCATATATAGAATATTCATCAAAACTATCTCAAAATTTCACGGAACTTACGACACACCCATCACCAATGTCATCCATAGACCTCACATAGTGAGCAGTGAACGGGGCCAACGTTGAAATTTGACATGGTTAAACTAGGCACATGACTTGACGGTATGTGAGGGTTTCAAGACTCAAGGATGACTCATGTCCCCACATAATATTCGACGTCGTCCTCGTTTTCGTCAACGTTCATCATGCACATCTCATTGTCATTCATTGTCGTCGTCATCATCAACATCATCATCTTTGTGATTGTGATTGTCATCATCTTCATCATCAACATCGTGATGAAAATCATCATCATCATCGTCGCCGTCGTTGTCATCATCATCGTCATCATCACCATCCTCATCGTCATTGTCAAAATTAAGAAACAAAGCTAGTTGACAAGGTAAAAATTAGTTCTTACCCTTTCCCTCTTTCTCTCTAGCACACTAAATGTGGGTTGTAGAAAATATATATGCCCCTATACAATGTTGATCAATGGATAATAGGGCCTTTTCTAGTGAAAATACCATATTGGATCTACTCATGACCTATGGGTTTTTGAGTTCAACCTATAGATGAGTAGTTTAGGATTCATATTAGATTTAGTTTTAAAAAATAAATAAATTGGTTAATATGAAATTAAGAAACAATGTATATTGTAGGAATATGTGGAACTACCACGCATTCTGAGAGCACCCCATTCTAATCTTGTGAGCTATACAAAATACTTGGTTGCGTGAGGAGCATACCATGAGGCATTTTGAGCATACACTAAGGAATTTCAAGGAGCAAACCAACTTGAGGCATTTTGAGGAGCATATACTGAGGCATTTCAAGGAGCATACCCTGAGGCATTTCGAGGACCATACCCCGAGACATTTCGAGATCACCTTGAGGCATTTCAAGGAGCATACCTTGAGACATTTAGAGGATCAGAGGCCCTAATGGATTTCAATACCAAAGTGTGAGGAGTAGAGGAGACCGACATAGGAAAAAAGGGGGCACAATGTATTTGGTAATCCCTACCCTATTTTGTATTTCTGAGCGCGATGGGGAATTTATATTTGGATGTATCACTTGTGGAATTCAAATCACTGTACTTATGCAAATTTCTATTTTTTGTTCTTGCACATCTAACTTTAATACATGGTATTGTAGCAATATTGGTCCAGATGAACTTGTGCATTAGACAAACACCCACAACGTTGTAGAAATGGAGCTTGTGTAGAAATTGTCGGTACTAGGGCATGTTGGATAAGTGTGAAATTGTTTGCAAATTTGTAAATCAGTCGCCCACGTAAATGTTCTATATTTTTAAATCAATCACTAGTTAACAAAGTCTCTCGACCTTGTCCCTCAAATCTTCTCCTCGTAGGCATCTTTAGTTGTGAACTTTGAATGCGTTGTTGTTATCTCTCCCAAAATGGTGTATGTTGATGTGGCACTGCAATGTGTTTTTGGTGTCTTTGGTTTAATGATGATATCAAATTGTCTTGTACCTTGACACATATGCCCATGACAACTGCTCTTACCCAAGGTAACTAGAATTCCATCAGGTTGCAAATTAGTTGAGTTGCTCTACAATAAACCTTAGTGAAGCTTCAATATGTCAATACAAACACTTAGAAAACCCTAGGTAACAAATTAATCTTCTTCTAAGTTAACCTATAAACAAGAAAAGCTTGTAAAACAATCCAAAATATCTTGTTATGCTTGTAATTTAAATCTTGGTGAAACGAAGATGAACATAGTATATTAGTTGAGGCAAATGTAGATATAGGATGAAACAAAATGTTATAAAATACATGCATATGTATGGAAAAAGGATGTCAATTTATGAGCTCATAAATTACCATAAAACTTCCTCATATTCTTGGGAATCAAGTAGTTCCTTGATCTTAAGTTGAAGCCACAATTTCATGGGTCTTGGTGTTGTGAATGATCACGTGTATGGAATCCATCTTCGTGTTCTCTAGAAATATGTTCTCCATATTTGATTGGAACTTGATCATGTTGTTCCCTTTATCCTCTTCTCTGAGAGGATAATATAGGATAAGAAAATTTCCTAGATGTGTTACAATATCCTCCAATTATTTGGTATCCACCTTGCATGCCATCTCTTTCAGATCCTCTTTGCTTACCATGCAAGGTAATATGGGAAATGAAGTATTTGGATGATATATATTTAATATAACATTGGGTTTCCAATATTAGTACTTGGATAGACTTTCATGGAACTGACTAAAGAGGAGTTCAAACCCTTATCGATACTACCTTATTCATATGTACATGAGAGTGATCTCTCCAAGTTTTATGCTTAGTGTAGTATAACTTTAAATGCTTTAAATTCATCTAAATATTGTCTCATGTATGCATATGATGTTTTCAATATACTCCAGGGTATGTTGGTCCAAAGAAAGTCTCGAAATGGGCTTGCATTTGGAGGGGTAACACTTGGCTCTCTTGGATCTAATTAATGGACTACATAATTACTCAAATCACACAATTGCACGGACTGTGTGGGTATTAAGGGATTCCTTGCATTAGTTGTACGACTAATAAAAGGAAGGAACATAAGGTAAGCTCAAATTGGAGGCTTAGATGATCCGAGTCGTGTCCAGGAAGCACGATGGGGACAACGCTCTGTTATGGCGGAAGCTTAATAAACAGAATGAGCAAAAGCAGGATTACACAATACAGATAAACACAATACACACAGACAATATGCAGGAATGCGGACTGTTCTTCTATTAGATGTGAACAGATAGCTTGATTGCTAAACTGATATATGCTACAATGTTATACATGCTTATATAGATTCTAAGACGCTTGGGTGCCTTCCCGTTACGTTCAGTTACAAAGAAGAAGTTAGAATGGTTCAACTGTTCAACCGTTACAGTCGACTAGAAGACAGAGAGACAGTCTATCGTAGTTCGACAGTTGCTGGTCACATGTCGACACTGCTAGTCGATGTCAACGGTGCTAGTCAATGTCACGAACTGTGAGGTTGCTGAACACGTCGAAGGTGCAGAATGTGTTGACGTATGTCGAAGTCAAGACTCGTCGGAGTTGTGTTGAAATCGAAACCTGTCAAAGTTGTCGAAGTCATGTCGAGTTGAAACTTGTCGAAGTTGTATCAACATCAATGACTTGCCAACTATGATGTGGATCAGACCTCCTTCCTTAAGAAACAATGGACCCCATTGTTTGCTCGCAAAGGTGAGGAAACTTGTCGGTCACTTCAGTAGCAGAGTACCACTTTCCTTGATATGGGATTTGTCCAGCTTTGGAAACCTGAAACAAGGGAATTGTGTTCGTCCTTGTAAGGTGTACTCGTCGTCCCACAATGGTGTCGCAAGGAAGAGGCTCTTGAACATCTGGATGGATGTCTTCGGGTGCTGCTGTTGAGAAGTCGTTCTGCTCCAACAAGGGTGCATGGTATGGTCGAAGTAGATCCACATTGAAGAATGGATGCAGACCCAAGCAAGCAGGAATGTCGAGCTGGAAAGCGTTTTCTCCAATCTGTCGAAGAATATTGTACGAACCATATCGCAAAGGCTTGAGCTTCTTGAAAGGACCAGTGAAGCGCTCCTTCTTAAGATGTAGCCAGACCTTATCCCCAATTTGGAATGTATGAGGAATACAATGCTTGTCGTGTCGGGCCTTAGCTTTCTCGTTTGCTTTGTGCAAGATATCATGTGCTTGTCGTTGGATGTCACAAATCTGTTCTTGAAACTTGACTGCTTTATCAACTTCTCGCTGGTTGTGGTCTATGTCGACGTTCCGCTGTGTCGAGGAGCTGATCAAGTCGATAGGCACTGAGGGTTGAAATCCGTAACAGACTTCAAAGGGACTCTTGCTTGTAGAGTTGTGCTGAGCACGATTGTAGCTATGTTGAATGTATGGAATACTTTCATCCCATGTGCGTTGATGCTAGTGATTGTACATGCGAAGCAGTTGTACTACTAATCGATTCAAGTCTTTCGTCTATACGTCGGTCTGAGGATGGAAAGCTGTTGACAATGAGAGTTGTGTGTCTAGCTGTTTCCAGAGGGTCTTCTAAAAGATGCTGACGAATCTGGCATCTCGGTCGAAAATGATGGTTGTGGGTAAACCAAAGTGTTTCCAGACATGTGTAAAGAAGAGCTGAGTGGTCTGCTACGTTATCGTGGTCTTCTTACATGGTATGAGAATGACCTTCTTCGAAAATCGGTCGACTGCTACTAATATCGCGTCATGCTGATGTTTGGTAGTATGATAACCCGTCAAGTAGTCCTTAGAAATAGATTCCCATGGTTGACTAGGAACTGGTAGAGGTGTGTACAATCCTTGTCGTCGATTAGTTGGATTAGCAATGGCACAAACCACGCATGATCGAATGTACTTGTTGATGTCAGATTTGAGTGTAGGCCAGAAGAAATACTTCTGCAGAATAGCAAGTGTCTTTGCTACTCCAAAGTGCCCTGCAGTCTTGCTGTAGTGCGCGTCCCAAATAAGCTGTTGTCTTTGCTCAAGGGTCGGTACACAAAGCTGTCCAAGCTTGTATAGCAAGGTATCTTTTAGGAAATAGTCGGAGTCTGATGTTGACGACTTGTTAGTTTGTAACTGTTTGTAGACTGCTGAGAAGTCGCTGTTGTCCTTGTACAACTGTTGCCAAGTGGTCGTGTCGTATCCCTGCATACTCATCACTGTAAAAAGGAGAGTAATGGGTGGTCGACTGAGGAAATCGGCGTCGGCGTTAGCTTTGCCTTTACGATACTTAATCACCAACTGGAATTGTTGTAGGTAATTAATCCACTTGAGTTGTCAGTTTGTCTGCAACTTTGATTGTGTCGGAGCGAACTGTAGAGGCTTATGATAAGTGAGAATGACCGTTTCCTTTCCAAGGATGTAATGCCTCCATTGCTTGAGAGCTTGCACAATGGCATACAGTTCTTTTTCATACGTCGAGTATCTTCTAACTGTGTTGTTAAAAGTATCAGAATTAAAAGCGACTGGATGACCAAACTGAGTGATCACTGCGCCCAAGGCATAGTCCGATGCGTCCGTCTCAATCTCAAAGGGATGATGCAAATCAGGTAACACAAGTACTGGTGTAGTGCAGAGCCTATGTTTGAGCTGTTCAAAAGCTGCTTGTTGTCTTTCTATCCATTGGAAGACAATTTTCCCATTTCCCTTCGTCAACTGATTCAAGGGCCAGGGTATGTGTCTGAAGCCAAGTGTGAACCGTCGATAGAAATTCGCCAAACCAAGAAAAATTCTTAGTTCTTGAATGCTTCTAGGAATGGGCCAATCTTTAAGGATCCGTACTTTGTCTGGATCGACATGAATTCTTGCAGAGTCAATTACATACCCCAAATATTTGATGCTGGTCATCGCAAAGGAGCACGTGTCCATGTTCAGATAGAGTCGATGTTGCTGGAGAGTTTCGAGGACCTGTCAAAGATGTCCGACATGTTCTTCCCATGATTGACTGAAAATCAATATATCGTCGAGATAGAAAATAACCCATTTGCCGATGAAAGGTCAAAGAAGGTTATCCGTATGTCGCATGAAGGTCGCAGGTGCGTTGGTTAAGCCGAAAGGCATGACTAACCATTCAAACAATCCTTCCTTGGTTTTGAAAGCAGTTTTCCACACATCTGAGGGATCGAATGGAATCTGATGATATCCAGACTTGAGGTCGAGCTTAGTAAAGAATTTAGCACCTTTCAGACAGTCGATGAGCTCATCTATCCGCGGCAGAGGGTACCGATTCTTCACCGATATTTTATTGAGAGCTCTGTAGTCAATGCACATGTGCCAAGTCTCGTCTTTCTTCGGAACTAGGACGACTGGACTTCCACAAGGAGAGGAGCTGGGTCGGATATGACCTTTGTCGATTAATTCTTGTATTTGTCTACGAATCTCTTCATTTTTGAGAATGGATCTTCTGTAAACAGATGCATTAGGCAAAGAAGAACCAGGAACAAGTTCAATGGAGTGTTTTACCTGACAATGTTGAGGTACTCCATCTAGAGCTTGAAAGAGGTTCTGGTACTCATCGAGGATATGATCGACTTGCTGCTTTGGTTGAGAGTTGCATTGGTCAGTGACTTGACTCGTTGCTGTAGTCTTCTTAGAATGTTACAGCTTGATCATGATTAATGCGAACTTCTGAGCACGATTGATGAGCTTCTTTGTCTGTTTGACAGATATCAGTGCAACCGTCGGTGTAGGTTGACGCTTTGGTATGCTGAACCATCAATTTCGGATTCTGACAATCACCTTCTGAGGCCATGACTGATAACTTCCATGTCTATCACAGAGGTAAGGTTTCCCAAACAGGGCGTCGGCTATGGAGAGTGGTGCCACGTCGCAGAGTACTTCATCTTCAAAAAGATTTATGAAGTAGGCAAGTTTGCATTGTCGAGTGATCCGAAGTTCTTGTCCATCCTTCATCCAACCGATGTTGTAAGGCTGAGGATGCGGAGTGGTAACAAGACCTAATTTCTTGACGAGATCTTTAGAAACGAAGTTCTTTTGGCTCCCATTGTCCACAATCAGATGTAATGGGTTGCTCTAGACCCATATCCGTGTATGGAACAAGCGTTATCGTTCCTCCTCGTCGACGATAGTCGAGGCTGCTGGAGTGGTTGAGGTCAAAAGGGTCATTGCGTCTGGATCCGATTCTTCCACCATATTGTTGAACGCGTCATAGGTCGACACTTTCATCAGAAATATCTTCCGAGCTTTGCATTCAGATGTATCATGCCAAGATGAGTGGTGGTAATCACACCATTTTCTGGTCGGCGGTTGTTTTCTACGTTCCCTCTTGTGAAAAGGATTCTTCCCATGATCCGACTTTGGCGGTGTCGGGCTAAGAATATTTTGACTTGTCGAAGTCGGCTGGTGCCTTCTTGTCGGGTGGTTGTCCTGATGTCGGCTTTGTCGCAAAACGTGCTTTTCCTTTCTGCTTGGTTTCCAGTTTGCTGGCGTAGTGGAAAGCATCTGCAAGCATATTGATAGTAAAAAATTCCATCTCCTTCTAGATGTACCGGGACAACCCGCTGGTGTATTTCAGAACAAGCAATTTCTCTTCTTCTTGAACGCCAAGTCTTTCCATGAGTTGGTAGAACTCGTCGGTGTAACTCTGTACTAATTGGTCTTTCCATTGCCTTAGCTGCTGCCACTTCTTGTACTGCTGCTTGAGGTATTTAGGTAGGTAAAATTCCCTTTGGATGTGTTCGACGAATTTATCCCATGTGTCGATGGGGTCTCCGCTTTTCTCCATCTTTGTTGAGAGGTTCTCCCACCAGCAGTGCACAGAGGTTGAAATCTTTAAGGACGCAATGGTGACTTTTTAATCTTCGAGGAGTTGATTTACAGCGTAATAGGATTCCAATTGTTGCACCCAATTGTCGACGGATTCCGCGCCAATCTTACCTTCAAGATTCAGTATGTCCAAATTCATTTGCACTTTGAAGGGGTTGATTTTATCGGAGTGAGTTCTCATCGAAGATCCTTTGGATGTCGAGGCGAATCGCAAGAGAATCTCATTGAATTGGGCGAACATTTCAGTCCGTTGTCGAGCCAGAGCTTGCTTAATAAGCTGTGCTGTCTCATCGGCTGCATGTCTATTGTTTGTTTCTTCTGTCATATCTGGAGTTAGCGTCTGCATGGATTGCTAAGATTGCGAGCGAGTTTGAACTGACATAAGTTAGGTAACTTCGAGAGAAGTGTATACGCAGAACTTAAGCACAAAAACTGAGTTTGCTCTGATACCAATGATCCGAGTTGTGTCTAGGAAGCACGAGGGGGACAACAGTTCAACTGAATGAGTTGGCTTTGTTATGGCGGAAGCTTAATAAACAAAATGAGCAAAATCAAGATTATGCAACACAGATAAACACAATACACACAGACAATATGCAGGAATGCAGACTGTTCTTCTATTAGATGTAAACAGATAGCTTGATTGCTAAACTGATATATGTTACAATGTTATACATGCTTATATAGATTTTGAGACGCTTGGGTGCCTGCCCGTTACGTTCAGTTACAAAGAAGAAGTTAGAACGGTTCAACTGTTCAACCGTTATAGTCGACTGGAAGACGGAGAGATAGTCTGTCGCAGTTCGACAGTCGCTGGTCGATGCTGCTAGTCGATGTCACAGACTGTGAGGTTGCTGAACATGTCGAAGGTGCGGAACGTGTCGCAGTATGTCGAAGTCGAGACTTGTCAGAGTTGTGTCGAAATCGAAACCTGTCGAAGTTGTCGAAGTCATGTCGAGTCGAAACTTGTCGAAGATGTATCGACATCGATGACTTGCCAACTATGATGCAGATCATTAGAGAAAGTGTTGAATAAGAGTCATACATTCCCTTGGTCTTCAACTTGGTATGTAACATTACTAACTAGTGAGTGCAAATCTCCATGATGTGATAATGATATATGGTCAAGGATGAAAGAAAGACAATGGTCAAATCCACTAATAACAATAATGGGCACAAAGGTACATTGCCAACCAATACATTGTGAATGTATGTTTTGAAGTCAAACAACTAATTGAACCATGCTAAAAATAACACAAACTATTGGGATTCTATTACCCCCCTTCCGCACTGGTTCACACTTTTATTGACCTCCACCAACTTGCACATCACACACTAGTTCTTCCTAGATTAATCCATCCTTATTACATTGTTGGGGATGCCCGAAACCAAAATGTGTGTCACCAAAATATCATAGACTAAAAACCCTTTCGTATTGATCAATTTTTAAGATCTTGACTAACTATATATCTCATTCAATGGAGTGTAGGTACAACCAAACATGTATTTGTCTAATATATCTTCCTTGAGTGAGGAAAGTTCAAGACGCGTAGAGGGAAGTGAGACGTCGAGTAGCTCTAATAGGAGAAAAAGGACTAGAGGTGAAAATGTTAGAAGAAAATTCCATAGACGCATGGAACTTTTTGTTGCTGAAGGAGGAACATGTTCTTATGATGATGCGAGCAAAGATGAAATTGAGGTTCCCTTGAGGCATATACATCTAGTGAAATGATGGATACCCAAGGAACTTCCTCCATTGGACAATGGATTTTGTGTCAAAGGGAGGATGTATCGCATTGCTCCATCCTCTCTACATGGTCAGGGGATATTTTCCATGGATGGAATAAAGTTAAAATATGGCGAATACATTGAATTCATGGAGTATGTCGGACCATGTTATGATTACAATGATTGGATATGGTTGGTCCAATACATGCCAAGTATGCAGACATGCGCAATCTCCGCAAATTATATACAGCTAAGAAACCACGATCAAAATAAGGGGGCAACTATGTATATTGATGGAAGGCCTAAAGCCTCAAGGAATATTGTAAGGTTTATAAATAGCACACTACCCGAGACAACAAATAAGAAACCCAATTGCATATTCAAGTGTGGTGAAGGGAATAGAGTATTTGTGTGGGCAATAAAAAAATAGGTTCCCAGGAAGAGTTATTAGTGGATTACTATTTAAATAGGATAGATACAACAACTAAAATTGTGCAGGTACTGATTATGTTATATCACTTTAACGCACCTCTCATTAATTCATTATGTTTCATGGGTCTAATTATATTATAATGTGGTAGGATGATTGTGGGAAAGCACCAGCTCCATAACAGGTAAATGATCATTAAAAATTTAAGGCAGAAAAGGCGTTATACTTATGAAAAAAGGGGTTATGATGATTAAACCATATTTAGATTGCATGGACGAATATAAAGGATGTGTCTATGCTAAATGTGTTGTCCACTACCAGCAAGAGATGTGGGCCCATCGTGGTAACTGAGAGAATTTCCAGCTGATCTGGTACTCATCATGGCCATAAGAAGAGGTTTGAAGTGATTTAGATGCTGTGTTTTGAGTGTGAATGGCTGGGCGTGCACATTCTGAGACTGGTGGGCATTTCACTTAGGTTGGCGGGCATATTTATCCATGGTTGCGTGCATTTTAGACTGGCGGTGCATATTCTGAGGCTGGTGGGCATTTTACTTAGGTTGGTGGGCATGTTACTTAGGTTGGCGGGCATTTTACTTAGGTTGGAGGGCATATTACTTAGGTTGGTGGGAATTTTAATTAGGTTGGTGGGCATATTACTTAGGTTTGTGGGCATTTTACTTAGGTTGGCGGGCATTTATTTAGGTTGGCAGGAATTTATTTAGGTTGGGAGGATGTGTGCATTTTATTAGTGTCGTGCGGGCATAATTCTTCAATGAATGGGCATAGTTGTCTTAAGACTGAATTCAATCACACAGAGACTAGGTGCCTTCTCCCCGATTTGTCTTCACCAACGAGTTCCCTTCAATACTTTGTCTTTTTATGTTCTCACTATTGATCGAATTGATTCTCCAACACTCATGCTTTTGCAAATAACTTGACATAAATGACAATTTCCAACAATCCCTTGAGATTTAAAACTTAAACCTCATAAACTGCTAGAGTCTTATCGAATTCCTCCAACGCAAAAGCTTAACACCACAATTTATCAGACCTGGCATGTTTTGACCAGATTTGGGCATAATTTACAAGGTTGGGCATGGTTTAGCCTTCAAACAACATGATTCCTCAAGTCTAGGCACATTATTTGACTACTTGAGCATTCCTATAGTAGTCAACAATTATAAAAACCTTGAGTTTTCCAGATCTAAGTAATAAATCAATAGTGAGAATCATGATTCTAGGCACACTAGGGCTCTTTTTCAACCCAAAAATACTGATGAAACATCAGTACAAGTTGTTAAGTCTATGATACAGTAGTGTAAAATCCTTGAACAACAACATTTTTGGAAGTATTTGGACATCCATGTGCATGGTTTTAAGCCTCCAAAAGGAAACAAACAATATAGTTTGAAATCTGGGCATGAATGACAACAACAAGCAGCCTTAAATCCCTAATTTTGGGCACTTTCTAGGCATTAAAAGAGACATGTAGAAATTTGTGACATAATTCATGAGGTAAACAACCTTCATCTTGGGTTCTAAGTTTAATTACAACATAAAAAATGCTTTAAGACTAAACTTGGCACCTTTTGGGAAGTTTTGAGCACAAATGGTGGTCAAAATTCATATCATAGCCACCGAAAAGTGATGACTAGCAGGATGTAGAAAATTATAGGTTGAGTTTGAAGGTGGAAGTAGCATCAAAACCCAATTCTGAGCATAAACAACATTAAAAATTCCTCCAACGTAAAAGTCAAATTCCTCCAACGCAAAAGCTTAACACCACCATTTCAAAATCAATCTGCAAGAGATGTGGTCCCATCATGGAAACTGAGAGAATTTGCAGCTGATTCGGTACTCATCATGGCCATAAGAAGAGGTTTTAAGTGATTTAGGTACTTTGTTCTAAGCGTGAAAGACTGGGCGTGCATATTTTGAGATTGGTGGGCATTTCACTTAGGTTGGCGGGCATATTTATCCATGGCCACATGCATTTTAGACTGGGCGTGCATATTATGAGACTGGTGGGCATTTTACTTAGGTTGGTGGGCATATTACTTAGGTTGGTATGAATTTTACTTAGGTTAGCGGGCATATTACTTAGGTTGGTGGGCATTTTACTTAGGTTGGATGGCATTTTACTTAGGTGGGCAAGCATATTACTTAGGTTGGTGGGCATATTACTTAGGTTGACAGGCATATTACTTAGGTTGGTGAGCATTTTACTTAGGTTGGCGGGCATTTATTTAGGTTGGTAGGAATTTTACTTAGGTTGGTGAGCATATTACTTAGGTTGGCAGGCATTTATTTAGGTTGGAGGGCATGTCTTCAACACTCATGCTTCTGCAAACAACTTGACATCAATGAAAATTTCCAACAATCCCTTGAGATTTAAAACTTAAAGCTCATATACTGCTAAACCATTAAACACAAGGATGCCAATCCATTAAACACAATCAAGATAAAATCACAACATATACACACTTAAAACATAATACAAATAGTCAATTAAGTGTGCATAAGCTTGGACACTTAAGTAGCCAACATGTGCACAACCTAGTGGCCTCCATAAGCATAACTCATTGAAATCCATGTGCACACTTTGAAATATACATGTAAGATTTCATTTGTGTGCAACCAAGGATATCAACCATTAAACACAACTAATATAGAATCCCAACACAAAAACACCAACAACATGTGGTGCACCAGTGATACAAATAGTCAATTAGTGAGTTGCAACCAAAAATGCCAACCATTGGGAATGGACATTATAGAATCCCAACATATAGACAACAACAAATAATGCACTAATAATACAATAATTTAGGTTCCACTAAGATAGAACAATAATCTTCTTCCCCACCCACATTGTAGAATACCTACTATGGATGAAAAAACCAAACACTGTGTGCTGCAATTGTTAACTCATAATCTATAGATAGCCGTCGATACTGATCCACCAAATACTTATGCAAGTAAGCAGTTAATTATATAAAAAAGGGGATTGGAATAAGCCAAACATCAACCTACTACAATTACTAACAAAAGCTGCAATTCTGTCTATTGTGTGGAAACTTCTAACTAACGAATATAGAGAAGTTGAGCCAAATTCCACCAGGATTATGAGGCAGGTCACATAGCCACCAGTCCACCTGTGTTACCTAGAATAAAATATAGTGTTAAGACGCCAACATAGTTTATCCACTATGTTACCAAGAATAAATTCGCTAAAATATTAATTTGATTTGACGCCTTGTTCATTAATATTATACACCGCTCACTAATTTCATAGTCACCAACAAAATTCAAGTCGTGACTTTTGTGAAATAATTAAAAGAAGAGTACTATGTATATAACATTTAAGGGGTGAATCGAAGCATTGCTAAAAGAAGGGGTGACCTTTCCAAAAGTCACTTAATAAAAAACTTATTAATAAAGGGTTAGATTATTAATAAATGAATAAAAAAGCTATTAATATGAGGGACATTTAAATATTGAAAAAGGCAGGTATAAAGTAATATTTATATCATGGTATCAATTAATGTCAATTATCAATGAAAGCAAATGGAGTCTAATAACGAAGGGAGAGGAAGGTTTCCTAAAACTTTAAGAGTTTTGACTTTAGAGTGTTAATTATAATAGTATTGAATTCATTAATTAGTTAGTGATTTCTGAGTCAAATATAATTGAAAAAGTAGATTTGTGGAACAAAAAACAATATAGCATACACAATTTACAACTGAATATTGGAGATTATATTGTCGTCTCACAATTCAATGTTAAATTTTTTTGGAACAATGACGATGACATAATTTTGGGTGTATCTTGGATGGAAGCATTAGAGACATTCATTTAAACACGAAGTAGAAGTTTTTGACATTTTCTTATAAAAAGAATAAAATCACATTGTGGGACGTTAAAATGAAGTCAGATTTAGAGGTCATGTCATTTGAAGATTTCAAAGATATCTCAAATGTGATTTCACAAGAAAATCATAAGTCAATAGAAGATGTAGAAAGAATTCGACAAAGTTGTTGTTGATAAAGGCGAAGAGATCATAGCAAAAAATTACTTGTTCAAATCAAGAAGACAAAGGATAAAACACAGTGCAATTGAAAGTTAGAAGAGGAGAATCAAGATCTCCATAAAAAATTATCAGGAAAAGATGAAGAAAATTCGTCCTTAAAGAAGGTTAATAAAAATTGCTAGAAAAAATAAAAAAGTTAAGAGAAGGAGAGCAAGAGACCCAAGATACTCAAAATAAAGTCGACAAGTCTGATTATAAGGAAGAACTCTTATTTTTGAGGTGACATAATAACTTACTTACACCAATTAGAAAGCTAAATCATTATGAGAAATCTTTACAAGAAGAGTTAGATCGCAAGGGATAATTAGTCGACAAGGAAACGATGACTGACCCACTAGATAAGTCATCAGACACTCAAATTCAAACACCAAAAAAGGGAACCAATATAGAGTCAATCAACTCTCAAATTCAGAGGAATACTTATATTGACAAATTACTACAAACATGAAAAGAAGTTGGTTCTGAAGAACAATCACAAAAGATTAGGATGCCTTATCGTCATCCAAATCACAAGAATCAATATGACCAACAACAAGGTCAAAGGAAACATAAATAGATGAGTTGTGATTTCAAAAAAGAATGGAGACAAAATCAACAAACTGGGTGGAAGTAGAAAATGAGAAGTTCCATCCAACAAATTGATCAGCAAAAGGTCCCAATGAATGTTAACTTGGGATGGACCACTTCACAAATGATGCACAATTTTTACTTAGTAATTTATAACTCATATCGTATCGTTTCATCAAGTGTCGCGACTACCAGCACAAAAGATCACGAGAAAGCATCACGAGCAAGATCAAATGTAAAGGTCTTCCATAGTTATGCTTTGAGGACAAAACATTTCTAAGGGGGAGATAATGTAATAAACAATATATATATGTGTGTGTGTGCGTATTCAAATAAATCAATAATTAATATTCAATAAACTAATTTGTAATGAAAAGACACTTTCTTAATGAAAGGTCACGTCTCTTTATGAAAGGGCATCCTGCATGGGTATATACATGAACCCTCATTCTCATTGCAATAATCTCATTCATATTCATTCATACATTTACTCAATATATTATTATTTTGATGGATTACTTTATATTCTAGATATTTTGGATAATTTGTGTGTGAGCGAACTTTGCTCGTCTCATCTTGATGCTTACCGTTTGTTGAAATATACAGCACAACAATTTAATAACATTAATAGTAGGAGAAACCAAGAATACAAGGTTATTCCATATACTAGAAATCCACACATGGGTTTCCTATGGATTGATAGTTACTTGGATCTTTTCTTTTCATTTCCATTCTTTTTTGGTGGGGAGGGAGCATTGAAAATCACATAGATTTACCTGGAATTTGGTGATATTTTCATGCTTATTATGCACCCATGTTCTCATTGTGGCTGCTTGGGAGGTCATCACCATTCCCTTACAAATTTTAAACATTGTAGCTTACCCATTTCCGATTTCAGTCATTGAAGTAAAACAATGCGTAATGCTACCATAGGCCAATTATAATGCTTGGGAGGACTTTCTCCACAAAACATGCAATGTAAACTAGCATTATAATGTTCGTGTTTTACACTATCCCTTTTGGATTCACTTTGTAAGTTGTTATTGTATTTATATTAAGACCTAGGTGCTTGCCAATCTATCTTCAGAATGTTCAGATCTAGGTGATGTTGGAGTCTTATTTTATTGCGAAATTAAACATTTACTTGCACAAAAAGTAGACAAGACATGAGTTTTCATATAATTGGCGGAGTTTAAAGATAGATGAAATTAGAGGCTGATCTGTACCTTCGACATTTTGATCTTCTTCACTGTGCTAGATCTTAAGATGCTAAAGTCATTTAAAAGTTTGGCATTGTATATATATGAACATTGATATAGTGTTGTCATCTTCAATACTTTGGATATACTATGCAAAGATGGCATGTACGGTGTGTCTTCAAGTCAAGGGTTTGATTTGATAGTAATCATTGCTTATTACAACAGAGAAAATTTCCTCCCTCAATAATTCTTTACAAACCAAGCAAGATGCATATCCATCAGAATTCATGTAACTCACATCCATCTAAAGCCACAAGTCTCACAACTTAGAAATCTTACAAAGTAAACATCATCCAAATTATACTCTCAACGTCAATGGCTGACATTTTGAATTTCAATGAACAAGGGTGGCAATATTCTAAGAAGCTACCTTTTTCAAATCCCAAAGACTATTCTAGCATGGCTATGATACCACTTGAAGAAAGCAAAGAGGAGCAACAATATAAATCATCCAAAAATCTACATGTATATACCAACTTATTCAAAATTACTACAATGTTTCATTGATGCGGAGGTGTTTATATACGTGCATAGTCCATATAGATAGATTCCACTACACATGAGTCTGCTTGCAATTTTTAGGACTATACTATTATACACCTCTGGTATTTTCATACGTGACACACACCTTTAATTCCCTTGTATTAAGGACACACACACGCATGCACCTTACTAATTGGATATGCTGCCAAAGATAACATATAAATTAATGCACAAAACTTTCTCTTTGATGCCAAGAGACTCATTGGAAGGATATTCTTAAATCCTTGGATATAGAAAGCCATGAAAATGCGATCTTTCACTATGGCAGTTGGGGAATGACATAAGGCATATTATCCAACTAGATTACAATGGAAAGATGAATTCACCTAAAGCAGAGGAATTATTTTCAAAGGTTTTAATGAAAATGAAAGAGTAGATATGAACTTATTTTTAATCTTTATTTATTTTTTAATATTTCATGGTTCTAATTTTATTATAATGTGGCAGGCTAATCGTGGGAAAGCACCATCCCAAGAATAGATAAACAATTTCGAGTTCAAAATAATGTGAAATTTATATTTGTTTATACAAATGAATTAACTTTTTTTGGTTGGAATATGTAGTCTACCGGCCATGATGCTCATGCTATGCTTGATGATGAGGAGTTGTTATCTTCACTCGATCCGTTCCAAACAATAAAAAGGATACCACAGACTTGAACAAAGAACTTCTTTGTTTGCTTAAAATTGAACAAACGCTTGAGAACAACAAAGGGTCAAAGAGCCAATGCAAGAGACAGAGAGAGATAAGGTAAACACCATATTTGAAAGAGATTATTTATGACATATGTTCTATTATGATATTCAGTTCTTTAACTTTTAAATTATCTAAAGGTATTAACATTTTCTTTCTTATGTAGAATTTTTTGCAACCTCACATGCAAGCGCCAACCTCACATGCAAGCGCCAACTCCTCATGAGCCAACATATACCGGTGAGGTTATTCTCCTCTCTACCTCTCATCAACAGTCCCCATACTCAGGGCGAGATTACATCTTTAGTTCCCCATGACACACCCCCCGAGGATGTCACAACGCCACACCCTCCAAATGATGGAGGGGACCCTACTGCTGAAATTTTGCGTTCATATCCTATATCGTCACGTGTTCATAGCATGGGGACACATCCAGGAACATTTTTGGTGAACAAGCACCTTGTTCCAATCAAAATGACGAAAGTCCTAGGTATTTTTGAATGTTTCAATTGTTTCATGTTATCTATCTCAGACATACATATTCTACATCATTATTTTTATTCTTCATGCATGAAATAAATGCTTTTATAAATTCATGAATGAAAAGGCGTTGGAGTTGTTTCGGACCACCATACGCACAAGGTGGAGTTCCCAAAATTTTGACTTGAAAAAGACCATTACAAACAACCTTGAAGATCTGTTTGGAAAATATACCTTCATCAGAAGTGGGGTCATCTCAATGACCACCAATTATTTATAAATTGTGAGTAAAATGTATGGGGTTCAATTGCAAAAGAACCCTAAATATGAGTGGCCACCCATGATTTTTGATAGGGAGTGGAAGGCCCTTATCAGGGATGCATAGGATGAGCAAATGAAAAAAGAAGGAAAAACACCACCCGATCCACCAAGGTACATTACATTTTGATTCTAATACTTTCAATTTTATTTAGTTTTAAATAAGATTGTGATGTATACCACATTTTAAACTTTTTGCAGGCTCCCTGACACTTCGAAATCCACCAAGGTAAGGATTGAGAAACACGGTAAACACAGAATTGGCCAGGGTGGATATATGAAGTTACAAGCAAGATTGTGAGTAATGAAACATCTAAACAAAACCATCCATATCAACATCCAATTTATGTTTAATTGCACTAGTCAATAACCAAAATCCATACTCTTATGCAATGCAGGGGGATATGTTTGGAACCACAGCCACAAAGGAAGCCCATCGGTTTGCTTACAAGTTCATCTTTCAAGTTGTGGTTGAATGTTGAAGAAGCTTGGATAAGAGCCCAGGATCCTTTCTGCAAGACATGGTAAATAAGCCTCAATTGAATTTAACCCTTCATTACCTATAAAATCAATTCATGTTTGATATCGCGGAAACATTATTGTGTTTCTTTGTTTATAGCAAGGGAGCAACAATGATAACCAGGCCATGAGTGGACAACAACACCAATACAGTGGGTTGCATCTAGAACATGGTGCATTCATGCATGCGCATGATAGTGGATTGCAGCCCCATGATGGTGCTACACATGGACACAACGGTAATATGGCTATAAAATCATATATTACTTATTGATTTTGTATTTTTAATTTACTGTACTTCTCAATTTTTGTGTACTTATATATTTACTGTGTACTTACAAATTTTGGCATTGTTTCAATGGCAGAGCATGCAGTGTTGAACTTTGGTTGTCATTGATGCCAACTAATGTCAAAGAGGATGTCAATTGATTTAGTCACTGATGTCAATTGAAGTCAAGTGGATTCAATATTCCCATGCCAACTTGAAGAAATTTTGAATAGCCACATTGAAGAAGTATGTGTGCAAGCAAGATGGTAAAGTATATGGATGCAAGTGTAAATAAGTATATCTAGAAGCTGCATCCAGTATGAAGAAATGTGTCCACGAGTACATCATGCATATTTAGTTTGAAGTACATAAGGCACATGTACTTGAGCAGGTCACAAGTCCATCTAGTCATAGTTCTTCAAGGTACAAGATAAAGTATTGGTTGGGCAGAAGGCATAAAATGCGCAAGAAAGTCAAAGAATACATGGGACAAAGTTTAGTATGCACAAGTAAGCCAAAGGGTAATCTACTGTGCGCAAGTAAGTCAAGTGGTGTGCGCAAGAAGCATGAAACACGAGATGGTTGAGCGGTTATACAAGTCCTGAAAGCGCGCAAGTCATCACCAATTATAAGAAGATTTCAGTTGTTAAAGAGCACACAAGTTCCAATAAGTGTGTAGCTGTTGAAGTCGGTATATGCGCAAATTCCACAGCCGATGACACAACAATTGTGCAAGTCCCACAAGTGATGGTACCGCAAGGGTCAAAGTTCCACCAAGTCGAAGATCATGTATGTGCAAGCTCAACAAAGCATTTATACATCAAATGCGCAAGACCCACAAGTGATGGAACCGCAAGGGTGAAAGTACCACCAAGTCAAGGACCATGTATGTGCAGAACCCACAAAGAAATGACACATCAGTGGCACATAACATGACGTGGTAGAGGCATAATCTATGAAGCAAGGAAGAAGGAATGCCACAACCAACTTGTGGGCATACAATCCATGTAGGACATGTATAAATAGATAAGCAAGTTGGATATTTGTAGTAAGCTTGATGGCAAGGCTATAGAGCTTCAAGTGGAAAATCCATAATTACAATGGTATTAACGTAAAAAAATCTAGAACATGAATACAAAGTAATGAAACAAATACAATTTGAATTTGAATTTGAATGCTTATGACATCAGCTTTAATCATTAGAAATTTGAAATCATTCCAATCAAATGAGCTTATTAACAAAATTTCAGCTGGATATTTCTCGCAGAATGGATTGACTTAAAATCAATTGCAGCTTAATGCAAGTTAAAGAAAAAAATATGCCGTGTCGTTGGAAATGTTTTTCAAGAGGCTTTCCCGTTGATAGTAAAATCAAAGTTCGCAAAATTCTTTGCATCTGCAACTACATACAAGCAGAATGAGTGCAATTGGACCTCCAATTTGTTCAAGAAATTGTCAAACAATAGAGCAATAGGATCAATATACCTACCCCAGAGTACAAAAAATTGCAAAATCATGCTAAATTTCCACAAAATAGGAAATAAATGATTTTTCCTGAACAAGGAAAATGTAATCAATTGTTTGCATAACCATATGTATCCATTCAATAATTATATTGGAATTTTTTCACTTTTGATGTAATAAAATCAAATTCCAGTTGAACTTCCAATGAACTGCAGTAAAACATGCCTAACATCAATACACCATTATTACAAATTAATGTGAAACAAGCTCACGAGTTCAAAGTAACAAAATGGTTGGAGACAACAAGTATAACATAATGCTCACACTTACAGTAAATATCTATAATATAGATAACTAGATCCACATGCATTCCGATGTCATTGGAAACACTTACACTGTTGTCACATGGCCAAATCGTTTGCAAAAAATGTAATAACCGAAAATTGCCAGTTATGAAACAATCATGAATGAAGTTCTGGATAGCAATAATGAAAGAACAAGTAATTGGACTTACTTGTCAAAACCCCCGACACCTGACTCATAGTGCAATGATTATCTAACAAAGCATACCCAAATTTTGTGCCAATTTCACAAGGACAAACAAACAATAAACTCAGCAGAAATGCCCCCAGAAAACTACATAAACCACACTATAGATTCCAAACTATAGGTCATGCATAGATGCATCTACAACAATACAATCTTATTGCAAAAATACCTCTAAAATGAAAAGTATAGAAAATTTAATAAGAATCAATCAAGCTTCTTTTTCAGTTTAAGTTGAAATTGGCCCTGTAGGTTTCTCTTCCTCAACTTCTGGCTTGTCATCTTCCTTTTCCTCCACTTTACTTTCTTCCTTTGATTCCTCTTTCTTTTCACCAACCTTTAAAATTTTGATAAGTTCAACAGCTGATTCTGTAGCTTCCTCACTCTCTTATGTATTCGTAACTTCAGAATCAACAATCTTTTCAAAGATCTCTAAACTTTCTAGCACCTGCATTCAGAAAATACAATTAAAAGTTTATCTTATGAATAACATCAAGTGCATCCTCAATTTCAATTTATAAAATATGATGAAGCATAAAATAAAAAGATCACAAAAAATTATATAACTTGTTGAGTATTCACGAGATGAAACTATACTGAGTGAAACAATAGTATTGAATCTCTACAGAACCAAGACAAGATGCAAAAGAGTTCCTCCTTCAGTTTCTCGTCTGAGAAATCAGTCACGTGCGAGACCCAATATTTATCATTACCTGCAGAAAAATTCTTAAAATACAACATAACAGTAACAGTAGTTTCAAAGCAACCCATTTCGATAAGCTAGTATTATAATCTCAGGAGATAAAACTATAAAAAAACATCCAGGAAATCAAGTTGACATACTTAAATGGTTTGCCGCATGACCAACCGGACCTTTGTAGCCTCCTTTTGCTTAAGTAACTTTACTGTACCTACACTAGGTTCTTTCCATTGATTCCCATCCTTATCAAACCAGGACCAACTGCATATGATAATGCTCGCAAGTGCTCAGATGGCCCAGAAGCTTGTTGCCCCATAAAAAACAAGCAAAATCACAAGGACATCAGCTGACCAACATAATAGAAGGGCCAGTTCGAGAAAACAAAATTCCCTATATCCCCTCCGAAATAGGCCCAAGGATATAAATCTGGGCAATTCCCTAACTTAAAAACCAAAATTAAAATAACAGAAACCATAAGCCAAAAATTAGGGTCCCCCACATGCTGATAAGCGGGGAGGTGCTGGGAGCAGGAAATCAACAATAGAGAGGCATGACACATAATGTTTATGGTTGGCCGACCTTACCACTGGGGAGGAAATATCAGAGATCAACTAATATGGGATGTAAAGCAAAGAGGTGGTAACAAGGTGGGGCATTGATCCACTCAATGTGAAAAAAATGTACCCTATAATTTTTTTTCTTTGAAGGCCATCTCCCTCCTCTCACATAATATTTTGACCATCATTGAAAATCAGAACGAAAAACTTCTTGGATTCTTTCTCTTCTGTGGTCTGTGAATGCTCGCCTGGTTCTATGAGTAGTGGAGAGGTCCTGGGTAGAACCACCAACTCCAACAACCTAACAATGAACCACAACATAACAATGAGCCACAACAGGAATTTAACTTGGACCCTAACAAATAAATCTGAAGCAAGTGAAAACCAAAACTCTGACAACAAATTAGCCTCTTGTCTGGAAAAATTTAACCCTAATAAAACAATTCATATGACATAGCCCAAACAATCAAATATAATAAATTCAAAACCCTGATGTGCAATAAAGGGGCAGAAAAAATGACTTACAGTATCAGTGGGATGAACCTCGATATTGAAGTGTTTACCCTTCATGGTTTTGATGAAAACCGTCATCCTGATGCTTGAATTCAGGTCTCTACAGGCCCTCCAAAATGCGAAATCCCTGCACATAACAAGAAAAACAATACTTCCGAGAATGAGATGGACGACAGAGCTTCAATGATCCGAAGATTAGGGGGGATATGGTCTAAATTTGGATGTATAAGCCATAAAAGCATTAAATGGAGAGGCCACCTTCTCCCATTTATCGTAAAAACATTAAATGGAGAGGCCACCCTCTCATATCCATGGTATTTGGTAGCACATGGTTTTGGTCCATGGTATTTGGTAGCACATAGTTTTGGCCCATGGTATGGCCTCAATGCACATTGTAATAATGCTATATAAAGGCTTAGCAAGCCTTCTCATAATAACAAGTTACTCATTTGGTTTCTCTCCTATTTTCTATTGTTCATTGTGAGATTAATTAGATCTGAGTGACTTATTGATAATTAGTTTCAGAGGTGGGGCTCCTCTTTGAGCCTCACCTCCCATTCACTTCATATGTTTTTGTTCATGCTTATTCTTGCAAGATTAATGTTTTTCATGTGAATTTTATGACAAATTTGCATGCTTAATCGCCTCCTCTCTCGACATTCAAGCATTCCGGTTCTTAGCTCCAAAGATCCGGATCATTCAAGCTGTGGGTTGCACCTCGATATTAAAGCGGTTATCGTTCAAGGTTTGGATGGAAACCTTCATCCCGCTGCTTGAATTCAGTCTCTACAGGCCTATAAAATGTGAAAACCCTCCGCAGAGTAGGCAAAACATGCCTTTGAAATGTGAAATCCTTTCGCACAGTAGGCAAAACGAGAACTGCACCTCGATATTAAAGTGGTTACTATTCAAGGTTTTGACAGAAACCTTCGTCATGCCGCTCGAATTCAGTCTCTATAGGCCTCTGAAATGCGAAAACCCTCCGCATAGTAGGAGAAAGAAGCCTCTGAAATGCAAAATCCTTCTGCAGAGCAAGAAAAACGAGAATTTCAACACATAGAGACTTGAGGAACACACTAGCAGGCGGTTTTGTACTCATGACAGTTTCCACTGCCGGACAAATGAACAGCATAATTCTGACTGAGGAGACTAATGCAGGGGACATGTGGAGAAATTGGATTAATCGGAGGGACGACAATGAAACGGACACGTGGAGAAATTTGATTAGTCGGAGGGATGACGAAAAGCTATAGTGATTTTCAAAACACCCTCCAGAAAAAAAGCCTATCGACGTAATAACTTTGACATACAGAGTTTGTTTTTAGTGCCATTTTTTAAAACTGCCTATTTTCTCGATATCTTTGCTTGCTATTAAATCCATATTACCTAAATATTATAATATGACCAATCCAAGTGATATTATTCTTGCCAATACCTAATACTTCTCATGGAGAGCCTGTATGGAGGATGTCCTATGAAGTAGGGGACTTTACTAGATTACCTTAGGAAAAGAAACTGCCCCCACTGATGGCAATAAAAAAGTAAAATATGATAATAAAAATGACGAAGCACATGGATTAATCGGGAAGTCCATCTCTAATTATTTATGATTCCACCTTCAAGGAATTGACCAACTAGATGTGACTTGGAAAAAATTGGAAATTGTATTTGTTCACCACAATGAGATTTGAGGTCACCAACTTGAAAATAAGTTGGTTGTTTTAAATCCAAGTGATTTTTATTGCATTCAAGGCTATTTATCTAAATTTAAAACCCTAAGACTTTTAGTTGAAGAATGCAAGATATCTAAGCCAAAAAACAAATGTATTTATGATATTCTTGCAAAGATTGGACTTACTTATTATGTTTTTGTATATACTTTTCACTCTACCAAAGAAGCTCTTGCGATTGCTTATACATAGCCCAATATTGAAGTTTTTTTAATTCTTTAGAGAGCAAGATAAGTTCTTGCATAGTGGATTGATCAAAATTTAAAGTACATCTGATAAATCCTTAATGGCATAGTAGAAAGATAAATCCAAGCATCCATAGAAGCAACACCCTCACAACAACAAACAAAACAAGGGCCCCAAACTTTCTCAGTAAATTCCTACACCCAATGGTGATAAAGGAACCAAATCAAAAGGTATGAAGACTAAATGACATTGAAATTTTTGTGGGTGAGATGTTCATGTGAAATCTAAGTGTTTCAAGAAAATGGAATCCTTGGAAGCAACAATGAAGAAACATACCATCAATCTTGATTCTTCTTATATCTCTTCTTCTCATGGACATGCATTTTCTACTTCTGGTTTTTCCTTCAATGCATCTTATTTTCCTTCCAATGGGTGGCTCATTGATTCTAGTACATCTTATAATATGTCTAATGATAAAACCATTTTTTATGAGGTAAATGAATGTAACACCAAACAAACATTTGTTGGTGATGATAGATTTCTTAGTGTTGCAGGATCTGGAACAGTTCAACTAGATGATGTCCATTTCAAAGATGTATCACGTATTCCATGTCTTTCCTAAAATCTATTTTCAATCTATCAAATCACTCATTATGGTGAAGGTAAGACTGTAGAGTTTCCATCTCACCATTAAAATATCCTAGGCATGTCCTAGCAACTATAATTGTTGATGATATTACCAGGTTGTACATATTTGACAACTTTGGGTCATCATCTTTTCCACAAGTTTTTATTGCTCTTAGTAATGACTTGAGAAAATTATGACATGACCAATTTGATCATCTAACATATTGTTCATTGCAACACCTATGTAATCAGAAAATGGTGATTGGTCTTCCTCTTGTTTCTTGCAGAGATGGTGTTTGTCTCGAGTTTGTTCTCAACAAACATCATCGAGATAATTTTAACAAATGTGTGTCTTGGAACCCCTCAACCCCCTTGTATCTTGTTCACAATGATTTGTGTGGTATGATTCATTTTGATTCTCTACGGTTTCATGTATTTCTTAACTTGCATTAATGACTTCTTTAGACGAACTTGGGCTTACTTTTTAAAACTTAAGAGTGAAGTTTTTGACATGTTTTTATCCTACAAGGCCCTTGCAGAAAAACAATATGGACATCAACTACACAAATAAAAAACAAATAATGGAGGTGAATATGTAAACAATAAACTTACAAAGTAATACACTATAGAGGGCATTCAAATGCAACATATTGTACCATACACACCACAACAAAATGGTGTTGCTAAGAAAAAGAATTGCACATTAAAAGAAATGGAAAATTGTATGATTCGATTAAAGGATTAAGGCCCCATTTTTAGTAGAAGTCAATAACTATGCCAATTACATGTAAATTGCACTCCCACAAAGGCTTTAAAAGATATAACACCGAAAGAACCATGGTGTAAAATTAAGCCTAATGTAAGCCACTTTCATGCGGTTGGTAGTAAAGTAAGGCTTCGCATTCTTGATGAAAAATTGAAAGCATTATAACCTAAGAGTAAGAAGTGCATTTTTGTTGAATATTATGAAGATGTAAAAGGTTATAGACTTTTTAAACCTAAATCTAATGACATTATTATTAGAAGAGATGTTAAATTTTCTGAAAATATCTGGTCTTATGAACCTAATTCAACGTTTGCGACATCTTCAGCTTGCAAGCCATCTTTAACGATTGTGCCACCTTATATTCCCAACTTCTATGCTAGTGATCCTACATTGGTTCTTCTTCAAATGATGACAATGTGGATGAAAATCCACCTCCTGCTCATTTTCCTTTAGTTGGGTCCATTGAACATGAACCTGCACTAGCACCATCGCTTCCCAAATGGGTCCTTACAACATGCAAAGTAGCCGGTGATCTTGTCGATGATCCCAAAAAGTAGTGCTGAACACATTCATAGTTCCAGCAAGCTTCTTCTCTTTTGGCTCAAGTTTCATAGACTCATGATCCAAAAAAATTTGCAGAAAATTTTGGCCATCCAAATTATGATGTATCTATGAATGAAGAATATCATTCCTTAGTGGTGAAAAATACTTGGGATCTTGTACCTCTTCCGAAAAGAAGAAATCTTGTTAGATGTAAATGGGTGTATAGAACTAAGTATGAATTAGATGGAAGTGTTGAAAGACAATGCAATGTAGTTTCCAATGGATTTTCCCAAGTTGAAGGAGTTGACTACAATGAAACCTTTGCCCTTGTTGCTAAAATGAACTCCGTCTACCTTGTTCTTTCCCTTAGCATTTCACATAAATGGGAGGTCCATCAAATGGATGTCAAATTTGTCTTCTTGCATGGGGATTTTCAAGAACAAATTTACACGGAACAACCTCTTGGCTATGTTTAGATTGACTTTGGCCTTGTTTGTCCCCTTAAGAAATCTCTCTACAGCCTTAAGCAAGTTCCTCGAGCTTGGTATGTCAAAATGGATAGATTTATTCTCGACACTGATTTTACTAGATGTCATTCTAACCTCAATGTCTATACCAATAAAATAGGGAACCATCTCATAATTCACGTTCGTTATGTTGATGAACTTATTCTTACTGGTAGTGACTCTAAACTTTTAACCCATGTGAAATCCAGTCTTAAGAAGAAATTTTAAATGATCAACTCCAATCATTTGCAGCATTTTCTTGGCCTCCAAGTCTTGTAAACCAAAGAAACCAAATATTTATGAATCTAAGTATGCTTGTGACCTTCTTCATCGCTTTCACATGGAGGATTCTAAACTAGCTCCTTCTCTCTTCCAATCTAGAGTCAAACTTATTTCCTCTTGCAATACACCCGAAGTAGATGCTACCTTGTAATATCAGTTAGTTGGTAGTATTTTGTACTTGAATTATACTTGTCCTTATATTTTCTTTTCTATTAAGTGATGCTTCGGTATATTCGGGGTATGGGTTGATTTGAGAATACATTACAATTTAGGGGGACTCCTTTTTTGGTTGGCTTCATTGATTTTGATTGGGCCATGACATCGATGATTGGAAGTATATTGCATGTTATGTTTTCAATCTTAGTTCCAGACCTTGGGCTTGGGCTTGTAAGAAACATCTTGTTCTTTCTTCATCAGAAGTAGAGTATTGAGCTATAACTAATGCACGTTAAGGAGCCCTATGGTTTTGAAAAATCCTTTCAATGTTTGTATTCCAATAGGAGCATATGACTACCATCTATTGAGACAATTAGAGTGCCATCAAGCTTGCCAAAGATCCTATTAGTTGTGGAGCCTGACTATCATCCTGATTCATAGGTATTGTTTCAACTGCATTTGGATCCCAGTTCTTGATGAGGGGTATGAGTGTGCTCCCCCCCCAACTAATGTTGTTAGGGGGTCCATCACAGGTGGAAACATTTTTTGAAGCCCCCTCTAAAGGGGGTTCGGGGTTAGTTCCCCCAAATAGAAATTTTGGGAAAATGCCTTGTAAAAAATTGTAATTTCGTAGTCAATCTAGACCATTCATCATTAGGCCACAAATCTAAGGGTAGAAGTTATGTTGGTGATTTTTTTCACTAGAAGGCAACCCTCTTTTTATGAGGGCATTGTGTTATAGTTGTGTAGTGTGAGAGAGGATATTGCACAGATATTGTGAGGGAGTGTAGAGGAGGTTGCAACAAATACATTGTAGGTTTTATCCCTTCATTTTATTGGATGGAATAAAGGAAGGACTAGATATTTCTCCGTGGATATAGCCCATATCGATTGAACCGCATATATCGTGTATTGTGTTCTTCTGTGTTTTATTTTCATATTCATTTTTCTTTTTCTATTGCTTTGCGATCCTATTCCTAATAGATATAGTTCAACATCAGTGCAAAAAACACATTAAACTACAATGCACTTCATTAGAAAGATAATTCAAGATTGTGTTCTCAAAGTGTTATTTTTCCCAATAGATGATCAAGTTGCAAAGATCTTCACAAAGTCTCTTACAAAAACAAAATTTTCTAATCTTTGATGTATGTTAAGAGTTCTAAAATTTGTCATGATGAGGGGATAGGCTCTAGTGCCTCTTTCCTTCTATTGTATCACATTTGTAAAACCTTCAATCCTATCCCAAGTTGTCATTAAGGGGGGTGTTAGGATATTTAGACACCCATGAGCTAATCAAGAGCAACTTGAGCTAATGTGTCTTTAGGTAAAGTGTGTTTCTTTAGTATGCATTTGTACTTATGTAATCTAATGATCACTATATGTTCTAGATAGAAAGTGTTTCAACGATTTATCTTCACCTTGTTCTTAGTGACTATTGATCTGTGGCTTAACACCCAATTGGTCCATGATCTCTATTTAAAGAGCATGGAGAGCTAGTTTCTTAATGATTGATTGTGAAAAACTCATTGTATTTTTTTCTTTTGCATTAATATATATTGCATCAAGTAGTTATTTGGATGAGGTCGTGGATTATTTCTATCTCTAAGGGTTTTAACCACATAAAACATCGATGTGTTGATATGTGATTTGATTTTGTGAGCAGGTGTTCAACTTGTGTGGAAATAACTTGTTTTAGTCAAACAAATCCAAACATCCCCAAGTCATCGCCAATCCTTTGAATAAGAAACCGAGATGCCACATGCCAACTTGAATCCCTCCTCCATGATACAAAAGACTCTAGATACCCCGAAGGGAACTCTCCAAGTGGCTCCTTCATGAGGCCTCAATGAAGGGTCCCCACCAAAATACAAGAACATATCCAACGCCTAAGGGAAGAAGGTAAAGCCAACAACATACCAAGGTCAAGCATCCACTGAGCAAGATACCTCAATTGTACATATCCATCATGAGCCATCTCTAATGTTACAATCCATCTTGGATCATCTAGGGACTAGTCATACACCATGTACCACAAATATTATGGATCACCTCCTAACATCGTGTAAACACTTTCGAAGTAGCCCAAGAATATATGCAATAGTATAATATAACATTATCATGGAATAAATATATGCACCAATCCTAGTGTGCATGCTTTATTTGCTCCATTTGTATGTATGGAGATAGTAGTGGTGTTTCATACCAACAAGGAAATCTTATTATGTAAATTAAATTTGCTTGTTAAACCATGAGAGAATGTTGGAAAACTTACCTACACTAATAGGTGCCAATTATATCTTACATGTATTTTATTTAGCAGGGCTATGATATGAGGCTATATATGACCATTGTGAAGCACAATTCTTTTGAATAGTGGCATTTTATATCAATTGGACTAAATTAGATCTTATGTCATTAATGTATGATGAAATAACTGTTGGAAACCTAATATGTAGGGATTATGGTTCCATGCTGTAAATATTGTAAATAATTTACATATACGTTTTGAAGAAGTTAAAGGATATGTATGACTCACATTCAAAATTAGAGCTAATTTAGTTATTGTTGAGTCTCTTCAACCAAGATTTGAAGTATAATGATCCCATGGATCTAACATCTGAGATTAGAGCAATCATGCATTGCATTGTTGCTATTGGTGTAAAGGAAGACCTAGCTCTCACAACCTTCATCAAAATCCTCTACCCCACATATCCACACTAACTTGGATCACTTCAAGATAGTGGCCAATTGAAAAACCTCAAATTTGACACTCTAGTTGAGAAGATTGCAGAACAAGAAAAAACCTTTCGCAAGAAGGCAACTCATCCCACTGGAGAGGTCTTACCTTTCCCAGAAAGGGAAGAATCAATCAAATGATTCTTCTAAAGGAGAAAGTAGTAAGAGAGGACGTGGAAGAAAGAATTTCATAGGAAGGGGGGTTAGACACAATCACATCAAGGGACCTAATCTTCACTATGTCTATTGTGTCAAGAATGGACATGATGCAAAACATTGTTGGGTTCCACGGGAGGCGATTAAAGAGAAGCATAATCAGAAGAAAAAAGAAGAAGAAGACAAAGTAGAGCTCATGAGTCCGGTAAAGCTCATGAATTTGCTCACTTTATTGTTGCACATTGTAATGTTGGAATAAATGAAGTTCTGCTCAATACTTCATTTGCATTTGGAGAGATACTTGGTTGCTTGAGACTAGTGCAACCTACCATATGACATTTATAAAAGATTACTTTGAAGAATTGAATGACAATGTAGATGGTGTAGTATATTTTGCAGATAAGTACAACCTCAAACCAAAGGGAATTGACACCATTGAGATCAAATTGCCTGGATTCCTTGACTTCATATTGCATAACATTCTCTACCTTCTAAAGTTGCAGAGAAACTTATTGCCTCTAGTGCAGATTCGAAAACAAAGCCATTACATCCACATATTTGATGGACAAGTTGAGATAAGGAGGTCCTCTGACAACCTAGTCATCATGACTGGGTATGAAGATGAGAAATTGTTGATGCTGAAAGGAACATCCGGAAGAGCTAAAAAATTTGCTTGCCTCTCTTAGCATGAAGAAAGTACGTTGTCATCTAGTCTCCCGTGGTATGCTAGATATGGGCACATCAATTATGAAAGTTTTTCGTTTGTTGAAGAAGAATGGTTTCTCTGGTTTTCCCACCATTCCAAACAAGTTGAAATAATGTGATGTTTGTATTCTTGGGAAACATAGTAAGCAACCTTTCCATGATTCAAATTCCAGAGCATGTAGAAAATTAGAGTTGATTCACTCTGACTTGTGTGGCCCCATGCATGTTCTTTCTGCAAATGGTAATAAATATGTCATAACCTTTATTGATGATTGCACCAAGATGTGTTGGGTTTATTTGTTGAAAAATAAATCTTAAGCCTTTGAGACATAATTTAAAAATTTTCATTTATGGATTGAAAATGAAGCACAATCTTAGATTGGTTCACTTCGTACTGATAATGGAGGAAAATATACATCTAATGAATTTGAATCCTATCTTATACAACACAGGATTAGGCATCAAACTGTAATTCCATAAAACCACCAACAAAATGGTGTAGTAGAAAGAATGAATACGACACTCTTGGATATGGTATGCTCCATACTATTTTTCAAGAATGTGAAATTGATATTTTGGGATGATGAAGTTTTATGTGCAAATTATTTGAGAAACAACAACCCAATTCATGCTCTTGGAAACAATACTCCATATGAAATGTGGTATGGCCACATTCCTTCAGTGAGGCATCTCAGGGTCTTTGGTTTCTCTTGTTATGCCTTAATTCCAAATGAACAAAGAAACAAACTTAGCGCAAGGAATTGAAAATGCATTTTCTTGGAGTACTCAAACACCACCAAGGCATATTGTTTTTACGATGAGGTAAACACAAAGTTTATACTTACTAGAGAAGACATTTTTCTTGAAATGAATAAAAATGACAAGTCTATTGGGAGGCAACTTGATCACATGAATACATTTACCTATTTTAAGACATTTCATGAATTTGACAATGAGGTTCCACATCGTGAAGGGGGGATCTCTATCTTGGATCAATCTTTGGGATTTTCTTTTCCAGCACCATCTCCCCAGCATGAAGAAGTTCCTACCACTTCACTAAAAAAGAAGGTTCAATTGGATGATCTGATTGAGAGGATTGGAAGACTAAATTTTGAAGAGAATGAAGCACCACCAACTGACATTAGAGGAAATTTGGGGTCTAAAATGAGCCTTATAAAAAAATGTGCCATGGATGAGTTGGATTTCTCAAACCAATAGAATTTCAATAACTTTGGTCAACCATTATGGTTGAGTTGGACATATAGAAGTCAATGCTACTTATGTGTCATATTTTTATTTGACAATAGATAACTTCATATAAACCTCACATTGGTTAATATCTTAAAAAGTTCAACTCGGAAAATGATAAATATATTTGAAATAATAAATACATAATATTTTATATTATCACCACTTCCTAGTTTTTAAAAATATAAATCTCACATTAATTAAGATGATAGTGGAGTAATTCTGAAATAATAAAAACATTTATAAAATTAATCTTTAAAAAAAAAAAAAAAAATCATAAATAAGAAAATATGAGAGAGAGAGAGAGAAAAGAATATTTCACTATTTTTTGCGATAACTATCTTTTCCAAACTCAAAATTGGGCACTCTTGGTACCATTGGAAAGGTCTCGATGAGAGCTACAACTTTCATGTTTCGAGTTTTTTGAGATTTCACATTGGTTTTTTGGGGCGTACATTTGAGTAACAGGGCACTAATATGCCCCCCGAAAAATTGGTGTAGAATATTGAGAAATTCAAAACATGAAAGTTGTCTCTCTTGTCAAGACCTTTCCAACAGTACCAAGAGCGCCCAATTATGAGTTCGGGAGAGAAAGTTATCACAAAATTAGTGAAATATTTTTTCTCTCATATTTTCTTATTTAGAATATTTTTATTTTTAAAAGTTTATTTATATAAATGTTTTTATTATTTCAAAATTACTCCTCTATCATCTATCTTAATTAATATGAGATTTTTGTTTCAAAAAACTTAGAAGTAGTGATAATATAAAATAAAATAAAAATGGCGATTGCTTATTTTTAGTATTATTGTAATTATATTTTTTCATTATATTTTAATTAGTTTTTTTTTTTTAATTAAATATATAAAAAGTAGTGGTACATTTATAAAAAAATAAAAAAAAATTATAATATAAATTAATTTTTTTTACCACTATATCATTTATTGTGTGTGCACAAGAATCTAAACCTTTCATTATTATTTTCAACCCTCATCTCTTAACTCTACACTAACCCAACATACTTGTCAACTTCCATTAATGAGGTACAATAGGTTGGCCGTCACTAGATAACACCTTTAACTTAGTGTGACATGGCATATTTGTAGTGTGACGTAGCTTGGTGTGGTTTTTTTTATTAGTTTTCTTAGGAGGCCCATTTTAGACCCCAAATTTCCTTTAATGACAACCTAGACCCCCACGGAAAGTTCCAAAGTGGATCACGAAGACACTTGAAAGTGCTCATCCTAATGAAGTCGCAAAGACAAAAATTGAGAGTTCAACAAGACAAACAGATGGAGGAAATGCAAACAATTCAAACTCAGTTGATGTGGAAGATATGGATGTTTTATATTATTGTGAATTGAATTTATCTACTAACCTTGAACCAACTTCTTTTGAAGAAGTTGCTACTCATGATAAGTGGAGAGAACTCATACAAAATGAATATGATGCTCTAAAAAAGAATGGGACATGGAAGTTGGACTCTCCACTTGGAATCAAACCAATTGGCTGCAAGTGGGTCTACAAGAACAAGTACAAATCAAGTGGCTCACTTGACAAGCATAAGGCAAAGCTTGTGGCAAAAGGTTTTGCACAAAAAGAAGGAAATAATTATGAGGAGACTGCCTCCCCCATAGAAAAATGGGTTACCATATGCACTCTATTGTTTTTGGCTACACAAAATAAAAAATATTTCATTATATGGATGTGGACTGCTTTTTTGAATGGAGACTTGAAAGAGAACATATTCATGTCTCAACCAAAAGGCTTTGTTGTGAAGGGTCAAGAACAAAAGGTACGCAAACTCATCAAGTCATTGTATGGCTTGAAACAAGAATCTCATGCATGGTATGAAAAGCTAACTAAGCATCTTCTGGAATTGAATTTCAAACACTTTAAACTTGATGATGCAACATTGTTTGACGAGAAAATTGGAAGATCTGTTGTATATCTTGTAGTGTATGTAGATGATCTGTTGATACCAAAGAACAATGAAAGCTACATTGCATCCATAAAGAAAGAATTGAAAAAAGAATTGAGATGATAGATTTGGGACATCTTCACTACTACTTGGGAATTGAGTGACTTAGAATCCAAAGTACATATTCATCTCCCAGAAGTACATTGGAGAATTGTTGAACAAGCTTGGCATGACAGAGTGTAATCCTCTCTCTACTCAAATGGAACTTAACTTGAAGCTCACATCAAAACAAGGGAATGAATTTGATGATGCAACCAAGTACAAACAACTTGTGGAGTCTTATCTACCTTACCACCACTAGACCAGATATTTCATTTGTTGTTGGGGTCCTTTCCAAGTTCATGCAAAAACTTTGTGAAGGACATTGGTCTGCTGCAAAAAGACCTCTAAACTACCTTAAGGGGACTCAAAACTTTAGATTCAAATATTCTAAGGTGGATGACTTCAAATTAATTGGATATTTTGATTCAGACTTTGATGGTGACGAAGAGAATGGAGTATCTACTTCAGATTACCTCATGAGTCTTGGATCGGCAGTTGTCTCCTAGAGATCACACAAACAATCTATTCCAACAAATTCCACAACAAAGGCATAATATGTAGTTGATGCAGAAGCAACAAAAGAGATTGTGTGGCTCATGAAAAGACTTAAAGATTTGCGGGAGAAACAAGTGAATTCTACTCCTCTACTGGTTAACAATATTTCTACAATCAAATTGGACAAGAATC
Organism: Larix kaempferi; assembly: GCA_027924585.1. NCBI lineage: Eukaryota > Viridiplantae > Streptophyta > Pinopsida > Pinales > Pinaceae > Larix > Larix kaempferi. Next base: position 22,281,498 of record BSBM01000361.1, read on the forward strand.
CTAGATTCTATGATCGAACTAAGCACATAAACACAAAGCACCATTTGATTCGATATCATGTAGAGGCCAAGACAATTAATTTAAGACATTGTTCCACAAATGAGCAAATTGCAAACATCTTCACCAAAGCGCTTGGAAGAGAAAAGCTTGAAACATTCAGAAAGATGCTTGGACTCAGAAACACCCCTTCGAATTAAGGGGCAGGGGGGGTGTTGGAAACCTAATCCATAAGGATTATGGTTCCATGTAAATATCTTTATGTTTACTTTCAGTTACTTAAAACTAAAGAGTCACTCACGTAAACTCTTAGATGTTGGAAGCCAAGAGTTACATTTGCTTGTATAAATAAGTGACTTTTGTTAATGGAAAATCACTCAACCATTGTAGTTATTCCTCCAAGCTTGACAAGAAGAATCATAAGCAAAAGTGTACATGAGGCTGCTAGGCAAGATTTTTTAGACCCCTTACCTTAACAGCTTGTCTCTAGTAGTTATAAAATGGGACAATGTGGGCAGAAGTACAAGCAGCCCCAAAAGTTGACATCAAGTGTCCACCTAATTCTTTAGTTGTTCTCGATTTAGAAAATCAGTGTAAAGCTTATGTTTTTGCTTTTACTTAGGTAGAGTTTGATAAAAGAAAAGCAAATCATTGCTGGAAGCACAAGCAGCCCCAAAAGTTCACATAAGGTGTCCACCTAATGACTTAGTTGTTCCTAGTTTATAAAATTAGCTTAGTGTTTGTTTCAGCACAAGCAGACCCAAAAGTTGACATAAGGTGTCCACCTAATGACTTAGTTGTTCCTAGTTTAGAAAACCGGCTTAATGTTTCTATTTTTACTTAAGATATGTATATATTGATAAAATATAAATAAATAACTGCCATATGCAATATGAAAATGCATTGATCTTAGTGGCGGCTTAGCGAATCCCCTAATTAATTAGTCAAGATGATTTGAAAGTCTGGTTATGAGATTAACATAATTTTGTGCCATTGGGATATCGTAAAGTGACATTTTTAACAATCACATCTGGTTCCATTCAGATTAACATAATTATGTGCCACCAGGATAACATACATGATGTACTCAACAATCTCATCAACCATGTGGGTCATTTGTGGTCAACAGAAAACTAATAAAGAATAACAACCATATAAGCCACTATTTGCTATTTAGAATGTTGGCATTCAAATATTAATAATAAACATATCTTGCAGCAAGGATAAAAATACCTACTTTTAAAAACTGGTTTGGACAATATGTCGTACAACAAATGGTCACAAATGACATCAATAAAAACTGAATGGCACAAAATTGAATGCCTTGCATTTATTAATATCCTAATATTCTTCCCTTATTATTTAATGAAGGCTAACAATATGATACCTTTTTAACAAATACATTTTCTCAATGCTCCACAATGGACCTAAATTCCTAATATGTATAAAGCATCAACTGGCATAAAAGCATGCTTGCCTTATTCTTTAATGAAGGCTGACAATGTGACACCGTTTTTACCAAATCTACTTTCTCATTGTGGAACACAATGGATCCGATATGTATGGAAATCTAAGCTCAGCAATTTTACTCCAGTATTAATGAGGTACATCTTGTGATTTATAACTAACTGAACTCCATAACTTGATACCCTTTTTTTACTTGAATCTCCTATACATCATGACTACCTTTATTAGCGATACTTTCCTCGTCATTTTTTACTGACCACTCATTAACCGGCCAACTGAATCTATAATAAGTAAACAGTATAAGCATGCTCATTGAAAAAAGAAAAATGAAAAATGTAGCGAAAGAAAAGCATATTCATGTTAGTTCCATTATTTGATAAGTTGGAAAGGTCTGCAATATATTTCCTCATTCATAATAAGCACTTGTGTGTTCATGAAGTCTCAACTATCAAAACCCAAACACTCTATGAGCATTATTCGTAATGAAGATATACAATACCCTTGCCATTGAACCTTCAAGGAATGCATGATGTATTTAAATTAGACCCTCATGGTAAACACATTTAACTATAAAAGTTGAGGGTGAATGTGCATTCGCAGTACTAAGCAAATTACTGTCGACAGTGTCAAGCCACAGATAAGAAGCACATTTGCAAACATTATTAATAGTACAAGAGAAAAAATGTGGTTTCCCTGTAAAAATAGTTTCATTAAAATTTGTTTTCTTCTAGTCTAAATGCTGGGAACGTTGATGTTTGTCAACTAACTTTTTAGGAAGCTTATGGGAGCTAACAATTAAACACCTTATTGGAAAATCGTTTCAATAATATGGTCAAGTGATAAATAATTGAAGAGAGTTGAAAACTCTAACATTAACATCAATTTCCCCAACGATCTTTTATTACAAGAGTAAGGGTACATATCAAGGGAAAGATGAAGCAAGCATGATTTTTTGGATGTGCATCAGATACAAATCAGCCTGTTATTTGTTTGAGAAAATTGAACATGGTCCATAGCTTGCACAAAGCCTTTGAAAGACAACATATCCAGTGAAACATGCAATATAGCATGTAAACAACATCAGAGTAATATTGCTAACTAATGGGCTCTTATTGAAACTTTCAATTCTGTTACATTTCTGTATGACACTTGGAAAGGTAAACAATCACTAAACAGAAGCAATGATGGGAACAGAGATACCAAAAGGTAAAATTGATTTACTACAAATATATTGAGCACATCACTAGGGGCTTGACTGGTTGTTCAAGAGGGACTGGTGATATTCTCCCCAAGAATGTGGTACCTTTTGTCCTTTGCAATAGTAGGGCCATTATTAGTTGGGTTGGGCGTGGCATTTTCCATATAATGCAACACAGTATCCCACATCTTGATAGGTGGTGGATGCTTGGCACTTGAGAAGAAGCATCTTGCCAATTCCTCCAAATATATGAGCACAATTGTTGGAGGTCCAAACAATAATGATTACAGAATGCACCTGCATTGCATTAGCTATGACTTGGGAACAGTCACATTCAAGATCTTGATATCTTGATATGGCTTATCATTCTTATCAGTCTTTACTTTCTCTATTCCCTGCAAAAAGAAAATAAGATTAACTATAGAAAGGGATGAAAACCCAGAGTAGCATGAAAGCGCTTGCTATTAAAGATCAAAGTCATCCACATTAACAGACCAAAGGAGACTCTCAAATCAACAAGCCTCACCTGTACAACATCCATCCCCTTCACAACTCGTCCAAACACTGTATGCTTATTGTCTAGCCATGGAGTAGCTACAGTCGTGATAAAAAATTGAGAACCATTTGTATTTGGACCAGCATTTGCCATTGACAATGTAAATGGTCGATCATGTCGTAAACTATAATCAGCAAGCAAGCAAAATAAGGTCTTTAATAAATGGCCAGCAACATGGGTAAACGAAATGCAAGAAAGCATCAAAATTCTTCAAAAGTCATTGATAATAAAAAATTAAATTTCAAATCAAATCACACTCCAGTGGAATGAAATCTTTTTAACATTAGAATTAGAAAATTCTAAGTAACACTTACTGTAGATAAGAAAAACACTACATGTCCAAGTTTAAACAAAATCACTTCCTAGCATGACAAGATGAGCTCAACAAATATTGCTGCTACTGAACATAACATAACCAATGGTTACAAGGTCATCTTTGCAAAACTAAAACATTACAGTGTGGTCTGAAATAGTGTCCAAGGCTGAAGCTGAGAAACACACACAACACTGAGAGGGGGGGGGGCTGAATTAGTGTTGTAGTCACCTGTGAATTTAATCTTTGATAAACTGATATAATAAATTCAATTCAAGTACATAACAGTTTATATAACAATAACACCAATAATGAATTCTTCAAGCTACTATAAATTTATATATATATGACAAATTTACATTCTGAAATCTGTGCTCCAACACAGTAAGAATGCATGAGCTACAACTGGTGTAAGAGGCTTCAACCTCTATTATATCTTTCAGCTTCAACTGAAGAAATTACAATAGGCTTCAACCTGTTGTCACCCTTGCTCCACCCTTCCACCCTGAAGATTGGTTATGCTGAAAACTTCTTGTTTGCTGCTGAAGAAAAAGACAAAAAACACCCTCCGAGCTGCTTCACAATCTTGCTGGACCTAACACCTTGGTTGCTGCTGAAAATTATCCTCCACTGTCCAGAATTTGCACCTCCTCTCCTCAGTCAACCACCCGAACCATCACATCATGATCCTTGCTTGAAGATTATCTCCACTTGTGTATTTATACACTTTTTCATAAGTCATAGAGGCCGACCAGGTGAGTAAGCTTTACATTTTTTATTATACCTTTTTATTTCTTTGACTGGGCACCTCTTAACATTATCTCCTTAAATATACCACTTCAATTTTTTTATTCAAGGTGCAAGATATGATTTTTTAAATTGCTTTCCTTATGCCCGCAACATCCTTAAAATATGCCCGCAAGAGCCTTTAAAAGATGCCCGCATAGGCCTCTTTGCATGCCCGCAAGGGCTTCTATAAATGCCCGCAGGGGCCTTCAAATATGCCCGCAAGGGCTTCATTCAATATGCCCGCAAGCCTTCAGTTATGACCGCATATGACCTTTTTGAAATGCCCGCAAAGGCCTTATACAATGCCCGCAAGGGGCTTCAAATGCCTGAAAGGCACCATTAGAAATGCCCGCAAGGGGGGCTTCAAGAATGCCCGCAAGGGCTCTTGACTGCCCTTAAATTATGCCCGCAGGTTGCTTCTTATATGCCCGCAGGGGCCTTAGATTATGCCTGCAGTGTCTTCTGAAATGCCCGCAAGGGCTCTTGTTTTGCCTCTCTGTAATGCCTGCAAGGGCCATAAAAAATGCCCGCAAGGGGCTCAAATAGATGCCCGCCTGGGTACTAAGTTATGCCCGCACAACTTCATGTAAATGCACGCATGACTCCATAAAGATGCCTGCATGAGACCTTGAGAAATGCCCGCAGAGGGTCCTTTGTCATGATTGCTTGTCATCATTAACTTCATGCTTGCTTGACCTCTGCCATGCTTTGCCTTGTCACCAGCACTTGTCATGCTTGTCATCAACCTTCATGTCATTGTCCTTGTTGCTTGCTTGCCATGTCATCAATGCTTGTCTAAGTCTTTGTCATTAATGTGTGTCATCAATGACAACTTTGCTCATCAATCTCCCCCTTTGTCATTGATGGAAACCTCCTCAAAATTTCTCTCCCCCTTTGACATTAATGACAAAGGACCAATCAATCTTGTCATCTTACTTGCTGAGCTGGCATCTCCCCCTATCTGATACGCTGTTGTAGCTAGCTGCTCCCCCTTGCTGAGCTGGCTGCTCCCCCTTGTTGAGCTGGCTGCTCCCGTGATAGGTGCCATTCTCATATGACACCCTCACATACTACTAAAATTAATCTTGAAGGGAGAGAACTCCCAACTTCTGCCAAAGATACACAAATGTATCTTTAGGCAAGGGTTTGGTAAATATGTCAGCCACCTGTTCCTTTGTGCTCACATACTTGAGTGTGACTTGCTGTTCATTGACCTGCTCCTATAGATAGTGATATTTAATAGGGATATGTTTAGATTTGGAATGCATTACTGGATTTTTCGACAAACTTATCACACTTGTATTGTCATAGTTGATTGTGACAGGTTGATTGTAGTGAATTTTCATGTCTGCCAAAGTCTGTTTCATCCATATGACTTGAGTGTGGCATTCAACAGCTGCAATGTATTCAGCTTCTATAGTGGACAGCGATATTGAGGACTGTTTCCTACTTATCCAAGAGACAAGATAATCTTCCAAAAATAAAGCATTTCCACTCGTGCTCTTTCTATCATCAGGCTGCCTGCCCAGTCAGCATTAGAGAATGCTGTGAGTTCGATATGTGAGTTCTTGGGATACCATAACCCGAATTCCACTGTGCCTTTGAGATATCTGAAAATTCGCTTGACTGCTGCTACATGTGATTCCTTTGGATTGGCTTGGTATCTTGCCACCATCCCAACAACTTGCATGATGTCTGGTCTTGATGCAGTAAGGTAAAGTAGACTGCCTATCATTTCCCTGTAGAAAGTGGCATCAACTGAGAGAGATTCATCATCCTTACTGAGTTTACAACTTGTTGCCATGGGTGTGCTTACTGGAGAACATTCGGCCATCCCAAACTTGCTCAGGGTCTCCTTCAGATACTTGGTCTGAGATATAAAAAATATGGTTTGGAGTTTGAGTAATCTGTAATCCAAGAAAAAAGGATAATCCTCCTATCACAGACATCTCGAATTCTCTAGCCATATTAGCTGCAAACTCCTAACTTATCCTATCCAAATTGCTTCCAAAGATAAGGTCATCAACATAGACAATAGTGATTAATAGATGATCTTCTTCGATCTTGAAGTAGAGATTGCTGTTGGTACTTCCTCTCTTAAATCCTTGCTGAAGAAGATATGTGTCCAATCTTTCATACCAGGCTCTAGGTGCCTGTTTAAGACCATAGAGTGCCCTTTTTAATTTCCAGACATGATTTTCTTTACTAGGCTCTTCAAAACCCTCAGGCTGTTCAGTGTATACTTCTTCCTTCACGGTGCCATTTAAAAAGGCTGACTTTACGTCCATTTGATAAACCTTAAAATTTTTATAACATGAAAATGCTAAAAACATCCTGATCAATTCCATTCGAGCTACAGGTGCAAAAGTTTCATCAAAATCAATTCCTTCCATTTGAGCATATCCTTTGCAAACCAATCTTGCTTTGTTTCTAACGACATTTCCATTTTCATCTAGTTTATTCTTGTACACCCATTTAGTATCAATTATGTTTTTGTTCTTTGGCCATGGAACTAACTCCCAGGTTCCACTTTTTTCAATTTGACTTCATTCTTCTCTCATGGCATTATTCCAATGTTCATCCTTGAGGGCTTCACAAAAACTTCTAGGTTCAGTTGTTGAAAGTAATGCTAGATTTCTTCTCTGGGGTGCATGTCTCAGCTGCATTCCTTCTTCAATATCTCCAATAATAAGGTCTTCTGGATGATCCCGCTTTACAGATCTTAGTGAAGATTCTGTACCTTTCGAGGAGAGTTGTTTATCCTCAGCTTGTTCCTATTGATCAGACTGTTGCTTTGTTGTTTTATTTGATGTTTCTTCTTCATCAGTCAAGTCATCATCTGTGTCCTCAGGTTCGGATTCTGGCAGTTTTTGTGTTAGATCTTCATCTACTACCACATCTATACTTTCAACAATCAGTTTCAATCTCTTATTGTAACATTTGTAGGGCTCTCTTTTCAGTTGAGTAGCCCAAAAATATACCTTCATCAGTCCTGGAATTGAATTTTCCAAGATTGTTGTTATGAAAATTACAAGTGCAAGCCTCGTGCTACAGGAGGGATCACACACTCCTCATTCATAATCATCTCATTCAAGTCAATTCTTTAATCTTTGCCTACGAGCAGCCCTAAAAAGTGTGCTCTACCCGTGGATATGTGTTATTGGTTATAGTTGATCTCTCTTGAACATGCTATGGTATGAGTGCATCTCTCTTGTGATCTACATGAAATGTCATTATGAATCTGTTGGGCAATAGGGTTTGTTGAAGTGCTCACCTTAGATCTACTATCTCCTTATGATCCTAACATCTTGGACTGTATTTGAGTTTTCTCAGTTCTTCTCTCGCATGTCTAACCCACTCCCAAATTGTATTTGAGCTTTTGTGTTCAAGATCTCTCAGATGTATCCCTTTTGCAGCTATGGCCAACTCCATTTGAGTTGGGTATCCATAATCCCACTCCCACTTGTATCTCTTCTCCTCTACATGGTGTTTTCAACACTTCTCCATCAGATGGGTAGTTCAGTGATGGTGCTCTCCTAGTGGATGAGTAGTTTAGTGGTGACATTTCTCCAGGAGATGATCAGATCAGTGATGATGATGGTTGGGTACCTATAAACCCATCCATATTTGTTTTGAGTTGCAATCATGCTCCCACTGCATTTTGTACTTGAGCTGGGTATATCCATAAACCCACTCTCATTCATATTTTAGCTACAGCTAAAATTATAGAGTTAAATATTTATAAACCCACTCCATTTGTACTTCATAATATTTCTCCATGACATCATCCTCAGATTAAGGGGGCATGTTGATATGATGATGAAATCTTCACAAGGCCATGTACTGACCTATCTTGTGTGTGTGTAGTGTTTTGGCTTAAAATCCAACCTAGTCAAACACTATTATATTATATCTGGGTGGTTAGATATGACCTAGATTAGCAGGCCTATAACCCCTCTTGAAAAGGGTGCCCCACTTTAGAGTGTGTATTGTAGATTTTTCTGGGTTTTACTGCTTGCTGGTTTATGTCAACATTTCAGTGTTTTCATTTACAGCCGGTTTTGCATAGGCTGCAAACTACTTATGAAAATTACTGTAACAATTAAACACGCTGTAAAACACTAATAACAGGCTGAAAACAAATATTTAACACATGCACAACATAAAAGATAGACTCAGATTTTTCAGCAACTGTGCCCTGGAAAAATCCCCACGGGGAAAACCAGTAAGAGAGAGAGATTTTATTTCTTCAGCAAATCTTAGTACATAAATTTATATAGCAGAAATTTTTACTTATCTCCACCAATAAATTTCACCCAGCTCTTTTCTTGAAATCTGTGCCAAACCCAGTAGCCTCGATTTCTGTGCAATGAGTGCCTCGAACTCTGTGCTGAAGGTACAGTGACCGTACTGTACGGTCCTCCTAAAAAACTGTGCAAGACTGTCTCAAAAATCAAGCCTTAAATCTGTCTTGGGAAATGTGCAGCAATCTTGAATTCTGTGTACACCATAACTCCTCGAAAATCGTGCTGAAGACCTCAAGAGGCGTGCCCAGAATCTACCTCGGGCTGTGTGCAACACTCCTTGAACTTTGTGCCCAGATTCACCTTGAAACTCGTGCCAAGATTCTCATGAAACTCGTGCCAATAAATGACTGCTGTACCTTCACCTCGGGATGTGTTCCTCCTCGATTTATGAGCCAAACTAGCTGCCTCGGGTTTTGTGCTGTATGGCAAGCATTAACTGCTGCTGTACTAAACCTCGATTTCTGTGCTTAGATGGCTGCCTCGGGATATGTGCCTACTAAAGGAAATAACTAGAAGACCGTACTGTGCAATAAATGCCCAACTTGCACCTCGATTTCTGTGCCAATGTAGAATGCCTGCCTCAATATGCGTGCAAGTCTCCAAGCTCTTCTTCTCTTCCCTCTCTTTCTCAAGAATGCAAAAGTAAGCTCAAATGCCTCCCTCATGCCTTTTTGTCTAACCCTAAGTGAGATCTAATCCGACGGTGGAGAAAGATCCAATCCAATGGACAAGATTCAATGAGAGTAAAAATCACTTTTATTTAAATCACTTAAATAAAAAAATAAAATTACTCACCCACTTAACTTTAGCAAAAACTGACTTTCATTTTATAAAGTCTCATTAAGTGCATTTAATGAGAGGGTCACCTTTTTCCCCCCTTCTAAGTGACATTAGGCAATTGCCACTTGGGGAACACTTCCCTAGGTACAAAACTAACACTCCCTCTTACCGAGGAAGGTGTTCCGCACCACTCCCAACTTATCTCTGAAGAAGACAAACTTCCCCCTCCCCAAAGACTTCGTCAGGATATCTGCTACCTGCTCATCAGTGAAAATATACTGCAACTCAACTGCCCCTCTCTGGACGTAGTCTCGGATGAAATGGTACCTGATCTCAATGTGCTTCGACCTGTCATGGAACACCGGATTCTCAGAGAGTTGAATGCAACTCTGATTGTTGCAATAGATCACCGTAGGTCGAAGCTGCTGATCAAATAAATCTACCAATAACTTACAAAGCCACAGTGCTTCGCAAGTAGCCTGACTAGCTGCCATGTACTCAGCCTCGGCAGAACTCAATGCAACGGACTTCTGTTTCTGATTGAACCAAGACACTGCTGCCGAGCCCAAACTGAAACAACAATCAGAAGTGCTCTTCCGATCCCTCACACAACCTGCCTAGTCTGAATCTGTGAACCCAACCAAGCTGACTCCACCCGAACCCTTGTAGTCCAGACCATAATCCACTGTACCTGCTAGGTATCTCAGTACATGCTTTGCGGCAGTCCAATGCACACTCCTAGGCTCCACCATGAACTGTCTAAGAGTGTTAACCGCAAAACACAAGTCTGGCTTGGTGTTGACCAGATACATCAACGATCCAATGAGCTGACGATAGAGTGTGGGATCCACCAACTTACCCTCGGAAGCATGAAGTTGCTTCCAGTTGGTGATCATCGGTGCAAACATAGGCCTGCAGTCCTCCATCCGATAACTCTTCAGAATATCAACTGCATACTTTCCCTGTCCTAGGAAAATATGTCCAGGCTCCTGCCAAACCTCCATCCCCAAATAGTAATGCATCAACCCAATATCAATCATCTCATACTCAGCTGCAAGGTCTCTCTTGCACTGTGCAATAAGACACTCATCTCAAGTGATAAACAAGTCATCAACATATAACAGAAGAATGAGAGGATCTCCACCAACCACAATGTAGTAAAGGTTGGGATCAACCTCACTCTTCTGAAAGCCCATCGAAGTCGAGTATGCATCGATCCTAGAGTACCAAGCTCTAGGAGCTTGCTTCAGTCCGTACAAGGCTTTCCTAAGCCTGCACACATGAGAATCTCTCCCATGAATCTCGAATCCCCGTGGCTGCTCTAAGTACACCTCCTCCTGCAGTAGACCATTGAGAAATGCAGTCTTCACATCCATCTGGTGGATCTTCCAACCCATCTCTGCTGCTATAGATATCACTGCTCTGATGGAAGAATACCGAGCAACTGGAGCAAATGTCTCATCATAGTCAACTCCCTCAACCGGTGAGAACCCCCGAGCCACAAATCGAGCCTTGAATTTCTCCACACTGCCATCTGCAGCATGCTTGATCTTGTAAAGCCACTTGGAAGTCACCACTAACTTCCCCTCAGGTCTCGGCAGTATCTCCCAAGCATCATTCTTCATGATGGAATGGTACTCTTCCATCATGGCATCTCTCCATACCTGATGCTGAGAAGCCTCCTCAAATGTAGAAGGCTCAGAGTCACGAAGACTCGCAACAAGAGCCATCCCATATCTGTCTGGCTCAACTACTGTCCTGATTGCCTCCTGAGGTCTACCGAATGCTTCTGCTTCCTTCAAGGTGTCCTGAAGCCACTTAGGCTTCCTCTTCCTTGAAGGCTCCTCCTAAACTGGTCTATCCTCATCTGAGGAACTCCCAGAAGCGGAAGTTCCAACACCCCGAGGACCAGTGACTGATGAACTAGTCCCTGAAGAACCAGTAACTTGTGAACCTGAACCTGTACCTGTCCCTGAGCCTGTCCCTGAAGTACCTGTCACCTGAACCACTGAACCTGTAGAAGCTGTGCCTGTACCCTGTGATCCAGTCACTCCAGAAACCTGTGGACCTGAAACCTGTATCGAAGAAGCCTGTGTCAACTGAGGTGTGGGAGGTGGTGGCTCACGCTGCTCCATCTCTCTCGACTTCCTGAAGGCCCTCTCCTCATCAAACTTCACTTCCCGCCTCACTACAACTCTCTTCTGGCCAGGAATGTAAAGTCGATATGCCTTCGAAGTCTCATCGTAACCCACAAAGATACCTCTCTCTGCAGTGGGCTCAAACTTCATCCTCTTCTCAGAAGGGACGTGAGAGTAAGTCAAAGAACCAAATATCCGAAAGTGGCTCACCTCAGGCTTCTTGCCAGTATACATCTCTGGAGTCATCCTCCCCAAAGCATGGTGAGGACTCCTGTTCTGCAGATATACTGCAGTGTTGCATGCCTCTTCCCATAGAAAGAACGGTAACCCCTGATCATGAAGCATAGCTCTCGCCGCTCCCACGATCGACCTGTTCTTTCTCTCTGCTACTCCATTCTGCTCAGGAGTGTAGGGAACTGTCAGCTGTCTCTGTATACCCTCCTGTCTGCAGAAAGCATCGAATTCCTTGGAGGTATATTCACCCCCAATTGTCCGATCTCAAGGTCTGGATCTTCCTGCCTGTCTGCTTCTCCACAAGGGCTTTGAACCCTTGGAAGACACTCAAAACTAAGTGTGACTTCTTGCTCCTCAAGAAATAGATCCAGGTCTTCCTGGAGTAGTCATCAATGAAGCTAATGTAGTACTCATGACCAGTCAAAGATACTGAAGACATAGGACCGCAAATGTCAGAATGGATCAAGTCAAGCACTCCTGCTGCTCTCGTGTCACTGCTTGGAAAAGCAGTCTTGGTTTACTTTCCCAAATCACACCCCCTGCACACATCACTCTGCTCAGTGATGAACTTGGGTAAACCTGTAACCATGCTCCTCAACAATCTCAGAGCTGGGTGATGTAGGTGGGCCATCCTCCGATGCCATAGCTCACATAGCTCACTGTTGCTGCTGTGTGCTAGAGCATGCTGCGGCTGAAACAATAGCATGTACAACTTTCCACATCTAACCCTAATGTCCATGGGAGTAGATACACCTGTAGTCCTGGGGAAAACCTGCACTCTCCCATCTGAGAAACACACCCCAAGACCCCTGTCCTCAATAGTGGAAACTGAAACAAGGTTCTTTTTCAGCCCAGGGACATACAACACATCCCTCAGAATCATGGGACTCATAGACTCCCTCTGAAATGTAATGGTTCCCTGACCAACTGCTCTAACAATGGTATTGTCTCCAAGTACAACCTCCACATCTCTACCTTTCTGTGATAGCTCGGAGAACAACTCTCGAGTACCTGTCATGTGTCTCGAGGCTCCGCTGTCAATGTACCAGGTACTAGTGGTGGATGGACCCGTCTGATGACCCGCCAACAATGAATGCTCACTCTCCATATCCATATCTGTGCTGGAGGCTAAAGAGACTCTCTCTCTCAATCTGTCCAGCATATAGGGAAAAATCCCTTTGAAACCTATCACCAAAGTCATCAACCTCTGCTGAGGCTGCTGTCTGCTGTCCCTGTCCCTTCTTCTTCTTCTTGCTTGGACACTGTGAAGCATAGTGCCCAAACGCCTGACAACAATGGCACTTGATTTTACTCAAGTCCTTCTTCTGTCCACCCTGCTGCTGCTGCTTCTTGGCCCCACTCTTCTTGGGACCCTTCTTCTTCTTACCCGTGGCTGTCAATGCCACGTTCTCCTCATCTACCCCACTCTGTGATGAACTGCCCTGTACGAGACCTCTCCTGGTCTCCTCCTGCACAAAGTCATCCCACAGTCTCTCCCAAGACGGTAGGTTCTCTCTACCCACTATGGCCTGCACAAATGCACCCCAGGACTTTGAAGTCCCATTCACTGCTGTACGTACAAGCTCAGTAGCAGATACCAGTTCCCCAACCGCTGCCAGTTCATCCCGAATTGCAAAAATCCTAGTGAGGTATGCTGTGACTCCCTCTCCTCCATTCATCTTTATACTCTTGAGTTTCTCTTTGAGAACCATCTTTCTATTCTCATTGGAACTCTCATATAAACTGGTCAAGGAACTCCATATCTCATGTGCCCTAGTCTTCCCAGAAATGTGAGGGATTATGTGGTCTTTAACTGCGTCAAGGATAATCCTCCTAGCCTTACAGTCCTTCTTGTTGAAGGCCGCTGCATCTGTAGCAGCGGGAATGGTAACCGGGTTAGCTGTAGTATGTCTCACCACCTCCACCCATAGCTCATTCTCCTCCAATATCAGTAAAATTATGGCCTTCCATGGCACAAAATTCTCTGTTTCAATCAGCCTATCCTCCAACCTAAAGACCTGTAGCCATCTCAACTTCAACCCAACAGAATGCTAATCACTAACAAAAGAAAATCACAAAATATCTGAGTTCTGGAAATTACTGTGTGTCTGCAAAAATATTACTGTTTTCTGCCCCCTTGCTCTGATACCATGTAGATTTTTCTGGGTTTTACTGCTTGCTGGTTTATGTCAACATTTCAGTGTTTTCATTTACAGCCGGTTTTGCATAGGCTGCAAACTACTTATGAAAATTACCGTAAAATTAAACACGCTGTAAAACACTACTAACAGACCGAAAACAAATATTTAACACATGCACAACATAAAAGATAGACTCAGATTTTTCGGCAACTGTGCCCTGGAAAAACCCCCACGGGGAAAACCAGTAAGAGAGAGAGAGATTTTATTTCTTCAGCAAATCTTAGTACATAAATTTATACAGCAGAAATTTTTACTTATCTCCACCAATAAATTTCACCCAGCGCTTTTCTCGAAATCTGTGCCAAACCCAGCAGCCTCGATTTCTGTGCAATGAGTGCCTTGAACTCTGTGCTGAAGGTACAGTGACCGTACTGTACGGTCCTCCTCGAAAACTGTGCAAGACTGTCTAAAAAACGAGCCTTAAATCTGTCTTGGGAAATGTGCAGCAATCTCGAATTCTGTGTACACCATAACTCCTCGAAACTCGTGCAGAAGACCTCGAGAGGTGTGCCTAGAATCTACCTCGGGCTGCGTGCAACACTCCTCGAACTTTGTGACCAGATTCACCTTGAAACTCATGCCTAGATTCTCTTGAAACTCGTGCCAATAAATGACTGCTGTACCTTCACCTCGGGATGTGTGCCTCCTCGATTTCTGAGCCAAACTAACTGCCTCGGGTTTTGTGCTGTACGGCCAGCATTAACTGCTGCTGTACTAAACCTCGATTTCTGTGCTTAGATGGCTGCCTCGGGATATGTGCCTGCTAAAGGAAATAACTAGAAGACCGTACTGTGCAATAAATGCCCAACTTGCACCTCGATTTCTGTGCCAATGTAGAATGGCTGCATCGATATGCGTGCAAGTCTCCAAGCTCTTCTTCTCTTCTCTCTCTTTCTCAAGAATGCAAAAGTAAGCTCAAATGCCTCCCTCATGCCTTTTTGTCTAACCCTAAGTGAGATCTAATCCGACGGTGGAGAAAGATCCAATTCAATGGACAAGATTCAATGAGAGTAAAAATCACTTTTATTTAAATCACTAAAATAAAAAAAATTACTCACCCACTTAACTTTAGCAAAAAGTGACTTTCATTTTATAAAGTTTCATTAAGTGCATTTAATGTGAGGGTCACCTTTTCCCCCCCTTCTAAGTGACATTAGGCAATTGTCACTTGGGGAACACTTCCCTAGGTACAAAACTAACATGTATAAAGTTATAAACATATTCTTTGATCATGAGCTGTGTTCTCTAATGCGATTCTTTAGCCTATGAGCACCTACATCTTGTGTTTCTGTTGTTTACCAGTTCATCTTCTCTTCTCTTTATGTATTTAATTTTATGGTTTATGCTGATTTAGGGTTTGCTAGCTAGTTCCATTTGATCTTCATTTATCTCTTGTGATCTCAACAGTTGCAAGGATTAGCTATCAAGTATACATTAATAAGGATAACGAACATAAAATGGCTTCATATTACATGTTAGAGTCAATTTCTATCCATCTATTCTGGGACTGTCCTTTCACTAAATCTACCTAGCTCAAGGTTGTATAATCAGAAGCATATGGTGATAAGTTATTACTGAGATTTGTCGTCTTAAGTGATGAAAAGGAGGCAGAACCGTAATCTTGTCCACTGTCTACAAATCTAAGTTATAGTCCTCTTAATTTCTGTGAAGGTAAGTTCCTAAGGGCTTATAAAACTGTTTATCAAATGTAAGATCAGGGTCACTCTTGTTTTGATGATTTATGCTTGTTGGTGGTGAAACAACTCTGCTCCCTAAGAAATACAGTATAGGCTTGACAATACTCGGGGAGATCCCTAATTTAGGCATTGTTCTTATGTATATAGTCTAGTGTATTTCACAGGGTTTAGAAGATATTTGATAGTTATTGGCTGTATGTTTCATTGCCACTGATGCTTGGACTGATAGAGCTGTGTATAAGCATGGATGGCCGGCATCTCCATTTTTCTGTAATATATTACCTGTATTCCTATCTATACCTAAGATTTTGAGGCCTAAGCTCTTGTACATAATGAACATTTGTTAGTAGAAGCAATAAGAGTTCAAGAAAACAGTCATTTCCTTCAGTAACATGTGAATTTATTTCATAGGAATCAATTATCACAGAAACATCTTGAACTCAAATACAATGAGGAATTTAGTTACCTTTTATGAAATTCATCCTCAAACTCATTTCCCCAGATAGACTGGCCCCCAGTACCATCTCCAAGAGGATCACCTGTTTGGATCATGAAGCCTTTGATAACTCGATGGAAAATTAGATTATCATAATAACCATTTCTGCAATGTGTAATGAAGTTCTCAACCGTTTTAGGGCACTCCTCTGGATATAAGCGCACATGTACATCCCCCAACGTTGTATGTAAAATCTGTCAATGAAGTAAGAGTCATCAAATATTTTGTTGCAAGGGCAAAGCCTGCATATTAATCAGCTAAAGAGCCATTATTATAAATATAGTTATATCACTGCCAGCACATGAATGTATTAACAAAATGTTCAGCTTGAATAGCTATATAGCATAAATGAATTTTATTTAATGGAGTTGAAACTTTGCCATGATCAAAACTGAGAGTCGATTTCTCTATTTTTATTTTTAGATCCTCCACCTCTTGTTCTTGTTGCTTGGTGTTAGATACTAAAGAAAATAACATACTCTTGACAATTTTAAATCTAATTCCCAGATTGCCAGATGGAAAGTCCAATGGTAACAACTAACATTATCAGTTGATCTTCCAAAGGCATAAAGATTATTATTTAAGAGTTGAAACTCTACCCGGAACAAAATTGAGGTTTAAATTCTCTCTTTTAATTTTTAGATCCTCCTCTCTTGTTCTTGCTGGATGGTCTCAGATGCTACAGAAAATAACATACTCTTGCCAATTTTACATTATTCCTAGTTTGTTCAGATGCAAAGTCACATAGTCATTGGTAACAACTAACATGATTAGGTAATCTTCTTACATGTTTATATCAACCATTGGTGACCAGCTTCTACTGAAATGAAAAGTCAATTTTTTACCTTATACACCATTCTACTCCCTTTCATTTTCTACATTTTCAAAAAACCATAATAAAATAACAGAGAAATACAAGGGGGAACCTGCTAGGTATAGGAACATATGATATCAATTAACTATTAGACCCAATAAGGACTTGTGAAATTCCAGTTTTCTTAGCAGAGTACTTAAAAAGGGCTGAAAGAAAAAACAATTATTATTATGTATTTTCATCAAAGAAATAGGGAGAAAAGTGGAAAAAGAAAAGAAGCAGAGATGAAATCATTTGTGAAAGAGTATTCTTATGTTTTCCATGAGCTACGCTGTTGGGAGAGCGGAGCAGGAGCGGGAGTAGAAAGCGAAATTTTCAAAACCTTCCGTTTTGGGAGTGTTTTTTATATAATATATATTTTAATATATTTTGATGCATATATATTAAAAAAACATGTATTATGCCAAATTAACTATAGAAAACATGAAAACATAGATATTCATATAACCATTTAGTACACATATTGATATAACATCAATCATCTAGGAGCTATAACTTATAACATTGTCATTAAATGATCAATCATCAATCATCAACAACATCAACCTTCAAATTTCAACATATAATATTTGCCATCAACATACTCTAACAGATAACATCAACCATGAAATGAAACAAAGCATCATAATATCATATTCAATGCCAAAGAGTTGTAGGATGCAATAAAAAATTTCAAGTTTAAATTTCAAAGGTAGGTTCAACCGTTCAAGATTCAAAGGTCAAAGACTAAAGTTCAAAGTAGGCCATAAGGTTTACAAAATAGGCCATAATAAACATGAAATACAAAGTACTATGATACTATCTAGTATCTACTAAGCTTTCTGCTTGCCACGAGAAACTTCCAATTTCTTTTCTCGTGGTTTAGGTGGAATAGGAGCTGCTGGATGTGATCGTGGAACATGAGAAGAAGATGGATGGCCCCAACGAATTGCTGGACATTGTGAAGATAAAGGCAAAACTCCTGCATAGGGAAACCTATTGCTGGTTGGGGGTGGCATCTCTGTAGTATGAATTGGATCACCATCATGATCACCCAGTAGTTCAGCCTCCAAGCGCTCTAATGCTATGGCTCCATCCTCCACATTAGCCTTCTTATCCACTAAAATTGCACTTAGTGGATTCCGAGTGAACCGTCGAAGACTTGAACAATCTAATTGTTCATCTCCCCCTCTCTCATTTTTCTATATAAGCAAGGTATTTCATGCTCATTTCTTCATGATGGAGCATTGAACATCTGCTCATGTACTGTCTAGCTTTTGGCTATTTGTTGAATAATATTTTGAAGACTTTGGAGGTCAAGATTGGTTGCTCTTGTTCCATGTTGATGCATGCACTTGGTTGAGGTATATTTGTACAATTCCATTTTTGCTTTCATATCGCTATTGTGGATTGATCTAGCTTGGCAAGGCTCTTTGAGTCTAATAGAGTAAGCATTCATAGTTTTTGACTTGAATATGTATATTTAATTGTTTAGAGATCTAGGAGCAGCACATGTGGTCGGCTATACTATTGCCCTTCTAATCTCTTTCTATTGATATACTAGATTTAATCCATTTGGTGTATGAGTGGTTTTGAAGTTGTGCAGGATTGGATGCTAAGCTTTGGAGGTTGATCTAATCTTGACTCTTCTTCCAAGCTTGGTGGCTGGTTGCTTCTATTTTTGGTTTAACATATTGGTTTTGCAGGCATCAATCTTCCTCCTCTCTTCCAAAACTAAATACTTTGTGGTTGTTCCATCCTCTCACATAAACAAAATTTGAATCATCTTTCTTTTATGTTTTTCTTGAAGCAAGTAGAATAGATTCAAAGTTCATTTTTAAAATCTCTTGCTTCTCATAGATCTAGAGAGCTTCATTTCAAAGTTAAATCGTTGATTTAGATCTAGTCTCTTATGCTTGAAAGTGCTTAATAATTTCCAATATTTTTGCAAGTATAAAATCTTGTATTTTTATGTGGTTTTGTATAATCTAACCAGTAATTTGCAGCATTTTAGCTCGCTGGTTTTTAGCAGGTCCGTGACGAAAGTGGGCGGATTTGTGACCGAAACTCTTCGAAAAGTGCAAAAAAATTTCCTATGGACCCCCATCCACTTGTATATTTTTCTATATGATTGTAAGTCCTTAGATCCAACTATAAGTGGACTAAGTGACATTTCTTTTAATCTTTTATTGTAATTATTAAGCGAGAGCAAGTGGGCTACACAGCGCCCACACCCCATCCCCCCTGGGGGGATTTGCATTGTCTAATTTTCATGGTGTAAATTTTTCTAACAACACAACAAACACACACACACCTTTGTTTTTGCACGGTGTATGCTTTAATTCAATAAATTTGCTTTTAATTTATTTTTATTTTTGCAAGTGTAAATTTAGAAATAACACAAAATCTCGTTGCCACGAAGTATGCTCTCACCACCACACAAAGGCTTTGCCGATTAGTGGTGGATGATCAGAAAAGTGACACATAGATTTTGTGCTGCTTTATTTATGTTTTAGCTTTAAGCATTCTTTTCTTACAAGCATTAATCGGAATAAACATTTAGCTTATAGCTCAAAGTATGCTCTTTCCCCTTGCGGGCATATTGCTTGGCCCTGTGGGAAATCAGAATGAGCTATAAACTATTCTTTAAAGTTTCACATCTAAGTTAAGCAACTCACATAATAAAATTCACTACCCTTCACATAGTGGAAATCCGACACTACGTTAATTAAAATTTGTGTGGGGAAATTTCTCAGAGGAAGCGGGAACAACTGGGAGGCGACCTCATGGCACAATTAGGCTACACCCTTGTTGGTGCAGTGTTGAACACCGCCCTAGAGACTCCATTCCAGCCCACACGTTCTCGTGATGAGCCATCATCTTTTGATTTCCAGACATTCCTCCCTGTACCTCATGGTATCTCGGGAGTTCCCCCTTTTCCCTAAATAATTTTGAATCATTAATAATTTAAAAGTAACCAAGAGACAATTGCAAAACATTTCTCTTTCAGCAACACTGTTATATCTTGCGTATTGACTCCATAAGGCACTAGTCCACAACAACTGTTCATTTCTACTTAATATCATATTTGTTGTGTTATCTATATTGGTTATCATTTTATTTCGCTGGTGAAAGCTTTTTCTAAACTATTTTGCAAAACAATCTTGGAAGCTATTTTTTAATCATAAACTTCCTTAAAAACTCCTTAAACAACATTCATAACTAATTCACTGAAACATTCTAATAACCTTAGAAACATTTTGTAGGGACTACCCCCCCTTGGCTTCGATTAGGAGTTGGCCTAAACGGAGGAGTCAAGATCAGGTGCCAACTGTTAGAAAAACAGGATCGCAGAGCAATAACAATAAACAGAAATGCAAATATAATCACACATACACATTACAAGAGAGACACAGATATATCGTGGTTCACCCAACTTGGGCTATGTCCACACTGAATTTGCCAGTCCTTATTATTATTACCGTCCAGCAAGTCGAAGGGATACAACTTGCAGCACAACCGCTGCACTTCCTCTTCTCTGTTTTACAGTCTCTCTCCATATCTCAAAGATCTTTACAATGCATAAAACCTAATACATCAACCCTAGCCGTATTACAATGTCTTTCTTTTATAAGGGAAATACAATGGGAAAATACCACAGGATACCCACAACCATGGGCCCGCAAAACAGCTGGCGAAAACAGCCCCAAAAATTTTCTTCGGGGGCGTTGCCCCCGAACCCCCATTTCTCGGGGGACCAGGGGACCACTAGCCCCCGGACCCCCCAGCCAGGGGGGATGGGCCCCCCTGGAACCTTGTGGGGGGGCGATGCCCCCCCATTGGGGTGAGTGTACAGTCCACCTACACATCATATAGAACTGGGGTACAAACACGGCTAATACAATATCATCTATGAGACTAGAAGATCTGCCTCCACAACCAACACCAACCTTGACTCGAGACTTGCCCCCAAGGGCGCACCGAGCAGTAGCATAGATTTCTATTGTGTTAACCAGGTGCGCAATCCAGCGACAACATTCTTTGGCCCCGTTGTCGAGGATAAATCTTTCTATCCCGGGGTACGACTTTTGTTTTTACCCTTTTTGTTTTTTGCTTTGTTTGATGAATCCTTAGATCTAATCTTTAATTTTTCATCTAGCGACCCCACTAACCTTTTTCTTTTTCATAAAATTTCAAAGTAAAAAATAGAACTTTTGTGAGTGTTTTAAAATGCATATTTTTTCTCACAGGGCGACTCCGATGAAGGGATAAAACCCTTGTTTCTCATCAATTTGTTGAGACTTGTTGTGTGTAGATGAGCCCATGCAACACAAAAAACCTCATAAAATCTTTAAAGCTCATTATTTAAGCAAACCTCCTAATGCAGTAGCAGATACTTTCCATGGTCATTTCAAATATATGCTTCTGATCGCTGAGTATAGATGATGAAGAGTCTAGTGATGAATTTTCAAATGAATATCCTCCTATTGACTTCTCAAACATCCCATGTTTCCCTAATTATCATACTGGTAGAGATATATATCTGATCATTTGCCAATCTTTTGGGGAAATGGTGATTCAGAGACCCAACATGTCATATCCTTTCTTAAGGTCCTGGCCGACTTCAAAGTTCTATATGAAGATAACATGATGGAAATGTTTGTTAGTACTTTGCGGGGAAATGCTTGTTATTGGTGGTATAATTGTCTCCTAGATAGATGTATTACCTCTCTTCCGAGCTTCCTTATAATAGTTTTGAGGCAGTGGCATAATAAAGGATTTGGTATGAAAGCTTTGGACAGTATCCTTGAGAAGTTCTTTCCCATCTTCCTACCTTGGATAGAATATCATGAGGATGACCCTAATGCTCCTTGCCTCATCATAGTAGAAAACGAAAAATATTGGGAGTTGCCTCTGAATTATGCTAGTAAAGGGAAGTTTGGGAAGCTTATTAAAAAGTATCGTTTCTCTTTCCATCAATCACAGTGTGACCCTTTTGAAGAGATTCATGAAGATCCACTTATTGAAAATGTTGTTGAAAACCCTCCTCATGCCACCATAACAGAAGACATTGAAGATTTGGAGTTTTCTCAAATTTATTTCAGTGATGACGAGCACATTTGTACTCCTGATCCGCCTCCACAAGAAGCCATTACAAAAGCCCATATTGAAATTCATGAAGAAATTTGTAATGACTATGATGATGAAGGCTTAGAGGGATTACTTCCTTACGACCTTTTTTCTGAAAAGTATATTTATGAGCATGAAGAAAACAAACATAGCATGGAATATGATATTAGTGATGAAGAAACCCTCATGACTGACATAGATGTTGATGAGGATAACTGGACATTTATAGAGAACCCCATCTATGCCATGTCTGAAGAAGAGAATGATGGACTGAAATCTTTTGAGAGCATATTTGAAATTCCCATATATGTCATATCCGAGGAAAGGAAGCTTGAGCTCGAGTCTCTTGGTGATTTTATTGAGAAACCAATTTATGAGGTTTTCACGGAATACATGAACATTAAGACCTTGGGATATCTTTGCATGGAAAACGAACATGAAATCTTTCAGTATAAGACATACATGAGCATTAGCGGGGAGGACCTGAAAAGGCAGTGCAGTAAAGAATCAGACCAAATACAGCTAATTGAAGAGCAGTGTCATCCATTGTCTTCGTATACAGAGGTTCCTTATGATTTGGAACAGCTTGGGGTTTATGCTTTCACAGAAAGTTACTATTAGAAGAGCCCTTCGGATCATTATGATAAGGTAGTTGGTCTACCTTATCATTCGGATTTTTTTCTCAATCCTATCTAGTCGTGGATAGAAGAAGCCTACAGGAGGACTTACCTTTTGGGGAAGCACTTCAAATTGTTGGATTTTGTACAACTTCGGAAGATATTATTCATTATATTTTATTGTACCTTCATTGTACTTGTTTGTACCTCCTAAGGGAGATGAACTGGATGTAATTATTTATGTAACCAAATGAAAGAATCAATGTAAACCTTGGGGTGCAAATAAAAAAAATCAAAATATTAAATTTGAATTATTAAATTGCCCCCAGGTGAAGTCAGCCCAGTTAGGGATTTTCCAGTTTTGCACTTGTATAAATAGGAGGCTAGTGCACCTCATTATCTCATTCTCACACTTAGCATTTGCGCATCACTTGGGAGAGAGCAGATTTCACACTAGCTGAAGGAGGTAGCTGTTTTGGGGTTTCTACTTGTGGAAGACATTTCCACATTTTCTATTTTTCATATTTGTACTCTAATATCGGGATTATCATCTCTATGCGAAGGTTGCTGGGTTTTTTCCAATTGGGTTTCCCAAGGTAAACTCTGTGTTGTTGTTTTGTGCTTTGTCTTGCTTCTAGTGATCTTGGTTATGCAATTATACTATTATACTATGAATGTATGAAATTTAACATGGTATCAGAGCCATTCTAGAAGAAGCCATTGCCGGAACCCTGCCAGAACTAGGGTTTCATCTTGTGAAGTCACTGACCATCATTTTGGAGAAAAGGGGCTATAGGAATTTCGTTTTTGCCAAGGTACATCTTTTGGTGAAGACGGAATTCAATTCCGAGAATTTTCAATTTCTGACCTAACTCTGTGGCTGCAGCAAAATTAGGGTTTCTAAACCATATCTAAAATCAAGATGATTGGTATGAAGGTTGAAGATCATTTGGAAGGAGCTTCCAACTTTATCTCTTGGAAGACAAGGGTTCTTCTGCTTCTAGAAGAAAATGACTTGTTACTATATGTAAATGAGAAGGTTCCTGAACCAGAAGCCGAAGAGGATAAATCCCGATGGAGGAGGAATGAAGCTAAAGCAAGAAGGATACTTGTGAATTCAGTGAGAGATCACTTGGTCCCACAAATCTCAAGAAAGAAGAATGCTAGAAAAATGTTCAAGACCATTATGAAGTTGTTTGAACACACTAGCCTTAATGTATCCATGACTTTGAGAAACCAACTCTCAAATATGAAGATAGCAAAGTCAGAATCCATTGCCTCGTACTTTATGAGGATCACAGAACTCAGAGACGAGCTCAACACCAGTGGAGATCCTATTAATGATAAGGAGCTTGTCCTCCACACTTTAAATGGCCTTCCACCATCATGGGAGTCCTTTATCCAAAGCATAAGTGGTAGATCCAAACTACCAAAGTTTGACAAGCTTTGGGCAGATTGCTCTCAGGAGGAGACAAGGATTGCAGCACGTCAAAGACTCCATGGCACTCAACCTAAAGAGAATCAAGCTTTTGTCTCCCATGCCAAGAAAGGTAAGGGAAAAGGGAAGAAATTCCATAAACACAAGCACCAAGAAGAAAGGAGATCAAGTCCCCGTCAAGAACAAAAGAAGAAGAGGGATGTATCTCAAGTTCAATGCTATAGGTGCAGGAAGTATGGACATTACGCCAGTAGCTTTCGAAGCCAAATCAAAAGGAAGCATGAAACATCCACTGCTGACGTAGAAGAAGATCATCATCACAAGAAGCAAAAGAATGAAGATTACACAGAATTTCTATTCATATCAACACTATCAGGTACTATTCCTACCACTCGTGACACTTGGCTCATAGATAGTGGTGCATCTAGACACATGACAGGTTATAGAGAGAATCTTTCAGAATTAGTTGAGAAAGATTCACATCTCCGTGTTGTACTTGGAGATGATGCAAATTACACTGTGAAGGGGTCTGGAGCCATCACCCTTAAATTAGAATCAAATGATACATTACGCCTAAGTGATGTACTCTATGTACCTGGCATGAAAAGAAACCTTGTCTCCATCTCAGCCTTGGAGGACAAGGGATATAAAGTAGCATTCTCAGAAGGGAAAGTCCTTGCTTGGCACAAAAACTCAAGCATGAGCACAGCCAAAGTTATTGGCATAAGAGAAGAGAGCTTGTATAGACTAAACACTTCACCAGTCCAAGCCCTAATACATGATGCTGCAAGCATGGGTGAGTTATGGCACAGAAGGTTAGCTCATTTGAACTATCGAGCTCTCCCAGTTCTGAAGAATATTGTGACAAGTTTTCCAAGGCTCCAGGTAGACCATGATGGAACATGTAGAGGATGTGCACTTGGCAAGAATGTCAAGAAATCCTTTCCATATAGCGAGAGTAGATCCAAAGGGATTTTGGATCTGGTACACTCTGACTTGTGCGGGCCCATGCCAGTTGTGTCATTAGGTGGTTATCATTACTATATCACCTTTATTGATGATTACTCACGGAAGACTTGGATATACTTTCTCAAGTCAAAAGAATCCGAGGAAGTGCTCAACAAGTTCAAAGAGTTTAAAGCACAAGTTGAGAATCTATCTGGAAAGAGGATCAAGATTTTGAGATCCGATAATGGTGGAGAATATACCTCTACAGAATTCAATGATTTATGCAAGGAAGCATGAATTAAGAGGGAGCTCACAGTTCCCTACAATCCTCAACAAAATGGGGTTGCAGAAAGAAAGAATCGTACAATTGTGGAGGCAACCAAAGCTATGATACATGACCAGAGTCTTCAAATGTTCTTGTGGGCAGAAGCATCCAGAACCGCTGTATATGTACAGAATAGATGATGTCCACATAAGATATTGAAGAGCATGACTCCAGAAGAAGCGTTCACAGGTGTGAAACCAGAAGTGGGCCATATCTGGATCTTTGGCTGTCCAGTCTACATACATGTGCCCAAAGAGAAAAGATCAAAGTTAGAACCTTCAGGCAAGAAGGGAACCTTGGTGGGATACAGTGAGTCTTCAAAGGCTTACAGAATTTACATTCCAAGATCCAGACAGATTGAAGTAAGTAGGGATGTGACCTTTGAAGAAGAGATGGCTGTCAGGAAAGGCAGAGGATCAGATATGGAGATCGATGATGAAGAAATGCTAGAACCAAAGGAGATGAGATCATCTCCCCCTCCAGTTCAAAGGGAGTTAGCAGAAAAGGATGAACCTATCGATCCCATAGATCCAGTTGATATCCCCAGAGACGTGGCAGGTCAGAAAAGACCCAGATGGGCACAGCAGACACTGCAGGATGCAGAGGGGCATGATGCTCCACATGGTGCTTTCAGAGAAAGCAAAAGATCTCAAAGGTTCTCTAGCTATGTGGCACTGATGAGCAACATTATTGATTCAGAAACCACCACTTACGAAGAAGAATCCAAGCATCAAGTTTGGAAGGATGCCATGATGGAAGAATATCAATCCATCATGAAGAATGATGTGTGGGAAGTTGTGCCGAGACTTGAGGAGAAGTCAGTAGTGACTTCTAAATGGCTATACAAGATCAAGCATCGAGTAGATGGCAGTGTTGAGAAATACAAGGCCAAATTTGTAGCCAGAGGATTCTCTCAGAAAGAAGGCGTCGATTATGATGAGACAATTGCTCCTGTGGCCCGATATACTTCCATCAAATCCATTATCGCGATTGCTTCAGCTATGGGATGGAAGTTGCATCAGATGGATGTGAAAACAACCTTTCTCAATGGTGTTATTGAGGAAGAAGTTTACATCGAACAACCAAATGGGTTTATTGTCCAAGGAAAGGAGTCTCATGTATGCAGATTGAAAAAGGCATTGTATGGACTCAAGCAAGCACCCCGTGCTTGGTATGGACGGATAGACGGATTCCTGGTGAGCTTGGGATTTTCCAAGAGTGATGCAGACCCCAACCTTTACTACAAGGTTGTAGATGATGAGCCACTGATTTTGGTATTATATGTTGATGACTTGTTTCTCACAGGAAATGAGAAACTCATTGTATGGTGTAAGAAGAATCTCACCTTTGAGTTTGAAATGAAAGATCTTGGATTGATGCATTACTTCTTGGGATTAGAAGTATGGCAGAGGCAAAAAGAGATTTTCCTAGGACAAGGAAAATACACCATTGATATATTAAAGAGATTCGGGATGTTGGACTGCAAGTCCATGGCTACTCCAATGGAGGGGAATTGGAAGTTGAGAGATTCTACTTCAGATTCTGATTTGTTTGATCCCACCATTTATTGCCAGTTGATTGGGCCATTGATGTATCTGACCAAAACCAGACCAGATATATGTTTTGCTGTGAATGCCCTCAGTCAGTTCATCTACGAACCGAGGTAGATTCACTGGATTGCTGCAAAACATGTGCTCAGATACTTATGTGGCACTGTGGGATATGGATTGAAGTATGCTTCAGATGGTGACCTGATATTGCCGGGGTTTACAGACTCACATTGGGCCGGATGTGTTGCAGATCAGAAGAGTACTTCTGGATGTTGCTTCAGTTTGGGTTCTGCAGTTATTTCCTAATGCAATAGGAAGCAGAACTCAGTAGCACTCAGTACTGCAGAGGCCGAGTACATGGTTGCTAGCATAGCAGCTCGAGAAGCAGTTTGGCTTCATAAACTCCTGGCAGGATTGTTCGGCAAGATTCCAGAGCCGACCGTGATTCACTGTGATAACAAGAACTGTGTGCAGATAGATGTCAGTGAATCCTGTATTTCACGACAGGTCGAAGCATATCGAGATTCGATATCACTTCATTCGTGATATGGTGCAGAAAGGTGCGGTCGAGTTACAATACGTGCCGACAGACGACCAAACTGCAGATGTTCTCACCAAGGCTCTTCCTAGGGTGAAGTTCAAATACTTTCGCGGCAGACTTGGAGTCGAAAAGAACTTATCCCTCCTTGAGAGGGAAAGATGACATTGAGATGCTAGCCCTGCTTTGCCCAGGTGCCTCTGCAGTCTAGTTACTCAGCCAGATATGGGAGAAATCTCATAGGCAGATGAGTAGGACAGTCAAAGTTGGCCGGGCTCACCCAGGTACCTTCTGCAGTCCATTTACTCAGCCAGATATGGGAGAAATCCCATAGGCAAATGAGTAGGACAATCAACAGTGGGTCGGGTCCACACAGGTGCCTCTATAGTTCAGTTACTCAACCAAATATGGGAGAAATCCCATAGGCAGATGAATAGGACAATCAACAGTTGGTTGTGTGGTTGCATAGGTGCCTCTACAGTCTAGGTACTCAACCAGATATGGGAGAAATCCCATAGGCAGAAGAGTTGGACAATCAGTAGATGGTCGTGCCCTTTTGCTCGTCTGGGATCTCAGCCAGGTATGGGAGACCCCATCGGCAGATGAGACAGACAGGTAGCAAATTATATATCAGAGATGGTATAGCTGATAATCTTAGATATCGAAGATTGAGTGATTCTCCTAGATCCAGGATCGAGTGATTCTCCTGGACTCACTGAAGGACTGGTGAAGATGATACATTGAGACTATGTGGACAACCTTTAGTATGCATAGAGATGATGGAGACAGAATGGATGTACAAGATGAAACCCAGATGATCGTGATGTAGATGAAGACCGAAGAATACCTTCCTCGTTGATAGGGAGTGTTGGATTTTGTACAACTTCGGAAGATATTATTCATTATATTTTATTGTACCTTCATTGTACCTCCTAAGGGAGATGAACTGGATGTAATTATTTATGTAACCACATGAAAGAATCAATGTAAACCTTGGGGTGCAAATAAACAAAAGAAAAATATTAAATTTGAATTATTAAATTGCCCCTAGGTGAAGTCGGCCCAGTTAGGGATTTTCCAGTTTTGCACTTGTATAAATAGGAGGCTAGTGCACCTCATTATCTCATTCTCACACTTAGCATTTGCGCATCACTTGGGAGAGAGCAGATTTCGCACTAGCTGAAAGAGGTAGTTGTTTTGGGGTTTCTACTTGTGGAAGACATTTCCACATTTTCTATTTTTCATATTTGTACTCTAATCTCGGGATTATCATCTCTATGCGAAGGTTGCTGGGTTTTTCCCAATTGGGTTTCCCAAGGTAAACTCCGTGTTGTTGTTTTGTGCTTTGTCTTGCTTCTAGTGATCTTGGTTATGCATTTATATTATTATGCTATGAATGTATGAAATTTAACACAAATATCTATCACATGCTTTTGATTTCCCATCGAGCCCTCCCATCCAGAATATCCATGCAAGTTTGCACTTTCTAATAAACGTATCCTTGCTTTGGTTGGTAACCAAAGACAAGGAAAACAACTTTTATATTGATGAAATGCTTAGATGGTTACATTGGATTTCTGATTACACTTAGCATTTTGCTCTATGTCATGCTTAGAGTAGGAAAATAAGCTCCTCAAAGAGAGCATTTACTTTAGGCATTTCTTTCTAGTACTTGGGACTAATAACTTTTTTCCTTACTTAGTTTTAGTTTTTATGAACCAGCATAGATCCATCTTAAACCAGTATCTATCAAGCACCGAGAGGGATCCAATTTCTTGAGGTGTATTTCTTTTTGTAAATTTAAACTCAAGAAATTTGATCTCTCTTGATTGATAGATCCGGGTTTAAGTTTTAAATTTTTATTTTATAAACGAACATCTATTTTTTAATTACTTTTCATAATATTTTATTTTATGAACCAACATGGATTTTTTTTAAATACTTTCCATATTTTAATTTTTTATTTTATGAGCCGACATGAACAAGAACATACCTAACATGTGACCGAAACTGACCATCAAGAACAGTGTCCTACACCTCCTGAAAGTCATGTCTATCAATCGCGATTGCAGCGCTGTCTTTTAATTCTTGCCATGGATCACTTGAGACCATAC
Source organism: Larix kaempferi (assembly GCA_027924585.1). NCBI lineage: Eukaryota > Viridiplantae > Streptophyta > Pinopsida > Pinales > Pinaceae > Larix > Larix kaempferi. The sequence continues at coordinate 22,311,184 of BSBM01000361.1, forward strand.
TAGCCAATGCCTCTCTTACCCTTCAAAGCCTCCTGAAGGTGAGGTAGTAGGTGGCAAATCTAGTCTTTGCAATCTTCAATAGCTCCAAGCTAGAGTGATTGCGAAAAATGTGGTGGGCCATGCTATGATTGGTAATAAATTTGATCATTTTCTTATCTCTCTTGTACAAGGGACCAATCCATCGGTAATTAGGATCCTTCATCTTAACAATATCATGCATCAAAAGGTTCAATGTGTGAACCAAACTCCCTAACCAAAATATGTTGGGATACTTATCCTCAATGATTGCTCCTGCTGTCTTACAATTAGCAGCATTATCAGTGATGACTTGAATGACATTGTATGGCTCAATCTCTTGAATGGTTTTTTTAAGTAAAGGTTGTGCAATATTAATACCGGTCTTGTAGTGATCCGAGTAGTCATGGGCTGAAAGGAAGACTGCACTGCTAGCAGAAACACCGAGAATATTTATCAATGGCTTGCCTTTAACATTTGTCCACCCATCAGATACAATGGATACCCCATAGTTGGACCAATCATTTGTAAACTTTCCAAGAGCACTATTGATTTTGGCTCTTTCCCTGTCAAGTCCCACGTTTCTAGCTTTTTCATACGCAGGGCTCCTGTATCCTTTAGGAGCACCATTGATGGCTTGTACCATTTCATGACAATAAGGTGAGTGAAGAACATTGAATGGCACACCACATGCATAGAGAAACCTGTAAAATTTTGAATCCACATCATCTCTACAACCAAGGTTAAGGAAATCTGATAATGTTCTTTGCATAGTCGAGAATCCAGGAGAGGATCCTGATGGAGTCGATGATGATCCACTACCAAACATTCTATGTGAGTGAGAGGATTCAGATTCAATCCTTGATCTCTTGGAAGTGTTTTGAGTGGCCTCTTCTTCCATCTTGTATTTGTTTCTCTCTTTAGTTGGCACTTTCTCACAGGTTTGGACTCCAACAACCTTAGCTTGATCACATGGAATAACACACACAAATGCTTTCTCACCCGGGTATATGAACCAGTGTAAGTTTTAGTGCAACGGGGGCATATAAACTTTGTGGTTCCACCCCCTCTCCCTCCCCCAAGCCTTGTCACATACTTCCACAAAGGTGTTGTGTCTTTTTGTTTTTGCCCCTCATCACTCTCAAGCTCATCATTATCATCACCCTCTTCCCCTTCCTCCTCTTCTCCATGGTATGTGTCACTTTCTACCTCTTCCCCCTCATCACTACCACCACCATATCTGCTTCCCAACACTATCATAATGAGAAGAAGTGGAACCAAAAGCCAAAACCACATACCCATCAAGTTTCTTGACTCAAGATGAGAATCACTTGTTGCTTGCAATAGAATGATGGAGAAGAAGAAACCAGAAAGAGTAGGAGAAGAGAACATTGCAAGGTTTAAAATTTTTGGAGCTTACCTCTTTAGCTCTCCAATGGTGGTTGGAGAAACCTTCAATCTCCTCTCCAAGCTCTCCTTCAATCACCCCTTTAATCCTTCTTCCAAGCTCCCACCAATTTGCAAAGAGTAGCAAGCCCTCTCAAAGCCCTAGCAAAGAGATGAAATCAATGAAAATAGAGTGGAATGAGTCCAAATGAAGTCACATTGGGTTTATATAGCCCAAAGCAAGGCTAGCCAATCATCAAAAACGAAATTAACCCACGCAAATTTCATCCAATGGCAAACTGGCCGGTCCAACTCACGGAAGTGCAAATTCGGGAAAGATTTTTTTAGCCCGGAATCGCTGAGGGAGCAATGAGGGATTACTCAGGGAGCGTCACTCCCTCATCGCTCCCTCAGCGATTCCGTGATTTCCAAGGATCTTTTTTTGGAGGAGGGGAGCGTGAATTACAAATCGCTCCCGATCGGAATCGATCGTGAATTGGAAGCGAAGCGGGGGGCCCTAGGGCGCTTCCCCGCTGCCCTGTTCACGAGGACTTGTCAAAGGGAATATTAACTCATCGAGACTAAGTAGGAGGCAAGGCCCAATAGAAGTTTGCAGGTTGAATCACACTATAAAGATAAAAATAGAAATATAGGTTAATGAACCCTTGGCAAAAAGGGTTCATTTAATTATCTAAATCTCCAATCAAAGATGTTTTTGTTGCAATCTGTGTGCATGATCACAATCCTTGGTTAGAAGGGATGACCTTACCTTCTCAAAGAATGAGCAAGGGGAATTGCTTGGCCATAGTGAATGCTTCAGGCTGAAACTATTATCCCAACATAAAGAAAAGTATGGCACCATGCAAATTTGCATGCACTGTAATGGAATTAAAAGTAACCATTGAATATGATAGCATCTTCTTTCAGGATGGCCGAATCATTGGGGTTTGAATCATTGATAAAAAACAGGCCTAACTCAGCCCCCCATACATCCAGCATGACCTAGATTTCAGACATGGGCTATCATTAACAAAATGACAAATTACAAGCACTTAACTAATGATCAACAAGTTGAAACACTAATGGTGAGTATGAGGGAATATTACAACAATGGCAATTTGTTGTAGTGTATGCATCAAAATAGATAACAACGAATGCTAAATCGACACACAAAACCATTGAATAAGAGGAACAAACCCTAAGAATTTTGGCAAGTATCCTTCCATGACTCTGTTAATGGTCAATGATCTATGTTTAGAATTGTGGCTCTAGACCTACACTCAAACCCTTATTTAATATATCGTAGTTAGTGGTTCCTAGTGTTTGATGATTTAATATGGTGGTGCAATGAATATATGGACTCAGTTAGAGCTTTCACTTCAATCTCACCCCGAGTACCTCCACAACCACCTACTGCTTCCAGAGGAAGAGTGGTGCCCTTTACCCGTAAAAGGGGTAGAGGGAATCGATGATTCAGATTCCTATGATCTATCATTTTCATTGTATCGTGCATTATTAAGTTTGTAGATGCCTCATGATGATTCATCTCATGAGACACATTTATTTTGAGCATTTGATGTGATTTTGTATCATCCTATCATGAACATGTTTCAGAATTTTCAGTTTAGTAACGATATGTGACCACTTCACATCTTATGTATCTTATTTACTAGTTGTATCATCATATTTATGTAGCAATGTGTCTATTTGATGTTGTTGTTGCTTTAGATGTTTAAAAATTTGAAAAAAATGAGTATTTTTGTAATTTTTTGAGGTCTTGCGACATTTTCCAAGATTTTCTGACATTTTCCGTCGATACCACCGAGAAGTTATATTCCAGACCCTCGCCGATACTTTCCTTGAGACGATATATGCAACATTGATTTGGTCAATAGAGACCCTGGAAAAATCCACAAGGGGAAAACCAGTCCAAGAGCAAATTTTTATTAAGCATATACATGCATTTACAGAGTTACAGCAGCATAAAAACAACAGTAAAGTGGATTGTACCAGCACCTCAAAAAACATGCCCACCTAGAAAATTGTGCACAGAAGAACTGTACGGCCCAGCAGACTATACAAACTTCTTTCCCTAGATATCAGTGCCCAAAACAACAGTACATCCCAACAGTACTGTACGGCCGACACCACCTCAATTTTTGTGCCCACTTCAATTTCTGGGCAGCTCCTCTATTTCTGTGCAGCAGTTAAAACTCCTAGAACTGCATGCCAACAGAACTGTACGACCCAGCAACTAGCAACAGTATGCTGCCTAGGGATTCAAGCCACTTCTCCTTGGGATTTGAGTCTCTCACCTAGGGATTCGAGCCCCCTCCTTCAAAATCCTGCCCTCTCTCAAAAACTCAACAATGCCAAATGCTCACTCTCTTGGAAAACTGTGTCTTGCACACTACCCTAGGCTTGCTCTAAAAGCTGAAAGTGACTTTTCACCTTCCCCATCCCTAAATCTAACGGCCAAGATCTAATCTTGCCTTTACAAGATCAAAGGACAAGATTCATTCCCTCCAAAATGAATCGGTTACATTTTTAATAAAGTAATTTCACTTTATGAAATAAGTGCACTTTATCTCATAAAGTCACTTTATAAAAATAAACTAGGAACATTACAAAAAGTCACTTTATTAATAACAGCCACTTTAATATAACTTTATAAAAGTCAAGTGCCTAGGTAATGTAAATGCACGATCACTTTCGCATACAAGACAAACATGCAGAGTGCCTCTTGAGCTAAATGCTAACACTCCCTCTTAGCGAGGGAGGTACTCATTGCCATCACTATCAGCTGGTCCATCACACTGTTCATAGTAGGAGATACCTCTGAACTTGGAGCCAACGCTACCACCTGCACTAAACTCGAATCTGAAGACACCCTCCAGGAAACAACCCTGAACCCTGAGCTCCTAGGACAATCCAACCTCCAATCCTAAGCATTGGTTCTCTCATACCAGCTAAGCCTCCTGCTGGTACTCTGAAGAGACTCCCTCTCTTCCCTCGAAAATCAAGACTAAAACCTTGGTACCACTGCAGCCTCAGGAGCCTCCTACTCCTCTTCCGACTCTGAATCATCAACCGTGGGATGTCCACCTAACTTGTACAACTCACCAAACCAATCACCAATAAATTGTGGATCGATCAGTTCCGCTCCCTCTGGGTAAATATAAACATGTCCCCTCTGAAATAGTGTCGAATACCCCGCATCCTCCAAAGCTAATACCGAGAGCAGGTTAACCCTCACCCCTAGAACAAACAGAACTCCATCCTTCTCTAGGAGTCCTCCATGATGAATCAGGAATCTGACTCTTCCAAATCCACGTACTACATGTGCCATTCTCCCTTCACTCTGAACCATCCAATCTGGACTTGTCTCAGTAATGCTCCGGAATATATGCCATATTCTGATCATGTGACGAGAGGCTCCACTATCAATGAACCAACTACTATTCTGCACAAATCCATTGTTGTCAACACTCAATACAAGAGAGAACAACGAGAATTCCTTCTCAAACTTTTTCGCATAGTCCTCTATCTCTGTTGTTGCTGAAACAGTCACATCCTCCTCCTCCTCCTCCTCCTCCTTCTTCTTCTCGGGGCATTGAAAAGCAAGGTGGTCAGACTGGTTGCAAGAAAAACATCTGACTCTGCTCAAGTCCTTACTGGACTTCCTCTTTCTCTTAGCAGAGAAAGCAACATTTTCTTCATCAACTCCCTCCTCCTGTCCACTGCCTTAAGATCCCTCCCGAATCTCTTCCTGAGTGAAATCGTCCCACAATCTGCTCCAATCTGGAAGCTTTTCCCGACCAACCACAAACTTCACAAAGACTTCCCAATCCTTAGTGAATCCTTTCAAAGCCATCCTCACTAACTCAGAATCAGAGACGACCTCCCCAACTGCAGCCAACTCATCTTCACCTGTGCCACCCGGGTAAGATAGGATACCACACCCTCACCCTTGCCCATCTTGGTCGCATGCAATTTATCCTTGAGTGCCATCTTTCGGTTATCATTCTTTGCCTCATACAAGTTTTTTAGTGTGTGCCACATCTCATAAGTTGACTTCTTCTCAGCCAAATGTGGGATGAGATGGTCCTTAACACCATCTAGAATAACCCTATGTGCTCTGGCCTCTTTTACTTGATGAATGTCAAGAGCAACAGGGTCAGCTGTGGGAGGAGTTACCACAATGCTGACATTAACCCACAGCCTGCTTTCTTTAAGCACAATAGTCATCCTAACTTTCCATTGCAAATAGTTAGAAATGCCATCCAATTGGTCCTCAAATCTGATGCAAACAACCATTTTCCTTCTACTAGTCCAAAATGTTGTTGTTGTAGTTGCGTGAGGTATCCTCACAAAGGTCGGCCCAGTAAAGGGGCAGGTCGGCACAATAAAAAGGGGCAGTAAAGGGGTAGGTCGACCTAGTAAAGGGGGCAATAAAGGGGCAAATCGGCCCAGTAAAAGGGGCAGGTCGGCCCAATTAAATAGACAAGTCAGCCCAGTTGGGAAAAATCACTCCAATGTCATGTATAAATAAAAGGTGTTGTCTAGCTCATTTACACACCAAGCAAGTTCGGTCTAGTGCACAGGAGAGAGAAAAAGCAACAGCAAAAGAAGTCTATCTTTGTTTTTGAGATTGCTCTTATATCTGATATATTTGGTGTACTTGTATTATGTAAAAATTCTCTAAGTAAGAAAGGCTTGTTGGGTTTTTCCCGAGTTTGAGTTTTCCTAGGGTAAACTATTGATTCTCTTATGTTTCCGTGCATGATTATGTGTAGTTAAAGTTGAAAGAGATGAAAATTATACTGTTGTACCACTAAAATCCAACCCAAAAGAAAACAAACACAACTTTTCCCCTATCTGCCCAACACCTGCAAAACACTTGCAGATAAAGTTTTCCAGTACACAAGCTATCAAAATCAACAATAATCCTTGTCCGTGCACTAACATTCTACTGTTATCTCGGAGCCCTAGCTCTGAAACCATGATAAAAAACAGGCCTAATTCAGCCGCCCATACACCCAGCATGACCCAGATTTCAGACTTAGGCTATCATTAACTAAATGACAAATCACAGGCACTTAACTAATGATCAACAAGCTAAAACACTAATGCTGAGTATATTTGCAGTGGAAAAAAGAGTTATAACAACAGACTGAAAATTAAGTGCATCGTGATATTTGGTCAATAGAGACCCTGGAAAAACCCACAAGGGGAAAACCAGTCCAAGAGAAAAAATTTATTAAGCATGTACAGGTATTTACAGAGTTACAGCAGCATAAAAATGGCAGTAAAGTGGACTGTACCAACACCTCAGAAAAGATGCCCACCTCGAAAATCGTGCACAAAATAGTTGTACAGCCTTCCTTCCCTCGATATCAATGTCCATAACAATAGTACATCCCAACAACACTATCCGGCCTCCACCACATCGATTTATGTGTGCCCACTTTGATTTTTGGGCAGCTCCTCGATTTCTGTGCAGCAGTTAAAACTCCTAGAACTGCATGCCAACAAAACTGTATGGCCCAATAACTAGCAATAGTATGCTACCTAGGGATTCAAGCCACTTCTCCTCGGAATTTGAGTCCCTCACCTAGGGATTCGAGCCCCTCTTTGAGAATCTTGCCCTCTCAAAAACTCAACAATGCCAAATGCTCACTCTCTTGGAAAATTGTGTCTTGCACACTACCCTAGGCTTGCTCTTATAAGCTGAAAGTGACTTTTCACCTTCCCCATTCCTAAATCTAACAACCAAGATCTAATCTTTCCTTTACAAGATCAAAGAACAAGATTCATTCCCTCCAAAATGAATCAGTTTCATTTTTAATAAAGTAATTTCACTTTATGAAATAAGTGCACTTTATCTCATAAAGTCACTTTATAAAAATAAACTAGGAACATTACAAAAAATCACTTTATTAATAAGAGCCACTTTATTACAACTTTATAAAAGTCAAGTGCCTAGGTAATGTAAATGCATGGTCACTTCTGCATACAAGACAAACATGTGGAGTGCCTCCTAAGCTAAATGCTAACACTCCCTCTTAGCGAGGGAGGTACTCACTGCCATCACCATCGGCTGGTACAGCCCTCAAGTCCATCACAGTGTTCATAGTAGGAGCTCCCTCTGAACCTGGAGCCAACGCTACCACCTGCAAACTCAAATCTAAAGACACCCTACTAGCAGCAACCCTGAACCCCGAGCTCTTAGGACAATCCAACCTCCAATCCTGAGCATTGGTCCTCTCATTCCAGCTAAGCCTCCTGTTGGTACTCTGAAGAGACTCCCTCTCTTCCCTCGGAAATCAAGACTGAAACCTTGGTACCACTACAACCTCAGGAGACTCCTCCTCCTCTTTCGACTCTGAATCATCAACTGTGGGTTGTCCACCTAACTTGTACATCTCACCAAACCGATCACCAATCAATTGTGGATCGATCAGTTCTACTCCTCTTGGGTAAATATAAACATGTCCCCTCCGAAACAGTGTCGAATACCCCGCATCCTCCAAAGCTGATACCGAGAGCAGGTTGAACCTCATCCTTGGAACAAATAGAACTCCATCCTGCTCTAGGAGTCCTCCATGATGAATATGGAATCTGACTCTTCCAAATCCACGCATTGCACATGTCGTTCCTCATTCACTCTGAACCATCCGGTCTTGACCTGTCTCAGTAATGCTGCGAAATATATGCCATATTCCGATCATGTGACGAGAGGCTCCACTGTCAATGAACCAACTACTGTTCTGCACAAATCCATTGCTGTTGAAACAGTCACATCCTCATCCTCCTCCTCCTTCTTCTCAGGACACTGAGAAGCAAGGTAGCCATACTAGTTGCAAGCAAAACATCTGACTCTGCTCAAGTCCTTACTGGACTTCTTCCTGCTCTTAGCAGAAAGAGCAACATTTTCTTCATCAGCTCCCTCCTTCTGTCCACTGCTCTGAGATCCCTCTTGAATCACTTCCTGAGTGAAATCGTCCCACAACCTGCTCCAATCTGGAAGCTTTTCCCGACCAACCACACACTTCACGAATACTTCCCAGTCCTTGGTGAAGCCTTTCAAAGCTATCCTCAACAACTCAAAATCAGAGATGACCTCCCCAACTGCAGGCAACTCATCTTTCACCTGTGCCAATGGACAAACCCCATTAATTCCCCTAAGGTTGCACTTGTGTTTTAAGGCTTTACCACTTAAAATGCGGGTTTGGGTGGTATCACTCCTCATAGATTTTAAGTTGCTACACGTTGTTGTGTGTAATAAGATAACAAGGTCTTAATAGTTAATCATGTGTTAAATTCATAACACATTGATAAGACAAGATAATTTTATTAATGTTATAGAAAATAATTTATTGACAACTGGCAAGTCATTAACAGAGGCCACATCAAATAATGGCAATGGTTAGGGAGGTATATCAAGATGCTTGGCCACTTCAAGCACTTGATGTGATAAAAGGAGGTGAGAACTTATAAGGAGGTTGTTAGAATTCAGTCTAGACCACTATATATGAGGTGCTATTGGCTGTCATTTTGTGTGAGAATCATGATATCAATAAAAAAGCACCCTTCATGCATCGTTCTGCTCAATTGAGTATGCATGAGTGTAATGTCCCTTGTTAGGAATTTTATCAAAATGACAATTTTTCACTTTTTTCCCTAGTTAGACCTTTGACTAGTTTTGATCTCTAGGTCCCAAATTTGCCCCAAAGGATCCCAAATCTTCTGAGAAGGTATATGAATGATATTAGAACATAAATATGTGTTTCATGGATGCCTTTGGACCTTTAAAATACTTCTGCAAATCCTCTTTCAATTATGGTCAATGTAGGTAACTTTACTAGTGATTTCCCTTTGACTAGTATTGGTCTCTAGGTCTCAAATTGACTCCAAATGCCTTCAAATCTTCAAGGAAGGTGTATGAATGATATTAGGACTTGAATATGATGTTCATGGATTACATATGGCCACCAAAAGACCTCTGCAAACTCTCTTAAGATTCTGGACCAAGTATGCAATTTTACTAATAATTTGGGGTTCGAATCCCCCTAGGGTAAGTACTGAAAATGGCTTTCCAAATGCCTCCAAACCCACTCAAATTTCTGAAAAGAGGTAGGGAATGTATTAAGGATGTTATTAAGGTCTCATGTGCACCATTAATTGATTATTATATATGTTACAACCCTCTTCCATTCAACTGCAAAAATCACCAATTCGACCCTTGGGGAAATGGCACTATTTCTTCTCCCAATGCAATTAAACTGAGTAAAAATACTTCAAATGCTCAAGTACAATACATGAAACTTGTAAAATACATCCATGACAGTCCATTAATCACAAATGCATCAGAGAATCATCCATTCATTCGAAATCATTAGCATTACATTGATTCACAACAAGGTAGTGGGGAAATGGCACTGTTCTTTCATTAAAATTGAGATTTATACATTTCTACTTGGAATTTCGACCTGAAACTTTCTGGACATAAAGAACAGAGTATTTACTTCATATTACAAAAGAAATGGGGCATTAGAAGCTCCCCCAAAAAGTACAATAGCTCACCAAAAACGCCCTCCCTCAAGGATCAAGAATATGCCATCAAAACTGGAAATGGTTGAAGGAGTGAGCTGCCCTGTAGCTTACACCTGCAAATAAAGACTCCATTAAAGCTCTAAATGAAAGGTCTGAATGGCCTTTCCAATTACCAACTTGGATGAGAATCTTTCACTCTCGAAATTGGCTAAGGCAAGCAACTAGTCATCCACTAGCTCTCCCTCTTCACAAATGGAATTGCAAATTCTACAAATGATCAAAAGCTCCTTTCATTCTTTGTTATTGACATTTATAAAGTTCTAATTTCCTCCATGGGTCGAATTCCTTCCAAGAGACTCATGCCAACTCAAGTTGGGAAGAGATTCCAAAGAACACCACTTGTACAACAATTCCTAGTCTCCCACTTCCACCAAATCACACGTGGAAGCATCTTAGCTGTCCTAACACCCTTGAGCGCTCTCTTGGAGTCTATTTTTAGCCTTGACATGTCATATATGTCATATGTCAGCCTTCAGGTCTGATTTGTGTCATAGGTGTCATAGCATCTTTATCGTTGTTGTCATAGAGCTAGGGAATCTAGCCCAAGTGTCTCACTAGCTCCAAATTGCCTCTTTCTCTTCCATGGGAGTTACTCTTCCTCTATATTTCGACCTTGGATGGGTCATGCCATGAATAATACCTTTTGGACTCCCCCAAGTATGTTACCATTCACCTTGAATACGAATTGGTGAGAGAATGATGCCAAGTGTAGTGGGGAAATCTAGCCATATGTGGGTCCCACTTCCTCCATGTGTCTTCATGATCAAATGCCACTTTGATTTTCACTTGTATATATTTATTTGGATCCTTTATTAAATATTTATGACATTCTAATGTTCAAACATCATTTATTATCCCCATTATTCCAAATCCCAAAGCTTCCAACCCAAACCTAGGAAACTAGTAATTTTCCTCCTTGGCAATTATTTGACCTTTAGCATCAATTTGGCAAACTCTAATGAATAGGGCCAATGTGATTAGGCCATTGTGACCCAATGCCAAATTTGGGACATGACAATGAGAGTGACAATTAATTAGAGAGAATCTGCATTTCTTTGTAAGAATTCCACACGCTTGATTTTGTATAACGATGTTAGGTGCAATACCTTAGCAGATAATCAGATTGTCACAAGACCTGACTGTAACTTCATTTACTATTAACAAATGATATTTTTGGCCCAATATTTTCTTTTATGAATATGCTATAAATGCATATTAATGTGTAGGTCAATAAAAATGATATTTACTTTGTCTGTCGATGCTATGTTTCCGTACATCTGAAGGTGGAGACTCGTCTAAAGCATACACAAAATAGATCAATCATAAGACTGTTTACAAGTGAAGAATCTTTACCAATTAAAATACAATTTCAGTTCTCCATACAAAAAACTGAAGGATTATTAATAATTATAGTCCAAAAACCTTCAAAAGCAAAAAGTAACAGTACCACATTGTCAGGGAGAGACGTTGTCACGGCCTTGCCAATATCTGACACTGCCATGAGCTCATCTGGAGGTGGTTTTTCATTGAAAACATCCCTTCCCTTTGTAGCATCTTCCGGTTCCACTGGCTCCCTCCGGCTGATAAAAATAAACTCCATATGAATATATTATAAAAAAAAACCATATATATGGGATGACATAATATAAAGATCTCATTTGGACTGTGCATTCACCTGAAAAGATAAATTCGATGTTTTTTGAATGCACAACATAAGACAGTAGGGTCTGCAAATGGTTCCCTGTTCTCCATGGCATTTGCAGCAGCTGCAGGCATTCTCTTTACCTTTTTGCTGCCACTCCCCCCTTGGTATAAAGCTATTCGCAAAAATCTTTCATTGTTTTCTACCTTACCAAGGATTCTTGCCACTTTATTTGTATGCAAATTTACAATCTGCAGAAGTGAACAATGAAAAAGACAGATTAATCATTTAACATAATTTGACAAAAATAATAATGCATGTAAAATTATAGGATCATTACAAAAGAAACTCAATGGCTTATATTATGTAGTAATTTCATCATAGGGAGTTTCAAATGTAAAGCACAAAAGCAATGACAATCCAATAAGATTCTTCGCGTTTCTGCTGAAAAAGCATCCCAAATCATGAAGTTACTAAGGATGGGGACTATTGGCCCTAGTATAAAAACGACTGCTTATGCATTTTTATTTCAACATAAGTGAAAAATAATATTGCATGAAACTCCTAAAATGCCCACGTACCCATACCGGAAACTCACAGAAACTGGGAAACTTCTAGGAAACTCCCAAGCACCCATGAGCAGCTTGGGACCCATGGGAAGTCTCAAAAATTCTAGTATATGGAAAATGAAAACAAATTAACCTATAATTCTTATTTTATTATAAGATAATGTGTTATTAAAAAAAACTATATATAAAAATATATATACCATGTTTCCCTTGACGTACATATTTTGGGGGTGTAATATATATTGCACGAAACTCCTAAAATGCCCACGTACCCATACCGGAAACTCACAGAAACTGGGAAACTTCTAGGAAACTCCCAAGCACCCATGAGCAGCTTGGGACCCATGGGAAGTCTCAAAAATTCTAGTTTATGGAAAATGAAAACAAATTAACCTATAATTCTTATTTTATTATAAGATAATGTGTTATTAAAAAAAACTATATATATAAATATATATACCATGTTTCCCTTGACGTACATATTTTGGGGGTGTCACATTTCCAAGCATTCCCGTTTCCGAAACTTGTACATGTTTCCACGTTTTGTGCAACTTATATATATATATATATATATATATATATATATATATATATATATCTGTGTGTGTGTGTGTGTGAAAGATTATAAGATGAAGAATGGTTACAATGAAGACTCCCGTATAAATAGGGAGCTTGGTACCTTTTCACATAAAGAGACGTGTCTTTTTATTCCTTTATTACTTTTCATTATGTTTCATTATTATATATTATTATCATTATTATTTTTTATTAATATCTTTATTATTTATTATTATATTATCTTTCTTATTTTATTATAGCATTGCCTCCCCCTTTTAAATTGCTTTGTCCTCAAAGCAAGGCAATGAAGGAAATTGTTGATGGAAGTTCTCAGTCTCCTAAGACGCGTGTTCGTCTGGAAGATTTTTCCATTAAATGAGATGCTCTTTGATTATTCGAGAGCGTAGTCTCTTTTCCATAGTGATGAGGATAGCTTCTGGCTCTAAAACAAATTTTCTTTCGACATCCAAAATGGGAAGTATTGTCTGTGCTGATTGATGTTGTCCTAACATTTTCTTGAGACATGACACATGAAAAATGTTGTGGATACGACTCTTATCTAGCAAATCCAATCTGTATGCTACTTGACTAATCTTCTTGTAAATCTGGTATGGCCCATAAATCTTGGGCGCCAACTTGTTCTTCCTTTGTTGTTTAAGAGATAATTGTTTGTATGGTTGGTGTCTCACGAAAACCCAGTCTCCAACTTCAAATTCCCTTTCGGTTCTACAATGGTTTGCTCGCTGCTTCATACGGTTTTATGCTCTTATTAAGTTGTCTTTGAGTATTTGGATTACTTTCTAATTTTCATCTAGTTGATTTCTTACTGTCGGAATCTTTGTATCACTTAGAGAAAACTCTTTCCACTTTGGAGGTGTTATGCCACATAATGTATTGGCATATTGTTATTTATTTTTGCGACATTGCTGATGGCATAGCCCAGATTATTATGGCCTCCTTTTTCATTGTTGTTGGGACCTTCCATATGATATAAGTGATGAGATGATACTACTATGATGCCATATTTACTACTATTCCATGTCAGATGATAATGTGTTGCATGATGTTGTGCTTTACTACTACTGACTATTTACTACTACTGTATGATGCATTTGATTATTATGATGAGTATAGCTAGTAGTACTAGTCATAGGTTGACGAGGGTGAACGGGTTCTGATTTACTTACATACCATGAACCAATATGACTCTTGGCTTTGCAAGCACTATCCCCCCCTCTTTGGTTTCATTTTCTGATCTTATCCATATCACTTTACTTTGTGTCTGCATCCTAATGGCTTGAAGTTGACCTGATTGACTCTAGCTCTCCCCCTTTGTGTATTTTTCACCATCTATGCTTACTGTTGTCTCTGCTATGTGTGTTGGGTTGTTGTGCTGTAGTGAATCCTCAGTACAGGACACTTTCGGATGGATCCCTGTGGTCGGTTATCAATAGTAAGGAAGAACTATAAGTAGAGAATCCTAATGCAAGAGGTTCCCGGGTATGCTTCCTGAGGTTGGCTGAAGTGGAAACGTATAGATGAATGCTAAAAAATGTGATATACCAAGTATAAATATATAAATATAGATATTTGTATTGAATAAAAGATGAATGAATACAATGCTATAGGACAGGGTACATATATATGCATTGATGGTCACCATGGATGATAGGTCATGTCATTTCATTAAGACATGACACTTCATTAATTAATTTATTGTAACAATGTAACGAACATAATATATATATAATATATATATATATTATGTTCATTACATTGCCACTCCCTTAAGAAAAGATTTGTCCTCAAAACTATCTAGGCCATCTTTTTCATTCATTGAAATTTACTCTTGGATTTCTATTTCCTTTAAACAATTTTATGATATAAAATGCTTTCTTGGTTGCATCATGCTTGTCCTACACCAATATTGGCACCTCATTCTTTGCAATAGCCATGAGATCGGTGTTTGATTCTTGAAGAAATAATGAAAATATTTTCTCTCCAAGAGCTTCGCCTAATTCCTGATCATCTTTACTCTTTTGCATACTCTCATTTTCATTTATTCTATCATTAGACCTTCAATCTTCTTCATGGACATTGAACACAACTTAAACCCTCTTATTTGGAAATCCTCTCTAGTGTTCTTTACTTTCCAAATTCTATCGTTAAATGTTCCTCAATCATATTTCCCTATTTTGAACATCATCTTTGCACAACCCTGAAAGTGGTTAGATTTATGGCCCGAAAAGAAAAAAATAACACGATCGCATTCTTGGAAAGCATTGTTCAAAGTGTCTTTGTTACTATGGTGAATTTTCCATAATCCTGATTCTGCAGCACTTCGAAGATTATCATAGGACTTGTTCTTCATCACAAAATATCTGCATCAGCCAGCTAGTGGCCGTCTATTAGAATTGGATTCCACAACATTTTCAACAATTTTTTACTCTCTAGTGTCAATATTTTTCTCATCGTAAACTGCAGTCAGCATATTGAGGTGAGTTTGATATACCGGTTGATTACTATCTAAGTCACCAGACACATCCATTTTGGGCAAAGTGTCCCGTGGGGACTTTTCGGACACGGACACAATCCCAACACGTGTTTTATTGTGTCCCGATTTTGGGACACGATAAAACACGTGTCAGACATGTGTTGGGATCTTGTCCCATGTCTGCATACGTGTCTCGATTCCAGGACATGTTCCGCGCGAAAAAGGAGCCCGCGGATCTCTTAAAAGCCGATTTTTGGTTTTTGTTTTGGCATTTTTAACTTGAAGGGAGAGCTAGGGAGAGCTAAGAGTGGGTTTTTTTGCAGGTGAAGCGAGATTTGAAGCATTTGCAAGGGATTCCAAGTTTATTTGAGGGAAGATTTACTTAGAGGATTCAAGCTCACCATCAAGGAAGAAGAAAAATGTCTCAATCAGCTAGGGCAGCAGCTAAAAGGGCAAGGGAAAGGGAGAAATGCCCCATCCAATCCCTCTCCTCCTCTTCCTCCTCTAAGCATATCCTCTTCTGCTCCTATTAGTGCTCCAACTGCTTCTAGTGAAACTCATGCTCGTTTTAACCATGTTTTAGCAAGACAACAAGCACAAGAGAGTAAATACTCTTTGTGGAAGTATGTGACAAGGAAAGGAGGCATTTGAGCAAAGCTTGGTGGGGGAAGCAATGTGTGTTGGACTTGCAATTTCTGCAAGCATGGTTTCAAGAGCACATATTACTAGGTTAAGGGCCATTTGTTGGCCCTTCCTTGTGGGATTTCTTCATGCAAAGCAATGAGTGTTACCCAAAGGAGGGAGATGGAAAGAGAGGATCCTGTTGGGTTAGGGAAGATGGCAGCAACAAGCAAGACACAACAGAATGAGGATCCTCTTTCATTCTTGAGGAAACCCTCTAGCACTAGGAGTGAGGTTGATGCTTATCCAACAAGAAAGAGGCCAACTTCAAGTGGTCCAATGGATAGGATTTTCCAACAAGAGGCGTGAGAAGAGGTGGACCTTACCATTGCATTCTATTTCTACCTCAACTTTATTTCATTCAATGTTGCACAGTCACCATTGTTCATTGAGATGTGTCGAACTCTAATTGAACGAGCTCCAACTGGTTATGTGCCTCCTGGTTCAGAGAAGCTTAGAACCACATTGTTGGTTAAGGCAAAGAAGGAGGTGGATAAAATTATTGAGCCAATTAGATCAAAATGGCACACATGTGGTGTAAGTATTGTTTCGGATGGATGGACGGATGCAGCACGCCATCCACTCATCAATTTCATGGTGTCTTCCCCAAATGGACCGGTGTTCTTGAAAGTGGTGGATGCTCTTGGGAAATACAAGGATGCACAATATATGGGTGATTTGTTCATCAAAGTCATTGAAGACGTCGGTGTTGATTCTTGTGTACAAATCATCACAGACAATGCACCTGTTTGCAGGGCTGCTAGCATGCTTGTGGAAGCTAAATATCCACAGGTATTTTCATTTTGGACACCTTGCATATTTGCATTGCTAATTTGCTCATTTATTTGAAATTTGGAGTTGTTAGTTGTAGCCTTGTAGAGTCTAGAGTCTAGACCCATTAATACTTTCTTTTATTGATCTTACAGGTATTTTGGACACCTTGCATTGTCCATTCTTTGAATTTAGCACTGAAATCTATGCTTCAGATGTGACATGGATTGGCAAACTTAATGAGGATGCACGCCATATCTGTAACTTTGTACAAAACCACACCAATGCCCTCACAATCTACAAGGAGTACACACATCTTTCATTGTTGAAGGTTGCAGATACTAGGTTTGCTTCCTCATTCATGATGCTCAAGAGGTTGAGAGAGGTCAAAACCGCTCTTGGGTCCATGGTCATTTCAGAGTTTTGGTCCTTTCAGAGAAAGCCGGATCAGGTTACTTCAAAAAAGGTAAAGGACATAATGTTAAATGATGGTTGGTGGGAGAGGGTAGATCTTACCATTAGGATCATGGAGCCAATCATTTCTTTGTTGCGGTTTGCAGACACGGACCAGCCCATCCTAGCAAGATGTTTATGAGGGGTGGGATTTCATGATTGAGTCCATGAGGACCATTGTTATGGAGAATGAGTGTGTCGAGTATGAGACATCGACAAAAAACTTATGGTCCACCATACAAGATATTATTATCTCCAGGTGGGATAAGAATTGCACACCTTTGCATTGCTTGGCCCACTCATTGAACCCCAAGTTCTATGGTCATGATTGGCTCAATGGTGGATCGGAGCCCTCATGCAGAGTCCCTCCTCACATGGATGGAGAGATCTCACAAGGTAGGAAGACAACATTTAGACGGATACTTCAGGATAGAGACCTACTTGAGTTGGTGGAGGAGGGATTTGTAGAGTTTTCCACTGGCACAGGGAGATTTGGAGGATATGAGGTGCTTAGAGACATGGGGGTTAAGAAACCCTATGTTTGGTGGGTAACTCATGGGGCAACATGCCCTCTTCTACAGAAGATAGCCATGAGGGTCATCTCTCAAGTTACTTCATCCTCTTGTTGTGAGAGGAATTGGAGCACATATGGGAACTTGTATAGTTTGGAGAAGAGCAGGCTTGAGCAGTCCAAGGCAGAGACGATGGTGTATGTGCACTCCAACCTTCGTCTTACTTACAAGAAGAGGGAGGAGTGGGCGAAGAGAAATACAAAGATGTGGGATGTCTTTCCTGATGATATGGGTTTTGACAGCAGTATTGAGTTGGTATTAGCCAACATGGATCTTAATGATCCAGTGCTAGAGCCAGTCACTTTTGATGATGGTGATCCTATGGAGGGATCATCCTCCACACCAGCAGATGCAGATCGTCAGATGGGCAGAGAGGAGGAGGAGGAGGAGGAGGATTAGGGAGGTGATGAGTTTGTTGATTCAGGCATGGAGGAAGACTATTGAGTCATTGACAGATGAGATTCTTCCATCTTGATCCACCCCTTTTTGTATTTACTATTAGTCTATTTGGCATTTTCCAGTGCCTAGCGGCATTCCGACATCTATGTAATACATTTTGATTTTGATGACTTAATGAGAAATATGGTTCTGACATCTTGAGCTATTGCCCAATACCTATCAAATTTCAATGCATCTATGTGTCTCATTGTGATTTGTGAATGACAAATGTGTAATCATTAATGAGTATTGATTCTAATTTCTATTGAATATTTGTAAATGTTCTACTTTCTAGTTTCTAAAAAAAATTGGATCTATATGTCTATATTTTTCAATTTTAATATATTTTAAAAATATATATATATGTATATAAAACGTGTCCTTTGTGTCCTGATTTCCGGGGTCACCGTGCCCGTGTCGGACACTCGTATTTTTGTGTCCTCGTGTCAGGTGACTTAGATTACTTTCGACGACGCCATTGGAAACTGCTGATTACATGCCGAGTTGAGTTTGTTGTTCCTGTTCCTCAACCATGATGACCCCAAGCTTCCCATATTTATTAAACACAGCCACGTGAGTTCGCATTGTTTGGTTATGTTTATGACCAACGTCTAAGGCAGGT